>CM021108.1:111169656-111309487 GCA_007115665.2 Sequoiadendron giganteum
AAATAATCTTTATAGATAGGAGATTAATAATCAGTAACTGCAATAGAATTTTCACATGGTATTAGAGCAGATCTGAGGGCAAAAAGAGCTCAACGTAGACACAGGAAGAAAAACTAAGGGTTTATAAAACCCAGTTTTACCTCTTTAGTATTATTTGTTTTTTTTTATTATTATTTTTGTTTGAGATGGCCTCAATAGGTTTAAGAGATCATGACAGATTGGATGGAGCCTCAAATTTTGGTGTCTGGAAAGCCATAATTTCTTTATTGTTGGAAGAGAATGGTATCAAGGAATATGTGAGTAGTGTTGTAGTTGTACCTACAGATCCAACACAACTCTTAGCATATAAGAAAGAATATGCCAAGGCGAGGAGGCTAATTCTTGATGGTGTTAAGGATCATATTGTTCCACATATCGTAGAGTTGGATACATCAAAAAAGCTGTGGGACACCATTCTGAATCTGTACCAGAATGCTACCACTAATAGGAAGCTGATTCTCAGAGAAAAGTTGAGGAATACGCAGATGAACAAGGGAGAAGATGTTACAAGTTAGCTCACCAGACTTAGATTTGTCAGGGATGAGTTGGCAGTTGTTGGAGATAAACCAAATGATGACAATCTAGTACGAATAGCCCTCAATGGGTTTACCAAGCAGTGGGATGTATTTGTTCAAGTTATTAATGGATGAGATACATTATCGATTTGGGATTGACTATGGAGTGACTTCACTCAGAAGGAGCTTAGACTAAGTCTTGTTAGTAAGAGTTAGAAAAGTGAGGCAAAATAGGAAAATGTTGCCCTAGAGCTGGAAAAGGGAAAGCAAAGAAGGGGTCTAGTAAAGGATCAAATCCTAAAGGTGAGAAGAAGAAGGCCTTGTCTAAAGTCAGGTGCTATGGCTATCGTGAGTTTGGCCACTATGTCAACGATTTCCCACAATAGAAGAAGAAAGGAAAGAAGCATACGACAGTTTCAACAAGTGCAGATGAGCTCTCTAGTAGAATGGAGGATGAATTTGCTTTCATAGTTTGTATGGTTAGCTCAACCTCACAGGGTGTTTGGTATACAGACAGAGGGGTGTCATTTCATATGACAAGAGTTAGAGAATACTTTTGCAGTTACATGGAGAAGCACATCAAAATCCAGATTTTTATGGGGAGCGTGTCCAAACTAAATCTAGTTGGGAAAGGGACTGTTCTATTTCAAAGGGAGAATGACAAGCCAATTCCCATTCATGATGTGTTGCATGTGCCAGGCTTGGGTATGAATCTGATTTTTGTATCTATCCTTCAAGATAAAGACTACAATGTACTCTTTAGAGGGGAAAATGTGTTAATTAAGCACAAGGATTGGAAATCACCCATAGCAATTGGAGTTAGGAGCGACTGACTTTACAGATTGCAGTTTGATACTCATAAGGCACTAATGAGCAGCGATAATTCTAGAGATCAAGGAGAGCTATGGCATAGGAGGATGGGCCATATACATCATGGAGCACTTAAATTTATTCGTGAGACAGTGATAGGTGTTCCAGAGGTGAGCACAGAGCATGATGATATATGTAAGGGATGTGTATTGGGGAAGTTTGTGAAATCAACTTTTCCAAGGAGTGACACCAGATCCAAGGGTGTTCTTGATCTAGTACATTTAGACATTGTGGACCAATGTCGATGAAGTCTTTCAGAGGATACAAGTACTTTGTTACCTTTATTGATGATTTCTCTAGGAAGACCTGGATATACTTCTTGAAGACCAAGGATGAGGTTTTCAATCATTTCCAAGAGTTCAAAGCTCTTGTGGAGAATTTGACAGGTAGGAAGATTAAGGTTCTTCGATCAAACAATTGAGGCGAGTACAAAGGGAAAGAGTTCCAGGAGTTCTATACTAGGGAAGGAATCAAGAGAGAATGGACTGTTCTGTACAACCTATAGTAGAATGGGGTTGCTGAGAGGAAGAATTGGTCTATATTGAAGGCAACAAGGGCTATGCTATATGACCAGGATATGCCATGTTACTTATGGACAAAGGCATGTAGTACAACAGTATACATACAGAATAGGGTTCCACATAAGGTATTGGGAAAGATGACAACAAAGGAGGTGTTATCAGGGAAGAAGCCATATGTCATCCACTTCAGGATATTTGGGAGTTTGGCATATTGTCAGATTCTAGGGGCTACACGTTCCAAGTTAGATTAGACTGTAGAGAGAGGGTCCTTTGTGGGGAACAGTGAAACCTCAAAGGCATATCAGATATTTATTCCAAGGGCTAGGAGGATTATAGTTAGGCATGATGTCAAGTTCATGGAGGACAAGGCATTTAGAAGGTCCAGAGATTTGCCAACAAATGATCAGAGTGAGCAGCCAACATAAGCTCCAAGGATCTAGCAATCGTATCAGGGACAACGAAGCTTGAGTACAATTACTAGTACAAGCATAAGCTCAGGTGTTGAGAGTTCACAGAGTATCCAGAGCAACAGATGCAATAGATCCAAGAGATGCATTAAGAACATATGGAGGTTTATACTTCATCCTCTACAATTGGTAGCAGTAACCAAAAAACACAAAGGGATACTTAGGAGTTTGTGGGAGCTCCTAGGATGAGTAATAGACAACAGAGACAACCAACCAGGTATAATGACTATATGGCATTAGTTAGTCATTTGGTAGATAGTGAGCCTTGCAGCTATCAGGAGGCCGCACAACAAAAAGTGTGGCGAGATGCGATGATTGAGGAATATACCTCAATAGTGCAAAATGATGTGTGGGAGGTTGTGCCTAGACCGACATATAGGGTAGTGGTTGGATCATGTTGGATCTATAAGATCAAGCATGATGCAAATGGTAACATTGAGAAATACAAGGCAAGGTTCGTGGCCAAGGGTTTCTCTTAGAAGGAGGGAATAGACTATGAGGAGACATTTTCTCCAGTGGCCAAGTATACTTCTATACAAGTAGTGATCTCTCTTGCAGCATAGATGGGATGGAAAATCCATCAAATGGATGTAAAGACAACGTTTCTTAATGGTGAATTAAAAGATGAGGTATACATAGAACAACCAAAGGGATTTTTAGCACACAACAGTGAAACTCGTGTGTGCAAATTGAAGAGATCTTTGTATAGACTCAAGTAGGCTCCCAAGGTGTGGTATGAGCGTATTGATAGATACTTGTAGGGAATGGGCTTTGTGAAGAGTGAGGCAGATGCTAACTTCTACTACTTGGTGATTAGGGTGAGGTTCTCATTCTTGTTCTATATGTGGACGACTTGTTTTTAATAGGTTCATTGGGGCTCATAGAGGAGTGCAAGCGGGACATTGTAGCAGAGTTTGAGATGAAGGATTTGGGGCTTATGCACTACTTTCTAGGCATGGAGGTATGGCACACAGATGGAGAGATTTTTCTTGGACAAGGAAAATATTGCATCGAAATCTTGAGGAGGTTCGAGATGGAGGATTGTAGAACCATGTCTAATCCTATGATCACGAATTGGAAGAAGGTAGACACATCTAGGGAGAAGGATGTAGACCCCACCTTATATAAGAATTTGATTAGGTCTCTCATGTATTTGGTCAACACTAGGCCAGATATATCCATTGCAGTAAACTCTCTTAGTCAGTTCATGGTTGAGTCGAAGAGAGTGCATTGGATAGTGACAAAGCATGTGCTACAGTATTTGTGTAGTACAATCGAGTATGGGATTAGATATGCTTGAGGTGATGGTATTAGGTTGATAGGCTATATTGACACAAATTGGGTAGGCAGTACGACGAACAAGAAAAGCACTTCAAGGTGTTGCTTTACTTTGGGATTAGGAGTTGTCTCTTGGTACAATAGGAAGCATAAGTCTATGGCTCTGAGTTTTGCAAAGGAAAAATACATAGCAACTAGCATGGCGACGTGTGAGATGATATGGCTTTAGAAGTTGTTGGTAGCCTTATTTGGTCGAAGGGTTGAGACTACGGTGATACACTATGACAATCAGAGTTGCATCAGGTTGTCTGAGAATTCGGTGTTTCATGAAAGGTCTAAGCATATAGACATCAAGTATCACTTCATCAATATTGTGTACAACGAGGGATTGTTCAGCTATAGTATATACCTATAGATCAGTAGGTACCAGACATTTTGACAAAGGCATTGAGGAAGGTGAAATTCATCTTCTTTAGCGATATGTTGGGTGTTATGCAAAACACCTTCCTTGCTAAGAGGGAGTGTTAATTTATTGTAGCTCAGATAGTTGTTTTCTCCATTCCTAAGAATTATTATTTAATTCTTGAGACTTCTAGAAAGAAGTTAGTTAGGTCCAAATAATTATTTAATTAATTGATCTTTTGGAAACTTCTAGAAAGGAGTTAGTTAGAGATAATTAATTATTTAATTAATTGATTCCTTTAGAGACTTCTAGAAACCAATTAGTTAGGGTTTGTTAGAGTCTAATTAATCTTGGCCATTATTTGAGATTAAATCATGGCCATTGGTTTTCCAATGAGAATAGTTTAAAAGGGGGTCAATGGGCATTTGGAGAGCACACACATTTGAGAAAGATTTGCAACGATAGAAAATAAATTTACAGTGAGAGAAAATAGTCTTGCAATGATAGCAAGGGTGTAGTGATAGTGTTGGAGGCAGAAGCAGTGGAATTTTAGCAAGAGAAATTAAGGGAATAATTTTTGGAGAAGAATATTGTCGGAGCTCTGCCAATAAGAGGCAAGCAGTTTATGTATCTCTTGATTTGCTGAAGATTAATAAAATTCCTCATCTGTAGTACTGGTTTTCCCTTCGGGGTTTTCAGGGACAATTTGTCAAAAAATATTATGTTTATTATTTTGCATGTTTTCTTCTCTATTCCTGTGGTTTTATTTGTGAAGTTGCAGTTGTGTTATTTTTCAGTATTTTCTGTGAATTAATTTTGGGCAGTCAAATAATATTTATAGATAGGAGATTAATAATTAGTAACTGCAATAGAATTTTGACAAATCAATGATACCTAAATGTAAATTCATTTCAGTTTCCAAGATTCTTTAATTTTAGCTTGTCTATTCTTTAGCTGGCAGTGATACATTTGAATTTATGGGTACTAGCTTACACCAGTGAGCATAAAGATGCTAACATGGACATTACCGCATTCTACATGGACAAGGGAAAATGCAGATGTGATGCTTGTAGTAAAATTATGATAACTAACAAAACCTTTATGCACTCTTTATTTATTTATTTTTTAGAGATAGAGAAACATAGAGATGAAAATTCTGCTACAACGTATTATATATTCTAGTGCTTACTTTTGAGAGAGGGGGAAATGTTCTAATCTAAAGTTGAAATTTTCTATGTTATTTTAATTTTGATAACAAAATAATAAATGAATGGAACTTTACACAACACATTATATCTCTTTTTCCAACATAAAAATTACATAACCCTTTTCTTTTCTTTGCAGATAGAATAAGATGACTATAGTTCTAAAACTATCTTTTATAACATTGCACAAGTTATTCAAATCTCTCATTTTTTTAAATAAATAAGAGATTAGCACTTCTAGAACATAGGACAACAATATTAGGTAACATTTAGCACTACAAATTTTAGCTTTAGTCAACGACAGTAGCTTATGAACCATCTATCACTTACAAAATTCAAAATATAATACTTCAATATTGATCCCTTGATCAAATTTGTCATAATAAAAGGATACAACCATAGAAATATCTTAAATAACATGCTAATGCAGCAAACTTGCTCTTTTCATTTCTCCATTGAAAAATATGAGACCCATTTTTTTTGACTTACAATATTACCACAATATTTGAGGAAGAAAATGACTTACAAACTCATGAACAAGGGCTTGCTCTCCACCCTACCATAATGGCATCATGGAACCTCATGGGCTCTAGCCATACCCCTGAGCAAGGAATTCTTTAAGCTTCATTATGATAAATGGATTCTTTTCTCATTTTTTTTAAAGCTAAAACTAGCATAGCACCAATCTCATGCATCCAAGTTCTATACTTGCTATTTTCAACCCTAATCCATACACTATGCCTTCTTCTTGCAACCAATAACAAGGGTAAATGGAAAAAGGAAGAAATTATCTCTTTTCTTCTAGATAAAGGGATTGTACTCTTGTATCCATCTTTCCTCTCCTAGCCAAGCCATCTTGATCACAATCTTTCTAAATAGGGAGGACTCCTCTCCTCTTCTCATCCTTCCTTCTATCTCAACTAGAGTTCTCCAAAAGAAGAAGTGGGTAACACCCCCTTCATCCTTCCTCTCCAAAATATATATGAGTTTTAACTTGCAAATTTTGGGTGGGGAGGTGTGAAGTGTACCTACCTCCACCAATGAGAGTCTTTTCCTTATTAAAGAGGAAACATGCACTTGGACAACCCCTCCATCTTTTCATCTCACCCTCTCCTCAAAACTCGTCACTCTCCATTATGAGGAATTTTTAGGGGTCAAATCATGTCCTTGAGGCACTATTATATGCCCACTTGATCCCTACCACTATGGTATAGACCCTAGGGGGTTTATTTTTGCACCCCAAGGAAATTGACCAACAACCCACTTTAAAGACCCATTTAAGAACCTATCCGAATTTCAACTTGGATAATGGTTTCTAAACCTTAATCCCCAACTTACATCTCACTCGACACAAAATTTAATGCCCTTACAACTATAGTCTTTTAATATCAAACCTCAAAACCTTAGCCAATTGACATATTAACTCTATTTCTTCCTAAGCCCCCAAAAGGTTCAAATTTAAACCCTCGACAATCATAAGTAACAATTACAAATTATATAAATTTTATAACTGAATATCCTAAGATTTAGCTGTGCAACAATTCCATTTAAAATTTTAATTCATATTCCACAAATTACAAGTGCATAACACCTTCTTGGTAGTGACAATAAAACATAAAGTAGAAATAAAATACAAGATTATTGCCACACAATCACCCTATTTTTCACCTACATTATATATCTCACCATCATATTTAGGAAAACATATAACAAATTAGGTTTTGTATTAATCACATGTGAAGTAGGGTCTTACATCATTTGTCATTCAACTTACATCTCTAATATGGTACCTATTTTTAAACTTGATGATTATAATTTTTATACAAAATTTAGAGATCTTAACAAAGAATCTCTTATGGATGATTTCTATCTTCTTTATATTGACATGATTTTTTATTAATTATGGATTATTAAGCTACAATTAAATCATGAATAATGTTAAAGAGGTAAAATATCACTTTCACGACACCTTGGGGAACATTTTTTAATATGTTTGCATGCCTCTTAGGTTTATCAAAGGGCTATGACACTAATCTTCCATGGTGTTATACATAATGTGTTAGAATAGAATGTGGATGGAATATTAGGAAAATATAAAGATGGGAAGATTGTTTAGAAAATTTGAGGTTAATATTTGAACATTTGTATAGTAAAAATCAAGGTTAAATATTTAAAATGTGTATATTTGAAGTTGACAGTGGTTATTTATTAGGATTCACTTTATCCTAAAGAGAAATCGAGGTAGATGCAAATAATATTGATGTTATTGTTAGCATGCCTCCTCCAAAGAAATTTTCACGAATTTTTAATCTCCAAGGAAAAATACAAGTCATTAAATATAATTTATAGCCTAGATATTGGATAAGACATTACTACTCACCAAGTTATTAAAGAAAGATGTTAAGTTTGAATGGGACAAACATTATCATAAGGAATTTGAGGACATGAAATAGTAATTTTTAAATCCTTCAATCCTAGTGCTTATTATCCATGGAATACCTTTATTGTTGAATGTTACATCCATAAAGTGTGCTATTGGAGGTTAGTTGGATAAAAATGATAAAGTTGTGAAGAACCCATAGTTTATTGTGTTAGCAATATATTAGTATATTACAAGACATAGTATTGACCTATGATGAGATTATATGTATTTATCTTATCATTGTAGAAGCTTAGACATTAAATAGTTCATAATGAGATCTAGTCTATCAAGTATGGATGTATGTTGGATGACATTAATTTCTAAAAATTTGATCCCAAATTCATCTCCAAAAAGAAAAATAAATTATAATTCATTTATTATCAATTGGTTGTGATCCCTTCCCCTAATCACGTGAGGTTAGACAATTCTTTGTTCAATGAGGATATTTTATATATTGACACCTCCTCTCCTTGGACCATGGTTTTTTATGGATCTAGATGCATGAATAATTCAAGGGTGGGAGTGATTTGATCATTATTTCTAGTGATCTTATATCATTATCATTTTGGATTTATTTTAATTCACTAATAATGTAACCATGTATTAGGTATTAATTGATAGCCTTCAAACTACCATATCTATCATTGTTAGATTTATTCATATACATGGTTACTCACAAGTCATGGATATAAAATGATATGATATTATTAGGATAAGGAAGATAAATTGATTCAATATCAAGAATTACCCTTGCAATATCTCACATTTTTTATTCAAATACTAAGGTGTTAGCAAGAAATTGAGTTCATTTTTTGGCCATTTAGTGGAAGTTTTTTCCCTAATTTTCAGAATTCGACACTTTGTCCGTAAAATTTGAAGCACTTAGAGATGAAATCTTAAAAAAAGTCACTAATCATAAAATGTAGTACTTAGAGTCTAGTTTCCAAATATGTAATTTATTTCAATAGCGAGATGATACAAATTGATTTTCAATAAGCATTTCTAAAAACCATAGTTTAGAAGTCATTTTTTTTACTATACCATGCACATGTACATCATCCATATTTTGACCTAAATAATCATATTTTTTTAAATCCTTTTGGGAAAGATTTGTAACTCATTGAAGCATGATTTCCACTTTTTTAAATTTTTTTATTGAATATTTATTTTTTGTTAATTTTGTATTGGCTGTATTTGATGTTTTAAAAATTTCTCGTGTACATCACATATAAGATGACCTAAACTTATGATTTTTTTTTTTTTAAATTGAAAAGAATTGTCTAAAGTACGCTTTCGTGCAATCCGTTCGTGAAAATGTTGTGTTGACAAAAAGTTATTAAAATAAAAACCTTGATAATTCAAGTTTATGGACCTGTTTAATAAGAAATTAAATGAAAAATAAAAAATTAATCCAATTGTTAAAAAAATATATATTTGGAATCTACACTATATAATCTATAATGGGTTTTAATTTTTTTGAAAAACTCTACAAAAAAGGTCTAGAAACATATGCCCAAAGTTACTATTTTCTTGTGACATTGCCAAGACCTTCAACTTGCAGGTCAAACTAGGTCCAGGGCTTAGGTTCGGGTCGACAAGCCTCTTCTTGAACCAAGAAACAAAGCAAAACCCTGACCAAAAATCAAATTTTTTAAAAACGAGATCCTGTTTCATAAAAATATAAATTTTTTATACTTGAATGAAATAGGATGCCTTTCCATAAAATGGGATCACTATTTGCAAAACGAGATCCCGTTTCTTTAAAGTAAAAAAATTAAAAAAAATTATGAGATGAGTTGTTGAAAAATGGGATCTCGTTTTAAAATGGGCCATTAAAAAACGGGATTTAGGATGCCGTTTTTTAACGGACCGCTAAAAAACGGTGTTAAAAAATGGGTTCCCGTTTTTCAATGGTCCATTTTTTAGCAGGCCGTTTTAAAACGAGATCCCGTTTTTTAAGAAACGGGATGCCGCTTTTAAAAAAAAAGGATCTCGTTTTCTTGAGGCCGATTTCGGATTTTGTCAATATACCAATGTTATGACTAGTGTTGCTTCTTTAATGAGCATGGAAGGAGGCGGTCCTCAATTTTATCTAGCCATACAAAGATTAAATCAACCCACTATCCATGATACATATTTCATGTTCTCTACACTTAGCTATGGTCCAATTCTAGAATATTTATGTTTACCTTGATTCATTTGCATTCCTCCCTCAATGTTTATAGAATACCTAGATAAAATTAAAATATATACTATTAAAAATCTATTAGCTATGGGGTTACTTTACTAACATGGTTGTAATGGTTTATTTATTTAATTTCTTAATGCAAAAAAATTTTTGCCCTTAAAGAGGCCCATGGAATTATATGTCAAGGACATCTTAGTGCAAAATTCTTACTATAAAATATTTCATTAATGGGGTATTATTAGATTAAAATGGAGAAGGATTCACATGATCTTATTTAAAATTAGTAGTTTAAAAAACACTCACACCCATGAGCTTTAATTCTCTACATCACCTTGTATAGTCTCCACATTGGGAATTTATTTGGTAGGTAATATTGCTCTATCCTTATATGAAGCACATACATTTTTTATTTCAATGATAGATCATTTTATGAAATTGGTTGAAGCAATACCATCAAATCTCACCATGGTTGTTTTAATATTTATAATTTCATATAATGGATAATAATATTTCTAAATTTGGCTTTCCACCTATTGTGATAAATATAGGTACATCATTTAAGGACAAAGATAAATAATTATTACAATAATTTCATGTATAATAGAAAAAGTTGGGGCCACAATAAGAATATTGAGGAAATCTAAAGAATAAAAGATAGTCAACGAGTATAGTACTAATTAGCTCACACAACTTGTTCCTAGATTAAGGGCATGCAATACTAGCATCAACACTCCTGCTAGGTTTACACCTTATTCTTTGGTGTATGCTATAGATCCATAATTTATCTTAACCCTAAGATTCTATTTATTATGTATTTCCTTTCATGAAATTATAATAATAATTTGAATGTACTCACTTCAATTGTTTCTCTTATAAAGGAAACCTAACATTATGTATAATCATTCTAGAGGAATTTGAATGATTGAAGAGTGTTATTTTTAATATTTTTAAATTTTTAGAAAGTTCATATATTAAATGGTTTTTACTTATTTTATAAATTGAAAAAATATAAAAAAAGTAAATTAGAAAAATAATAATTTTTTTTATAAAATTTTTAGTTTTTTTAAAATTATGAATTATCTTTTTAAATATTTTATTTTAAATATGATTTTAATTTTTTAAATTTAATTTATTACGTCAAGAGGCATAACCTACAATGGCAACACGGAGTAGAATGTGAGCGTGTTAACAAAAAAAACTCACAACATATTAAAAATATCATATGCCGAAATGTATATGAAATAATAAATAGCCGAAAAATATAAATTAAATAAAAATGAATCGGTGCCACCCAAAAATATTTATATAAATAGAGGAAGAAGAAAGAAATTATGAAATACGAATTCAAGAAGCCAACAATTATCCATGTTTGAGTGTGTTTGTTTTTATAGCAACACTAAGTGCAATAGGTAGATTTAGTAGCTTGAGCATTTTTTTTTGTGTATCATCACCAATTAATTTGTGGAAAATAGGTGCATTGACTAGTCAAAAAATTTCCGTCCATCATTTGATAGTGTTGTGTTTGTGCGATTATTAGTAATTCCTATTCATGTTATATTGGTTCCACATTACGAATGTTCTTAAAGTTTGATGGAAGTCAATTAGAGTTTGAGTGTCACCTTGTTGACAAAATACTATTTATAATATGTAACAATTGTAGTGAATTATTCCCGTAGGATTTTGGAATTTGAGTGCGATGCATATATAGGTTTGTCCATAATAGGTGGTGGTAGCTGTGCCAAGTCACCTACAAGAATGATAGATGTCTGACCAAAGCACAAGTTTTGTTGGTGGGGGAAAGCTTCACACAATCTAATATATATTTTCAATAGTAACTTTGGTCCTATGAAGCTCATCTCATCGAAAAGGAGATATTTTACGTGCCTCATGCTTTCTTGAAAAATTGTCAATGGCCGACCCTTTAATGGTTGCATTTGTTTTATCAAAATCTTAAGGGCTAAATATATTATTGACGCATGTACTTGTTGAATGTTGTGATTCTTATAGGAGCAATAATAAGGATAGGGTTATATTGTTTTGACACCAAATTGTAGAGTGCATGTCTAATGCAATGAATTAGATAGGATTTTCCTGTACTCGTCATTCCTTTTATGATCATGTATAAGGTTTTGTTGAAGGAATTCTAATTGTAGTGTTTTAAAAAAATGGTAAGTTCCAGTTCTTGTTTGGGAGATAATGGATATGATGGTTCATTTAATGCAAATGTTGATTGGTCATATTTTTGGAACATCTTGTTTGTATTTAGAAATGTTCTGCAATTTCATGTAAGTTTTGAGGTATAATAATTTCATCTCATTTGTTGATATGATCAAAGTCTCATCTTCAAATAAATTTAAGGGCTTTTAGACTTCCACTGCTAAAAAGGCCCATTTACGATAAAAACTCCCATTCATTCATTTTTATTGTATTTCCTATATCTATCTCATTTTCAATGTCATATTCCTCTTCATAGTTAACCTCCATATCAATTAAGAAGTAAACATGCCATACATAGTATTATTTATATTCATTTCCTTCCAATTTGCAACAATACCATCTTTAATGATACCTATATATGTGGCAATGTCACGAAAATGCTTGTATAGAAATAGGTCACTGCAGTAAAATGTTTCAAAATTCTTTGAATCCTCTTTTGGAATTGTATAAAAATGAGGAAAGACATTGATAATTACCTTTTCCTTCCTTCTTTTCCACTTGCATCCTTTGCGTTTGGATGAAATTGAGAATGATCATGCATATTCAATCAATGTTATTATTTTCATCTCAATTGGTCATTGCATGTAAGAATGTAGATAACTCAATTGCAATGTATTTTCATTTTTGTTTGTGGTAATTTGATGGAATACTTTCTGATCTAAATTTAGTGTCATATTGCAAACAACAAGTGGCATGTTTCTTGTGCACCTATATCACAGTCTGCAATAATCCTAGTCATCAATTTTCTATATGTTGAAAGAGTTTGTTTTTTTGGCGCTTATTTTCTACATATTCATGTTTGCATATTCGTGTTTACAAATTTTCTTTCTGGCTTAGATGCATATTTGACAATGTATTTTAGATCCAAAATCACACCTATAAGCAATAAAAATTGAAGTAAATTCTTAAAAGCAATTCTTGAGAATAAAATTCAACACTTTCAATGTTATCCAAGCAACATTTTATAAGAGAAGAATCCACTACCAAAAATTATTAGTTGAATTTTGCACAAGGGTTGTAAGTTTTACATTGAACAAACAATTGAAAAGTATCAAAAAAAATTGTTCTGAAGTCACATATTTTTTTTGTATCACCAACTAGTGCCCTTTGTTTTCATTAGAATGCTATATTTTTGATATGGTAAAATAAAGTTGTACTCATTAAGATAAGATGTATAGAATACAAAAAATAATCCTAGGCTTGTAGAGACCACATTATGTGCGTACTACCGATATAGAGAACAACCAATGCTCTGAGAGCCAGTTTCATTTGTCAAGATAGATCCTCTATGTTGCAAAATAGAAGGCTAAGAGAAGAGGGCCAAGGAGTTTAATTATCTTTCTTTTATATTCAAGAAAAATCTATGGCTATATAGAAAAATTAAGATGAGACATAGTTAGGTTAAGGCAAACCATATTAGTAGTCTACAACGGTAAGACTGACTTATGTAGATCTTTTCTATATTTGGAATAATTCAAGTTTGTAGTAGCATCTAATTTTCTTGCTAGAAATTATATAAAACCTAGTATAAATGGGGTGGGTGTTCTAAAAATATTTTGAATAGTAAGCACCACCATCTAAAAATTAGAACAATGACCAGGCCCTCTTTATCTTTTAGAGTTAAAATTGGATTATTTACTAAAATTGATTTGCAAATGTGTTTATCTCTTATCAATGTGTTATGCATTTATCATGTGAATTAGTTGGAGTCAAATATATAGACATTGGTTTGGATCAAGGGCTCAAATGTGAGAAAGTAATCATAATTTGCACAATAGTCAATTCCTAGGAGTACAAATGATCACATAGGCTCATCTCAAGTTATAAAAAGAAACAAGTCAAGATGAAAAATAGAGAGAATGACACACATGTCCATGGATATTGAAATAAGGAAATGAAGAACTAAAAATTTCCAATATTCCAACTGTGATGAGTGAAAGTAGGTGGCCTTTTGCAGGCAGCGATGTGGCTACTATGGACGATGCCTAGACATACACCAACAATCTCATCAAGCTTGTTTTTTCCAATGTTGGAACACCAAAGAGACCTAGAGCAACAATTGAGACATGTATTTTACACTATTCAATGAGAATCAGAAGCTTGGGTATGAGGAGGAGTGCCATTTGGTCTATTTGAAACCTATAAATCTCTTGTCTATCCTGTGCTCTTCTCACTTGAGTTCAACTCACCTAAAAGTTCCAAGGATTTAAAAATGGTGTTTATATATCTAACAGTAATCTAGCAAAATGATTTTTTACTAAAACTGTGACAAGCACCTCTAAAATAGGGGAAAATAGGGCATGATTTAGAAAAACCTAAATCCTCAACACAAAATCCTGAAGTAAAATGTAAATATTGATAGGAACAATAAAAAATTCACAATGTAAATGTATCATATAAGTTATATGCATTGATATGTGTACAATAAAATTGTTGGTCATCTACATATACCTTGTACAATACATATATTTATAAAAATAATCATTTTACTTACTATTGTGTTGCTAATAGGATGTCCCAATTGTTGCTTTCAAGGCTTTGGGTATCTTGACTCAAGAATAATTTGTCGCTTGGTGAGCAATCTAGTATCAATTAATATTTTGAAGTTTGCATTTTACAATGTTATAATAGTTGATTCAATATTATAACTATTTACAGTTGTAGCCAATTCGCTTCATTTGCCTACCATATTGATAATGGATAGATTGTTCTTGATTAATTAAGTAGGGGAAGGGCCCTGATCCCAAGGTTACAGAGCCAAATTTTCAAAAAAGGAAACAAGCTAGGGAGAACAAAACTAGCGAACAACAAGAAACAACAAGTCCAGGGTGGCTTTCAAGCCCATTATCAAAACAGTAACCATAGAACCAACATACTTAATCAAAAATTGAATACTACTACTAAAGCAGTTAATACTACAGAGACCATTTATAAGTTCCACTAGAGTCTAACAAGTTCTCAACCATAACAAAGCTATATTAAAATATAAATCCGAAATATTAAAATAGAGCACCAAAAAATGCATGGCAACCATAACCAGAAAAGAGAAATAAATTCATTACTTGGCTTTAGCAATCAGGTCCCAATATTCTCCAATATGGGAGACATGCTCCCTCTAGTCAGGTACCTCATCCTTGGCTTGGTCCTTCATTTCATTAGTCTTTCCCATCCTCTTAAGCTTTCTTCTGATCTTGGTTTGGCCCGAGACAACTCCAACCGTAGCCTTGCACATGAGGCCATTTGTCACCCTCATCAAAGTAATAATGAATTTTTCCATATCGTCCATTTGGACCTGCATTTAAGTCAAACTTATTTTCAAAAATTCAGTATTAAAATTTTAACAACATTAGTATCTTTAGCAATGTTCAGAGTTTCAGGAGCTTTCAGAGTTTCATTCCTTGGCTCTTCTTCAATTTCAACTTCTTCCTCCTCGTTTTCTTCTTTCTCCTCCTCCATTTCCTCCTCACCCATATCATAGGTTGTCTCTTCAAATTCCATATCTTGTGTGTCATCATCAACCTGAGCCTCAAACTCTTCCACCTCCAATTCTTCCTCCTCTTGAAATATGGATTTTTTTCCCCTTTTTTTCCTGGAAAGTAGCCTTTGCAAGGCGAGAAAATATTTTTCCCCCATTGCCCAAATTCAACTTCCTATCCTCTAGTTCCTCAAATTGAAAGCCCTCTTTTTCTTCACTTATAGTGACGATCTTCGTTTTTTTCAACTCTTTTTTTAGTTTCTTAGACTTTGGAGGTTCTAGAAGAAGCGGTGAATGTTTGTGTTTCTTAGGAGTAGCTTTTACCAACTCGAGCTCAAGGGAATGTTTAGCAGGCGTCTTTTTACCCATAGGGGTAGAAGGGTTGAATTTTTTAGTAGTATAGGAAGAGGTATTAATAGGTTTATTCACATTTATTTCAATAATTAGGGGATGGGGCCAAGGGTTAGTCTCCTGAATGGGGTTAGTCTCCGCTAAAGGTTCAACATTTTCCTCGGTATTATGATTCTCAAAATCCTATCTAGATGCCAAGGGATTACCATGTGGGTTCATAGAAAGAGAATGTTTATAAAGAGAAATAATTAGGCCTTGGTGTTGGGGAGGGTTCACACCCTTTTCTATGCTTTTTTGTAGAGAGAAGAGTAAATAAAATGAAAAAATTATATTCTCATTATGGTGAATATGATTCAACCACAAAAAGTGGTATGCATGAATAGTCATATATCTACCTTCAAGAGTAAAATAATGCATAAAAAACATACTGATCAGAGCATAGGGTGACGGGGGTTTGAGTCGTGCATACCCATTATGAAACCTAGTGAGATTTTTTCCATCATGAAGGAAATTATCAACAAAGGACTGGTAATCAGCTTCACTCTTCTTCACCACCTTAATTCCTTTATTTTGCAGGCTTGTTGCCTCCACTATGAATTGACCCATCACATCAAATCTAAAAACTCCTATAGCCACATTCCCCTTTCTCCATGAGTTGGTTAATTTTTCCGTGAGGCGCTCATTGTACCCTTTCATGGATTCAAAAAAAGACACCATTCCTGCTATGCTAAAAAGCCTCCAAAGATCAACGTTTTGTTTTAGAGCCTGGAAATTCGATGGTTCAGTTCATTTTCAAGGCCCACCCATTTTTGATAACTGTAAGCTTTTAGGATTAATTTTCTGTGAGCTTTTCCTCATAACATCACAACACCCTGAAAGCCTTCTAATCTTGTAGAACACACTTTTTCTTTTGGTTTGAAAATAATCTCTTTCTGAAATGGAGTTTGAGAACTTTCTTGAGGAGATGTTTGTTATCCCATTTTCCTGGAAAAAAAATTCATTATTATCTTTACAAATAATAAATGGATCTTCACTATTGCTCTCAATTTGATCTTCAAATTGGAGATTAGATTTGACAAGAGGCACGACACTACACTTGGATTTGACACTATCCTTTGTATTGATAAAATCCATGTGATCCATTTGTTCTCGGGAATGAAATAATAATTACCTTTCTTACCTAAGGATATCTTCAAGATCATATCCGTACCAATATTGTCATCATTATTTTGAGAGCCCTTTATGACACAAGATCACATAATCCTCCTATGCCGTTCCCTTTTCTTAACTTTATAATTTATACACATTTTCATATTTTTCTTTGAGCACTTTGTCTTTCAATGACAAAGGAAATTGGCTATAATTCCAATGGTTCCACCTGTTACACTTAAGTGCTTCATTGGATGAACAGTTAACGGAGAGCTTTCCTTCTCTAAACACATGTTGTATCTGACAATGAGTAAAGAAACTCATTAGGGGCTTGCAATTATCAATGATGTCTTTTAATTCCCAAGGGGTCACAACACCACATTCAATATGTCCACAATGAATTTGGAGTCGCCTTCCAAAATTACCTTCTTAAAACCATATTCTCTTAGAGTCTATAAACCTCCCCAAACAACCATTGCCTCTACTTTATTATTGGTGTAAACTCCCAGTTTTATACCGTAGCCCGCAATGCAGTAACCCAGATGGTTTCTTAGTAGACCTCTTGCCCCAACCAAGCTAGGGTTACCTTTTGAGTACTAATTAAAATTGCATGTAATCCAATCCCTTTCAGGAGGGACCCAAACAGTAGCCTTCCTAGTCGAAATCGTGGCCCAATTAAGTTTAGTAAGGTCCTTCTTAAGACCCCAGACCTGCTTAATTCTCAATTCTTTATAGGTCGACCAAAATTTTGAGAAGATGTATCCTCCAACTTCCATATTTTCCTGTATCAGGGCCTTAATGATCATGCTGACCTCATAACTACTTCTCTCAGCCTCCCTAAAATCCTATTATTCCTTTCCTTCCAAATTCCCCAAGTTATGAAAGGGGGGTTTTGATTCCAGAGATCCATTATGACCTTATGAGAGAAAGGATATTTGGACCAACTTTCAACAAATGTCTTAGTTGTTGGGGGGATACCCAATCAGTGAACAACAATGGGAGGAAAAATGACCACACTTCTCTAGAGTACTAAAAATGGAAGAAAAGATGCATAATAGACTCTTCATCCTGATTACAGAGGATACATCTACTGACAAGCTGAAATCCTCTCCTCACAAGGTTATCTATAGTTAGAATTCAGCCACGTACAATATCCCACCAAAAATAGTTTACTTTTGTAGTAAAGTTTTTTATCCACACTTTGTCTCAGTGAAGGTCTATACAGTCTATTAGAGGTTTCTTTAGATCATTATAAGCATGTTTAACTGAGAAGCAACTAGAAGTGTTCCCCTTCCACAACCATTCATATATCCTTTCATTGGAGAACCAAGTCGCCTCCCTAATGAGGCTATGTAACTTTTGTAGAATCAAATCCCAATTAATCTATCTTTGACCTCTCAAGTTGGCACTCCTGACCAGCCTATTAAATTCCTTCCATTTTGGTTCTTCAGACTCCCAATTGATATAGTCCACCACCTTTTTACCACATATTCTTGTCAGGCTTTGTTTAAGGGTGTTGAAGCCTTCTAGGGAAGAGAGAGGGGAATTCTCAATCCAAGGGTCTTTCCAGAAGTCTGTGTCTTTTCAATTTCCAATCCTCTTTCTCACACCCATTTTTAGCACATTTTTGACTTTGGTAAGATGTTCCAAAAAACTAACCCATTAGGTAGATCGGTAGCAGAGAGGAAATAGCCCGGGTCTTTGTTCTTTATATATTTATCTTGGAAAATCTTCACCCAATCCTAAGACCCTTCTAAGAGATTTCATCCCATCTTAGCAGTAAGGGATTTGTTAAACAGTTTGATTCTCCTTATCCCCAGGCCTCCAACATTTTTAGGAGTACACACTTTCTCCCAACTAACCAATGCCAATCTATTTTTTTTCCTGTTCCAGACCACATGAATCTTCTCTGAATTTATTCTATTTTTTCCCGAATGAAGGCCAGGATTTTAAAGAGAGACAAATAGTAGACAAAAATATTATGTAGAGAAGCTTTTAGCAATTGTATCTTCCCAGCTAAGCTTAGAAGTTTACCTTTCCAACTTGCCAACTTTTTTTGGACTCTTTCAATCAGATGATTCCAATAATTATCATCCAACTGTCTAGAGATTAGAGGTAGCCCTAGGTAGGCCGCAGGTAGACCAACTTCCTGATAACCCAAGATCCTCACCACTCTTTCCTTCACTACCTAGTTAGTATTGAAGAAATATATCTTGCTTTTATCATGGTTAATATGCTGACCAGAGACAAAATCATAGTCATTTAAAATAGATTTCCATTGGCTAGCTTCCCCAATCAAGGCTTCACCAAACATGATAGTATCATCAACAAACTGTTGGTGATAGTCAAACAAGGGTGATGAAGCAACTTTAACACCTTTAAGGGCCTTAGAGTCTATTAGCTTTTGGATATTCCTTCCAAGGACCTCAACAACAATTATAAATAGATAGGGGGAGAGGGGGTTTCCTTGTCTTAGGCCATGACCACAAGAGAAGAAACCTTGGGGGACACCATTAACAAGAACCGAGCACATAGGGGAGGTCACACAAGTAGTGAACAACTTAAGGAATCTGCCCTCAAATCCAAATTTCCTTAGAATAACAAAGAGAAACGACCAAGAAACTCTATCATAAGCCTTAAAGATATCAATTTTCAAGGCCATCCTAGGGCTTTTACTACGATCCATTGAGTGAAGGATTTCATGGGTAGTGATAACAACATCTAAAATGTTTCTGCCTTGGACAAAACCTTTTTGATTTAGAGCTATCGTTTTGCATAACATAACTTTAAGTCTGCACACAAGAAGCTTAGATAAGATTTTATAGACAGTGTTGCACAGGCTAATGGGTCTAAAGTCCTTAACATAAGAGGCTTCTTCTTCCTTAGGGATAAGTGCAATAAAGATAGCATTCAATTGACTAAGGAGCCTCTCTGATCTAAAGAAATCTCTAGTAGCATTGAATAAGTCAGTCTTAACAATATCCCCGTAAGTTTGAAAAAAGGTAGGAGGGAGCCCATCGGGTCTCGAGACTTTGTAGGCCCCAAAGGAGAAAAAAACCTGTTTAACTTCATAGAAACAACATTAGTCATAATCTTAAGGTATTTCTTAAATATAACTTTAGGGATCACTTCAAAGAAATCATCATATACTTGATTAGCATCCCCTTGGGCATTCTGGAAGGAGGAAAATAAGTTAACAACTTCCTCAACAATTTATTTTTCAGTCAAAACTATGGAGCCATCTTCTTTCTTGAGCATTCTTATCCTGTTCCTGCTTCTATGTTTCATGGTAGATTGGTGGAAGAATTTGGTGTTGCGATCTCCTTTAGTAAGCCACCGGACATGAGACTTTTGCTTCCAGAAAATATCCTCCTGTTTGTTGATCTCAAACCATTGAGATCTTAGATCATGTTCCTGAATGCAAATCTCATCATCCACAATGTCAACCTCCATTTTATCCTGCACTTCCTTTAAGTCATTTCCTAGGGATTTTTTGGTTTCAAAGATTTACCAAATGTAACTTTACTCCATATTTTTACTCTCTGCTTGATTCTTCTAGGATTCTCCACCAAACAAAACATGGGGGTACCTCCCCTAGGTTCAGTCCACCAATTTTTTATTAAGGTGGAAAAATCAGGATGAAGGCTTCAAATTATTTCAAATCTAAAAGGGAAAGGACCTTTATTCTGATCAACATTTCTTTTAAGCACAATAAAATTATAGTCTGATCCAGATCTTGGGAGAGAAAAGAGAGATATATTGGGAGATATTCCAATTCGAAGAGATGAGAAACCTATCCAACTTTACTTGAATCAATTGATTTCCAAGCCTTCTATTAAATCATGTGAATTTAGATCCCTGTAGCAGAATATCAAAACCCAACTGAATTTAAGAATCCAACCAACTCCATACTATCAGAATAGTCATCCAACCCCGCCAAATTTTTAGAGGGTAGAAGAGGGGAGTTGAAGTCACCTCCCAACATCCAATATTTATCCTATCTACTTTTAATAACATCATTCAGAGAGTCCCAAAGTTGCAACCTATTCTTGCTTAATTTGGGAGCATAAATATTGATTAAGTTCCATTTCTCTCGAGAAGAAAGATCTTCCAAAGATACCATTAGACTGTTCCTTCGAACAAATCCCAAATTTCCTTTGAATTTTAAAGGATTCCAAAGAGTAACTATACCCCTCGAGGCTCCTTCCGCCTCACTAACAAAGAAATTCGCACTAGGCCAAATATTCAAAATCACCTTGTCAAAGGTCTCTTTCTTCATTTTGGTTTCTTGAAGAAGCAAAACATCCACTTTATTGTCTAGAATACAGATTTTGACCAAAAAATATTTATAAGGGCTATTAAGGCCCCTAATATTCCATGAGAGAAACTTCATTAAGGAAACATAACAGGTACATAAACACTAGAAGGCCATTGAAAAAACAACTAGGACTACTTCTTTTTGGATTTCAATCCTGTGATCGAGTCCAAGGCATGAAAGAGAATGTGCATTATATTATAGAATTATGGTTGAAGAAAATTATTTGTGGTAATTTTTGTTTGAAGACAAAGATGAAATCAATTACTTTGAATATCTGCTCAAATTTTGTATGTGATTGCTCAAGGTATTCATCCATACATTAAGATTTTGTGATTTAAATTTTTATTTATTATTTTGTGTGTTAATCTACATATTATTATTTTATTTGTATATTTATTTCATAATTAATAAATTGTAAATTCAGATCGATGCATTGCTATTATGAAAGTTTGATTGCAAACACTATTTCTAGTAAATGGATATGCTACTCTTGGAGGATTATCTTTTTTGTTTCTAGTAAATCTCTTATTGTGACTTGTACTTTCACTAAGAGATACAAAGGTTGCATAATTAGTTTTGCATACTCCATAAATTCAAGAAAGAGCCTAAAAATTGCATAAAGTAAAGGCTCATTAAATCAATGACAAATCCGTTTATAGGAATTGACTCTATCTTAAATTTTTCAGGGCAGTAATCTCCCATTTACATTTACTGACAGTAAATTTATTTCACAAATGACAAAATATTATAATTCATCACTACAGGTTGGCCATAGCATAATATAAATACTTGCTTGTTGTTCTCAAAACTTTAAATCCATCGATAAACTAATTTCGGTGCATATAGAAATCAAATGTTCAAACCTATGGGAAAAAATATTTTAGCATTGGTGGAAGTAGATTCATTAGAGGCCTTTAAAGAGCTACAAAAAGATCTCAGTAATTGAAATAGTTTCTCTCAAGCACTATTATCCATAGATTGATGGACCGGTAAGGTTTTATTATATAATTATTGAATAAAATTAAGCATTGAAATACATTTCTATTAAGAAAATGCCATATAATGTAATTCGACTATTTAATATTAATCAAAATTTGCATAATAATTAAAATTAAAATACTAAACATATTGTTGATATTCGTCTTTTCAATATGTTGTTTGTTGCAAGTTCTGGTAGTGTGCTACTTGATCCTAGAATTTGTATCATATATTTCATTATCATTTATTCTAATGAAGATATATCATTAATATAAAACCACAATGATTCCTACAACACAAAATATAAAACAGTAGAATAGATTGAAAATTTGATATTATTAATTGTTTATTTTGAAAGAATTGTAGTAAATAAATTTAATACCAAGAATATTAGCAATTGGATCTACTTTGTGCAAAAAATCAGATTGCACAAGATGAATTCTATGGTGTCCTAGAGTTCTTTTGTAGAGTAATTACTGATTTCAAGTATATTTATTCTTCATTTCAACTATATTTATAAGAAAAATATTTGATTTTGAAATAGTTGCATGAAGATTTAAAACATACAAAATGCAAGTGGAAAAAGAAACATGCCATCAAATTAAGGTTTAAAACATATTATATGATTTTAAAATATTTGAATTAAGATTTAACACATTATTTGATTTTAAAATATTTGAATTAAGATTTAAAACTTAAAACGATGTAATGGAAAAAGAAAGTTGCCATCAAGTTAAGATAAAAAACTTATTATCTGATTTTAAAATATTTGAATTAAGATTTAAACATATTATCTAATTTTAAAATATTTGAATTAAGATTTAAACATATTATCCGATTTTAAAATATTTGAATTAAGATTTAAAACTTAAAGCAATGCAAGTAGAAAAATAAAGTTGCCATCAAGTTAAGATTTAAAACATATTATTTGATTTTAAAAAATTTGAATTAAAATTTAAACATATTATGTGATTTTTATATATTTGATTGAAGATTTAAAACTTAAAGTAATGCAAGTAGAAAAAGAAAGTTGCCATCAAATTAGAAAAAAACACTACAAATAGAAATAAAAATTTCCATGTAATGGGCAAATTAATATTTATTTATCTTTTACCATTTAATGGCAAATAAAGTAGCCGATTTACCATTTAACAATAGATGAAAGTTGTTTTCCAATGACTCAAGAGTGGTTTACGTGAGACTTGTTTGAGGCTCAAATCTCACACTATATGTAGTCTATCGGCTAATAATTAATTAATAAAACTCATTATTACTAAAAATAATAAATTTTTGTTTAGTATAAAATTTATTATTCATTTATTTTTAAATGTAATGACACCAAAAATTTAAAATATAACTAATAAAAAATAGAATAAAATAATTACTAAACCTTTCAAATAATTTTTAAAAAAATAAACCTATTCTTTTAAGAAAACAAAATTTAAACTATATTCTTTTCTATTGAATCAAAAAAATAATATCACTATTTTAAAAAGTTAATTTTTTTAGAAATCAAATCTCTATATATTCTATCACAACCCTCTTTATGAAAGTAAAATTATTTTGGTAATTAAAAAAAAAGGTTAATAATCTTTAGAAAAAATAAAATTATATGGAAACGTTGCCCCTATGATCAAATCACACTGCTGGGTGGATTGTTCTGACGCTGATTGACCAAATTCCAAAGAGTGACGTTGAGAGAAATAGCAACGCAAATGTAGCCTCTATTTTCTCCACAGAGCGACGCTGAAAGCTTCAAATAGCAATGCCATCATGGGAAGTGACGCTGGTTTTGGGTAAATGGGGTACTTTCAGTTTTACTTTAACATGTGCCTTTTTATATTGATCACCTTTGGATTTTGACTTGTTAGTGGCTCTATTTTCTGTAGGCTAACCAAATTTTGTAGGTTGAGGTGACAAAAAAGAGGAGGAAACAAGAAGAGCTTCCTATGGAACTTTTATTTTTCATAATTGTAAAAAAGTGTTCTTTAACACTTTGGGGACATTTATAATCCCATCTTTGGATATTGTTATCTTTAACTTTAGAACTTAACTACATTTTTTTAGGTTTTTAAAAAAGAACATACAAAAGCTTTCTTTTTCTCAAAAGGTTAAAAAGAACATTAGAAACTCACTAGATTTGATTTTGGGTTTAAAAAATTGAACAATCAACTTTCACACTCAAATTTGGGGCTATAAAAAGAACTCATTTATTTCTTTTGAGGACTATAAAGAATTTGTGCTTGTTCTATTTTGTAATCTTTTCTAAAAACTCTTATCATTCAAATGTGTATGCACTTCTCTCGCGCTTCACGACGATCTTGAGAATAAAAAGAATTTTAGTGGCATTAAGTTTTCTAAAAAAATGCCTCCACATTTCAAATTTGGGTTTTTAAAATTTAAAAAATCTTGCTAGTGTGAGAAAAGGCATCGTGTGTGTTCTCTCTTTGTTCACACAAACAAAAATTGATCGAACTACAGATGTACTTAATCGCTATTGTTCACCTTTAGAGGGCTTTCCTTGGTGGCAAAAAGTATTCACCCCAAGGGAATGACCCAAGCGGTAACAAGCATAAGCCAAGCTCTTCCAAACCGATAAATAAATTTATGATTGGAAAGTTTGCAATCAATGGGAAGCGGTACATGATAGCTCTCCCCCAGTGCCTTTATGATGCATAAAGCCCTTGTTCTAAGGGTTGGGAGACCTCTAAGTTATGAAGTTTATTTTATGAAGTTTATAATTGTATCCCCTGAACTGGATGCCTTTACTACAAAACTTTGTTTAGAGGCCAATAATCCTTAAATATTTGTTGGTGTCAAGAGGTCGGACCTCTGAAGTCGTCCCACATACTTGCGGTTCCTAGTAGAGATGAAGAGTTTGTCATGGGATATTCATGAGAACTCAAAGCTTGGCTGACCCATAGAAGTGAGTGTCATGGAGGGGAGCTAGTTTGGTCAAGCTTCTAATCATCCACTTTGAATAAGTGCAACTGGAGAAATCCAAGTGGGAATTCAACAAATATTATCCTTTCTATCCTAGGGTTGTGCATTATTTCGAAATCAAAACACTTTTCTTAGATCTACAACATTGGAAAACAAACATTTAACAAATCATCAAAATTTCAAACCCTTTGAAAGAATAAATACCTTTGAGGTTTCCACATGTTACTACTTGTCCCTAGTGTTTCTTATCCCTAGAAGGCTTCTAAAAATTTGGATCCACATCTCAATTTGTTCCTCCCAAAGTCAACATAGGAAACTATTGCCTTGATTCTCTTGATTTCCACATAATGGACCTTGTGGATGAAAATAAATCAAGACATAGACATTTAGTTTGAAAACCTAAACAAGAAAGTGTAGATGTGGTAAAAAGAATCAATCTAAGTAAGATAAAAGACAATTGAACCTCACATGTGCTTGATCTCATGATTTCCCAAAAAATCAAAGTTCCAAAATCAAATCGTCATAAGCACCTTAGTCCAAAAAATCTCCAGAGATGTCTCTCCAGACTTTACAAAGTTAGAGATAGATTTGTCTATAATTTTTACAAATAAGATTCAAAGGACAATCCCAACTTGTATTCATTCTATTATTGTGAAAATCCAAGTCTTTTTCAATGTTTTGAGTTTCTCACATAGGAAGTATAGCATGTTCTTCAATATCGTGGTCTTCTAAACAAAATGTCTTTAGGTTCAATATAGGATGACAATCAACACTTTCATCCATCCCCCAAACATCAATCAAATCCCATCTCACCAACAACTCTTAGAATCTTGGAAATAATTGTTCATGCTAGACTTTTGGTAATCCTTCAAATAATTTTTTTTTTTTATGTTGTTTGAATAAGTGTGTGTGGATGAATCCTTCTTCATACACTTAGTTAAATTATCACCTTATGGAAAAAGTGTATACCAAGATAACATCCAACATCTTAGGGTTTACAAGTTCATTATCCAAAATTCGAATCAAATCCAAAATCCAAAATCCAAAAGTCCTAAAGTCTAGTATTCCTCCAAGGTTCCTTAAGGAGTTCAATCATTCACACCATCCATCTTTCATTTATCCCATAATCATCATTTTATCTTTAGACAAAATTATATTTTCTTCTTTGTACCTAAAGTTTAGACCAACCTAAGGAATTAGAGGTTTTTCTCCCATATTCTTGAAAGTTGATCCTTATTTTATGGTTCAAACTAGATATCAACACAAGAAAAACATGGAGAAAAACAAAGGGACATCCACTTCAAGTGACTTGAGTCAAACCACACCTGAATTTAACCCCATAGGATCTAACAACCCCCCACTCAACCTTCCTAAACAACCATAGGATCCTCAAGAGGGAGGTTTCCAAGTGGATGATATAACCAACAATCCCTTAGGAATGACTCAAAACAAAATCACAAGATTTTCAATACAATGATGAGACTTAATCCTTCACAATACATGTTGGCATTAGCAATGGAAGGGGCTAAAATCCCTTCTGATTATGATGTAAGCACTATTGTGGAACAACCTCTCGGGATTATACCACTGGTATCATTCACACCATCCTCCCAAAGCATCATTCAACCCATCCCACAACCAACATCATATCATGCTCCAAGCCAATCCATGATCACTAAGAGGAGTTCATTGCTCCAAGCTCTTCAAACACACGCCCTTGTAAACAACCAAAATTTGGATGAAAACACCATCTTGGGCATGCCGAACACTGTCCCACGAGACCCAAAACATCCGTATGTTCCACTCATTATCCATGACACCAAAAATGCATCCACCTTCTTTGAAACACCGACATACCCTCTTGGGGCACAAACCTCTTTCCCCATGGTATCACGAGGACAAAAGGGTTTATTTGGACAAGGGGGAATCTTTGATGCTTCATCATCACTTTCTCAAGGAAATGTACCCCTTATCCTCTCACCACTTCCTCCACTAACATCGACATCCACATCGATCCAAGGTTTAGGGAAACCCCCTTTACCCATCATACCAATCCAAAATCAAACAAATAAAATCAACACGTCAAGCATACCAAATCCTCCAAGCATGCCATTGATATCACATCACCAAGTGGAACCAATCCAAACATCCCAATCAACCTTTACACCATCAAGAACACCTCAAATATCTCAAAACATGGTCTCCCAAGGACCTAATACATCAACTATACCCTCCACCACACAACCCATTGTCATCACTCAAACCCTCAACAACCACCTCAACACATCATCTCACACCATTACGAATCCTCTACCTCCACCACCAAATCCAAACATGGAAAACCAATATAGCATCATGTTGCAAGTGGCCTAACAAGCCTATTAAAA
This sequence comes from Sequoiadendron giganteum, assembly GCA_007115665.2. Taxonomy (NCBI): domain Eukaryota; kingdom Viridiplantae; phylum Streptophyta; class Pinopsida; order Cupressales; family Cupressaceae; genus Sequoiadendron; species Sequoiadendron giganteum. Next base: position 111,197,383 of record CM021108.1, read on the forward strand.
GGTACTCCAACAATTCCAAGCCAAACAAGCTGCACAAGGTATACAACAAGACACACAACAAGCACATGCACAACAAGTCATGCAACAAGCACAAGCACAACAAGCTACCCAAGCACACGCGTAAGCATTGCTACAACAACAAGAAGCCCAACAAGCCCAATAAGCCACACAAGCTACATAAGCTGCTCAAGCTCAAGTGCAGGCACAAGCTCAGTATCAAGCACAACAAGCTCAAGCACAAGCCTTTTTACAACAACAAGCTTACTAAAAATCTTTGTAGCAATACCAAACACAACAACAAGCAACCCGAAAACAAGTATTTTTGGCACAATAGAAATAGAAAGCCCAACAACAAGCATTGCTGGCACAACAACAACAACAAGACTAACAATAAGCTTTGTTGGCACAAAAACAACTACAAGCATATCAACAAGCATTATATGCACAAAAATCCCCCATAAATACACCACCAAGTCTGCAAGTCACCCCACCCATCATTCAAGCTACTACACCAACCCAAAACACGTTCATTCCACCACCTGATCTGCAAAATGATTTGTCTACTCAAATAAAAAATCTCTTGCAACAAGTGTTGGACATACAATATGGGAAAACCACAAAATCACAAGGGAATTTATGCCCTTATCCATTTGACATAAGCATTGTGATGAAGTCGTTACCATAAGGCTTTGAGATACTAAAAATCTTGAAGATCACATTAGGGAATTCCATGTATACTGCATGAAAGTGGCCTATGATGAATCTTATCTAATGAGGCTCTTCCCCAGAAGTCTGGCTAGCCCAGCCATGGAATGGTTCTTTCATCTTCCTCCCAGAATCAAAAAGTTCCAATAAATTATGGATGCATTCATACAAAATTAATCATTGAACATGGGCATGGATGTAGGCTTGGAAGAGTTGTCCAACCTAAATAAAAACAAGGGAGAGACATTCACATCCTTCTTAGAACAATGGTGATCCAAAGCCAATAGGAGCAAGTGGGCTATGCCAGAAGAGCAACAAGTCAGAACCATCATCTCAAATCTTGAAGGGATTTTAGCTTTCCATCTCAAAGTGTAGTGCATCACCACCTATGATCAGCTCATCCCTAAAGCTCTTAACATCAAAAGAGCCCTCATTGCACAAGGGGGGACACCCACTTCTTAAGATAATCACCCATCAACAAGCTACACTGACATACCTCGAAGCTGGGTGAAAAAGAAAAACGTTACCAATGATGGTATTATTGATGCCAAAATTGTAATCAGTGCTCCAAATCCAAACATGCAACAACAAGCATACCAAAAACCTCAAAATAATGCCCAAAACACCCCATGACCCAACACATCTCAACAACAAACCAACTCACAAACAATCAACAATGTCAATGATCAAGGTGGACCATCCACAAGAAACAAATATTCCCCCAAGCAAAAATGCATGCCACTTGGGGAACCTATCAAATCTGTCATGCAACAACTCTTTCAAGCCAACATCATCATGCTCCTAGTCATTGAAAATTACCAAGAGCCTCAAGTTAAACCATTGTGGTATAACGAGAAGCACCTTTGCGATTTTCATAAGATAAAGGGGCACACGCCAGCCAATTGCATGAGGCTCAAAAACCTGATCCAAGATCTTATTGATGATAAGACTATCATCGTTGAGAAACCAACTAGAAATCAAGACCTCAAAATATACACGAATCCGATGTTAGATCACTATAAAGCAAACAACAATGGTAAAGGCAAAAAATATGGCAATGCCAACCATGTTTATGACCATTTTGTCACATCTTTAGATGAGTGGGTAGAAGTCATAAATATCACAGGGTCCAAAGCTGAGTGTGGAGTCACCACACGAGGCGACAGAATCACCATCCTTAGACCATCCATGCAAGCTAGAGCACCCCCTGCAAACTCAAAGTTAGTTTCCAATGGTTACAATGTCTTAGAACAACTGAAGAAGACTGCCACACAAATCTCCATCATGGAGTTGTTGAAAATCTCGCCTGCCCATAGGGAAATTCTAGAAAAGGCACTAGCTGCATCTTTCGTACCCACAGATCTTGATGTAGACTAGTTCCAGGCTATGGTTGGACATATCACCACACCACATCTCCTTCATTCTCTAAACAAGATCTTCCAACCCAACCATCTCATAATCGCGCACTCCATCTCGAAGTCCTAGTACATTGAAATAAAGTCAAAAGAGTCTTGGTAGATGGAGGTGTGGGTTTGAACATTTGTTCTCTCAAGCTAATAAAGAATCTGGGTTTCTCTGAAGATATTATCAAAAAGGGAAAAGGCATCACTATCCAGGCTTATGATGATCAAGAAAGAGTGTCTCAAGGCACTATTCAACTTCCAATCCAAGTAGGATTGGAAATCATGGAGACTACCTGCCAGGTCCTAGATCTTGACCTCCCTTATAATATCCTTCTAGGGCGCCCATGGATCCATGGGATGAAAGCTGTTGCATCCATATTTCACCAATGTGTTAAATTCCCCTATGAAAACCAAGAGGTCATAGTTCATGGTGACCCAAAGCCCTTTGCTTATTGCAGGAACCTGGAAGCCAAATATTACAAAATCCCACAAGTTCCCAAGAATGATGAAGGCCCTATGAATCCATATGTAGACCCATCCACCCTAGCCTCCACTTCTAAGACAAAGACACCCTCCATTCCCGACATTTTTGATATTAAAGTCATTATCCAAGATAACAGATGTGGAGACTACAAGATGAAGAAGGGTGCCTTTGTAATATGAGAGTTGCCTCAATCTCCCAGGTCTCATAGACAACCACAACCGGTCGACATAGTATCTCAAACCTTCAAAGCAGACCCATCTAGATTCAAAAGTTGGGGGGATCTAGGCCTTGAAGTGGTAGACAAAAAGGATATATCCAGTCTCCTACACCAAGATGAAAGACCCGTGTCTGCCCTTCCAATGGATGATGCTAACAAAGGACTACAATTAATGCTTGGCATGGGCTACAACAAGAATGAAAGTCTCAAGGAAAATAAGAACAATCAATTAGAACCCATCATTGCTGAGAAGCGTATAAAGAATCTTGGCCTTCGATGTACCCCTTTGAAGATAACCATACATGGCAGAAGTAATCCTATTAAAATAGTCAAAGCTGCTTCTCGGTTACCAATATCCTTAGGTCTACCCTTAGACAACTATACCGTCGATATAACTGATGTATGTGAGTGATGAGGATCCCCTCATCAACCTACCCATGTTATTTGAGGATTGTTCCTTGTCCCGGATTTCCAATATGTATTTTGAGTCAAACAACCAAACCCATGAATTAAAGCTAGTTTATCCCCAGCTAATAGACTATGACCAACGAGGACCACCAGTTTTAGACACATTCGAAAACGATGAGGCTCTCTCAGAATTCATGGGACTTAGGGATAATGTACCATGTGGAGACCATAAAGTAGGATTTGACATTGAGCTAGACACACATGCATACTATGGGGAAACGATTGAATCTCTTATTTGCAAAAGTGAAAATTTAAGAGTAATCTCTAAGTCTTTAAGTGAAAACCACATTGTGGCACTTTCTAACCCAAAAATAGTAAAAAAAGAAGGATATATCCAAGGGTGAAAACCTCTCCGAGGTGCCCAAGGATGAGGGATTCAATCTTCCCCTTAGTGCTATTCATCAGGAGAAGTCAACAGTATTGGCAGAGAAGTGTAACCACATCAACTTGGGGACTGAAGAGACACCACATATAACCTTCTATGCAAAATCACTTTTGATTGAAGAAAAGGAACTCCTAACTGCATTTTTAGAGAAAAAAAGGTAAAATTTGCATGGACCTATGCCGACATGTTGATTCTTGATCCAAAAGTGGTTATTCACCATTTAGCTATCTATCTAGAGGCAAATCCAGTGAAGTAGAAGCTAAGGAAGATGCATCCACAAATCACACTATTAGTCAAATTCGAGTTGCAAAAACTCTTGAATGTTGGCTTCATAAGACCTAAACAAAGCGTTCCCTAAGGATGATTTCCCCTTCCTAACATTGATGTGATTGTAGATCAAACAACAGGGCATGGAATGTTGTCATTAATGGACGGATTTTCAGGGTATAATCAGATAATAATAGCGAAGGATGATAAGCATAAGACATCCTTTACCTATCCATGGGGAACATATTATTGGAACATGATGTCGTTTAGATTGAAGAACGTTGGAGCCACCTATTAAAGGGTCATGACTCTCATTTTTTATGACATGATTCACAAGTCCGTAGAAGACTATGTGGATGACATACTAGCCAAGTGAAGAAAGCAACAAGATCACATAGCAACACTAAGCTCCATCTTTGACAGGCTATAAGAATATAGGGTTAGACTCAATCCTAAGAAATGTGTCTTCAATGTATAATTGGGAAATATTTTGGGGTATATAGTATCAGTGAGGGGAATCGAGATAGACCCTGCCAAAGTCAAAGCAATTATCGAAATGGAGGCATCAAGGACATTGAAACAGTTAAGGAGTTTACAAGGAAGACTCCAATCTATCCATAGGTTCTTAGCTCAGTTAGCAGACAAGGCTATCCCATATTATCATCTACTCCACAGGGGGGTAGCATACAAGTGGGATGAGAAGTGTGATTAAGTATTTAATAAAATCAAATAATACTTGTTGACATCACTAGTACTCATGCCACCAATCCAGAATAAGCTACTTATCTTGTACATATTAGCAATAACAACAACACTTGGGGCTCTATTAGCACAACATGATGAGACAGGGAAGGAAAGAGCCATATATTATATCAGTCAAACCATGGTAGGGCATGGGTTAAATTATACATTTATTGAAAAGGCTTGCCTAGCAGTAGTGTTTTCCTCACAAAAGTTCAAGCACTACATGTTGGCTCATCAAATAAATCTCATTGCCAAAATAGATCCCCTCAAGTATTTACTTTCCAAGGCAACACTTATAGGGTAGATGGATAAGTGGGTCATGATCCTCTCAGAATATGACATAGAATATGTGGAAATAAAGGCTATCAAGGGACAAGTAATTGTAGATCAATTAGCAAAAGAACCCATCTATTCAGAGAACCCACTTATATCAAAATTACCAGATGAGTCTGTATTCAACCTTAGTACCACAGATCATGGTAGGGAATGAGTTAAATTATATCAGTCAAACCATGGTAGGGCATGAGTTAAATTATACATTTATTGAAAAGGCTTGCCTAGCAGTAGTGTTTTCCTCACAAAAGTTCAAGCACTACATGTTGGCTCATCAAATAAATCTCATTGCCAAAATAGATCCCCTCAAGTATTTACTTTCCAAGGCAACACTTATAGGGTAGATGGATAAGTGGGTCATGATCCTCTCAGAATATGACATAGAATATGTGGAAATAAAGGCTATCAAGGGACAAGTAATTGTAGATCAATTAGCAAAAGAACCCATCTATTCAGAGAACCCACTTATATCAAAATTACCAGATGAGTCTGTATTCAACCTTAGTACCACAGATCATGGTAGGGAATGAGTTAAATTATATCAGTCAAACCATGGTAGGGCATGAGTTAAATTATACATTTATTGAAAAGGCTTGCCTAGCAGTAGTGTTTTCCTCACAAAAGTTCAAGCACTACATGTTGGCTCATCAAATAAATCTCATTGCCAAAATAGATCCCCTCAAGTATTTACTTTCCAAGGCAACACTTATAGGGTAGATGGATAAGTGGGTCATGATCCTCTCAGAATATGACATAGAATATGTGGAAATAAAGGCTATCAAGGGACAAGTAATTGCAGATCAATTAGCAAAAGAACCCATCTATTCAGAGAACCCACTTATATCAAAATTACTAGATGAGTCTGTATTCAACCTTAGTACCACAGATCATTGGAAGGTTTACTTTGATGGATCATATACACAACATGGATCAAGAGTAGGTGTTTTCTTCATTACACCGCAAAGGGATTGTATTCCTAAATCTTACAGGTTATCTTTCCCTTATACTAAGAACATTGCTGAATAAGAAGCCCTTGTGATTGGACTCAAAATTACAATACAATGGCAAATCATGGCTCTTAAAGTTTATGGAGAATCTCAGCTAATTATCAACCAAGTCAACAACGAGTACCAAACAAAGGATGAAAAATTGACCGCATACAAGAAATTGATGGAGGACCTCACTAAATTCTTCATTGACATCATGTTTGAGCAAATACCAAGGGAAAACAATAGAGCAAAAAATGCCATGGCAATGATTGAATCACTATTGGATATCCCATGCAACGTCCTTAAGCATGAATTCCTGGTAGAACAAATTCTCATACCAGCTTTCAAGGTACTAGAGTCTGAATTTGTGTGTGAAATCGTTGGTCCTGGTAACCCGTGGTATCATGACATATACACCTACCTAAGAATAGGAGTCCTCCCTACTGATATCACTCCGAACCTCAAAAGAGCCTTTGTCAAGAAGTCATCCCGCTTTATTATCTTAGGCAACACCCTATAGCATAGGAGTATTGAAGAACCCTTTTATGATGATTAAATGCTAAGGAAGATTTGATTGCTTTAATTGAGGTACATGATGGTATTTGTGGTTCACATTCGAGTGATATGACCTTGGCTAAGAAACTACCGAGAATGGGGTACTACTAGCTGAAAATGGAGAAGGAAGCTCGCGAATATGTCAAGAAGTGCCTGCAATGTCAACAACATGGGGACCTCATCCATGCACCAACTTAAGAGCTCCATCCAATTATAACACCTTGGCCCTTCTCACAGTGGGGGCTCGATCTCATCAGAAAAATATCACCCACCTCATCTAATGGACACAAGTTCATTATCACTGCTACAAAGTACTTTACAAAGTGGGTAGAGGCCATTCCTATGACCTATATCATAGGAAAGAAAATTGTTAATTTCATCCTGAATTACCTCATTTTTCATTATGGTGTTCCACAAGCCATTATCTCAGACAATGGGACACCTTTCAAAAACTAGGATGTCTGAGACCTATGCCAGAAATTCAATATCCAACATCGCTTTTCTACTCCATACTACCCTTAGGGTAATGCCAAGCTGAAGCTAATAATAAAACCATTTTAAGAATCCTCAAAAAGACAGTTAATGAAGCTGGTTGTGACTAACACTTACAGTTGAACCCCACCCTATGGGATTACTAAATAAGTATCCACACACCAATGGGTGCAACCCAATTATCCCTGGTCTACGGATCAGAAGCCATCCTCCCTATTGAGATAGAGTTCCCATCCCTACGAATATCACTACAAAATATCATCACTGATAAAGAATATCGGGTGTGATGGTTGAATGAGCTGGAACTATTAGATGAGCAGTGCATGGATGCTCTAAACCACCTGCAAGTCTACCAAAACCATCTGAAGAGGAGCTACAAGAGGAAGATAAGGAATTGGTCCTTTCAAGTTGGTGAGCTCGTGATGAAAGAAAATAAAAAAAATGTGTTGAATCTAGATAGCAAGGGAAAGTTTGAACCCAACTGGTTGTGACCTTTTGTCGTCATTGCAAGTTATAAGTTAGGAGCATATCAACTATCAACACCCGAAGGTGAACCTCTATAGGAGCCCATTAACAACTCCCATCTCAAAAAGTTTTATGCCTTACCTTGCAAGGGTATAAATCCGAAAAAAATAAATCCAAAAAAAATAGAAAAAGGATTTAAAATAGTAAAGAAAAAATCATCCTCTAGTGAAAACCAATTCGGTTACGCTTTGGGCAAGTACCTTGGTGAAAACCTGGCAAACAAGTGCCTTGTGTAAATAAGCACTTTCCATCCACCATGGATTCTTCGACTGGTTCCCCATCACCCATCACATCCCATCGCATTCCATCACATCCTTCGATCACCCGTCCACATCCACATCATAGCTTGATCTGGTGTTTGTATCATTTCCCCCCTAGTACTACTTGGCACATTCCTAAGGTCAATTTGTCCTACCTATATCGTAGTAGTCTAGCGCACCACACTGGGGCATGTTATTTTATCTACATTTGAATCAGATTCGTGTATATTCTTGAGATATTCCTAAAATAAAAAAATCCAAAAAATTCATAAAATCCTTGGAAAAATCCAAAAACATTCGTAAAACCAGAAAATCCAAAAACACTCATAAAATCATGTGAAAATTCAAAACCAGGTTGAAAACAAAAAAATTCAAAAACAAAGTTGTCATGTCAAACTACGAGCCTCTGATCTTGAATGTAGGCAAGGCCATCATCGATGTGCCCCTGAGACACATTAGGTCAATCCTTTAGGAGTGTCAAAATAAACTGGCAATCCATCTCTTGTTCATATCTCATCAATAAATGAGTTTGTGTTAGTCAAACTACGTGGTCTCTACGTGTATAATGTAGGCAAGGATAATCTTTGATCAGCCCCTGAGGCCCCTAGGATAGGTCTTTAGGTTAGATTCTTTGTCAAAATATTGGAAAAACCCAAAAAATTGGAAAATTTGAAAATCAAAACATTTGTAAAACATCTTGAAAATACCAAAAATAGCCTCAAAACATCTCAAAATACCAAAAACATCCAAATATTTGAAGAAAAATCCATCCATCCCATTTTTCTTTCACCCATAATAAGCATCCACTCATAATAAATCAATCATCGCTTTCATCCTTTGGCAAAAGAATAAAAAACAAGCTTAGTAGTTAAAAAGTGAAAACCCAAGTGTCAAGATCTCAAGTCCAGGTCAGTAGGTAAACAAGTTGGTCAAATCTTCATATCAATAGTCTATCATCCAGTTAATTCCAAAATTATTTGATAATATCATGTCCTAGGATGCATCCTTCCTATAACGGACATCAACATCAGGCATTACTGTAGTTTAGTCTTGGCTAGTGGTATGAAGAACATTAGCTTGTTTGTTTACTTGATCTTTTATTTTTATTTATCTTATTGCGCTCTCCAAGGACATCGCGATGATGTCTACTCAAAACAATTTAGAGAGAAAGGAATGGGGCATTGATCATTATCTTTTATCTATTGTGCTTGTTGGATATTATTGTAATATAACTTTGGTCATGCTTACTTTGTTTGGTTTGTAGGGAGGGTATTTTGGATGTCATGTTGATCACATGGGAAGGTTTGCCTTTTTGTGTTTTGGTCTGAGATGTTTGAAATATATGAACTATGTCCTAAATAGGGTTTTGTATGCTAAGTGTGAACAAGAATACTCTTATCCGATTGTTGAGTCAAAGTTCATCACACTAGGTACAACGCCATCTTGATTGTTTATACCTTGATGCATCGTATCTATGTGTGTTATCAAACATAAGGAAATTAAGCTCTTTACATCCCCAATATCTGATAATCAAAACATTTTCATCTCTCATTATCTCTAATAAAGTCTCAACATATCATGGACTTGTTGGATCCTCTTTTCATCATCTTATTTCTTCTTTCTTCTCTCCACGCTAACATGGTATCACGATAGTCATCCGAAACATTACCAATGCATCCATCCTGGATCCACAAATCATCAGCATACATAAATATCATACTCATAGTATAAAAGCATCCATCCGCATACTCATCGAGTATCACATCATATATCTTGCAATATTTAAGTTACAAAAAATAATATAGATTTGTTATTCTAAGCATCTTAAATCATTGCATATCATCAACATTTGAATTCATACATCCATATGCATGCATCATCATCATAAGACATACATGGAAAAGATACAAAAAACATTGCATCCACATCATTTATAAAAGGAAATGCATCCATCATATTTGCATATCATAGCATATGATATCATAACATTTCATACATCGCATAATCATGATATATCACATCATCCATTTTACATTATCATTTAGGGAATAATATAGATTTTTTGTTCTAAGCATCTTAGAAATCATTTGCATACCATGAATATTTGCATCCATACATCCGTACTGCATATATACATCATTATAAAAGTGCATAGAAAATATACAGAAAAGAAATAAAATTTGCATCCATAAACATCTACATATCATAATCATCCATCACATAATATCTCATGAAAATAAAGGCTATACATCACATTCATATAGAATCACATTGAATATACATAAAGCATTAAGTGCATCCATACATATGACATAAATAAAGTGAACACATCTCATAATGAATCAATTGAACCCATATCATATATATATCAAAAAATCATCACTATCATGGTACAAAATTTGACTCAAATGTATGTATATCGTTCATGATACAAAGCCCATATGGCTATCCAAAAAATGAATTATGTGGATGTATATCAAAGAATCAGACACTGATCCAAAACTGCACATCTACTAGCCCTGCTAGCTGCTACCCTCGCCTTCCTGTCTCTCTGAATGATCATCTGTATGTCTGGCCCCTGCCTACTGAGAGTAGTCTAGTTGTCGAAGTGCCATGGGAACAACCTAACAATAATGAAATTTGTAATACTCTGCCTCCCGGACGGACTCTCAGTACATCCGTGTTGATACAGTCCTCCCCTGGGATGAGGTGGCCATACTCTCTAACTATTGTCTACGGCCGACCTCCTGAGATAACTCAAGCTCTGTGGCCTATACATGCTAGTGCTCATGTTCCCTCTTAGTAGTAAGGGCATGGACCTACTATCTGGCCTGATATCTCTCTAAAGTAATAACCTAAACTTGTTGGCCGGCCTGTTCCTGCTCACCTGTGAGCACCTGTATCTATGCCTGTAACTGCTATATCTGTGGATACTATGGCTGATGTGGCTATTGTGGAGGCTGATCCTGCTATTGATTTGGCTACTGAGGAGGTTACCTATCTTTGGGAAATGCTCTAGGATCCTGTCCATCTGGCCCTACCTATGCTCTCTTATCACTCCTCCCCCAAGGTCTCCCCCGTGGAAGTGCTATTGCTGGATTTGCTAGTCGTAATGGAGGTCTGAACCACTCATTCTATGCACTTGTCATGCCTGGAACTGTTGGTCCCTAACTATAGGCCCATGACCTAGCAACCAATTGGTAGAAGCTATCAACTGCATCAGATGCTTGGATCATCCACCCCATGAAGTCTCTTGGGTTGATCTAGCAAAGATGGTGGTATATCCATCATCAGGTCGATTTTGTACCTCCCCAAATTGATGGGCCACCTTGTTCGGAAGGTAACACTCTATAGTCGTATGCTCCCTCCCCTGCATCAGTTGGGTCTATCGAGCATAAAATAGCTAATGTACATCATCGTACCAGACTAGTATTTGTAACCATGGCTGCTAGGTGAACGATGATAGATCATCTAGGATGTAGTACTAGTAAGGAAGACCAAGATGTCCAGTGTGTCGTAGGGTAATCCTGCCACCATATCTCCAAACTATTGGATCAGCCAGCTTTGTATCAATCAAGGTGAAAATCGGTTAGAGCATGACAATATGCTCCCAGACCCAAATATGCAACAGTGTCACCCCAGTACAAATTGCTCGACCATCGTAGTATTCAAAATAATTTAAGTTATGGTACAGTGAGGCCAACATCACTGGTCCCCAAGAAAACAAGGTCCTCCGCCTCAACATCCTCTCCCATGCCAAGACCCATCCTGGGCTGAAGAATCAACCCTGTGAATCTGGAGCTACTAACTCGGATATAATGGCAGCAATGATCAACCTGAAAAGTGGCACCCGACCTTTGTAAAAATCCAAGTCAATTTGGCCATTAGTAAACATAAGGTCTCCATATCCATGACCTTGTGACACACATTAGCATTGACATCTACATCATAGATCACATGATCGCCATGTATCAACAACCGTAGGATCCGCCATACATTCTCTTATGTCATAGTCGCCTTGCCAGTCAAAAGGTGAAAGTACGAGGTCTCACTGTGCCATCTCTCACACAACGTGATCATCATCTCTAGGTGAGTCCGGATGATGGATAGATAGGCTATGTACCAGAGACCAATCTCCCCTAAGTGCTCCTGTCGTAACTCGGGAAAATCACCCAACTCGCTCAAAATTGAGGGCCGATGCTCGCACGAAAATACAGGCTGGATCACCTCCTGCACCCATGAGGCACACGATGTCAAAATTCATAAGAAGACCTGACCCCATTTGGAGTTTTCCACCACAAAATAATGAATGTGTCGCTATTTATAAAAGTGTCACTATTTGTAAAATTCCAAAAAACAACGTTGGACTCTTTGAAAATGCCAAATCCATCATAGTGTCGCCTTTTACATAAGCGTCGCCGTTTGAACTTTTGACACTGACAAACCCTAATCCCAAATTGAGCCAAGCATCGCTTTTAACAAAAGCATCGCTATTTGAGAATTTAAACCTAAAGTCAAATCGTGAACTGCATCGCCATTTTCACTAGCGACGTTGTTTGAATTTTCAACATCGTTGATTGACTGTTTGCACGTCGCTATACAGTGACGCTGGGGTCTTTGACACTTTAAAGCATAATAAATGCATTAAAAAAATAAATTTCAAAGTCGGGTTTGGATTAGATACTTGTCGTCCTGCACCTGTAAGTCTCTGATGCATGCAGACTCGCTTAGAAATGTGTCGAGGAAGCACTCGATGCGCCATTTTGCAGAAGGGTCTGAGCTCAATAGACTAGAAATTTTCATAGTGTGAATGCACAAATGAATGGAAAATGACCCCTCCAAGCCTATTTAAGCATGAAAATTAGGGTTTTTTTGCCCCAATTCAGTCGCGTAGCTAGGGTTTTTCTCCCCTATCACCGTTTTTTCCCATCTAAGGCTTATTTCACATCTTTTTCCGCGGTTTTGACATATTTTCAGCATCTTGAAGCCTTTTTGTTCCCTTCGGGCAGCTTATCATCTTTTTTTTGAGAAATCACCCAAAAATCCAAATTTTGATTCGATCTCTTGAGGGGGTAGTATATCAATGTAATTCTTCTCATTGGGGTAGTAGTGGGGCATTTGAAAAAATAAAAAAATTTTGAATTTTGATCCCGCTAGTGTTATTCTTTAAACCAAAACAACAAGTACATTGCTTCAAAGAGGGGCAAAATGTAACACTCAAAATATCCTGATCAATATCATGCACTTGATTCTAATTAACTAACATCGATTCTTCCTTGATCACTTCCACACTAACCAATTAATTGAATAATCTTTATTTAATTAATTGAATAATCTTTATTTAATTAATTGAATTCATTAAATTCCTCCTAAAATCAGATAATACACTTTATCAGATTATTTCATCATCTCCTAATGTTCTTCATTTAATTAAATAAATCAATTTTATTTAATTAAAATCCTAATGTTCTTCATTTAATTAAATAAATCAATTTTATTTAATTAAAATCCTAATGTTCTTCATTTAATTAAATAAATCAATTAAATTTAATTAAAATCCTAATGTTCCTCCTTTAATTAAATAAATCAATTTTATTTAATTAAAATACTAATGTTCCAACATCCTCTCATTTGATTTAAATAAACTCAAAATATTTAAATTAAATGTCATAAATCAAACTAATTTCACCTAAGTTAATTAATCCTAAATTAATTAGCTCCTAACAGTAATCCCCCATTCATATAGCTTTTAACTCCACCATACGGTAAGTCAACCTTGGTCAACTAACCAAGTTGCACATGTAAATCAATTTATTTGATTTACTAATTACTCTATTTTCATTCAAAAAGTGGCATATTCTTGGAATATTCCACCCACTTGACTTTTCCCTCCCAAAGGACTTTTGTCCTCTTTCTTGAACCACCTTGGCATTAAAAGCTCTTACACCTCCTCTTACACCTCCTCTTACACCTCGTCTTACACAAGCCACCTTGGCTTGTAATGGCTCTTACACAAGCCACCTTGGCATTCATTCCTCTTACACATCTCATCTCCCAAGATGTGCTCACACACCTCCAAGATTCATTAGCATGTTGACAAGTGGCATCATGCCATTGGTTCAAATTTTAATCCCACATTCTCTCCATTCTCCACTCTTCAATCCTTGGCTTCTATAAATAGAAGCATCATTCTCACAATATGGATCTACAACCAAGAGCATTATCATTATAGGCATTTCAATCCATAGTTTTCAACATTTTCAAGTAATTTAGCTAGATTATAGTCAAATTTCATACTTTGTTCATCACACATCCATCATCAAGCTTATCAAGGGATTGGGAAAGGGCTTCTTTCCACATCAAAGAAGCACCAATCCCCCCGTGGGATGCTGGTTAATTGAGTATTTAGAATAGTATTTCATTAGTAGTTTATTTGATGTTCTACTTTGTTTTCATGTTCTTATGTTTAAATGAATTTCATAGGTAACACTTAATTCTACTTGTTTGTTCATGTTTGAGCAGCTATAGGAAGAGCATTCACAATGTATCATAACACATAGGAAAATATTTATAATCTCCAATAGAGGATGGGAGTTGTTAAGGAGGAGTTACATGAAAGTAAGGATACCTTTCATTAACGGGGTTGAGGAGGGGGAAAACATTTTTTGGTATGTGGGAATTCAAGATCCAAGATTAAAAAGGGAAGGTTACATATTTGCGTGATTTAATGGAGTACCAGATCATTTGCAAGACACCAAAATGAATAGTGTCAATAGAAAATGTGTTGTAATTCCAAGCATTCCATCTCAACCCCAACAGATTAAACTATTTCCCTTAGATTTGTAATTTTTTTCCCACTACATTCAAGAAGGCCTCCTCTTTCAACTATGTGTGACCAACTTCTCTTCTCAAGTAAAATGTCTTGCAGAAACACTTTCTCAAAAACTGGTAAAATTTTACCCTTTGGCCGATTGGTTAACAACCAGTCCTTCAGATGGAGGTATTCACATCCTCTGTAATGACTTGGGCATAGATTTCATCGAAGCCGCAACATGAGACCTAAGCATTGCGGATCTGATCACAACAAACATCACGTCAGTTGTTGAAGAACTATTTTCCCTCCATGGGACCGTCAATTTAGAATGCCAGTCTTTCATTGCTTGTAGTATACGCAAATCAATGTTTTGTGGGACTATTGAGAAACTTTTAGCTTTTTATGGGGTAAATTAGTTGAGGGATTTTATTTTTCTCTTTTTGTTATTGTTCTGATCATTTGTACTTCATAGTGATTTATTATCTCAAAATCTAGTTACTTTCTCATTCTGTGGGGGCAATAATAATTTTATATATATGCAATCTAACATAAGAAATTTCTTTAGGTTTTTGCTAGAACAATATATTGCAGGTAAAATATTAGAATAATCGGATGTGTTCCTTTGGATGTGGCTAACCTTGTTTAGGCCAAATTAGGTATGTTATCTCATTAGATGCATAAATTTCTTCTCTTTGTTGATGATTTGAATTTAAATCATCATTGCTTGAGTAAAGGAGTATCATTCAGATAGTTTTTGTATTAATCTGTAATGTTGTTTATTTGTTTGGATTGTGTATAATTTTCAATTCTTATGCCGCACTAGTGGTGAAGTTTTGATCAACATCTATTGTTGATCGTTCCATGTTGCTCCATCATTGTTTTCATTTTCTCTCTTATATATAACACACGTCTTCTATTTAAATGCAATACAAAATCTGTAGTTTCCTTTAGACACAAGTATGTGTTTAATGGTTTTAGTAATTTTGAGGTTTAAAGATGCTGAAGGAAAAGAACCCTGTTGTAGTTAGGATTCTAACATGACTGATTCAAACAATCCATGTTCTAGTTCTATTACAACAAAGTCCAGTTCTACTTGGGCTCTTCTTCCTTTTTCAGTTATAGATTGCTTAGTCTTTATTGATGATCCCATTTCTTAGCTAGTTTTCAACTATCTTTATGTTGCTTATAAGACATTCCTAAGACAATTATTCCTACAATATGCCATATTTTATGTTTATTATGCAGACCTTGAACTTGGTTAAAGTATATGGAAATGCAGTTATGATACAATTGTGTTGCTTGATTTGTATGGAATATGTATGCATTATGATTGATATATGTGTTTAATCATGGTAGTTAGTATTGTGTGCATGTTTTATGAACTATCCCCTTGAAGCCTGATAAGACACTGTAGCCTTCAATAACTACAAAATACAACCCACAGTCAAAGGAGTTCCTAGACAACGAAACAGGGGATGTCCTTGAATACACTGAATGCAATAACTACAACATAGAGACACTTGATGGAGATAATTGTGCATCATTATGGAAAACAATAAAGGTATTGAAGAATGAGAACCTGATATTATTAGAATTATGGTGTAACTGATTCTATATTCCATATTCTAGTTTTATTATTGCAGAGTTCTAATTCTATTTGGGTTCTTATTTCTTTTCAATTATAGTTAGGATAACTAAGTCTTAATTACGCTTTGATTTCTAGGGAGTTGCAATTAATGATTTTAGTTAGAGTGTTCTGAATAAACTCCCCTGTACATCTATATATTCGACGGTTGAGTCTTTAAGATAGAGAGTTGATTAATCTTTCAGTTGTGGGTTTGGTTATCAAACACTTTTTCAGTTTTTAGTTGTTATTACACAAACACGTTGATTGTTCAAAAGTGAATTTTTTGAATACGATCTTTGAGCAAGATTTCAAGTGATATTTTGGAATGTAATGAATGATATTGAGTTGATGTGATTGAGTTGATATGAAGATTTATACTTAGTTTAGTTTAGTGGAGACAACCACCCGAGCAAGGGTCACTCAGGTACTATCCTTCACTACATTTACAATTTTTATTTTTGTTAGTAAGTTACTCTTAATTGCATAATTAGTTAAAATAGATTCTCATATCAAGTTATTAATAATTTTTGTTCATGTTCATGCTTGCATTCATTTAATGTTTAGTACTCTAGAGTGTAGAATAGGTTCAGTTATCCATTTTCAATCAATTTTAGCATTTTACCTGTTAACAAAAATTTAGTCACAGACTATGTTGTAGGTACGCATTGTGAAAGCACCAACTTTATTTCTTTCACTGTTATGCACTTTTATGATTTTCCAAAAAGTATAATACTTTCATTAGGATAACTTAGGTAACCATAGGTCTTTGAAAGAACATACAATTCCAGTACCATCACAAGCCTACTAGACTTAGTTGATAATCTAATGAAAGTTTTTTCAATGCCAAGTGGACTATTTAGCCAGGTTTTCCCTTGAATTGAGTGCTTAACACCAAGTTTATTAGACATTAGAATGGACTCTACATTTTTGGTGCTTTTTTTAGGGATGGTTCTACCTTCAGAGACTTGTTTTCCTAAGCTTTTATAGTTTACACTTTGTTTTCAACATTAGGACTATTAGGTTTAATCTTATCAAATACCAAAACATTCTACTAACATTGTGCAAGAGTTGTTGCTATACAAAGTTCTACCTATTATATGTGGAGGCAAAGAGACACATTGGGATGGTTCCTCCCCTCAACAAGCCAACAAGCTAGAGAAGACATTGGTGGCTATAATAATCAGAGCGAGGGTGCTACTGAAGAAGGATCTTCCATTTCAAAAATATCTACTAAACCCACAAAGGGGACATATCAAACCATGGGTGATGTAGCAGTGGTTGATCGACTTGAATATGTGAGCTTTGAGTTCCTAATAACCAACCAAGAAAGGGTTGTTGTGATGAAGAATATCCCTCCTTTTGCATTACTAGTCTTTTATGGTTTGGTGACTTAAGATCGAGACACATTTTTGTTTGAGTTTGATGTTCTATGCAGGAGATGTGACTATACCTCTGATGATCATAGACTCAAGCTCTTTCCTGCCAATCTAAAAGATGTTGCCCTGAGATGGTTTATGGGATTAGGAAAGGATGTTATTACAGATTGGGATACCATGAAAACACTATTCTTGTAAAAATACCAAGACTATTGTAGAGGAATTGATAGGAGGAGAGATGAAATTTTTAGAATTTCATAGAAGGAGGATGAGCCATTAGAGGACTATGTGGAGAGATTCCAATTCTCTTTGAAGAAAAACCCATAGAATAGGCTATTTGAAGAATCCCTCAAGTTAGTAGTTTTGAGGGAAGTCAATGAGGATTGTATGGATGCCCTCAATATTATTGGGAAAGGGGATATTTCTCAATTTCCATTTGAAGAAATCTATAGGGTCTACAAAAATTACTCTAGGACCTTCACTAAGAAACCAAGGGGAGAGAGGAAATACACCATTGGCAAATCATCTACTAGGGTTTCAAAGTTAGAGTTAAGTAATTTGTTGTCCAAGATGAAGGAGGACATTATCATTCACCTAGAAACTTAGTTGGACACTCTCCACATAAAGAAGAAGCAAGAGGTGGTTGAAGTAATGCTCATTGAATACTGCCCTAGCTACAAGCAAAGGAAAGAAAACTGCAAATGCAAGAGGGTGGCTAGTATTAAAGAAGAAAAATAGAGAAACTTGATTTTCAACCACTTGAAGGAGAG
Organism: Sequoiadendron giganteum; assembly: GCA_007115665.2. Lineage (NCBI taxonomy): Eukaryota > Viridiplantae > Streptophyta > Pinopsida > Cupressales > Cupressaceae > Sequoiadendron > Sequoiadendron giganteum. The sequence continues at coordinate 111,215,797 of CM021108.1, forward strand.
GATGGATAGTTATTTTACATTTCTCAAAGAATTCCATGGCATCCAAGACAAATTATTCCACAAGACTCTCTGACTTTTAATTCATCTTTTCTAATTGGAAATCAAAATTTTTCTGCTTGGAATTCCTAGCCCTCGCCAAATAACCAAAACCAATGGAAAAACCCTTAACAATGGCAACAACCTCATAAAAAATGGAACCGAAAACAACTAAATTCATGGCCACATCAAAATTTTCAAGGTTTCAATTATAATCATCAATGGATAGTACAACAAAACTAGTGGCAGCCACAATGGAAAAAGGACTAGTAGTGGCAACAACAAAACATGAATTACCAATAGATTTTGCTCCCTCCTCAGCCACAACAACAATCCATTATCCCTAATCCATCCAATCCAACATCTCAACCACTAGAGAACCACAATTACATGCCTAGCCTGCACCTAACCCTAACAACAAGCCTTTCCAATAGGCTTATACTAATGAGGCTATGCAATACCCCACCTATGGGGTAGAGGTGAGTGATGTCCACCTTAGGTCAGGAAAAACACTAGCTGGTCCTTCATCTCCACAAATTACTGAAATGGAAGATGAGGAACCTACAATTAAAGCTCCAAACAATTCACCCCTAGTGCCTGAGTCACATTATGTCAACCATTCTATATAAGTCCAAAGCCTCCATTTCTTGAATGCTTAGCCATACCAAGACATCAAAGTCAAGCTAAGACAGACCTATTGGGTCAACTAAAGGATGTAAGTATCGAAATTCCTCTCATCCAAGTAATCAAGGAAATCCCAATATATATAAAAATAGTGAGGGACCTATGTCTTAAGAAGCCAAGAAGAAAAAGGAAGGATTTTCAAATAGTTCATGTCCTAGGAAACCTTGTTGATATTATGCTAGGGAACATAACAGTCCCTAAATACATAGACCTGGTAGTCAAATAGTGGATGTTAAGATTAATGTGATCCTTATCAAGAAAACATTGATGGATTTAGGGGCAACAATCAATGTCATGACTAAGGAAACAATGCAACTCCTTCAGTTAGCCAACCTTAGACCTACACCTACTATTTAATAGTTGGAAAATAGGTCAACAATAAAGCCTGAGGGAATCATTGAGGATTTAGTTATAGCATTAGATTCTTAAGAATATATTATTGATTTCATAGTCTTGCAACCAAAGGTCAACCTCATAGGATATCCACTCATTTTAGGTAGACCATGGTTAGCTATAGTTGATGCATTCATAGGCTGTAGGTCTAGGAATAGGATAATATCTAATGGGAATGTAACCAAGAAATTGGTTCTCTATCCTCCAACCCAACCTCATGATGATCTTGAGCAAACCATATGGTCCAACTTAGATGAGAATGACCACTATTCCCTACATACTTTAATGACAATAGAACGTAGCCCTTTGTTGGATGATCAGGATGAAGACAATCCAATTTCCCACATAATACAAAATAATTATGGTAGGAACTCACAACAACAAGATTGTCTCTCATGCTTACAAGATCCTTTGTGGAACATTATACTTGCTAATTCATTAAAGGAAATATCTCATATTTTCCATTCCTTACTGCCACAACAATGTATACCAAACATTCCTACATTTGGCCTCTCATCTGTGCAAGAATCATCCAAACCATTAGATATTCTGCCAGGAAAAATGTTGAACATAAACAATGCATTAATTGAAGAGTAGCACAATTCCCCGAATACAATGCTAAAGTCACATACAATAGCCTTTGCATGGGACTACCATTATATGAAGGGAATAGATCCTGATTTATGTATGCATATTTATATATATAAATGATGGTTTTAGACCCATTAGACAACCTCAAAGGTGAATGAACCCTGCTTTGAGAGAAATAGTTAAAGATGAACTCCAAAAACTGCTTATGTAGGCTTCATTTATCCTATATCTTATAGTGAATGGGTATCACCCTTGGTTATTGTCCCTAAAAAAGTGGAAAATGAAGGGTATGTGTAGATTGTAGGGAGCTAAATACAACCACTAGGAAATACTACTTCCCATTACCCTTCATTGATCAAGTACTTGAATCTTTAACAAGGAAGAAGTACTTTTCATTCCTAGATGGTTTTGTATGCACGCAAAAATGGGCCTGGAGCATTTATTAAATAAATACTTGCTATTTGATTAATATTCTTAATTCCTCTACTATTATAAATAAATTGTAAAATTTATTTATATGGTTCATATTTTAACTCTTCTTTTCCAAAATTCACTTTCTTTCTAAAATTAGTTAAATGGACAAATTAAATCAATTTGTCATTTAATTGATTTTCTCTCTTCCTCTTAATTTTGAATTTTTAAATTCAAATTGGCATTTTCTTCTTAAATTGGTTAAAATGCACAAATAAATTAATTTGGCATCTTGCTAATTTACCGTCTCCATTTAAATTGAAATTTTAATTCAATTTAAGCACATTTCTACATATTTTCTCTAACCACCTCCAACTCACCTGCCACCTCATCATGTGTCTCACAAAAATGAATTTTATAAATTGGAAAATATGAAATATCTTCAACAAATTTGCAACCAATTTGGAACTAATTGAGACACATGGCTCCTCCTTCTCCGTGATTCCCTTTAACACTTGGCAATTTTTCTTGTTGAAGAGAACCATCTCCTTGATACCCTCTAACCTCCTGATGCTCCACTGTTGATGCCGTAGGATTGCAATCCCAACCATCCATTATTGCCACATCACCTTGAGCCTTAGAAAATCTATAAATAGGACTCTTTGCTACAAATTTTCAACATGAAGATTTGGATAAGCTTATGCTGCTGAATTTTATTGCATTTTTGAGAGAATTGGGAGAGCTTGTTAGCTTAGTTTTGCATTATAGTTCATATAGTGTTATAATGACAATTTTATTTTGGATAGCTTAGTTAATTTCATCTTTCATTTAGCATTTCCATTAGATTATCATCATCTATCTCAGCATCTATATTTTAGCATTATCTCATCGTAGGATCATTTAGTCTTCAAGCATCAAATATCGAAAATCCAAAAATATAGACATGCAGACTTGATTGTAGCATCTCGTATCTTGAGTTGTCAATATTTGTAGGTTCATGTGAAACATTAATAAGATCTGAGAGCATGATTTGCAGGGTTCCTTGAGATTAGAGAACCATGGAATGAATTAAGAGGATAGTTGTAGATTTATTTCTACTATTTATATTTTCCTTTTATGTAATACATTGCATTAAGGTGTGTTATAGTGACATTACAAAATTTTTTTGTAGCACACATAAATTGGCACCCATCGTGGGGCCTAGCCCCAGATTTAATCCATTTTATGTTAATTTTTATTTTGCAGGTTTCGTCAAAATATCTGAAACGATGCATACAATTTTTTCTATGACGCATTAGGCTTCTGTTTCAGCACATTTGGTTCCTTGTTTCAGTGCATACGACTGTTCTTTCGACACATCTGGTTCCTTTTCTAGTGCATCTGGCGTTTCTTTCAGTGCATTCAAATTCTATTTCGGTGCATCAGGGAGTCTTAACTTTATTCTATCATTTTCCAATTTTAGCGCATTTAGTTTATCTTTTAGCACATTCGGGTGTTCCTTTAACACATTTAGTATTTTAGCGCATTCGGTCTAATTTTTAGCACATCTGGTTACTGTAATGGTGCATTTGGTTTTTATTGTAAATTTTCCAGATTCTCAAAAATGATTTTGTGTTTTTCTATTTTTAGGTACCTCATCCATAGTCAAAGACCTTGCTGAAACACATAAAAGATCGCTGTCAAAGAAAAATGGAACAAAACTACTAACGGTTGTCTACAGGGTTAAATCTAGTTGTTATTTTCCTTTTGGTTAAGATAGGAATATAGCATAACTAGGGAGGTTAAATTTACACCATTTTTGCTATGTTTGGAATGGTAGGTGAGTATGCTCTCCCCTTTAGTGTGTGATTAGAAAGCTAAACCCATTCAATTTATTTTCTTTTTTAACCTTAGAGGGCCTGCCTCCCTGCTTTGAAAGGAGGGAACAAATCGACCAGAAACATGCTAAAGCCAAGCGACTTCTACCCGAGATATAAATGTGGGTGCTCAAGGAAAGTTTGAGTATCACGAGGACTATTCTGATAAGAAGGGCAACAATGGCCTCCTGCTGCATGGATGGTACCCCATGCACAAAATTCCCCTACTAAAACCCCTTTGTTGTAGTAAGCCAAAAATTACCCTATCTATTCTTTGGTGCAACAACGGTCATTGCCAAGGCATCCACATTCTCGTAATTCTTAGTAGAGGTGAAAAACTTGCCATGGGAGATTCATGGGAGTTTGAAGCTTGGTTGGCTTGAGAAGAGAGTTCACTATAAGGGGGAGCCCGTGCAACCAAGCTTCTAAATCACCCGCTAAGAGTAAGTGTGGTTGGAGTAAAATCCATGTGGAATCCAAAAGAATATTGTCTTACACAACCTAGGAAATGTTCTTGTTTGACGTGTCTTTCCAAATGTGTTTTTAAACAAGTTTCCAAACAAACATCACAAAAACATGTCCAACTATTGATTCAGAAGGAGATCCTATCAAAATAATCCCAAAATTCACTCATGAAACTGTAAAAATCTATTAAACTATTGAAAACCAGAAAATATTTTCCAGTTCAGTGCATCTAGTGCCTGTTTCAGTGCATTCAGACCATTCTCCAGTTCATCCATTTTCTATTTCAGTGCATTCCATTTATATTCCCAACATATGCTCTTTCAACACACCCATATCTTGTTCTAGCACATTCAGATAATTCTTTAGCGCATTCGTACCCTATTCTGGCACATCCAGATCTTCCTACAACACATCTGAACCTTTCCATAACACATCTGAGTTTCAACGCATTTGGGCCCTATTTTAGCGCATCTAGTAACTTTTCAAACATAAACCCAAATTTGTCCCTCTTTCTACCAATCTACATCCAACTCAGATTTTCCCTCTCAAACATCATATTTTCATTGTCCTAAGCTTTATGTTGAGGGATTGGAAATCAACCAAAATTTTCAAGAAATCCCTTACCAAAAGAATCAAGAAACCAAAGAAGCACCTTGGCTATAAGAAATTTTTGAGAAAGAGACGCTTCTTATACCAATGTAGGAAGGTCTTGCTTGATTACCGAACTTTCCTCCATAGATATCATGAATTTGATAGAGGATATACTGACAATTTTTGTTTAGAGCCTTTATATTCACAAGCATATTATCAACGAAGGGCTCTTTCACAAAGACACAATCATAGTCAACCCATTCGTCATTCTTCCATTCCTCAACCGATGATACAATACTCTAACCACCCAAATCAATTCCTACAATAAAAGCATCATAGCCTCAAACTTGTTGAAGCTTGTGTTTTCAAGTGAAAATCTCTCATCTAATCATTGATCAAACATCCCAAAGTGTCTCCTCATCACTCCTATTTTCTGATTTAATAGCTACATTTCAACATCAAGATTTATCATCCTTCAACAAGATTCATCATCCTTTATCCTGAAATAAAGCTTGCTTAACCAGATTCCAACCAATTCTTTCGGTACTCCTCAAACTTTGGTTAAACATTTAGAAATTTTTTATCACTTGTATGCTCGTCTTAACAAGGTTGCAAAATCAAAAAGTAAAACAAAAGAAAATCGAAAACCAAGAAACCATGGTGGAAAGAGAAGAAAATCCCTTTTTCAGAATTCGTTCAGATGAGGTTGAAGAGATAATAGAAGAAACAATAGAGCAAGCCCAACAAGATCCAAGTTTCCATAAGTTCATGGAAAATATTTTTGAGAGAGAATGTGAGAAATACCTTTTAATGTTGGAAAATAGAGGAGTCAAATTACCTGACGATTTCGATATCACGAAATTGCAAAAGAATCCCAAGAAAATAGAAACCGAAATACCCACCGAAACAAGAAAAGAAACAAAGACCAATGATCCCATGGATGCCTTGACACAAAAAATACAAGCCCTTCAACAAAAAATGTAGAACAAGCAAACGTGGGCCACTAAGAGGTACTCCATACAAGATATATGCCCTTACCCATTCGATTCAAGTGTAAACATGATACCGTTCCCTAAACATTGTGAATTCCCCAAATTCGACAAGTACAATGAAAAAATAGATCCCATTGATCATGTGAGGGAATTCAAAACCATGAGCTTAGAATTTTCTAATGAGGACACTTATCTAATGAGGTTATTCCCACACAATTTGGAAGGACAATGTATGCAGTGGTTTTCACAATTACCTTCAGGAATTAATTTTTTTGAAGAATTGGTTAACAAGTTTATCACACAGTATTCGTATAATATCCAACATGAAATTACAATGAAATATCTTTGCAACGTTAAACAAAATAAAGGGGAATAATTCCTCATATTCTTACAAAGATGGAGAAGGTTATTCGCAAGGTATCCCCGACCCATACCAGAAAAAGAGAAGATAGAGGTGTTCATTGATAACTTGAATGATGGCATGAGCTATAGGCTCGAATTACAATGCCCTCCAAATTTTGAGAAATTGATGAAAAATGGAATCAAGATTGAGGAAGCTTTGGTCAAATGAGGAATTCTAAAAATCTATAACGAAAACAATTCATCAAATTCCTCCAGCAATGATAAATCAAAGTTTTGGCAAAAGTATAAAAATAATGACAATGATACCTTTGCTGATAACTTGAATGATGACATGAGCTATAGGCTCGAATTACAATGCCCTCCAAATTTTGAGAAATTGATCAAAAATGGAATCAAGATTGAGGAAGCTTTGGTCAAATAAGGAATTCTAAAAATCTATAATGAAAACAATTCATTAAATTCCTCCAGCAATGATAAATCGAAGTTTTGGCAAAAGTATAAAAATAATGACAATGATACCTCTGCTGAAGTGTGCAATGCTAAACCGGTCTTCAATTTGTCAGGAAGTTCCTCAGACACTAATCAAAAGACCACCCAAAATGCCAAACAAACCAACAATCAAAATGCTAACCTGGGGAATAATCAAAATAATCAAACATCATTATCCAAGACTCTGCCCTATCAAATATCAAATGACCGCAAAAAATTTATGCCTTTGGGTCAATCACATGAATCCACCTTGAGGGAACTTATTATGGAAAATCTCATCACTTTACCTGACACCCAAGGTTTTGAACCCAAAGTAAAATCATCATGGTGGAATGAAGCACATTATTGTGAATTTCATCGATGCAAAGGTCACCTCACCAACAATTGCATGCAAATGAAGCATAAAATACAAGATTTAATTGACAATAAAATCATAAGGATCAAGGAGCCTCAAACTAACACTGACCATGGGGTATTCAAAAACCCTTTGTCAAATTATGACAAAGGAGAATATTCTAACAATAATGGCAAAAGAAAGAATGTAAACTATGTTCAGGATACCGTCATCCTTAATATTTCAGCCATTGAAGATCATGCAAATAACATTGAAATCAATAACCCACCAGGCCCTATTTCAACCAATCATCCAATCAACAACACCAATATCCTTTTTAATCAAGTCCTCAATATCTTGTAGGGAATATTTGTAATAGATAATCAAGTTAATGTCATCAAAATCAATGCAAAACGAGACAGTGTGCCTGTAAATGTAACCACAAGGGCTCAAACCAAATATATTTTAAAGGACAGTGCTTCCAAAACACTTGCTGCTACATCTCATCAATACAACATTGTCGATCAGCTCCAGAAAATCCTCGCACAAATATCAATATTGGAGCTTCTCAAGATCTCACCAGCCCACAAAGAGATCTTGGAAAAAGCTTTGGTCGACACAACAGTACCAAATGATCTAGAAATCTGCACTTTCTAGGCCATGGTGGGACACCTAGTCGCTCCTCACTACTTATCATTTTCGGAGAATGATGATATATCCCTTAATCATCCTCATAAAGTGGCCCTTCATATTGAAGTCTTGATCCATAAAAGTCATGTCAAGTGCATCCTTATAGATGAGGGAGCTGGAATTAATATCTGTACTTTAAAAATTGTTTGTGCACTAGGGTTCTCTGAAAATGCAATAGATCCAAGAAAGAAGATCACAATCAAAGCATATGATGATGAAGAGAGAGCTTCAAAAGGCTTGATTATATTGCCCATTCAGGTGGGTCTAATTTAGAAAAATGTGGTTTATCAAGTTTTAGATAAGGATCTGACATATAATATACTCTTGGGTCATCCTTGGATCCATGAAATCCAGGCCATACCTTCGACATACCATCAATGTCTAAAGTTTCCTTGCAATGGCCAAGAAATCACTATTCCTCCTAATTCAAATAGTCTTCAATAATGTAATTCCCTCAAGGCTATCTAGGATGTATTTGTGCCTCATAATCGTGAAGCTCTTGATTCCACTCCTGATACTCCAAATAGTTCCAGTCAAGCTAATCCTTTATCCACATCCTGCCATGAAGGAAATCATTCAAGTGCATCATCCAAACAACCAAAGAAAAATGAAGAAACTAGCCCTTTTGCATCTACCAATTCTGAAGCCCAACTCAATACCTTGGCCAAAAAAATTGAACAAAAATTCCAAATCAAGGATAAGGGTGTTGGTAAATACTCCATTGAACAATCCCTTTGCTTGTCACAACTAATTTCACCCAAATCATATGGTCAACCATCAACCTCATCATCCTCCCAACCGATCATCCTTTTTGATGGTTGATTCATAAAACAAAGCACTCAAGAGGAAGAATCTGAAGACAAAGATATCTTGAATTGGCTCTACAAAGATGAGGCTGATTCCCAAGCAGCAACAACAAATGTCCAAACCACTTAGTATGGAAAAGGATTCAATCCTAGAGAAGATGGGTTATGATGGAAAAGGACCTATTGGAAAAATAAAAGAGGGTATCATAGAGCCTATCCAACCCATTATAACCAATCCAAAGGACAAAATTGGGTTGGGTATAGAGAACATCAACAAAAGAGGACATAAAATAGAAATTTGCTGAACAAATTCTACAACTACAAGCAAGTGATGTCTGAGTCTAGTTCCAATAAATATGAGTGGGATTCATTGTCAGAAGAATCATGTCACAACCAGGATGTTGATGTAATACACAAGTATACTCCCACACTTGAGGAAGGACAAGGCTCAGGAATTAGACCACTTGAATTAGGATCACACAATATCGATGGTTCAAGTGAAGATGATCAAACTCATAGTGAGATAGATCATTCAGAAGAGAATGAAATCATAGACCTCGATTTGGCCATAGTATTATTTGATGATAACATTTCCATTAGGAACCTTACATCCTCTAACTTAAACCCATCTGATGAAACCCTACCATTACTGCATCCTAAACTAATAGATTGGGACCAAACCGAACCTATCAATAATCTCCCTTTTTTGAATGATGAGGCTATGATAAAATTCCTCTGTGCTGGTAATCCTGAGACAATCTTCACCATTAAACATCATAACAGAGCTTCAAAATGGGGGAGTGCCAAATTTCCTGGCTGCAAAGTAAATGAAACAAAAGAAAAATTTGATGTGAAAACCGTTATATGGCAATATTATATCAAGAAAGAGTAAAAATAAAGAGCGTATCTAATGGTGAAACCTCTCTGAGGCGTTGAAGGATGGGAAATTTGACACTCATCCAGAGAATTTTTAGGAAAGATTGAAAGTTATGATCAAACCAACATAGTCTATCAATGTCAGCAGTGTAGAAATAGTAAAAAGCCCAACTTTATCAAGTTCTTTGAAGAGTGAAAAGTCAATTTTTCCTGGTCATATGCAAACATGCCAGGGATAGATCCAGACCTCATCATGCATCATTTATGCCTTCTTTTAGGAATCAAACCAGTCAAACAAAAGTTGAGAAAAATGCATCCGTACATTGCCGTATTGGTGAAGACTGAACTAAAGAAGTTATTGGATATCAGATTCATCAAACTTATTGACTATGCAGAGTGGATATCAGAAATTGTGTCTATTTTGAAACCTGATGGCAACATAAGGATTTGTACTAACTTTAGAGATCTTAACAAGGCTTTCCCAAAAGACGATTTCCCCTTGTCTAACATAGACATCATTGTGGAATTAACAACATGACACGAAATGTTATCACTAATGGATGGATTTTTTGGATATAACCAAATCAAGATTGCTCCTGAAGATTAAGATAAGACAACCTTCACTTGCCCATGGGGAAACTTCTGTTGGAACGTCATACCCTTCGGGTTGAAAAACGTAGGGGCCACATACCATAGAGCTATGACAACCATCTTCCACGACATGATGCATACTTTGATGGAAGACTATGTGGATGACTTGTTGGAAAAATACTACATTAGAGAAGGACATCTGGAAATATTAGATAAATTGTTCACTCACCTGGATAAGTTTAATGTTTGCCTCAATCCAAGGAAATGTGTATTTCGGGTAACATCAGTGAAGCTACTTGGGTATATAGTGTTAGAGAAAGGTATTGAAGTAGAATCCACAAAGGTTAAAACTATAATGGAGATGCCTCCCCCGAAAAACATCAGTCAATTAAGATCCATCCAAGGCAGATTCTAGTCTATCAAAAGATTCATCTCACAAATAGCTGACAAGACTCATCCTTTCACTCATCTCCTACACAAGAATGTTTATTTTCGATGGGATGAAAAGTGTGAAGCTGATTTCAACCAATTAAAACAATACTTGAAAAGGTCCACCTATTCTAGCACCTCTAGCAGAAGGGAAGCCTCTTTTATTGTACAACCCCAGTATTGACTGATCATTGAGAGCCTTTTTGGCACAGGAAGATTCAACGGGGAAGGAGAGAGCAATTTATTACATCAGTAGAACCTTGAATGGGCATGAAAATAAATTATACATCCATTGAGAAAGCTTGTCTAGCTGTAGTGTTTTCTACCCAACAATTGCAAAACTATATGCTGACTCACAAAGTCAAGCTCAAAGCCAAGATAGATCCACTAAAGTATCTCTTCAGCAAAGAAAATATGATAGGAAGACTGGCCAAGTGGGTAGTGGTACTGAATGAATTTGACATCCAATATGTCGACAAGAAAACTATCAAAAGGTAGGCCATTACCGATCAACTAGCTGAGGAACCAATTCACGATGATCATTCTCTTCACATCAAATTTATAGATGTAGATGTCTTGAAAATAACCACAAAACAATGAGTGTTATACTTTGATGGTTCCTTCACTCAACATGGATCAGGAGCAAGAATCCTATTTATCACTCCCCTAGGGAACACCATTCTGAAATCTTATCGCTTGATGTTTCCTTGCACCAACAACACAACCAAATATGAAGCACTCATTATCAGAATCAAGATAGCTGTGGAATGGAAAACTACAGAGCTTCTGGTTTATGGGGATTCTCAACTAGTCATCAATCAGGTCAATAATGATTATCAAACCAATGATGACAAGCTAATACCTTACAAGAGAATGATTGATGACTTCAAGAAGTATTTTTTCGACATTAAATTTGGTCAAATTCCAATGAGTGACAACAAAGCTTCTAATGCTATGGCTACTATTGCTTCTTTGTTGCAAATTCTAAAAAAATGCATCCGTTATGAGTTCATGGTGGAACAACTGTTTACCCCTCCTTATGACCACCCTGAGTCCCAAGTTATATGCAACCTAACTAAGGCCGATACCTCGATCTATGATGAGATTTACACTTACCTAAAAGACAACAACTTTCCTCTCGATCTCTCCCAAAATCAAAAGCGAAACTTTATCCACCAAGCCTCTCGCCATACCCTTATAGTAGACGTAATTTACCACCGAGGTCTTGATGTAACTCTTTTGTGATATTTAGAAAGCAACGAGTCTAAAAAAATTTTACGAGAAGTCCATGAGGGTATTTGCGACACTCATTCAAGTGGTCTAACCCTTGCCAAGAAAATCCTCCATCTGGGATATTACTAGCCAATTATGGAGAGAGAAGCCTTTCAATTTTTTAAGACATGTCAAAAATGCCAGATCCACGACAATCTCATCCATGCACCAGCACAAGAATTGCAGCCCTTTGCATCAACATGGTTGTTTTTTCAATGGGGGATGGATCTTGTGGGAAAAATTCACCCACCCTCATCCAATGGACACAAGTTTATCATCATAGCCATAGAGCAATTCACAAAGTGGGTTGAAACTGTGCCTCTAATCACCATCACAGGGAAGCAGATCTCATTGTTTATCCTAAACTACATCCCTGTAGATATGGTATCCCTCAATCCATTGTCACTGAAAATGAAAGACCTTTCAAGAATCAAGACGTGCAAGAATTCTATGAAAAGTTTCATATCCAACATTGGTTTTCCACACATTACTACCCTCAAGGGAACAACCAAGTTGAGGCCTCAAACAAAACAATCCTAAAAATACTAAAGAAAACCATCAACGATGCTGGACGTGACTGGCATGTTCAACTGAACCTTTCTTTGTGGGCCCATCGTACAAGCATCTGAAAAACCACAGGAGCCACACCATATGCACTTGTATATGGATCTAAAATAGTATTTCCCATTGAGGTTGAGATACCATCACTCTGGGTATCCTTGAAAGGTCTCATTATAGATGAAGATTATCTTGTGTCTAGACTACAGGAGCTAGAGTTGTTGGATGAATGTCGTTAGCTGACAGTAGATCCCCTGCAAGTATATCAGTAGAGAATGTCAAGAAGCTACAATCACAAAGTCAAACCTAGGAAATTTAAAGTAGTTGATTTGGTATTGAAAGAAAATCCTCGTAATCAGTAGGATCGAGAAAAGAAAGGAAAATTTGAACCTAATTGGTTAGGTCCATTTGTTGTGGTTTCAGTCTTTGGATCAAGGGCATATTAGCTATCCAGACTAGAAGGGGATTTATTTGAAGAATTAATGAACAAATTTCATCTGAAAAATTTCTAGACCTGATGCATCCAGTGCATATTAAAAGTCCTGGAAAAATTCATAAAAAACAGAAAAAGTCCTAGAAAAAATCATAAAAAGCATAAAAAGCATAAAAGTCCTGAAAAATCATAAAAAGAAGAAAAAGTCCTTAAAAAATGGCCGCCCTGATGAAAACTTGGCAAACAGGCATCTTGGTGACAACATAAAAATAAAAAAGATCAAAAAATCAAAAAGAAAAAAATCAGAAAAAGAGAAAAATACAAAAAAAGTGAAAAATCAAATAATGGTTGCCTTGATGAAAACCTGGCAAACATGCATCTTGGTAACAACAAAAAAAATCATAAAATTTGAAAAGTGTAATAAAAGAAAATGGTGAAAACCTGGTAAAGAGGCGCTATTTGTGATGGGTGAACTTCTCCATCTATTCGAGCGTGTCTTGACCATCCGCTTTTTCCATCACTACGCATTCACGTCTATCTTACAATAAGCTACATGTCTATATTCTGCTAACATGGTCATCCCATCTTGGCTTAGTTTTCCTTGTACATATCCATAATAAAGTTTGGTTTATTCTCACTGGGGGAAAAACCCCGATCTTACTAGGGGCAAATCACTGTTGAACTTAAATCAACAAGCAAGCAAGCAACAAACCACAACATCAAAACAACAATCACTATAGCCATCAAAAGATGAACATTGAATATCAATCAATCCAATCGATCATTCAAATTGAATCAAACATCAAACCAAATCAAATCGATCATCACTGAAGGATTTTCTTCTGAATCATGGTTGGATCACTTTAACACAAATGTTCAATTGATTTTATATTGATTGTTGTTATCATTTCTCAAGAGCACCTCGATGATGTCAAGAACTAGAGGCGATGTGATAGAGAATGATATTTTTTTTGGTCTACTGCTTGTGAGTCAATCATTACTACTGTGCAAATTGTCATAGGACATGCTCTACAAGGTAGCATTGATGACATTTCAAATTTGCATAGGAACATGATTAACTCTTGTTTGTTTAAACAAGTGATACTCAGGTCATCTTGGTCTAATTATACCTTGATGCTTGTGTTATCTTACATTATTAAATCTCAATGGAAGTTGTATGGAATTTTTACTCAGGTCATCATCGTCTAAATTATACCATTGATGTATGCACTAAATTTTAACATAATAAAACACTCAATGATGATAATATGCACAATGAATAAGATTGCCAACATGGCATAGATAAAATTGCATTTCATTTTAGTCTGCATTTGCATTATAGATTTTCTAAGCTGGTCATTCTCAAGGTTGATGTTATTTATTTCTACAGGATTGAGTATACTTGACATAACAAAAAAATTCATTCATTTGCATTGAAATTTCCATCCCATTTCATTAAAAAAAGCATTATCATACATTCACTATCACAAATCATTCATGCATTCATTATAATATTTTCATTTGAAAAATTCCAAAAATAAAGCATAATACCATCATAATTCATTTCATACATCAAGGTCATAATAAATGCATTCTTTCGGTCATCCATAATTCATCCATAATTTATCCACATATATATATATATCATCATCCATAATAACATCATAAATCCATTCAACATCATAATCCATTTTGCATTCATAATCTTACATTCATACATCTGCATGTATCACATTTACAACCATAAACCATCAATATCCATACATATAACCATACATCTGCATTCCATAACATGAAACCATTTGCATCCATACAGTGATATATACGTACGAAAAATTATTAAAAACACATTTCATATCATTTGCATCCATATCATCCATCTCATAAATGCATCATTCATAAACATAATAAAAGCAATGCATCATCATCCATACATGCATCCATAACATAATCATATAGAACATAAATTAAATGCATCCATCCATAATAAAAAATCAACACATAAAATCATCGAACACCACTACATATCATATAACCTCATAACATGTCAAGTATACAATGATATCAACTGAGAAAGTGATACATCAAAAATGTGGCACAAGGTTGAGTCTCTGAATAAAAATACAAACCAAGTATGTCTAGGGGATCCTATAGTAATACACCTAAAGTGGTAGGCCTCTATCCAACACCGCCCACCCCTGATGGTCCTACCCCTAATTTCCTTAACCCTGGTGGAGTTCCACTTGGTGTAAGTGGCTGTGTGACCCCTCTACTAGTGGTGTGCGAATGGGACCGCCCAGATCTGGTATAATTGATCCTCTGCCCTAGTGGCACAACCTCATGATACCAACCTTTGTAATACTCTGCCTCCTTGGCAGACTCTCTAAGCTCTCTCACAAGGTTCCCTATACCTATACCCTGAGCTGTGGTCTGTATCTGATCCGCCACTGCCACAACCTATGCCTCATGTCTCCTCGCAACATCTCTCTCTGTAGTCAAAGTGGCTACTTGGGCCTATAGATGCACCATTTTCCCCTGGATCTGCACCTATGCCAAAGCCTATGCCTGAATATGTGCCTTGGCTTGGGAAAGCTATCCCTGAAGAGTCTGGACCTGTGTCTACAATATCTGTACCTAACCTTGTAGCCTGGCAATCTATGCCTACTATCTTTGAGAAGGCATCTACACTATCAATGGTCGCTGCTCGCCTGGCCCTGATCTCCACCTCTTGGGGATAACCCCAAATTCTAGTGCAACTCCTCCACCTCTACCATCACCACCCCCACTTCCAACCTCCCGCTCTACCTTCTCACCTCCTCCATCTTCGCCTTTGGGCTACACGTCTGGCCCTGCTCTCCTCCCCACCTCTAGAATCGGTGCAGGCTCATCAAGACTAGAAATCCATGAAAAATGATGTATATGGAAATACTCTGCATAGTCCGCTATCATCTGAGCATCCACAACCTCTAGATGATACTACCAAAATATGGGCTGCATGCCATAGTACTCTATACACATGACATTATAATCAAGGGTTAGCCCCCACTCTGGTATATCTTGCCTACGTTGTGCATAATGTGCTACCCCTTGCAACATTCCTTGAATCTGATCGTACTGTCTGTATACTCTACCAAAAAGGAATCACTCCAAAATGTAGGGTGTCCGCCCAATCAGATATCTACTACAAAAAGAAAAAGGCAACTCAGTACCATCCTCTTCCCAGGCCTCACAATCTAGATATGACCACTAGATCACTGTGTCTAGGTCATCTAAGACCCGTCTCTAATACTCCAACTTTCCTAGCTTATGTTGGAAAAGTGGCCTTGTGTATCCAAAAATGTATGGCCATCCTACCAATTGAGCCTTGCCTCCCACTAGTCGTGCAATCACAATGTACTCCCAGACCTAGAGCTGTAACAATATGCACCCTGTTGCGAGATTGCCCTCCCGAAGATACACCACCTGGTGCAAGTCATGGTATAAATGTGCTAGCATGCATGATCCCCAAGCATAACTCCTGCCATGAGAAATCATGCTATCAAGAATCCACCCCCAACCCACTGAGAAGCCCTTCGACCTATGGTTGGGGCAAAGAAATTCACCAATAAATCCAACAAGAACACAAGGTAAAGCCTGCCTGATAGCAATCAAATCTTGCTATACAATCTCATACCAAATAAAATGATCATCGTGAAAAATATGGCATATGGAATCTGTGCCCCCTGCTCCTCATGATCATAGACAACCAACTCCCCAATAATAGGTATCCTTAGTATCCGATACACATCCTCTGGGGTCACTGTCATCTCTCTCGTCAGCAAATGAAAAGTGTTGTGGTCGCTATGCCACTTCTTTGCAAGTGTTGTTAGTAGCCCCCGATTAATCTGGTACTTAGGCATGTCAATCAATGAAGTCAAACCACACTGGTCTATAATGGAAAGAACTGCTAGAGTTAGCTGCGGGATCATATCCCATGTCCTTGGAAAGTGCTCGCGAACCTGAAGGTTCCCTAAGCCACCCTCCCAGAATAAAATTAAAACATCAAGTCAGCAAATCAGTCAATCAACTTATCAATCAAGCACATCATCTAATCAAATCAACTCATGTGATATTTTGATCAAATCTCAAGGAGCACCTATCATGTTACTTGATTCTCATTTGTCATGAGCTTGATCAATTAACCTATCATATTTCATCATTCCTCTCCTATCATGAGGATGATCATCAATCGATCAATCAATCAACCTACCCTATTCATCATTCCTCACCTATCATGAGGATGATCATCAACCTATCAATCAACATCATCCTATCATCAATTGACGTGATCATCAATCATCAAACTCTAGGAGGAAATTATCAAAAACATCAATTTTGGTTGGATGCGCTAAAACAAGGTTTCTATGCGCTGATTCACTGAATGCACTAGAAAAATTGTTGGATGCGGTGGAATAGAGTCCAGATGCACCATTTCATCAATGCGTTGGAAAACAAATTCTATGCGCCGAAACAGAGTTCTAATGCATCGTTTCCCAAATGTGCTACTTGATCAACCCTATGCGCGATCCTACCTTATGGATGCATTAATCTATTGACCTAATGCGTTGAAGCGAGTTATGTATGCGCTAGTCTAATTTTGGAGTCCTAACCTAATAGAATGCGCTATTACAGGCCTCCTATGCATTGAAGGAGGTGCCCTATGCGCTAATTCGCTAAAACATGAAAATAATTCAAAATTTTATAAGGAAATTAAGTACAAAAAATCAAATTTCAAAATTTAAAAAGCAATTTTTCTGGTACATATCGGAGGCCCATACACGGTTGGACGCTGGTGGCGGTGAAATCGCTCAAATCTGTGTGTGTGGCATGGAATTCTGTCCATCTTTGCTCTGCAGGCTCTCAGTTTTCAAAATACTTAGGTTACAAATGAACCTATCTTTTACCCTTTTTACCCTTTTAAGGGTCAATTAAGGGGTAAATATGGTGGCATTTTATTTAATTTTTCAAAGGGGTCTCTTCATCAATTAATCAGAACTGTGGAAAAACTCTCCATCATTTTTTGGGAGATAAATCAGATCCTCCTTATTAAGTTTGTCGATCATCAACACATCATTGAAAAATCATTTAAACCATCAATTTTTTTCAAAAATCCCTGATTTATCTCTTGTGGGGGCATCCTTTCATCATTGTTGCAAAATTAGAGTTTGGGGCATGTCGATTTTTTTTATCTTTGCGGTTTGGAAAATTTATTCTTTGAAGCAATGCGGCTGCACACATCACTTCAAAGAGGGGCAAAATGTAAGCACGCAAAAATGGTCTAAAGCATTTATTAATTAAATACTTGCTATTTGATTAATATTCTTAATTCCTCTACTATTATAAATAAATTGTAAAATTTATTTATATGGTTCATATTTTAATTCTTCTTTTCCAAAATTCACTTTCTTTCTAAAATTAGTTAAATTGACAAATTAAATCAATTTTTTATTTAATTGATTTTCTCTCTTCCTCTTAAATTTGAATTTTTAAATTCAAATTGGCATATTCTTCTTAAATTGGTTAAAATGCACAAATAAATTAATTTGGCATCTTGCTAATTTACCATCTCCATTTAAATTGAATTTTTAATTCAATTTTAGCACATTTCTACATATTTCCTCTAACCACCTCCAACTCACCTGCCACCTCATCATGTGTCTCATAAAAATGAATTTTATAAATTGGAAAATATGAAATATCTTCAACAAATTTGCAACCAATTTGGAACTAACTGAGACACATGGCTCCTCCTTCTCTATGATTCCCTTTAACACTTGGCAATTTGTCTTGTTGAAGAGAACCATCTCCCTGATTCCCTCTAACCTCCCGATTCTCCACCGTTGATGCCGCATGATCGCAATCCCGACCATCCATTGTTGCCACATCACCTTGAGCCTTAGAAAATCTATAAATAGGACTCTTTGCTAAAAATTTTTAACATGAAGATTTGGATAAGCTTATGCTGCTGAATTTTATTGCATTTGTGAGAGAATTTGGAGAGCTTGTTAGCTTCATTTTGCATTTTAGTTCATATAGTGTTATAATGGCAATTTTATTTTGGATAGCTTAGTTCATTTCATATTTCATTTAGCATTTCCATTAGATTATCATCATCCATCTCATCACCTATATTTTAGCATTATCTCATCGTAGGATCATTTAGTCTTCAAGCATCAAATATCAAAAATCCAAAAATATAGACATGTAGACTTGATTGTAGCATCCCGTATCTTGAGTTGTCAATCTTTGCAGGTTCATGTGCAACATTAATAAGATCTGAGAGCATGATTTGCAGGGTTCCTTGAGATTAGAGAACCATGGAATGAATTAAGAGGATAACTATAGCTTTATTTCTGCTATTTAGTTTCTTCTTTTATGTAATACATTGCATGAAGGTGTGTTATATTGACATTAGAGGAAATTTTCACAACATAGGTTTTAGTGGTTACAATCTGATAAATTTTTCTCTAGAGGATTAGGATAAAACCACATTCACATTCCCTTGGGGTACTTATTCCTATTTTGTCCTACCTTTTGGGTTATGCAATGCCCCAACTACTTTTCAAAGGGGAGTTCTTAACATCTTCTCTGATTATGCTCATGACTCTATGGAGATATATATGGATAACTTCACCACATATGGAGAAACTTATGAAGAATCTTTTACCAATCTGGAAAAGGTTTTGAAAAGATGTAAAGAACATAACTTGTCCCTCAATAATGAGAAATATTTTATGATGGTGACTTAGGGAATTGTTCTTGGGAATTTCATATGCAATGAAGGGATTCAAGTTGACCCACATACGATAGAGATCATTTTTACATTACCTGTTCCACAAAGATAAAGAGATGTTAGAAGCTTCCTAGGCCATGTAGGCTATTATAGGAGGTTCATTAAAGACTTAAGTAAGATTGAAACTACTTTATTTTTTTTGCTAACTAAAGATATAGAATTTGATTGAACATCAGAGTGCCAACATTATTTTGAGGAACTTAAGGAAACCTTAACTAGAGAACTTGATTTGAGGGGATTGAATTGGACATTACCCTTCCATATACACACTGATGCTTCAAATTTTGTTATTGTTGCAGTTTTGGGTCAGAAAGAAGGTAATAAAGAATATGCTATTTACTACATTAGAAAGAACTTGTAGGGAGAAGAGCTATATTACATTGTTACAGAGAAGGAAATGTTAGTAGTAGTATATTCCATCAACAAATTTAGGCATTACATCATTGGATATGCAACTTTTGTTCACACAAATCATACAACTATAAGATGCTTGATGAATAAACCTATGGTAGGGGTAGGCTAGTTAGATGGCTACTCCTTCTACAAGAATTTGATATCACAATAGTGGAAAATATGGGAAGGCTAATTTAGTAGCATATTTTTTTTCAAGGTTGCCAATACAATCAACAGAAGGGGTAGTAGATGACTCATTTCTAGATGAGCATTTGTTTGCTCTTAATGTACATACACCTAGTATGTTGACATTGCAAATTACTTAGTGACAAGGTAGATACTATTAGAGTAATCATGCATTAACTAATAATTAAAAACTCTTTAATTTATTATTAGTCTAATTTATTCTCATGCACTTAAGCTCAACTTAGGAGTGCTTTTATTTTTTTATTAGTTGAGCTAATATTAGATCATTTTGTCTCATCTCATGTGATATTAACACTTGTCATGATCTAATCCCTTTCTCATTTAAGGTTTTTATCTTATAAGCACTCAACCTTGATTATAATTATAACTCAAGCTTTCATATCTTTTGATAGTCTCTTGCAATTTGTAGCTTTTTCTTATTGAGGAATATTGATATATTATTTGCAGATCTCTTCCATGGAAGGTGTCTTTTTTCATTGTTTGATCCTATGACTCATGGTTTTGTGTTTTTCACAATTCTAGCATGGTATCAGAGCGTGGATTCAACAAATCCCTTCTTGATTTATGAGTTTTTTTTCTTCAACAAGGTTTACAAGCTTCAAATTTGAATCCCCTTTTCTTTTTTTGCAAATTTTGGAGGTGGGCGATTTTTTGTGCACTTTAGCATGTAAAGGACCTCATCATTGGATTGAGAGCTATCGAGAAATTTAGATTTGGCTTTTGTTTGGCTTGATTCGGATTCCTGAGGTCAGATCTATGAGGGTTTGAAGTAGTTTCATTTTTTCGAATCTAGAGGGTAGTTGCATTTTTAGAGCATTTTGGCGTGAAAAAGACAATGCAGTTGAATTCAAGAGGTCGATTCCACGAAATGACTATAAATTTGCCTATTTCGATGTCGGGAGTATCTAAGGAAAAAAAAATTGTACAGGGGATCGTACGACCCCTGTACAAACTCTTCGACACGAAAATAAAAAAAAGGGAGAAATTTTTTTATTGATCGACATTTTAAAAAAATTTCTATTTTTTGATTTTTAAAAATAAAAATAAAAAAGCTAGTCAATGCTTAAAATTTCTTTTATTTTAAAAAACAAAAACATTACTGCGCATGCAGTACCCTAAAAATGGTCAAATCACCACTACCAGTGGTCTTTTCAAGTCATCGACGATAAAAAATTAGGTCGCAAAATGTTTACCGACTGCCAAAAAATTTCTCGTCACCTTTTTTCTGGTGTAGGTGATCACTTTTTTGTCGATGAAATCTTTTTCCAGATTCCAGAATATTTCGTTGTCGATTTTTCTGTAGGAAGGCCGATTTTTTCAATGACCAAGGGAATATTTGATGAATATTTTTCTAACGTTAGCTTGACATCATCATGGTGTCATCCATGTGAATGGCTTGCCTGAGCCCCTTTGATCCCTTCTTTGGCCTAACAGAGCAATTTTTTATTTTGGCCATAACTTGGGCATATGATGTCATTTTTTGATAAACGAGATATCGTCAGAAAGATAGTTTTTCCAACTTCTGAGTGGTGTAGGTCTCATCTCTTTTTTTTCTTCTGTTGGTGCATTCTACAACTTGTTGAAGTCAGGGATGTTGTTTTTTAGTCCTAAGCTCATAAATTTTGACTAGTTTCTCTATTTTTCATGATTTCAGTGGCATTGGAACTATCTTTTAGAGCACCTCAATTCCATCCATGCATTTTTTCCATATTGATCTCCAGGTACATTTGATTCAAGTTTTTGTGTTTTCACATTCTGGTGATTTCTTGGACATTTTATCTCCTGGAAATTTTTCATTTGTGTGGGATGACTCATTTTTGGTTGTTCTATATGTAGTTCTAGTATTTTGTCCTATTTGGAATTATAGAAATTCTTTTCATGCACATTCACTTTTGTAGATGCACTAAGATAAAGTGTCATTTTGGTGTATATTTTTTTGGGATTTTGCACATCCTATTTTTCCTTTTATATTCACATTATGATATAAAGTGTCATGGGGGAGTTGATGTTTTCCTTTGGATTTCTATCACACCATTGTCAAGTGAGTGTCCCTTCCACGATAGCAGTGAATCCCAGTGATTCTGGTCTCATGTGTTTGTGCCTTAATTTGCACACCCTTTTATTTGCAGGCTGTTTCTCCTACATGCACTTCTTGGTTTGACATAGATTTAGTGTACTTGTCTTGGATCTCCCTTTTCAACATTATGGGGGGGGGGGGGGTTTCTACTATCGATGCTAATGCTTCCTTGGTTTTGTGTTTGAGTGATCTACGTATCTAGTTCTTGTTCCTATGTACTTTAAAATGCAACATACATCAATGGTTGGTTACATGTATTTTAGTGAGATGGGTCAATTATCATATGGACACTCTTGCATTTATTTTTCTTGGAGGCAACCTATTTTCATTTGATCAAAGACTATAGGGTACTTGTATTTTCAAGTTGCACTTTGCATGTCGAGTAGTGTCATTTTTGGTCACTCATACAGTTTTATGTGTCGTTTGTATCTTCAAGTTCTAGATGTTTGTGTTTGTTTTTCCATTTGACTCGAGTAGTGTCATTGGGGACACTCATGTAGATTATTTCCTCTCTCTTGATTAGTGTTCTTCAGACTATTTGGTACCCATATTGTCAACTTGCATCTTGCATGTTGAGTAGTGTCGTTGGGGTTTCTCATGTAGATTCATGTACCGCCTATATCTTCAACTTCCAGATGTTTTCCTTTGTTTTCCATCTAATTCTAGTGTAATTGGGGGCACTCATGCAAATTATTGTCTTCCTTGATCTTGAAATTTGTGTCTTTGAGTTCTAGATGTTTTGTGTTTGTTAGCCATCTGATTCAAGTAGTGTCATTGGGGCACTCATGTAGATTCTTGTTATCTTGATCCTAATTGTCATTTTTTTTAGAGGAGGTTCTTCATTTTAGCACCATATTAGTCATCATTTGACAACAGTCTACAAATTCTTCGTGCTTCAATGATGTTCTACATGTTCCTCTTTTTTGGGTCATTGTTTTAGTTGGAGGTTTCTCAGTCCGTCACACCTTAATTTGGAGGCTTTTCAATCCTTCATTCACCTTTCTCTCATTTGGAGAGGAGTTTTCTCCCATTGTGGTTTTCTCCTTTTCTCCAATTGTGAGAGATATTTTGTTTGTACATGGACACCTCACTAGGCCTTGTTTGCTAGGACCCATCATGCATTCTTTTTTAGGGTTTTTAGCTACTCCCTAAGCTCATCTTAAGGGGGGTGTTAGATTAATCATGCATTAGCTAATAATTAATTACTCTTTAATTGATTATTAGTCTAGTTTACTCTCATGCGCTTAAGCTAAACTTAGGAGTGCTTTTATGTTTTTATTAGTTGACCTAATATTAGATCTATTCTATCTCATCTCATGTGATGTTGACACTTGTTATGATCTAATCCCTTTCTCATTTAGGGTTTTTCTCTTATAAGCACTCAACCTTGACTGTAATTATAACTTGAGCTTTCATATCTTTTGATAGTCTCTGGCATTATGTAGATTTTTCTTATCGAGTATTATTGCATATATTGTTTGCAAATCTCTTGCGTGGAAGGTGTCTTTGTTCATTGTTTGATCCTATGGCTTGTGGTTTTGTATTTTTCACAATTCGAATAGATACCAACACACTTTTCTCCAAAGGAAAAGAGTTTACTAGTACACAAGTGTTTTTCACATTCTTGGGTATCTGGTTACCTATTCTACACAAGCCTAAAAAATATCATGAGAATGTGTATAAGAGAAGATGAAGTGTTTGATATAATGAAAGCTTGTCATGATGAACCCTATGGGGGTCACTTTGCATCCAAAAGGACAACATTCAAAATCCTCACAACATGTTACTACTAGCCAACTTTACACAAGAATTCTATCAAGTACACAAGAAGTTGTGATAGATGCCAAAGAATGGGTAAACCAACCAAGACTGATGAAATACCTTTGTAGCCAAAATTGACACTAGCACTCTTTGATAAATGGGGTCTAGATTTCATTGGGCCAATTCCACCTACATCTAAAAATAAGGAGTACATTCTTGTTTGCATTGATTATCTGACCAAGTGGGTGGAAGTGAAGGCATTACAATTTTCCAAAGATGGTAATGTTGCTAAGTTCATGTATGAAGATTTTCTTACTAGGTATGGAGTACCTAGGGAAATAGTCACTGATCAGGGTCCACAATTTACTTCAGAGCTCATTACAAAATTAGTTGAAGAATATGAAATAAGGCACAAAAATTCAACACCTTATCAACCAAGGGCCAATGGCCAGGTGGAGGTTACAAACAGGGATATTGAGAGAATTCTGACCAAGACAGTGCAGTTACACAAGAACGATTGGGCTGCTTGATTACCAGAGGTAGTATGGGCATACGTAACTACATGGAAAACAAATACTAGTTTCACCCCCTATGAACTAGTATATGGAAAAATAATAATTCTCCCAATAGAATTTGAGTATAAAAAACTTAGAACAACAGTGCAATTGGACATGGATCTTACAACAACACAAAAGGAGAGATTACACAACTTAAATGGGTTGGATGAAATCATGATGGAAGCAATGCATCATACAGAGATAGTGTAGAAACATAGTACAAAATGGCATGACCACTATATCAAGACAAAGGAATTCAATGTAGGAGATTGGGCTTTATTATATGATTCAAGATATAAGGATTTTAAGGGAAAACTCTAATATAGATGGTTGGGACCCTATGAGATAAGCCAAGTTTTTTCTAATGGGGTAGTCAAGTTGGAGACCATAAATTCAATAAGGTTCTCACTGTTGGTTAATGGACACAAGTTGAAACTTTATAAAAAAATAGCACAAAAAGAAGATTTCATTCTTTCTCTCATTCAACAGTATGGTCCTATCAATGATCCAGATACAATTTCATAAACACACAATGATGACTCAACAACGTTCCAAGTTCTTCAAGTGACTCAGTGGTTGAGCTACACAAGTCACGCCCTAAGGTCACACAAGTTTAATTTACTAATCCACCTCACATGTACACACAACATAGTTACAATGATACACATTTATTTTGCAACATTCTCCATATTGTGGTAGGGACCTATAGCTTCATGTATTAAAGCTATTATATTTTGGTCAAAGACCTGTTGCAATAGGGACCTATAACATATGACACATGAGTTGTCAAACTTCAGATCGAGACCTGTTGTCGAAGGAACCCACAATGCTATATGTCAAAAATTTCAAAATTTGGTACCACATTAATTATAGATGAATTTTTTACTTTAATTTTTCATCACACATACAAAAAACAAACTTGTCATATGGGTACATGTAGCATGCTCATTTCATTTCATGATGCATATTTCAAATTTCATGAATTCAGACTATCACATCAACATCCCTAATTCATACATTTCGCCTTGTTTCAAAATATGCCAGCCTATCATTAATTTCACACTCCATCCATCCATTCATTGTAATTAACTCATATCAAATCAAAATCATGCGATAGATAATATTCAAATAATTTTCACATGCACCAAAGTTCAGTTCATAATATTCAACTGGTACACATACTACACAACCATAATTAACATGGATTTTCATTATGATTCAATATGTACTTACATTAAATCTTGCATACTTTCTATTCATTACTTATATTTCCATACTTTGCAATTATTACCATCGCCTATTTTTCCTAACTTGAAGTGTAGACACTTCAAGAATTTAAGTTGGGGGGAAGGGTAATACATAAGCCAAATCTGTTTCTGCAACCACCAAAAAGCCAAATGTAGAACCAAGAAGCAAGCGTACAAACCCTTTTGCTATACCCTATTTTGCACCTATAATCTTTTTCCTATCGATTCTAGTTGAAAATTTCCTAAATTCAAGCCAATTCAGAACCTTTGAAGCTTATGGAAGCTGAATAAAGGAGAAAAGGGAAAGGTGCATGCAAGAGTAACAAATAATGTGGGTTAGTGGACTGTTGAGATTAAAATTTGGGTTGAATTTTCAAATTTCTTGAAGAGTATTTGATCAAAGGAAGAATACATCACCATGGGAGGTGATTTCATTAGAAGAGAGCCAACTACACATAAACAAATATTGGAAGATGCATTAATGTTACCCATTTTCACAAGGGTAGGACGATTGGATTATTTTTTGAAGTTGAAAAAATTTGATGATGATATAACTAGAAGGTTTCCAACCACATTGGAGCATGATGAAGCTATTGTAAAAGGATTATCAATAGATGCATTAGAAGGAAAAATTGCACAAGTATCTAGTTAACTGAGGACTAGAGCTAAATTTCCAGCTTGAGTAGATGCAGTGGCAACAAGAGAAGAATTCTATGAGCGAGGAGAAAAATTGGATTCATCATCTCGAGGTACTTAAATACTTTCACTTCCATGGGTTTGGGCTTCTTGTGCCTCATATATCATTAGGTACCTCACATGTGATGGTAGGTTATCACTTCTTTACATTGTGAATTTTAATTTATTAAGCCATCTTTGTCATAATAGGCTTGTTAATGTGCCAAATTACCTCTACAAATTTTTAAAGAGGATGATATTGGAATACCAAAGGAAATAAAATGACTCAGCTCTTTCCCATCATTGCTTAATAGCCCTGTTAACAAAAAGGAGTCTTAGAACTCAATACTCATAGGTATCTTGGGAAGACTTTGTGAAATTTTAGGACATTAATAGTATATTAGAACAACTTGTAGTTCTTGAAACCCTAGAACCATCAGTTGAGCCTATAAGAGAAACCCCTCTTGGTTCACCAACTGCTTCACCTACCAGTAACCAAGGTGAACCTATGGAGCATACTATGCAAGAATCAACACCTGCAACATCTAGGCAACCTGCAGCAAAGAAGACCCCATCCACCTCTAAAACACTAAAACCTAAGAAAAAGGGGGGTAGCCCTTCTACACATTCAAAGGTGCAGAAAAAAAAGGAAACATAGAAAGAGACATCTGCTACACCTAGGCATTCAGTCCAGTTGAGACAAAAAGGTGTTATGAGGGGAAGCATAGGAAAACCAAAAGAGGAATTGAGGGGTAAGGAAACAAAAGAGGAAAACATTACGATGGTTGATACCGACTCTTAACTAAATGAAAATGCTCCTAAGAAGGTGCATGTTCCTACTAAAAGAAAATGGTATGTATCCATCTCTGACACAGATTTAGAGGATATCTTTATTGCTCATAAAACCAAGAAGAGAACCCTAGATAACCCCAACAATGAGGGTTTTGAATACACAAGAGGTTATGATCAAAATTTAGGGGACAAGGAAATATTTCTAGAAGAAAGGAATGCTAGGAAAGAATTGGAGGAAGCATTAGAAAGAATTAAGTAGTTAGCAGAAAAAGTGAAAACTTGTGAACAAAGGGATAAAGAGAGGGAGATTAAGATTCAAGAGATGGAGGAGAAACTATAGACATATGGACATGGGGCTAAATTGGACCCATTAGCACAACTTGTCATAGTTAAAATAGGGGATACACAACTTGCAACAAAAAATAGTAGACCCCCTCCTATAAAGACTCCAACTCATCATACCAATCTATCCATTGGGTATTAGTTATGGAAAATTGTTGATGAATTCTCACAAGGAAACATGGAGAAAAGAAAAAGAAACCCTAATTGCAAAGCATACGAAAACATAAGAGGGGAAGGAAATTAAGTTGAACAAATTAGCAGTCAAAGTGGAGGAAGTAGTAGATAAATCTAGCTAAATTATTAAATTCATACCCCAAAAAGAACTTATGCATTTTTTTTGCAAGAGAAGTTTCAAAATTTTTAGTTTAGTAGGGTAATAAGAAATCAGTTAGTTGGAATGAGCAAGAAATATGATTTCCTTAATGTTTTTACTGAATCAACACCAGATGAACAAGATCAAATTTGTGAGTACTATCTACATAACTATGTAGTGCTTGAGGAGACATAATGGAACCCCTTGATGTTTGTGGGGGATTTACAAGTTAGAGCACTAGCATCCTACTTTAGGAATGAAGGTTTTAGGGATGAAATTATGGAGGAATATGAGAAGAGAGATAAATCTGTTTCTCTCCCAATAAGGAAAGAATCAAATGACCCTAATGCCATCATAAATGAATGGTTACAATTTTGAAGTAAAAAATAATAGGAGGAAAGATCATGAGATTAAGGATGCAGGATTATAATAGAATGCAGACATTGGCAATTGCATTGGTTCATCACAGTTATAAGTATGTATAGTGGAGATGGGACAGTTTGACTCTGGAACTATAGAGGAAAGAGCCACATTCAGAATATGCTTGAAAGAGTACATAGGTATATGGATATTGTTGGTAACCTTGCACTTAAATGGATTCCATTAACATTCCAACCACCTATCCTTCTTTATCTAGTACCCCATTGGACAGGAGATAAGATGGAGGAATGTGAGTAGATTGAACTTATCGAGATGAAGAAGCTTTCATGTTATAGGGGATTCTACCTGAAGTAGATCAAGGGAGTAAATTCTATCATGGATCTTAGGGAGATTACATTGCACTATAATTCGCCCCCCTAGTTCATTTGCTTGAGGGAAAGTAAAAGGGTAGTTGGGGGGAGTGATGAGTCCATTTATTAGCTAGTTTTCTATTATCTTTATGCTTCTTATAAGAGATTCCTAAGACAATCATGCCTACAATATGCCATCTTTTATGGTTATTATGCAAACCTTGAACTTGGTTAAAGTATATGGAAATTCAATTATGATATGATGGTGTTACTTGATTTGTATGTGATTATGTATGCATTATGATTGATATTTGTGTTTAATCATGGTAGTTAGTATTGTGTGCATGTTTTATGAACTAACCCCTTGTAGCTTGAGAAGACACTGTAGCTCACAACAACTACATAATGCAATACGCAGTTGAAGGAGTTCCTAGACAGTGAAACAAGGGATGTTCTTGAATACACTAAACATAATAACTACAACATGGAGACACCTAATGGAGACAATCATGCATCATTATGGAAAACAATAAAGGAATTAAAGAATGATAAACTTGTTATCATTAGAATTATGACATAAATGATTCTATGTTCCATGTTCTAGTTATGTTATTGTAAAGTTCTAATCCTATTTGGATTCTTATTTCTTTTTAATTATAGTTAGAATAACTAAATCTTAATTACACTTTGATTTCTAGAGAGTTGTAATTAATGATTTTAGTTTAGAGTTGTGTTCTGAATAAACTCCCCCGTGCATGTATATAGCCAATGGTTGTGTCTTTAGTGCACAAAGTTGATTAATCTTTCAGTTGTGGATTTGGTTATCAAACACTTTTCAGTTTTCAATTGTTATTACATAGACATGCTGATTGTTCAAACATGGTTTTTCTAAATACAATATTTGAGCAAGATTTCATGTGATATTTTGGAATGTGCAATGAACGATCTTTAGTTGATGTGATTGAGTTGATTTGAAGATTTAGATTTTTTTAGTTTAGTGGAGACAACCACCTAAGCAAGGGCCACTCAAGTACTGTCCTTCACTACATTTACAATTTTTATTTTTGTAAGTTACTCTTAATTGCATAATCAGTTAAAATAGATTCTTATATCAAGTTATTAATAATTTTTGTTCATGTTCATGCTTGAATTCATTTAAATTTTAGTACTTAAGAGTGTAGAATAGGTTCAATTATCAGTTTTTAGTCAGTTTCAATATTTTACCTGTTAACAACAGTTCAGTCGCAGACTATATTGTAGGTACCCATAGTCAAAGCACCAACTTAATTTTTTTCACTGTTATGCACTTTTATGATTTTCCAGCAAGTATAATACTTTCATTAGGATAACTTAGGTAACCACAGGTCTTTGAAAGCACATACAGTGCCGATACCATTACAATCCTACTAGCCTTGGTTGATAATCTAATGAAAGTATTTTCAATGTCATGTTGACCGTTTAGCCAGGTTTCCCCCTGAATTAAGTGCTTACCACCAAATTTATTAGACATTAGAATGGAATTTACATTTATCATGCTCTGATATATAGGGAGTGGTGATTTATGATTTTAGTTTAGAGTCTTTATTTTAATAAACTCCATCATTCCTATATGTATGGCTCGGTGGTTGAGGCATTAGAAGTTAGTTTATTGTTCAATAAAAAATATAGTTACCAAATATTTTTAGTTAGTTGTTGTTCTTACACAAACAATGTTGTTGTTCAATCATGATTTCATGAATAGGATATTCCAACAAAATCTTATGTGATATTTTGTAATTGTGTAATGAATGGTTTTGAGTTATTATGATTGCATTAATCCAAGAAGCTAGATTTGAGTTAGATCAATGGAGACAACCACTTGAGCAAGGGCCACTCAAGGTAACTGTCCCTCACTTCATTCTCTATATAATTACTTCTATTATAGTAGTTATTTTATAAACGCATGTTGTGTTAATTTTATTCCTTGTATTTTTGATTAGGTAATCAAGGTTTTGAAAGGACCAAGAAACTTTTACAAAGCTAAGAGAAGGACACTTCCAAACAAAAAAGCATTA
The DNA here is from genome assembly GCA_007115665.2 of Sequoiadendron giganteum. Classification (NCBI taxonomy): domain Eukaryota; kingdom Viridiplantae; phylum Streptophyta; class Pinopsida; order Cupressales; family Cupressaceae; genus Sequoiadendron; species Sequoiadendron giganteum. Next base: position 111,246,638 of record CM021108.1, read on the forward strand.
GAATTTTCCAACACAACAAAGAAACAACACCAGTGGAAATACCACAAAAACACAACATAATAATAAACCCTGGTAATTAGATGACCAAGAGTGACCAAACAATTAAGACCAACAACAATCCATGTCAAAGACAAAATTACAACCCATTCTTGGCACCAAAAGTAGGAGAAACATAACACATAGGAAAAGCAACTTGAAATAGAAGGACTACAACAAACCATCCATTCAAATGGCCACAAACCACCTGCAACATCTAGACTACAACAAACCTTTCATTCAAAATAGACAAACCTGAGCCTAACATATTCTCACCAAAAGAGGGGTGAGAATCACCGCTTGCAACAAATATACATTCTTCAAGATGCAACAAACAACCAAAAACCAACCTTGAAACCACCTCAAAAGGATGGGGCTCCCCTCTATAGGAGAGGAAAAAGTGGGGACCAAAACTACCAAAGAAATTTCCCTCTAGAGCAAGCATGATCCACCTCAATAGGAACCAACAAAGGAGAGAAGAACTTCCCACCATACCTACAATCTCCAACTCCACCTCAATAGGAGAGGGCTCCACCTTGATAGGAGCAATATTCATCTCTATTGAACACAACATCTATAAGAAAAGTTAGCAAGCAAGGACTCTAGTAGAATAGGCCAACACCTCCTCCCAAGGGATCTAGTCAAAAGAAACAATAGGAAAGACAAAAAAACCTCCCATCCCACAACATAAACAACCCAAAACACCATATAACCATCAAATCCTTCCAAAAATGAAGCACCAACCATCACAAGGGGCAACCAAAAAACTAGGGGAACCCCCACAAATAGGACACCCACAACCAACCGCAAAGGAACAAAGCATCTCCAAGCCACACCGTGATAGTAGATACCAGAGAGAGACAAGCAACACCAAAATAGGGTAGAGTCCCCTCCCCAACCAAACATAAGCACCAAAACAACCACTTCCATAAACCTGGAAGCCTTCCTGAAGCATGAAACCCACCATAATGAAATAGGGCGGGGTATCCACAACCACCAAAGGAACAATAGAGCTTCTAGGATAATACCCATTGAACACCTCTATATAAGGAGGTCAACAAACTATAGCTTCACATATCCAGAGCACCAACTCCACAATGGTGCATCAACAACAGTCCTGATAATATCCAATACAACCCTCACTTTAGGAAAAGTAGCCTAATAAAAAAACAAACAACAAACCCCAAACCACTAAGGCCAAGGTAGAAACCAGGTTAGAAACTCCTTCAAAAGAAGGAAGCTCCAAATAAATTCCAAAAACCAAACTTAGAACCACTACAGTGATTGTGGAATCAAAAGGGACTTGAAAGAACAACACCAAGACCCACAAGTAGTAGAGAAGCTCACAAAAAGCAAGAAAAAACTAGAGCCAACCCAAACCAACCATCACCATGATTCCAGAGACCATAAAATAGGGGAAAAGAAAGCGAGGGGAATGGACACAACTTCTGCAAAGAAGAGTAGCAAAAATGTCCCCAACAAAGCAAAAATGATGACTGAATAAAATCTCACCATTGCTACAAGCTCACATGGGATTGTGATGGAACAAAATAGCACCCAGTTGCACAACAAGGGAAAGAACAAGGGGGTCGAGCAACAACAAACAAACCCAAACCCAACCAATAGAAAAGTGAGAAACCAGAGCTCTGCCAATGACACACTTGGAAGGAGAGCCCAAACACAAGGCACATGACACAAGATCCAAGCCAAAAAGAAAGGGAAAATCAACACCCCTAGCAAAACAACAAACCCATCGGCCAACAAATAACCAAACAACAGAAACGACCAGCCAATAAATATTATCACCATCATCATCAGATTCAACATCGTCGTCCCCTGCATCCTCTAAGGAATTCAAAAATCTACAACTGCTATTTCTCCCACTCACAACCGTCATTTATATTCTAGATGTTAGGGATGAGGAATTTTCTACTAGTCTCTAACTATTTGATTCCTTGTGTTATTTGAATGAACAATTCTTGTTTCACATTTATGCATTAGTTTTCTTAAGCTTGTTGTACTCCAGAGTGTAGGTTTAGTTAATAGTATTAGTTAGATTCCAACATTCATTTCTTGATAGTAATTTAGTCACAACCTTATACTAAAGGTACCCATAACAATAGTGCCAACATTACTTCCTTTACTATTATGCATTTTTATGATTTCTCAATAAGTATAAAAACTTAAGCTAGGATGATTTAGGTAACCTTAAGTCTTTGAAAGCACATACAGTGCCAATACCTTCACAAGCTTACTAGCCCTGGTCAATAATTCAATGAAGGTATTCAAAAGGTTCAAGTGGACTATTCAGATAGGTTTTCCCTCTGAATTGTGTGATTGACACCAAGTTTACTAGATACTAGGAGGGACTCTACACTTCTAAGCATTTAAATTATGTCATTTACCCATATCATGTATTGAGTAATAATAAACGACCTCTCTTCTTGAAGTGTATAAAGTGCAATCAAGATATCACATTTACCACAACCTTCCACTCTAAACCTTTCATCCAAAGCTTGTATATTTGTTCAAAGTCATAGTTTGTCTTGGTAGATGGTGATCACTCTTCTTTTTCTGATCAAAGAATGCAAAATTTAGATAACATTTGAGAGAGGGAAAAAAAACTTTCATTTCACTTCTTAGTAGTGGCAAAGGGGAAATCAGGGTGTTTGTTTCTTGCCAAAGAAGTTACTCTAAAACAACATCGAGGAATTGTTCATGTTGCAACTCCTTTAGCTAGCTCACTTGTAAGTTTTCTTTTTAATTAGAAATTTTTGTAGTCGATGTATGAAAAGGATTAAGTTTATTGTGGTCCTTAGAGATTCTGTGAAAAGAGTTAAACTTATTTTTGTTATGATTCTCGATCTAAGACAATGTTTAGACCAAGATATCTCTTGCAAGTTTAATAGACTCTCCCAATCATTTTCCTATTAGTAGTTGATCTAGATGAAATGTAATATAACTTTATCAATGAGAGGGAATACCATATGATTGAATAATGTTTTCTTTTAATTAGAAGGCTATTAAATATCATAGTTTTGTTAATACTTTGTCAATAATTCTTTTATTGCACTTTTTCTTTTAATCTTGAAGTAGGAAAAACATAAATATATATTTATACATCAATATAATTGTATCAATCATTATGCTACTTAGTCTATATCAAGAAAATATTTTACGATATCAAGAGTTAGACATGTACATTGGTTGTAATGTTATACCGATAGTTAGAATTGTGTTATATTATCGTTGAACTTTTCAATATATTGTCGTTATATGCATTTCAACTCAAGTTAGAATCTCTCATATTGGAACAAGTTTTGGTTATAAGATTAAGCTTTTTGAGTATTGTAATATTGTACTAATAAAGCATAAAAAGTAATTAGAATATGTATAGGTAGTAATGAGGTATCAATCAGTTAATAATATAATTTCTTTGAAATGCATGATATATTTAGTATGAAGAAAATTATAATCGGTTTACCTATAGTGGATAGATATGAAATCTCAACAATCTAGAGTATTTATTATATGATCTTAAACTGATAATCATTATCAAATGTTCCCTTGAGTTGTTTCCTAAATGATATTCAATTTGTATTTGTTAGAAAAATAAGTATTGTTATTCAATATTGGAATATAGTTACCAAAAGATGGCATTGAATATTTACTAGATAGCATGTACTATATAATGTTGGAGTATAAATCCTTAGATGAATGGTTAATTTATGATTTCTTGGAAACTATTGAGAAAACTAAGTTCTTGTTAAGACTTTTATTGCCTAATGGAACCATGCTTACATAAATGTTTCCTATTTGAAATTTTATCTAAGAATAATAGGAAGACAAATACTGTATCAACAAGGATCACATAGGAGGTACATTCGAGAGGAATAATTATCTAAAAGTTATTTCCTTGGCCACTATCTTTTAATTCGATTTGATGAAGTAGTTGTTGCATATTTTATGTTATCTTCTTTCATTTGCATTGTGTTTACTTCATTATTCTATTGAATATGGGAAAAGATAAAATGTTGATAAGCCTTAAGAGTTTCATGAAATACAATATCCTCAATTGGATTTAGATACTTATTGTATGCTCTCACCTCGCCAAATCGGATCTTGGTGATTAGAAAATGGATATTAATCTTGTGTTAAGTAATTTGATATTTATGTTGTTAGATTCTGTGTTATGTAAAATATAAATTTAGTTATTTAAGTTTATTACTAAATCTTATCATCGGTATTGAACTTTTTCATATGCTTTGACCTCACCATTAAGGGATCTTGGTGACCAAAAAATGAAAATTTGAACCTATGATCATCAACCCTTAAATGTTGATACTCTAGAAGTTGGTTTGTCTTTTATTTCAAAAAATAATAATAAAATAAAATGTTGTTGCACCTGAGTGGGTGACAACTGACGTGAAACTTTCTAGGAAAAAATTATCCTAGAAAGGGTTGTATACAAACTATTTACAAGTACTTAGATTATTTTATGATGATCATTAACAAACCAAGTTATTTGGTAGTTATTTTCTTGCTCAGGGGTTTGGCTAGAGTCCACGTGGGTTCACGATGCCAATAAGGTTGGGAGGTGAGAAAGCTTCATTATTGTATGCATGATTACAATTGTAGGAATAAAGATATTAGGATTCAATTATTTTGAGGTTGCAGAATTATGTTATTCATTTATTTAGAATGCAATAATGGTTCTTATACAATTGCTATGTGTTTTTTAAATTTTTTTATAAAAAGGTGGTAATTTTACGATTATGTAACTTGGTTGTTATATATTCTCATTTTTTTAATTTATTATTTTCCTAATGAAGCAAAGGATAAACATATAGCTTATTGTATAAATCATAGCTTACTTGTAAGGAAGCTAAGGTTGTGGAACAACTTCCTACACAAACCTTGAGAGGAGAATAATGCAAAATTTTTACAGATCTTTAACAGTTACAAAACTCAAACATAAATAAACACAAGTATCATGCATATCACAACACAATAATTTACGTGGGGAAAACCCTTTCGGAAGAAAACCCCCACACTCCAAAGGCCATCCAATATTATTTAGAAATCAACAGATTACAATATACTTGCAGAGCAAGCTTCTCGCAGGAGTATCACCACCAGAGATCAAGAGACACCACAACCACTATCAGACTCTCAAAAATACACCACCATCTACATACATCCCATCCACTTATAACAAGATTTTTAGAATTAGGGTTTTACAAAGGTCATTTTTCATTTGACGTGTCAATTGGAAAAAAACCTTGATTTGTCAACAAGAAAAATCCTTGACGTGTCAACAGGAAAAAACCTTGACATGTCAACAGGAAAAAACCTTGACGTGTTAGCAGGAAAAAAACCTTGACGTGTTAGCGATTTTTTTTCTTCAGAACATTGCCCTGAATCCCATGTCTTGTTACGAGTGTACAGTATTTGCATGTTCAATCACCACATACCAACATACATCCTATCAATAAAATCGTATATAATTTCAAGGTTGAGACACATTTTCTCAACATTAATTTCATTACAAATCATTAGTATTGATTAAATTATTCATTTTTTTTTTAAATTCTCTTTAAAATCAATGTAATCATATATTTTAAATTATTAATAAATATATTATGGTTATTATATATACTCTCTATTTAAATTGATTACAAATTGTTCAACTTGAAATTATTGCTAAATATTTTATTTTATTTTTAATTTATATTTTTCCTAATGAAACAAAGAATAAACATATAGCTTATTGTATAAATCATAACTTACTTTCATTACAAATCATTATTATTGTTTTAATTATTCAATTTTTAATTTTTTTTTCTCTAAAATTATTGTAATCATATATTTTAAATTATTAATAAATATATTATGGTTATTATATCTACTCTCTACTTAGATTGATTATAAATTGTTCAACTTGAAATTATTGCTAAATATTTTATTTCTATTATTAATGCATAAATTTAGTAGAAAAAAAAAACATGGAATTCCATGAACATGCATAGCATAAGAAATAATATGGAGATAAAATCTCTAGATACTCTTACATTCCTTTTTAAGTTACAATTACTTTTAAAGAAACAAAAAATAGAAGATCTAGATTTTTGTATAAATCATAGTTTTACTTTCTTTGCAAAGCATTTAAATTATTTATTTTGTAGTATTGTTTCAATTGTTTAATTTTTAAGATTTTTTTATAAAAATAATGTAATTGTATATTTTTAATTACTAATAAATATATTATGGGTATTATATCTACTTTCTATCTATATTAATTATAAATGGTTCAACTTAATAAAACTGTTAAATTTATTTATTTTATTGCTAATGCATAGGTTTTAATATAGAGAAAAAAAAATACATGAAATCTCTACAAGAACACGTAAAGGATCAAGATATAAATGATGAATTCACTAGAGTGATGAAAAGATAAAATCACTATTTAAAAAGTTAAACAGTTTTGAGATCAAATATCTACATTCTCTTCTTCCTTTTTAAATTATAATTATTTTAAGGAAACAAAGGATGAACACCTAACTTATAGTATAAATCATAATTTTACCTTCATTACAAAAATTGACTCTTTAGTTTGTAGTGTGATTTTAATTATTTATTTTTTGAATATTTTTATTTTCTCAAATTAATATTTTAACTAAATTAAAACAATTGATATACTCAATTAAAGAAAAATAACAGTATATAGATAAATATAATTTATTCTACATATAAGAAATTTTATTTTTGTATGTTAGATTATAATATTATGAGAGAGCATATATCTAAATTAGAAGTTATCATTTGGTTAAAATATCACAAGTAAATGATCCAACCCATCAAAAATATTCAAGGATCAAATAAAGATCAATCATACCAAAAAATTAAACTTTGATAAATGATATAATATAAAACAAATCATTCTCACTATTTAAATACAACTAATTTTCTAAAAGATAGACATAAATTATTCATGGGTCTAAAAGATAGATTGGGTCCACTTGCAAAGATAACTCCAACTCCCTACCATTTAAAAGTGGAGTCAAGATAATTTTTTAAAAGGTCTCTTTATGAAAAATGATAAGAAACATGAATACATATATGTATAGGAGTGAATTTGCACCCACTTGCAAATTCCCTTTTACACCCTCCACCTTATAAAAATCAATTCCGACCTTGTAATTCCACATCACCCATCCGAAATCCATCCAGTTGGTGCTTGTTTTTAGTGTCGGTGGGGGAATTTCTATTGGGGACGTGCATGGGGTGCACAAACGTCTGCACAACGCGTTGCCAAACTGATATGATTCCTGCTTTTGGAATTTGCAAAGGTGTTACGTTCCCCAATGGTGATGAAACGCAATGCCCCCACACCTTCCTACCGAGCTTTGAATGAATCTTTCCTTCCCAATTCATCTTCAAATGGCTCTGCTTCACTTTATTTCCATATTCATCACATATCTACACACCAATTCAATATTGCTTTACATTCTTGGCATTCTCACTCCATATTCTTACAAATTTGAGATACTAGCTGCACTAATAACTCTTTCAACAATCACAACATTCTTAAAATCTACCATAGAAGCTACAACTTGGTGTCTTGCAAGACTACTTTCGGTGTCGCTGTGGCAACATCGACCTTGCCAGAGTTGTAGACTTGCATTCCTCTCTCATTGGCCTTGAGTGCCTTTGGTCGAGGGTGGTATTGTTTACTTTCTACTACGTTGTTGTTGGATTTGAGTAGCATAATTTCTCTCGTAATTTTTGGATTAATTTCCTTTCCAACATTGTTTCTTTATCGCATTTCTACTCCTTTATCTATCTGGATGTCCGTGGAGGTGGAAACACCAAAATGGGGGTTTGACTATGGCAAGCCTTGAAATAACTCCAACATTTTTCCTCCCTCTTTTGTGTGTAAACACTCGTTCATGTGGAGCTTGCTAGTGAACTGGACTTTTTGTGAGTTAAATCTTCACCGCCTTTGTTCTTGTCACTTCTATATCATCTTTCTTGTTATTTTGATTATTCTGTTACTTATCATTTTAGTCATCACTTTAAAACATCTTCAACTAAGTTGTTAGTATATTTTAGTACCCTTCACCATATTTTTAAATTTTTTGTCCATAAGGATTCCAACACACCTGTGAGACGACACCGTGCCATGCTTTCATCCCTTTCTTGCAGTGTTGTCCTCTGGCAGAGAGCTGTCCAAGGTATAGTCCAGGTCACAAAAATATGCTCACTTAGTCTAAACCTAGTTCTCAAGTTACTAGAGTGACAAAAGCATCAAGAGTTCTCTTCATTCTCTATCCCCAACACCAAACACTTGTCTAACTTGAGGTAGATTAGGGTAGCCTTCTACTCTCGACTCTCCATGACCTGGAGCCTTGGTGTGGTTGGTCCCCCTCCTCTAAATTTTGGTAAACTTGACATGAACCATTTTGGTTCCATTCAATAGTGCTGAAAGACCCTTTCCTCGTATCTCAGGAGTGTTGTGGGTGTGAGTGTCACAAGGTGCCTAGCCTTACAACCCAACCTATGACCCCTAGTGGCGTGGCTGGAAGGTTCCCTAAGCATAACAAAATGAAACCTTGAGTGGGTCACTGTCTAACTATAAAAACCTTGGGGGATCCTGTGAAATCTCTATTTAGTGTATGAAGAAATGGCCTCCTTCTTACATCTACCCATCCCATCTAGGAATCCTGTTAGTAGATCTCCTTCCATAACATTCACCTCATAGGATCTGTCAATGAACTCTATTAGAGAACCGTCTCCCTCATACATTCCCACACGTATCAATGGAAATATCGTAATGGGTGTTCTTGTTGACCCTACATGTCAGATGAATGTCATTACATAGGAGATCATGCTGATTAATTTATTACACAAGGATGGATATGACAAATCTAGGAGCACTTTTTGTACACACGATGGGATTTCTGTTCCTCCCATTGATTGCATCTCCTTGTTAATCATAGTTGGACCTAGAACTTTAAATGCACTCTTTGACATCATTCCAGGGTTTGAATTATTCAGAGTAAAGCTGGGCATCCCCTGGTTGGTTGCTATGAATGTAATTACCTCAATAGTCCATAAGTGCTTGAAGTTTTTCCATGAGCGTTCGGTGCATGTAGTCTACGACACCGATTATAGATCATCAATTGCATATGGGGGCTACTCATTGGATCACTTATAGCATTCCCCTGTTGGTTTGCTTCCTCCTAGGATGAATCTCCTGTACCAAACTTATATAAATTATAAGATCCGTATAAGGCCTAAGGTGAGATACCCTCTTTCTCCGTATTCCATTTTGCATAGAGCTTTCTTGAAGGTGAAATGTGAGGTTGCGTTGGCTCAAAAAATGGAAGAAGAGAAGTGCACACAAGGCCCTTCTTCTTCTTCTTCCATTGTTCCAACTGTCGCTTCCTCTTGCCTTGTTGTGGCGCCATTGTCTTCTGCTCCCAGGCGCTTGCTAGAGAGTTTGATGGTGACCACTTGGAAAAAGCCCAAGCACCCAACATTTGAACTTCTGGTCTTACCCATGGGCATCGACCCATTTTGTATGGTAAGGGGAAGGGTCCCTATGGAGCATCCTTTATGTCTCGATCTCTGTGGCCTCCTATTGCTCCTGCCTCTAAGGTAGTGAATGGGAAGAGGTTTGTTGCTAAGATGTTGGAGTTTTCTCCCCCATTGTTGTCCCATCATCCTCTCCATCTTTCCCTCTTGTTCCTGTCCAGGTTTCCCTCTCTTCGTTGAAAACAACTATGATGAATACTCCAATGGTTGAATAGGAGTCTTGCGTCCCTTCTCAAGCTATGACCTTTGGCTTCTAGAGTTTTAGAAATTTCCTTACGCATGAGCGTAAGCATTGAAGGAAGGCTCTAGCCACTGAGTAGGCCACCTTGTAGAAGAAATAATAAGAGTCAACAACTCCCACTTCAACATCTTCTGCTATGTACTCTTTTGTCCTCTTTGCTTCAATTCCCTCAGCCTCAATCCTGCTTCTAGCTCCCCCAGTGAGCATGAACAATCCTCATCCAAAGAGGGTGCAAATATTCATTTCTCCTTTTATTGAGCCTCTCCTTATGATGTCCCTCCTAGAAATCTCACCATTTTTAAAACCTGTGGACATGTCGAATACCTCAATGGCATTTGTCATAGTTTTGTCCTCTTCCTTCATGGCCTCTGCCTCATCTATGGGAATCTCAAATCCCTTGATGAATTGAAAGATGGAGGATGACCTTGCTAGCAATGGAGGTCAGAAGAAGGGTTCACCTTCTTCGAAGGTTGGTTATGCATTGGCTTTTGTCATCCTAGTGATAAAGGAAGCCCCAACATCCTCATAGTTCATCACTACTCTCAAATATTTTGGTGAGCCTATTAGTGGATCTCACGTGCCACCTCCCTTTCCTATTGAGTTGATGCATGACACTCCTGTAAAGTGCATGTTCAACTCTATGGATGAGGTCCCGACCCTATTGGCAATTTTCATGAGATTGTTGACGTTCACCCCATAGGAACTGAGTGGAGAAGACCTCGAGGGGCCTTCTTCCTTGGCTCTTGTTGTAGGAGGGTCAAAGTGTTTCCCCCTTGATATTCCACCCTTGCAGGCTCATCCACCCTCCCCTAATAGTGATCTAAATTAGGAGAAGGATGACCTTTTTAGATTGTGTGTGTGTCTGATGTGTTCCCCCATGCTTGTTTTATGTGTTCTTAGAGTACCCTTGCCACCCTCATAGGTGCTTGATACATGAGTGTTTTTGTGTCATAAAAATTCTTCTATTTGTCATGTTATTCTTCTCTTTGTCGTGTATTGGTTTTCAAAAATTGGGGATGATGCAAAGTGTTGGGGGAATTTGGGCCTCCCTTCCATGTTGACCCAATTTTTTTATTTTTATTTTATTTTCCCGTGTCTTCTTCATATGGTCTGATATAGGGGATTGATTAAAATTTATTTATATTTATATTATTATACTGATTTATCTATATTTATGAGCAGCTATGACTCCAAAATATTAGATCAACCTTGTCTCTTGTTCGTTATCTTATTGTCCCTCTTTTGTTTGCACCTATCTCTATTTCTTGTTTCATGATGTTGTGATGCTTATGTATTGTTCCTCACGTATGCAACGACATTACCATAGTTACATCTCGCTATGTTCCACGGGCCACAACATCACTTTTTTTGTTCTTGCTTTTCTCTACTTAGGATGTCACGTGCCTTTGCATTCGACACACACCATCCTAAGGGGGGGCTATTATATCACTTTGATTTTTAAAAAAATGCATTTGGTGGCCAACACATCTTTTCTTGAAAATATTTTCAAAATATTTTTCAAAAAATACATTCCTCAACAAGGACCCCTAGTGGAATACTTTTCCTTCATCATGGGTTTGTAAAGAAAGAATTTAAAAAAATTCCCTTCGAGGAGGGAGTACCTTCTCCTATAGGCAAAGTTCTGACCTTCCCCTTATGAGGGAGCTTTCTTTCTTTCTAATTCCTTGATGAAGTGAAGTCTTTCGAAAGGATTCCTTGATGTTAAATTGATTTGTGAAAAATATATTGCACTTTCAAATAGAGTGTCCCTTGAGTGGACCCCTTTTCTTTTGAAGAGTTCCCGAGGGAGCCCTTTGAAATATTCTCCTTCAAATTTTGACTATTTTGGTGATTATCTGCTTGTCTACCTACGCGGATTTTTGTTTTCTAACATGGTTTTTTTATGGATTAACATGCTTTGGAAGTGCGCCTACGAAGCTGCTTTCCAATTTGACTCTGCAGAGTCCACTTACATTGGGCTTCCTTTAGGAGAGAGTACCTGGGGGTTCCTTCTTTGCAAGTCTAAGGACCTACGAAGCACTTACATCCTACGAGATCTATCCACTGTTGGTTTGCGAGCCTTCGACACACTTTGTTCAAATCTCCTCAAGAGAGAGTACCCGTGGATTCATTTGCCTGCCCTGCACTTTTGAGTATGCTAGATTGCGGTTTGCTTCCTCAACGGTTTAGGTATATTTTCTTGGAACTCTTTCAACCCGCTTCATCAAACACTCATTGGAACTCATGTTAGCTGAAGTGGGGGAAAAATTTATAGGAGTGAATTTGCACCCCCTTGCAAATTCCCCTTTTACACCATCAACCTTAGAAAAATAAAATCCAACCACATAATTCCACATAACCCATCCAAAATCCATCCACTTGGTGCTTGTTTTTAGTATCATTGGGGGAATTCATATTAGGGACGCGCACATGGCACACATACATCTACACGGTGCATTGTCATCCTAATAGGATTCCTACCTCTAGAATCTACAGAGGCATTACATTATCCATTGGCGATGAAACATAACGCCCTTGTGCCTTCCTGTCAACCTTTGAATGGCTCTTTCCCTCCCAATTTATCTTCAAATGGTTATGCTTCACTTTCATTCCATATTCTTCACATATCTACACACCGATTCGATCTTGCTTCACATTCTTGGCATTCTCACTCCATATTCTTGTAACTTCGAGCTACTGGCTGCACTATCAACTCTTTTAACAATCACAACATTCTTCACATATACCACAAAAGTTGCAATTTGGTGTCTTGTGAGATTGCTTTCAATTTCACTGCAACCACATCAACCTTTCCATAGTTGTAGACTTACATTCCTCTCTCATTGGCCTTGAGCACCTTTGGTCGAGGGTGGTATTGTTTACTTTCTACTATGTTATTGTTGGATTTGAGTAGCATAGTGTCTCTCATAGTGTTTGGATTTATTTCCTTGAGCCAATTTTTTTTTTTATCGCATTTTTACTCCTTTATCTATCTAGCTATCCAAGGAGGTGGAAACACCAAAATAGGGGTTTGACTGTGACAAGCCCTGAAACAACCCTGACATTTTTCCTCGCTCTTTTGTGTGTAGGCACTTGTTCGTGTGGAGCTTGCTGGCGAACTAGAATTTTTGTGAGTTAAATCTTCACCACCTTTGTTCTTGTCACTTCTATATCATCTTTCCCATTATTTTGATTATTCTATTATTTATCATTTTAGTCATCACTTTAAATCATCTTCAAATAAGCTATCAGTATATTTTAGTACCCTCCACTATCTTTTTACACTTTCTATTTGTAGGGACACTAGCACACTTATAAGACAACAACACACCATGTTGTTGTCCCTTTCCTGCGTTGCTGTCCTCTGGCAGAGAGCTATCTGAGGTACAAGTTAGGTCACAAAATTATGCTTGCTTAGTCGAAACCTAGTTCTTGGGTTAGTAGAGTAATAGAAGCACTGAGAGTGCTCTTCATTCTCTATCCCTAACAACAAACACTTGTCCAACTTGAGGTAGATTAGGGAAACCTTCTACTCTTGACTCTCCATGACCTGAAGCCTCGTTGTTGTTGGTCCCCCTCCTCTACAATATAAATAAGGTTTATTGGCCTTTCAAAATTCATTGAGTGTCACTTCATCATGCAATAAATCCCTATGGTCAACAATATATTTTTATGAATTAATGCACAATAGGCTTTGAGTATAAATTTTATTTTAAAATAAATGTCCCCCTCCATCATCATCTCTCTATCTATGTCTTTGTCTCTGTCTCTATCTCTTTTCCCACCTCTATATCTCCCTCTTTATATCCCAACCTCTCCCACTTTCTCCCTCTCTCCCTATTACAAACATAACATGGGCCTATTTATAATGGAGCTTGATTATCTTCTTGATTCAGAATTTTTATTTTGGTCATGTTTGGATCCATGTAAGTGGATACATAGTTTATTTGAAGCTATCACTTCTCCATTTATAACTTTGTTGGAACATATTACAATTCCCCCTAAAAGCCACATTCATTGGGAAATTTGTATACAAAATATGTGAAATATTTGGTCTACCTCTACCTCTACCTCTACCTCTACCTCTATATCTCTATCTCTATCTAACTCCTGACCTCTCCTTGCATATCTCTCTCTCTTCTCCCTCTATCTTTCCCATTTATCTCTCTCTTTATCCATCTCCATCTCCATCTCCCTCCTTATCTCTATCCCTTACCTCTCCTAACATATCTTTCTCTCTTTCCCCTCTATATTTCCACTATACATCTCTCTATCTCTCCCTCTTTTTATCACAATCTCTATCTATATCTCTCAACTTCTATATCCTCTCTCTATTTCTCTCCCTCTCTCCCTACCTCGCTCTCTATATATTTATACTTATATCTCCCTCTCTATATCTATCTATATCTCTCTCTCACTCAAACACACACACTCCTTGTTTCTCCTTCCCTATCTCTATCTCTATATCTCTTTCACTCTCTCACACACATATTTTTTCTCCCTCCATATATCTATCTCTATATCTATCCTCCCTCTATCTCTCTCCCTCTCTCTATTAATTATCTTTATCACCTCTTTTATCTCTCACTTTCACCCCCTCTATTTCTATATTACCATCTCTCACTCTCCTCTATTTATATCTCATTATGTCTATCTCTATCTTATATTTACTCCATATCTCCTACTCTCTCTCTTTATATATATATACCTCTCTACCTCTCTACCTCTCTGTATATATCACTTCCTATATATTTATGTTTTTCTCTCCATATCCCCCTCTTTTGTTGGGAATATGATGCCAATTAATTTTAATCCTAAACATATTTCATGTATCTCCTAAGTCCTTTGAAAGTGTTCCTAAACACTAGGATTAAAAAGAGATTAAATTTGAATGAAATGAACATGTAAATTGACATTTGTGATTATTCCTAAATTATAGGAACATGTGGGGACGTCCAAGAAGAGCTCCTATAAGATAGGAGCACATGGGGCACCCACATGGAAGGTGGAATCCACTTTACTTCAGTTAACTATTTGTAGGATTGATAACACTTCAGTAATGCATGTTTTGATCCTACAAATTAGGGATTGATATTTACATGAGTGGAGTGGCAATATCACTTTAGTATCAGTTCAGTTCAATTTAGTTCAGTTTAGTTCAACTATGGTTCAATTATCTTCAGTTGCATGTAGTTATTTTGAGTTGAATTCTAGTTGACTTGAGTTGCATGACTAATGAATTCAGTTGCATGACATATAACATGTGGATACTTTCAGTTAAGTGGGGATGATCAATCATGCATAATGTTTGCATGAATTGGTGGAGAGATATGTTTCAATTAACTAAGATTGACTTGGGTCCACCTTGGGCGCCTAAGTTGGCATCTTTCAGTTAACACCTTTTGCATGAGAAGATATTTATAAGACTTAGTCAAGTGGGCCTATTATTGGGAACTAACTTTGAGGTGAAGTTTGCATGATATGTTCTTGACCAAAGTTCAATTAAGTGTTTAGTTTGGGGTGCCTAAATTGAGGAAGACTTTGGTTTGACATCATATTACATTGTGGAACTCTACTTGACCAATCTAGGCATAGATTTTTGTGACGATCTTTATGCTCTTGTATTTTAAAAATCTTATGAGTTTACATGCTCATATTATTGTCTATTAATTGCAACAAGTGTATGAGAGTTCCATGAGAGTTTATTGCAGGTTGTGAAGAAGGATTGTTGAAGGAAAGGAAGCATATCAATCAAGGATTGATATAGTATTATTGTAATCTTGTTCTAAGGTTAAATAATACAACAACTATTGATTCTGGTGGAGTTTTTTTCCGAAATGGTTTCTCCACGTATATGCTGTGTCACTTCTATCTCCTTGTCTCATTCTTCTACAATATTCTGTCTCTTTCTACAATTGATAAAATTATTCTAAAAAAATTAGTCATACACAAATAATTGTGACAAAGAACACTTAATTAGATCTACAATCTCATAGTTTTATAAGTTTTAAGCTATAATATTACCTTCATTTTTCAAAATTTGGTATTAGAGCTAATGGTTGGTTAGGGTTTGGGATGCCTTTCTCTTAAAATTTTGAAGGTTTTTTGGATTTAGTGGGAGCTTTGACTATTGTTTTATTGAAGATTTGTAAAATAAGTGTGTTACAATGTGTTCTACTTCTCATTTCGATAGTGAAAGATTCAATGGATCTAGTTATGAGATGTGGAAACTAAAAATGGAGGATCTCCTTGAAGAGAGAGATCAGTGGTTAGCTATTTGTAACGAGACAAAGCCATCTACACCAATGACATATGAGGTTTGGACTAAACTTGATAAGAAGGAAAGAGGGACCATAAGGTTATGTCTTGCTGATGCTATTCTCTTGAATGTTTCAAATGAAGCTACTACATATAAATTGTGGAAGAGGATAGGTGATATCTATCAAACCAAAATTCTTACTAATAGGTTGTATCTGAAAAGATAGTTGTATTCTTTAAAGATGAAATATGGTGATTCTATTGCACATGATTTAAATTCTTTCAATTTGATTCTAAGTCAGTTAGCATCTGTAGATGTAAAGCTAGAAGACGAAGATAAATGAATTTTGTTACTTTGTTATTTACTAGAGTCTTGGGAAAATCTAATTGTCGCTATCAGTGGTAGTGGTGTAGATCCTAAGATGGACAATATAATTCCTACTCTCATATTAGAGGAGATGAGGAGGAAGTCTAAAATGGGATCCCAAGATGCCTTGTTTGTAAGAGGTAGGCCTAAGGAAAAGGCACGTAAGGGAGATAATAAAGGAAAGGGTAAGTCCAAAGGATGGTCTAAAACCCTTGGTAAGATTAAGGTAAAGTTTTTGGAACTGTGGGAAACCGAGACATGTAAAGAAGGATTGTAAGAACAAGAAAATGAGTTTTGATGCTTCTACAGAGAAATCCTCGGATGACGGTAATGATGCATTGATTATTACATCTAATACTATTAGTGATGACTCTTGGCTTATTGATTCAGGTTGCTCCTATTATATGACTCCTAAAAAGGAGTGGTTCACAAAGTATACTGCATATGATGGAGGTAATGTATTCTTTGGAGATAATAGCACAACAAAGATGTGGGAAAAGGAGAGGTAAAGTTGTGTTTCAGTGATGGTAGGGTTAAAACCCTTAATGATGATTTACATATTCCAAGACTTGCTAGAAATCTAATTTCTGTATCTAAGTTTAATGATTCTGGAATGCATGTGACATTTGACAAAGGTGGTTGTAGATTGGTGAAAGGGAATATGGTGGTTGCTAAAGAATATTATATTGGGACTTCGTTTAAGCTTGATACCTCTAATTTGAATAAATCAACCAATGTAACTAAAATTGAAAATACATGTATGTTGTGGCACCATAGATTGGGCCACATTGGTGAAAAAGGTATTAGGACCATTCTTAATAAGAAATTGGTTGACGGTATTCCTGATTATAATATTGGAAAAAATGTTTTCTGTGAGCATTGTGTGTTTGGAAGGAAATCTAGATCCTCATTTACTAATGGAACAAATAAAGCTAAAGGATTATTAGAGATTATTCATTCAGATGTTATGGGTCCTAGGGATATTGACTCTATTGGAAAATCTAGATATTATGTCACATTTATTGATGATGTATCAAGATACACTTGGATCTATTTTATGCATAACAAATCTGATGTGTTCAATAAGTTTAAAGAATTTAAGGCTTTAGTTGAGAAATAATCAGATCATAAGATAAAAGTGTGGAGATCAGATAATGGTGGTGAATATTTTTCTAAGGAATTTGATGATTATTTTAAGCATGCAAGAATTGTGAGACAAAAAAATACTCCATATAAACCTCAACAAAATGGAGTAGCAGAAAGGATGAGCCAAACCTTAATGGAAAGGGCTAGGAGTATGTTAAGTAGTGCTAAGATAGATCGGTGCTTTTGGGCCGAGGATGTAAGTACTTGTTATTTAATCAATAGATCTCCTAGTTCATTTATTGAAGATAAAACCCCTTATGAAACGTGATTAGGTAGGAAACCTAGTGTTGCACATTTAAGGATCTTTGGTTGTGAGGATTTTGTTCATGTGCCTAAAGAAAAGCGGTCTAAGTTGGATCGAAAAGAATAGAAATAAATATTCATAGGTTATGGTGAAAATGTAAAAGGTTACAAGCTTTGGAATCCTCTAAACCAAAAAATTACTTTATCTAGAGATGTGATTTTTAGGGAATTTAGATCTTATACAAGAGAAGAACAACCAAAGGAGAAGGATACTTCTCAAACAATAAATTTTTAGACAATACTGAGAAGCATGAAGATGCACATGTTGAAGAAAAATTGGATGGATTGGATGAGGAGAGTTCACAAAGTTCTAAGATAGATGCTCATGAAGAACATATTGAGGAATAAGAAGAACCGTCTTTGAGAAGATCCACAAGACAACATAATCCCGTTGATGGGTATAGCCCACCTGATTTCCATTGTACATTTGCTTTGATGAGTACTAATGATGAACCTAGATCTTACATGGAAGATTTGTCTTCAGATGAGAACAAGCTTTGGTCACAAGCTATTCATGAGGAAATGGTTTCCTTGGATACTTGTGACACATGGGATCTTGAGAGTTTTCCCAAAGGAAGAAAGGCCATTGGTTGTAAATGGATCTTTAAAAAGAAAATTGAAGCAGATGGCAATCTCGAAAGGTACAGGGCTAGATTAGTAGCCAAGGGCTACTCCCAAAGAGAGGGAGTTGAATTTAATGAAATCTTCTCTCATGTTGCTAAATTAAATTCTATTAAATTATTTTTATCTATTGTTGCTGCTTATGATTTTGAGATAGAGAAAATGGATGTGAAAATTACTTTCTTACATGGGGATCTTGATGAGGATATTTATATGAGGCAACCTAATGGTTTTGTTGTAAAAGGAAAAGAATTATTGGTTTGTAGGTTAAAGAGATCTTTATATGGATTGAAACAGTCACCTAGAATGTGGTACCAGAAGTTTGATGCTTTTGCATTAAAAATTGGTTATGTTACGAGCGAGGAAGATCTTTGTGTTTGCATAAAATTTATTGATGATCAAATTTTAATTATTATCTTTCATGTTGATGACATGTTGTTTATTGGTAACATCAAGGTAATGATCAAAGAATTGAAAGCATAACTCTCTAGCACATTTGAGATGAAAGATCTAGGGGCTGAAAAATATATCCTTGGTATGGAGATCAACAAAGATAGAGGTAATAGAAAGCTTTGCTTAAGTCAAATCAACTATGTTGATACTATTTTGAAATGGTTTAACATGCATGATAGTAAACTAATTAATAGTCCTTTTCCAGTTGGCATGAAGTTAAGTTTAGACATGGGTCCTAAATCTGACTTTGATCATGAGGAAATGTTTGAAATTCCATATGCTAGTGTAGTTGGTAGTTTGATGTATGTAATGGTTTGTACAAGACCAGATATAGCCCAAGCAATGGGAGTTATAAGTAGGTTTATGTCTAACCATGGTAAAGAACATTGGAATTATGTTAAGAGGGTGTTTATATATTTACAAGGTACTTTTGATTAATGTTTGGTTTATCATGGTGCTAATGATATTGATATTATGCACAAATCATTGGACATATAGGGTTTTGTTGATTCAGATTGGGAAGGAGACCTGGATAGTTGGAGGTCTACAAGTGGCTATAAGTTTACTTTGTTTGGAGCTGCGGTTAGTTGGATGAGTAAGAGGCAGCCCATGGTTGCTTTTTCCACCAAAGAAGTAGAGTAAATGGCTGCTACACATGCCTCTAAAGAGGTAGTTTGGTTACAAAGACTTGGGAAAGGTATTGGTTTTAATTGCAAGAAAATTAGACTTGAA
Source organism: Sequoiadendron giganteum (assembly GCA_007115665.2). NCBI lineage: Eukaryota > Viridiplantae > Streptophyta > Pinopsida > Cupressales > Cupressaceae > Sequoiadendron > Sequoiadendron giganteum. The sequence continues at coordinate 111,266,392 of CM021108.1, forward strand.
TGTGATAGTCAGAGTGCTATTTGTTTAGCCAAAAATCCTATGTATCATGATAGTACTAAGCATGTTGATGTTCAATATCACTTTTTGAAAGAAATGGTTGAGAGTGGGAAGGTATTGATTGAGAAAGTTGACACTTTGATTAATGCTGCAGATTATCTTACGAAACTAGTTCCTGCATACAAATTCTCTTAGTGTAGGAAGGCTATTGGCCTTGAGTCCTGTACTTGTTTTATAATAATGATTACTTGTTTAGAATAATTGCAATGTATAATGTAAAGTGGGAGAATGTTGGGAATAGGATGCCATTTAATTGCAATCCTAAACATATTTCATGTATCTCCTAAGTCCTTGGAAAGTGTTCCCCAACACTAGGATTAGAAAGAGATTAAATTTGAATGAAATGAACATGTAAATTGACATTTGTGATTATTTCTAAATGATAGGAACATGTGGGGATGTCCATGAAGAGATCCTACAATATAGGAGCACATGAGGCAGCCACATGGAAGGTGGAATCCACCTTGCTTTAGTTAATTGTTTGGAGGATTGATAACACTTCAGTAATGCATGTTTTGATCCTACAAATTAGGGATTGATAATTACATGAGTGGAGTGGTACTATCAGTTCAGTTCCATTCAATTCAATTCAGTTATGGTTCAATTATCTTCAGTTGCATGTAGTTATTTTGAGTTGAATTCTAGTTGACTTGAGCTGAATTGAGTTGCATGACTAATGACTTCAGTTGTATGAAAAATAACATGTGGATACTTTCAATTAAGTGAGGATGATCAATCATGCATAATGTTTGCATGAATTGGTGGAGAGATATGTTTCAATTAACTAAGATTGACTTGGGTCCACCTTGGGCGCCCAAGTTGGCATCTTTCAATTAACACCTTTTGCATGAGAAGATATTTAAAATAATAGTCAAGTGCTCCCATTCTTGGGCACCAACTTTGAGGTGAAGTTTGCATGATATGTTCTTGACGAAAGTTTAGTTAAGTGTTCAGTTTGGGGTGCCTAAATTGAGGAAGACTTTGGTTTGACTTCAGATTACATTGTGAAACTCTACTTGCCCATTCTAGGCATAGATTTTTGTGAGGAGATTTGTGCTCTTGTATTGTACAACTCTTATGAGTTTACATTCTCATATTATTGTATATTAATTGCAGCAAGTGTATGAGAGTTCCATGAGAGTTTATTGTAGGTTGTGAAGAAGGATTGTTGAAGGAAAGGAAGCATATCAATGAAGGATTGATATAGTATTATTGTAATCTTGTTCTAAGGTTAAATAATACAAGCACTATTGATTTTGGTGGAGTTTTTTTTTCCGAAATGGTTTCTCCACGTATATGTCGTGTCACTTCTATCTCCTTGTCTCATTCTTCTACAATCTTCTGTCTCTTTCTACAATTGATAAAATTGTTCTAAAAAAATTAATCATACACAAATAATTGTGACAAAGAATAATTAATTAGATCTACAGTCTCATAGTTTTACAAGTTTGAAGCTACAATATTACCTTCATTTTTAACATCTTTCATTGTCTCCCTCTTTCTATCTCTATCTCTCCCTCTCCTTATTCTCTCCCTATCACTTCCTCTTTCTATACATCTCTATGTATCTCTCCTATCTCTATTTCTCTCCCTCCATCTCCCTCGCTCTCTATCTATTTATACATATCTATCTCCCTCTCTATCTCTCTCCATATATCTCTTACTCACACACACACACACACACATTCCTCTATCTCTATCTCTATCTCTATCTCTATCTCTCTATCTCTATCTCTGCATATTTAAATTCTTACATATCTCCTTCTATCTCTATCTCATTGTCTATCCATATCTTTCTACCCCCATATCTTTCCCTCTCTCTACCCCTCTCTATATATCACTCCCTATCTCTATATTTATCTCTTTCATCTCTATATATCCCTTTGTACTCTCTCTTTATCTCTCCCTCTCCTCTCCATATCCTTTTCCTCCATCTCCATCTCTCTCTGTCTCTCTCCCCCCTCTATCTATCCATATATATATCCTCATATCTTCATCTCTCTCCCTCTCTCCCTATTGCAAACATAACACGAGCTTATTGGTAATGGAGCCTTACTATATTCTTGATTTAGAGGTTTTATTTTAGTTGCGTTTGGATCCGTATAAGAAAATGCATAGTTGATTTGTAGTGATCACTTCTCCATTGAGACCTTTGATATCATTTTATAAATGGCCTACCAATTGACCTCATGTATACTACACAAATGTATGTAAAAAATAGACCAAAAAATTCCCTAATTGACCTTCCATGCTTCTTCAGTGTACCCATTACACACCAAGGTGCGATTGCTAGTTTAATAATAAATGTTAATATATAGGAACAATCACCACAACACAATTTTGAAAATAAAATAAAATAAAAAAAGCCTAAAAAATGGATTGTCATGTAATAGATTTAACTTTTATTTATTTATATATTATATTTATTTTATTAATAAAATTTATTTAATATATAAAAATAGTAATATAACATTTATTAACTATATAATTTATTTAAAAGTTAGTGATTTAATTAATATTTTAATATGAAACACAAAATCAAATTAATTAAAATAATAAAAGAATTATAATATTTTAGTAATTATAATATTATAATATTAATATTAATAATAAAATAATAACAATAATTTAATATAAAAATATTATTGTAAATATAAAAACAATAAGAACAAGAGATACATTTGCGTCAGGTTCCAGTTGATTATGGTGTTACACCTTGTCATGTTATTACCTATTTACTATCACCTTGTTGAGTTAAAAAGCTTTAATATATGATTGTGTTTTTATACGAATCTTGATGTATAATGTGGTGAATGAATGTGTAAATCAATATGATGTTTTAAATGTTTTAAAGATAAAACATATGATGCATATGAATGTATTGTTATCGGCTAACTATTGTTGTGATGTACTAAGCTGGATGCAAGAACACATTCATACCTCTGAAAGAGAGGGCGAGTATGAATCAAGAGAAGAACTTGGTATGGTAACCCTTAATGAGCCTAACCGAACATACACACACTCACATCCTAGTTGGTCTAAGTTGAGTCAAGTTAGTTCAGGGAATTGGTATGCGATCCTCAGTTTTGGTTTGGGAATGTTTAGTATTGATTTATGGTTTTAGTGTTTGAATGTTCTTGATTGGGAAAATGTTATTAAGTATTTATATCGAGTGAAATTTCTTCCTTGTGTGTTCATATTTATATATTAATCAATGAAGTATATACATAGAATGCATATATGTATATATCTACGTGTCTACGATAACTCATACATGTGAGTAAATATTTGCATGACTATACGTAGGTAGACGTATCTATGTATGCTCATGAACGAATAACCCATATGCATGGGAATATTAAATGCATAAATATGACATATATATACTTCGTGTATATATGTCGATCGATGAATATATGAATAAATGCGTTAAAGTGTGAATATTAAAATAATGTTATATATACAATATATATTAATATAAATTTATATATACATATATATTAATATACGTATATATGTGACTATATATAATTATTTTAATATATGTGTTAATATATATTGATTGGTAAGTAATGTATTTAATATCATGTGAATATAAATATATTTATATATATATATATTATAATGATTATAATATATACATATATTAATGATTATGAGAGAGGGGGACCACCCACTGCAAGGCCCCAGGTCACGAAAGGCCAAGAGCGGAAAGGCTGCCCAACCCACCTCAGTTTAAGGGGAAGTTAGGATGACGAGGATGAGAATGATGAGGATTATGCATCCTTCGATCACTCTGCAATCCTTAATGTTGGAAGGAGACTAGATGAGTCAGTCTTTAGATTCAGATTTTTGTCTCAGGCAACTCTCTATCTGAGGATGGAAGCATAGTTCTAGGATGACAATACGACACACTGGCATCTTACAAGTGTGCTGGCATCCGTACGACCAGAAAACCAAAAAGATAGAAATCTAACTTCGAAAGGGAGACTATCAACCTAGTCTAGAGATGTTTGAAGTGATAAAATGAGATTAATTGAAGAGAAATGTAGATACAAGTATGATAAAGGAAATGTATTACCACCAAGGTGATGAAGATGATCTCGTACAATGCTCTCCTCACTAGCTTGATCCAAGTTCTCTCCACTTGCACATAATAAAGGGAGAAATTGTTGGGGCTGTATAGGGGTCTACCTTAATCAGACCCTCGTCTTGGTGTTACCACCTCCATGAATAGCTAGGTTTGGAATAGTAGAGATAAATGATAAATAAAAGAAACTACAAGCTATGTAAACAAAAAAATCACTACAAGCAGGATGTGCTTACTCAATCAAAAGAAAAAGGAGAGATTGTAGGAGCTTACCACCTCCGTCCAAAACACTCAAGGCTCATGGAGGAGTGAACAAGAGGGACTCAAGCCTCTATTGCCTCAGTGTCTATCCTATGCTCGCCCTGTTGGAGTGACAAAGTAGTGGATTGCTGCAATCGAGTGAATGGTGCTCCTACAAATCTTGGAAATGAATGCAAATGGTGGAGAAAAATGCTCAAACAATCTTGCAAAAATTCTCTCAAACTTATTCTTGAAAAATGCTATGGATGGAAGAGTGAAGATTATGAAGAGATGGATGAAAAACAACCATATTCGGGTCGGCCAGTCGAAGAGGGGCATTACTCTTTGACTTCCAATCGAAAATGTAACGCCTCTGTAGTCTCTAGCCCCAGGAATCTGTCGGGGACATAAGCGCACCGCGTGAATGTTTGCGCGCTGTGCGGACACCCCCAATAGAAATGCCCCCATCAACACATAAACAAGGTACCAAGTGGATGTAAGTAGTGGGCTTAGGTAGAATTAAACCTCCTTTTTTGATTTTCTAAAGTGTAAGGGGGTAGAAGTGGAATTTGCGCTAGGTGTGTAAATTCATGTTCATAAATTTTCCCCCCACTTTAGCGAGCACAAGTACTGATGACTGCTTTGGTCAAGTAGAGTAGATAGAAAGTAATAGAGTAAGAGATGTATACCTGAACTGACGAGGAAGAAAATCATGATCTGGCGAACCTGGAAGTACAAGAAAGGACTTCATAGTTCCACGAAACTACAAAGCTGAAGCATGAAAGTACCTTACAGGTTCACGATCTTGCAAGGGTGGTATCCTTCAAGAAATCTCACATGAAGGAAACCAGGATAAGCACCTTACAGCCCTACAGACCTGCAAACCTGCAAGGAAGTTATGCCCCAAGAACTCTCACATGGAGGAAGCCAAGAAAAAGAGACTCTATAGAGCCAAAGATGGTGTCATGTTTACTCGTAGATAGAACACTTCAGGAAGTGGCTGAGCAAGCCAGTGAATGGATAGTCATGCAAACCATTGCTAAGTTGTAAGACTTTCAAAGGGGTCCCTCATGAACCTTTCAAAAGGAAGGAGGGTTGACTCAAGGGATGCGTTGTTTGAAAGGTAGGGTCTAGTTGGGCTGCCCCCAAGCTAGACATGAAGATGCAAAGATGGTCTAGTTGGGCTGCCCCTAGACTAGACGTCGAGATGTGAAGCTAGTGTAGTCAGGAATCCCCCAAGGTAGATGCCATAGGACTTGTTAAGAGTTTTTGAAGGGGTCCCTCGAGAACCCGGTGTGAAGAGAAGGGGTCCACTCAAGGGATGCACCGTTTAAAATCTTAACGTCTTCCTTCCTGAATCGAATCATCACCAAAGAATCCTTTTTAAAGATGTTCACTTCATCAAGGAATTCGAAAGGAAGGAGATGAGCCCATGTGAGGGGAAGACTAAGACCATTCCCTCTTTGGAGGAGGATTCCCATGTCCTTTCTTTACGAACCCATGATGAAGGAAACACACTCCGCTAGGGTTTCAAGTTGAGAATGCAATTTTAACAAAGAAGTGTGTGAAGGGTCTTTGAGAAAAGATTCGTCAGCAATGAATGAGTTTTCTAAAGACCATGTAATGTAGAAGTAGAGTTGTCACACATGAAAGGGAAAACTCAAGCAAATAAGATAGAAAGATAAAGAGCAAGTAAAAAGAAAAAGGGAACTCACACAAAGGGCACAAGGGTAGCTTGATATTTTGGGGTCATAACTACTTCATGAATACATATAAGTATAATAATAGTATATAAATGAATTTTCATCAACCCCCTACTATATTGGGCCATGTGACGGATGCACAAGAATACAAAGTAAAATAAAAATTTGAGTCAAAATGAAAGGAGGCCTAAATGCTCCCGACGCTTTGCAATCCCCAATTTACCGAAAGTCAATCAAAAACATGGGAGAATGATGACATATATAGAGGAAGGCTTACAAAAAAAACACCACACCTATATCCAAGCACCAACAAGGGCGAGAAGGGTCATCCAAGCACATATAGAATGATCACGGGGGAACACATGTCACAACACACACACACACACATCTAATCTAAAGATCAAGAAGAGGGTCTCCCCCTAACACTGGTCAACCAAGAGGTTGTCAAATTCCCACTCTAAATGGTCGTAGGAAGGATGATGAGCTTGAATAGTTTAATGTAAATGGGAGGAGTTTCCGATCCTCCCGCAACAAGGGCCAAGGCAGAGGGACTGGTGAGGTCTCCGTCGCTTAGCTCTTGTGGGTCTAGGGTCAACGACCTTGCAAAGATCACTAACAAAGTCAGGACTTCATCCACCGAATTAAACACACACATAACAGGAGTGCCATGTTTTACCTTGGTGGATGGAGGATTCTACACCCGAGGTTCACTTCTAGGCTCACCGAGAGATTTGGGAGCAATGAAAAACTTGGGGGAGATTGGGGCTGGTTCCGTGACTAAGACAAAACAAGTCAATTTAGGGCCACCTTTCAGAGAAGGTGGGCTCTTCTTACATCCTCCATTGCTAGAGAGAACATGCTCTACCTTCTTCTTCACCAAAGGAGGTGAAATTCCTATAGATGAAACAAGGGTTGAGGGAGAAGAGGAAAGAACCATAGTGGACACAACTGAAGTGTTCACCATGTCCATGGGATTTGAAAAAAGGCAAGACATTCAGGATGGAAGTTAGCAAGGGCGGCTTCGTCGAAGGAGCAATGAACACTTGCACCCTTCTAGGTGTAGGTGTGTTCACAGTGGGAGCCGAAAGAGTTACAAAACTAGGTTGAAAAAGGATAGAAGGGGGGGGGGGGAGAGGAAGACACAACATGAGGTGTGGTCTTCTCCTCCTCCTTCTTATATAAGGAGGCTTGCACAGCTAGGAGAGCCTTTCGCTAGTGCTTATGCTCGCGTGAAAGGCAATTTCTACGACTCTTTGAACCAAAAGTTGAAACTTGCAAAGGGACATAAAGATCTTGCTTAGCCATGGCAGTGTCCTCTACGGCTGTCTCCAGTAGAAGGGAAAAATATTGGATGGGAACAAAAGGGGTAGGTTCAGAAACAGCGGGAGGAGTTGACTCTACCACCTTAAGGGTGGCCCCTTTTGTGTTCGGGGGAACAATAATAGGTCGAGGGGCGAACTCTCTCCACGATCCTTTTTTCCTATCGTACAAATAGAACCAGGGCCTTGGAAACCCATTAGGGAGATTCAATATCCTAATCTTGGGCCTTCACCAAGTAGGCATCATCGGAATTAGCAGGTAGAGCCCGGGTTTGTTCATCCAATACTCTTCCCAAGAGAGAGGAGTAGATGAGTTAGCTTGAGAGGGAGCAAACTTCTCCTTTCCCTTTCAGGAGGAGGATGCAACACACTACTCAACTACAGGAAGAGTCAACTATCACTATCCCTTACCTCCAGTCTTGTACTTCACATAGTTATTGTAAAGTAGGTCTGTTATTTGTAGGAGCAGACCAACCGGAGTGGGCCAAAAGTAATCCAATGAATATCCTCCATGGGATACCATAGGTTGATATCTAGTGTCATGCACTACATGCATGACACCTTCATGGGAAAACTTAAGGCACTTATGAATCACAGAGGCGATCCCATTCATGGAAGCTAGCAAAGGTATTCCTAGCTTCACTCTGAATAGGTCCGACTGGGGGATGACATTGAAGATTGTGTCTACACTCCTAGGTCCAACTAGGATGGACAATGTTATTGATCCATAAGGTTTAAGAGAAATTCCATCATGCATGTCGATGATGGAACTTGTTTCGTTGTATTCCTCCCTCTGTAGGGAGTTTAAGAGTAACGTCTCCTCTGTGATGAAATTCACCTACTCATTGGGTCAACCAAGATCCCTATCAAAATGTTACCATTGAGGTGAGTGGGGATAGAAAGTGAAGAAGGCCTTCTATTTGTTGGAACATCTTGTGAGGTAAATGTAACATCTAGCGAGCCGGTCACAAGGCAAGGGGAGGGAGTAATAGTAACCATGTTAACATACGCCTCCAAGTGAGAGGTAGAATCAACGGGATCGATAATCATGTTAGCAGAATGTGACAGAAACAAGTCCATGTATATTTGCAAATCACTATTAGCTTTCACCACTGATTTCTTCATGTTGTGTTTACTCCCTTGAAGATGAATAGTATCATCCTCGATGCGGTCCTGTATCTCATGACACAGGTGCATGCAACATTCTATATCATGTCCATTAACTTGATGGTATTGATAATACGTGTTTTCCTTATACCAACTAGGGTATGGTTCTCTAACTGGTTTAGGAGGTGGCAGGGTAAGGATCTTATCCTTTAACAACTTTTGCAAGATGGAAGAATAAGATTCTGATAGTTTTGTAAATTTTCAGTCATGTTTGAGGCCGTTGTTATCTACAACAACTACTACATTCACAAAAAAATTACCTCTTCAAAAGATCAATACGATAGATCTTCCTTCAAAATGAGAGCGCGAGAGAGGACTCCCAAACTGAACCACCATTTGCTAATATTCTCATAGAGCCGCACACAGATGTGCGAAAGAGGGATACTTCATGAGGGAAAACTTCTCTTGCCCATGTGTCTATAAATTCCCTATGAAGACCTTCTATACATTAGAGTCAGGTAATAGATACGAGATTTGTGAGAAAAGCACTTGGTAGCATGCTATAAAGTCTGTAACCTTTTCATTGTCTCCTTGTTTGCACCGAATAAGGTTTGAGAAGGTCATCTTCGGTCCAATATTGGCTTGGAGCTATCACAAGAACTGGTTCATAAGCTGATCGAATGTGAAGATGGAATTATCAAGCAAAGAACATTACCAATCTAGTGCTGTATCTTTGAGGGATCGAGGAAATAGTTTAGCCATCAATGCATCATGATGGAAGAAATCTGTGCACAAGATGTTAAAGGCGGACACGTGTGTTTTTGGGTCACCTTTACCACCGTATTTATCAAATTTGGGAATCCCCATCCCTAGTGAGAATGGAGTGTTTAAAATTGCAACCGAAAATGGGCTGTGTTAGGAGAAAGGTTAAAATATAGGTTGGGCCAAGGCCTGAGAAAGTCTCGCCAGCTGGTTCTGCATCTGCCCCATATTCTAGAGGGTATTCAGAATAGGGTCGTTAGAAGACATAGGACCACTAGAACCACCACTAGAGCCACCATCGAAGATACCACTAGAACTGCCACCAATACCGCCGCCACCGGTGTGACCTCCACTGATGCCACCACCATGACCACCGCGAGAGCTACCACTAATGCCGCTGCCACCGATGTGTCTTCCACCAGAGCCATTGCTAGAGACGAAGCCACCGCCATGAATTCCACCAGCACCACTCCTGCCAATACCACCCCCACTTTCAGAGTTTTTGGGCCTAAGCCTCCGCTCATTATTTCACCAAATGCTCCACCACCGGAGGCGATAGAAGAGGTGAAGTTGAAAACTAAAGGATTCTTGTTTACTTTGACAGTATCCAAACTTTCTGAAATATAAGGTTCATTGACCAAGGGGACTGTGTCAATCATGTACACGGATATAGGAGGCATCGAAATCTCCAACTGCCTCTCACATTCCTTGAAGAGGCCGCCTCGTATCATGTGACCAAGACTCGAGGGGGCACATGCTTTGGCTAGACCATCGAGACTAGCTAGGAGTTTTAAACCAATTTAGTCTTTTTCCACCATGTATCTTATTTCTCTGATCACCTTAGCAACCCTAGCCAACTTTGGGTTGCCTTCTAGGTGATTTTCCAATGCTGCTAACCCTTTATGAAGACTAAAAATGTACTCAGAAGGGATACAAATTACCTCATGCTCATCTACGGATGAAGAGGTTGACGACGTAGGAGGAGTAGGGATGTGATCGGGTTCATCAAGAAACCTAAGTTCACCTAACGATACGTGCTCCTATGTGGACAACCCAATCGTAGAACCGGAGAAAAGGCTGATAGTGAAGTTAGAGGAGACCTTTGTCTTGTCCATCGGAAGGTGTCACACACTTATTCTAAGAATATGCCCAAAGGTCGTAGATTGGGTTGTGAAGCTCATAAAATTTCACAACACACTAGGGTACCATGACCAAGAGGTATATGCGAAAAAGTTCAGGATGCCAAAGAAATGGATAGATGTTGGTTCATGTCAGGTTCACCAAAAATGTGAGAGAGGGGGACCACCCATTGCAAGGCCCCAAGTCAAAAAAGGCCAAGAGCAGAAAGGCTACCCTAACCCACCTCAATTTAAGGGGAAGTTAGGATGACGAGGATGAGAATGATGAGGATTATGTGTCCGATCACTTTGCAATCCTAAATGTTGGAAGGAGAATAGATGAGTCAGCCTTTAGAGTTAGATTCGTGTCTAAGGTAGCTCTTTGTTCGAGGATGAAAGTGCAGTTCCAAGATGACAACACGACACACTCACATCTCACAGGTGTGCTGGCGTCCGTATGACTGGAGAACCGAAAAGAAAGAAATCTAACTCCAAAAGGGTGACTATCAACCTGGTCTAGAGATGTTTGAAGTGATAAAATGAGATTAAGTGAAGAGAAATGTAGATACAAGTACGATAAAGGAAATTTATTACCACCAAGGTGACGAAGATGATCTCGTACAATACTCTCCTTGTCAACTTGCTCCAAGTTCTCCCCACCTGCACACAATAAAGGGAGAAATTTTTGGGGCTGTATAGGGGCCTGCCTCAGTCAGACCCCCATCTTGGTGTTTTCACCTCCATAGACAACCAAGTTTGGAATAGTAGAGATAAATGATCAAGAAAAGAAACTACAAGCTATGTAAACACAAAAAAGACTACAAGCAGTACGTGCTTACTCGATCAAAAGAAAAAGGAGAGATTGTAGGAGCTTACCACCTCCATCCAAAACACTCAAGGCTCATGGAGGATTGAAGGAGAGGGACTCAAGCCTCTGTTGCCATGGTGTCTATCTTGTGCTTGCTCTATTGGAGTGACAAAGTAGTGGATTGATACAATGGAGTGAATGGTGCTGCTACAAATCTTGGAAATGAATGCAAATGGTGGAGAAAAATGCTCAAATGATCTTGCAAAACTTCTCTCAAAATTATGCTTGAAAAATTCTATGGATGGAAGAGTGAAGATTATGAAGAGATGGATGAAAAATGGCCATATTCAGGTCAGCCAACCGAAGATGGATGTTCTTCGACTTCCAATCGAAAAATGTAATGCCTCTGTAGTCTCCAATTGCAGGAATCTGACAGGGATGTAAGTGCACCATGTGGATGTCTATGCACCGTGCAGGCATCCCCGAAATGCCCCCATCGACACACAAACAAGGTACCAAGTGGATGCAAGCAATGGACTTAAGTGGAATTAAACCTTCGCTTTTGATTTTATAAATTGTAAGGGGGTAGAAGTGGAATTTGCGCTAGGGGTGCAAATTCATGTTCATACAATGATATATATATCATGTTTTGATAAGCATTCAAAAATGTTTTGAATAAAGTAAAGCACATAAAAATAAATTGATGTCATATAGAATGAAATGACTAAGTAAGAAGGCCACACACACGAAGCACATATGAAAGACTAAGTCTTAAAGCCTTTAAGGCAGTGCATAAAGTAATATGGAGCAAACCTTTTGAAATGAGTTTATGTGTTGACTTGGTCAATATCCTGCGCATGAATAAAGGGCATGCCAAGATGAAATGTGGCACCATGTTAAATAAAATTTGAAGATTTTAGAAGTTTGTTCTATGCTTTAAACCAACAGATAAGAAAAGAGGAAGCATGAGACTAAGTCAATTGCCATGAGCTAGCTAAGATTGCCAACTTAGACTGCAATTAGGAAACCTGTAAAATACATTTTCAGAGTTTTAAATATTGTTTTCATCAAGTTATGGGTGACCCATTCTCAGTTAAAGAAGTTGGACTGTTTATATGTCGTGAACAAATGTTTTAACCAGCCACCTCTCACATTTTGAGCTGATTCAATTCATTTGAATAGGAAGGTGGCAGATTTGTTAGCTTGTTTGTAACATTAAGATGCTCAAATTTTAGTATATATAGAGGCGCTCTCTCTTCCATTTGTTACACACTTTTCATTCAGATTTCTTCATTTTTATTCTGCTGTATTTTCTATGTGAGAGTATTTTGAGAGAATTTGTGAGATAGAGAGTTATTTTGTGATTTTTCAATTGTCAAGAGAATAGAAGATAGGTTGAACTTAGAAGAAGTAGCAAGGGCTTGTGGAATTGAGCTAGGGAGGAAGTAATATTAGTTGGAGCTTTTAAATATAGGCATGTTGATTTCTATTCCTTTATTCTTTTATGATTGAAAGGTTATTTGTTTATGAATACCTTGTTTAGAAAGGATTTATTTAAATACATGTTAAGATTCTTTGGATAAGCTTGCATGTTTCTTGGTTGATTCTTGTTTTGTTGAAACCTTTTTATTTGGATTATTCTTATATATTTTATATTGGAATTTATATGATTGTGTTTCTATATAAACTATATGTAGCTTGAAACCAAATCAAGCTAGAAAGGTGGGTGAGCGTGTGACCTTTACTCTAAATTTTGTGTTATGAATACTTTGGCCAAAATAGTGTAAGTAGCCACTGTTTACATTGTCAGTTCATTATGATCAAGGTTTATGTACTAGGAAAGGAATGCCATACATGTAGGCTGTAGCCACTGTATAGAAGTTCTAGTTATGTAGGACACAAAACCATGCTCTGAGAAGGCTAGTATTATGAGGTTACTCAACCAATCTCTTCGTCAAAGGGTAGGACCATATTACTAGTTAGGTTGATGTGCAGGGGATCGTAGTAAATCCGTGGTTGGAAAAAAAGTACTTGAGTGATTCTCTCCCTCATGCAGTTGATGTCCAATATTTGAGGAAGGACATAATGACCATTCATATCTCTATTTCAATAAGCTCATAGAAGCTATGCATGTAACCATCTATCCATCTCTATGGAAATTGTATCTTTGAAATATTATCTTAAAATTATGTAATATAGAATCATTCTTGGATTTTTGTAATGTTTCATTGTAATGCAATGGGAAAGTTTGGAATAAGGTTATTTCAAACATGCAAATTGATTTGGATAGAAAAGAAAAAATTCAATGCTAAGTGTTGGCTTCTTAAGCTATTCACTTTTGGGTAAAACATGGTAAAAATTATTGGGTAGAACGATGGAAATGTTACATGTGGGGTGTTGTTGGTTGTTTTAAATATTTAGTTAACATAAGAAAATAGGGTGTAATGTGATTTTGTGTTGTTATTTAAGAAACATAAAAGCATAATTAAAATTTTATGCTATGCAGTGGATGATTTTTTTAAACATTTTTGAAGTTAAACATATATGCATAGACTTAGAAATGTATGATAGGGATGATATAAGTTCAAAGTTTATACAAATAATTATTTAAGTAGCAACTAAAATATATTATGATAAATAATTATACAATTGAAGTTTATAGTTGGTGTCATGGCAGACTTTTCAAAACAACTAATAAATCTACATCAAACATATTTTAGGAAAAAAGATATTGGTTGCTCAAATTAAAAAAAAGCAACATTGTTCCCTTTTGTATCTCATTTGATTCTTGCAAAGATTGTATTGATATAGTTGTTAGAAAATCATTATTATATTATATAAGAATATGCAATGAATAAACACATGCATATAATAAAAATGTTTGGAAAATATTATACTTGCCTTTTCATAGGATGTGTTGATTATTATTGAACACAATTGGCATGGATGCTAACATTTTTGTGGTTCATTGTGAAGTGGTCTCTTACTAAGAAATCTTGTAGCATGAAGATGACAACTAATTTATCTTCAATGTACTCTTCATATGTAGTGTTGTGTAGATTAGGCAACAACAATTGAACAATGGATTTATCAACAAAGCAGTGTATTGTTTGTTTGTTGTTAGCTATTAGGATGGTTTTTAGATAAGTGGAGTAGATATAAGTCACTTCTTCATTACATCTAGCACAATAAGCAACTTGTTCTTCCAACATTCCATAATTTTCAAACTTGTAATTTTACTTTACACAAAATGCATGGAATGGATTTAACAACGGGTTGAACACTTTCAAAATTCCATCTACCTACAACATATCTTAAAACATTATTGTTATGCAGGAAAAAAAAAAATAGTTGGAAATTTAGAAATGTAACAATTTTCAAATGATTACCTCAAATTTTGATTGGAGGAATCTTTTTATCCTTTCAATTGTTCTTCTGTTATTTAGTTTGCAAATATAGGTAGATTGACCGGTGCAAAATTTGTTGTCTACTTCTTTCTGTTTTATAATATTTTTGAGTAACATTGCTGGGAACTAATTTTACCGCACTTCGTTTTCTATTGCCAAGAATTGTTGTGTCAAACTCTCATGTGCTTGTATCTATTTGTTAATGGCGAGAAAATTAGTATTTTTTTTAGTGTTAGTGATACAAAGAAGAGAGCAATAGATGTGAAGTAGATTCAAAGAAGAGTTTGAGGCATATTTGTACCTGTGCTCTGTCCATGTCAGAATCTCCATCTTTGATGTCAATCAAATATTGAGAAGGCATTCTTTTTGTAGAGATTACCACTGCACCTATTGTTCCAATGGGATAGCTATATGTACTCATAAGCAATTGTTTGATTGTAATGTTTGATATGAAGTTGTATTGTTCAAAAAGAGTAGGTATTACATCAACTATGCTTGATTCTTGCAAAATGAGTATGTAGTCGCAATATCCACTGTCATAATATGTTTTGTGAGCAATTTGAAAATTTGATACAAATATTGTTGATCTTTGAATTATATTTATTTCATGTTGTTGTACAAGATAACTAATAAAATTTAAAGTGATTTTCATTTCAGCTTTAGCATCTATCAAGTCAACATAGATCACTTCACATGATTTGTTTACTTTATCTAGGTTGGCTTTGTATACAAAAATTATGTCATCTTCAATAATATTTCTAGCTTTTTGGGCATTGAGATCTTCAATTGATATGAAATTCAGACTTTTAATTTTTGATCTATAGAGAATATAATAGAATTGATTTACGATTGGAAAACTGAATCAATATAGTTTAAATATAATTAGTGTGTGGTGATTATCTTTTGGTTGTTTGTTCCTATTTAGGTTGTACTTGTTTTCCTGTTCTCATTCTGCTTTCCAGTGTTTTGTTGCAGAAAAATTATATAGTGTTGAATTGTATTCAATCAAATTGTAGTGATTATTTAACATGATGTAATATGCAAAATTATGTTAAAGAAATTGTAGAACTAAATTTTTTGACTGAAAATAAAATTATGTAATTTTGTTGGAGTAAAGATGCATTAGTATATTTTCCAAAAGTATGGATAGAAGGATATAAGAGTTTAGATAGGAAACATATTACAAATATTGATACCAATGTAGTGATTTTGTGAAACTTGATTTATTTTTATATGCTCAATGGAATTTTAACGTCAAATTATTTTATTCATTAGGATGGAACTTTATAAAAGTGATAAGGTGGTCAGTCTAGTATGCTTCTAATTTGTATATATAAGATGTATATGTATTGGAATTACACCAGACATGGTCAATTAGTGATTTGTTTATAATGTGAGATTGATTCAATATGAATTGTATGGCATGCTTTTGCATATGATTAGAAATAATTTTTTGGTTTTTTTTTTCTTTCTATAGTCATGTCTATTACTTCAATGTACACATTGAGCTCATTGGTAGTTAGGGGTCTTGTTATTGCAATTTATTTAATTTTTGTTGTTCTATGTTGTGTTGTTTTAGATATAATTATAATTTTTTTAGTTAGAGTCATTATCCCATGTATGTTGTATAGAACAAAGGAATTATTTAATGTTGAAATATATCATTGGTTTCAGATGGATGCATGTATGTTTCTTGCAAACATAAGATATTAGATGACATTATGTCATGGTCATTGAGAGTTTAATTTGTATGCGGACGTAAGATACAAGTATTCAATGTACACATAAGAATTTGGGGTATGCTATAAAAAACAATGCTTTTATTTTCAAATTTCCATTGTGCATTTGATTGAAGATGGGACATTTCAAACACTATTTTTTTCTTCACTTTGAAGTTTTTTACACTAAGAGGTTTGAGAAAGAATAATGATTGAATTTATCTTGTTCATGAAAGTGTTGTGTATGTTAATCCATGTTGTCTTATGACAATGGGATCAAATTTTATTGCTTGCATTATAACTCCTTGAGGTCGATGTATAGTTCTTGCATATGCTAATTATATTCGGAATTGTTTTCTAATAGTAATATTTTGGTGAATGTTGTTTGGGTCGACCTAGAAATATGAAGTATGGGTACCCATTCTTTATCAATGTTTTTAGTATAATAGTGTACTAATTTTTTAATTTTTTGTTGCCCAATATTTGAATCACTAAATCTGATCCAAACAATATCAAAATCATTGTATTTGGTATATGCTTTAAATATTCCATCAGATCCATTGACTAGACCATCTTGTGTGTTGTAGTTACCAACATATATTTATATAAGTATATTTGGTTTCAAGTATATTTGACTTGGTAGAGTAGCTATGTGATTGTATGATCTTATTACATTATAGTTATCCTCATGTTCACCATTTGCATCTAATACAATGATTTCTCGAGGAATAGTTAATTTTTTTATTGTGTTCATCAACATCTTTTCTTCTATGAAAGAGAAATGGGAACGTTGGGTCCATTGGTGGTAGATGTAAGTAATGTTGGTTAATGTAATCCAAATCATCATTTGTTTTTGAACCTACACGAATTCTATTGAGAATTGCAATGAATTTATCATCCTTTTGTCACATGGTAGAGATCAAAGAATAGTAATTTATATTGTCTTTCCAAAAATTGTAAGGAATTAATTCAGTTGATGTTAGTTTATTTTTAAATATAATAGATTCAAGTACAGGTTGCGCTTGATAAAGATCACCACAAAAAACTATATCAATTTTTGCAAAGTATGCAGTTAGCATTTGCATTATATCTTGTAATCACTCGTCAATGTAGCATACACATTTTGAACCTACTAATAAATTTCATCTATAAGGAGCATTCATAGTTGTTTATAATGCTTTGACATTGTATCCAATGTTTCAGTATTCAATGGAATGAATTTTGATTTATTGAAATGTATGTGGAATGCTAAGTGTAGTGTTACTCCACCTATGTTGTATGTTTCTTTTCATGTATAAGTAGTTATTAGTCCCTTTGGCTTGTCTAGATTGTTGTCAATACACTTACTATATATGTGAAGATGAGCTTGACCTATATGGTGTAACAACCCCGGTATTTTGTTTAGTAAAATTTTCAAAGTTTTCACCTCATGTGAAAGATCCATGATGTCATAACATAGCATTTAATTTTTTTTCTTTTCCATAATGTAAATTACATGAACAATTGTATTAAACACTAATCCAAACTTCCATTGCATTACATTATAATTTCACAAATATTTCCATAACATAGATTTCATATTGAATAAACTCAAGTTTATCATTCAAGATTATATCATTCCAAATAGATGGGTACAATATACATACATAGTTGTTCTAAGCTTTATTTGGCAATAGATATACAAACTGGTCTTGATGTTGTTGCATTGGTGCATACATTCTAGATGTCTCCATTCCCTGGTGCATACACTCTAGTTGTCCCCAATATTAGTGCAAACATTTGCAAACCCCGACTGCCAACTGATGAGGAGAATCATCACTCAAGTTCTTTTGCACCAACCACGAACTCAAATGCACTCCCTCACACATTTGTCACATATGAAAAGATGGCCCTACCCTTCGACAAAGAGATTAGTTGGTAAACCCCATAACAATAGCCTATCTGAGCTTGGTGTTGTGTCCTACATAACTAGAACCTAATCATATGGTAGATACACCTATGAGTTTGAAGATATTGAACTAGAATGTATAAAAGGAACACAATGAATTGATTGGGCAGGTTACTGATTTCGTACTTCTGGGTTGCGGCGGCTTGGTGCCGAATTTTGCCTTTTTCCAGTTGGTTTGTTGTGCTATGGAGCAGGTTGTTGTCGTCTAATGCGATAGTTTTGCTTCTTGTTGTTGGGTGCCCTCTTTGCTGTGGGGTAGAGGAGGTGGATGGTTTCTTGACGCGTGAAATTTTGGCTAGGTAAGTTGCTATTTTCGTGCTTCTGGGTTATGGTGGCTTGGTGTTGGCTATGCTATTTCTATTTGGTGTAGCTAAAATCATGGGTGCTTTGGAGGATCTTTCCTGGGATCTTTGCCTCATGTTTTTTTCTTGAGGGTTTCTTCCCTATTTTTTTCTATTAGAGGGAAGTTTCCCATCCATTTGAAGTTTCTATTATCTTTGCTCTCTAATGAAGCTATTTTGTTCCCTTTGCTTGTATGGAGGATTCTTGATTTGAAGGGATTTAGTGTGAGCTTCTTGCAAAGGTTTTTCTGCTATTGTTGGTGTCTAACTGGGTTATTTCCTTTTCTCTTAACCCATTATTCTTTGTGGTTTATGGAAGTTTTTGTGGCACCCTTTGTGTTTATGAAGCTTGTGAGGAAAAAAGGGGGAAATATTGTTCTGATTAATACTAGCTTACTGGTGGTTGGGCTATGCTTATTGTCTTTTCTTACCCAATTTTGTGATCTGGTTGTTGTATTTTATCTTCTTCTTACCGATACCTGAAGCTTGTGATGTTGAGGGATGTTGGGTTAACCCTTTCTTCTGAAGTTCCTTTCTATTGGGATTCTCAACAACTATCTCCTATTGAGGGGGAGATCAAGTTCCTCTTGAGGTGGAACCATCTTCTATTGAGGTGGAGATGAATGTTGCTAGGTTGGTGGGAAAATATCCTCCCTTATTTTGGTTCCTATTGAGGTGGTGCTTGTTTGGATTGGAGAGTTGTGGCTTTGGTGGTAAGGGCTTTCTCTTCATCCTCTCCTATAGAGGGGATTCCACTCCTTTAGAGGTGGAGGTTGGGTTGGTTGATCAGGTGGAATGGTGTTGCAGGGAAGCTGATGCTTTACATGTGGATTGGTGTTGCACAAAAGTTGATGCATTATATATTTTTACTATGTGGGGTTTGATGGTGATCTACACCATTAAGATTTTTATCTCTCTTGGCTCAGTGGTGTCTTCCCTGAGTGTTTCATTTTTCTTGGGCTCGAATGTGGATGTTTTGGGTGGTTGGTTTGCTGATGCCTAGCTGATTCAAGCAGTGTTTAAGTGTTTCTAAGGGTTTAAGGTCCTTGTCAAAACCTATTTGTAAAAGGGTTTAAGGCCCCTTCAAAACCTATTTCATGCAGCTCATGTAGTCTTGTATTTCTCTTTATAGCTATTGTTATTTTGGCTGTTGATGGTCTGTGTCTTTTGTTTTAGGTAGCTCTCTTTGTGTGGGTTGAGGGTCCCTGTAAAACCTATTTGTACTGGGTTTCGGGGCCCCATCAAAACCTATTTTTCTCATAATAATTTTTTTTCCCAATGTGCATCTATACTATTTTGAGTAACAATTCTTGTTCAAACATGTTGGCTCCCAAAAGATATCAAATTTAATTGCATACCTAATTACCAAGCATGAACATTTCTCAATAACTCCAAATCAGGAGTAATTTAGATCTTTCCTTACCTTTTCCATAGGCAATGATCTTTCCTTTCAAGATTAAGTAATCCATCTATCCTTTTATAAGGTATCAATGATAATATCAATTGATATTTCAATCAAACATATATAAATTATTGTGTGATAAATATTCCTTTCTCATTGGTCATATTCCTTAACCTTTTCACTATATTTTTCTAACAATTCCAATCTTTGCACCCTTGTGCTCATGGAATATAAGATTTGATTGAATTTGTGACACACAAAAAATAAAAAGTTATTCCAAATCAAAAATTACATCGACTTTCTTCATTGTGTGGGGTAATTTATCTGAGTCAATCTACTCTATTTCTTCTCCCCTTAGTGTTTCCATGATATTAGTTCAACTCATAGAAAAAATTTTATTTCTCAAATTTACTTATCATTCCTTGTTGTAGGCTTTCTATTTACATTGTCTTGCCTTTCTTACTTTCTTTGGCATGCCTCAAATATACTTTATTCCCAAAACTAGATTCATCATTGATCTCTAATCTCTTAGATTCAACAATTGGATTGGCAAAAAAGAGATCTATTGAATAATCAACAACTTTACAAGCTAAGAGGCTTTATAATATTCCAATTCCATTTTCCATGTGAACCAATATCCTTTTTGTGGAGGAATATCCATATCCATAAAGCCTCTTTTGTTGATGTGTCTTCAACTTAGAGCATTGTTTCCTTAATAATTCTTTTGTTTTGACACATAGCATCACTTTGTATCCTATTTCCTTTTGGAACCTCTAAACATAGGTTTATTTTTATTGGCAAGTTGGTGAGTTTAATTTATACTTCAATCAAACTTAGTACTAACCAAACCTTTGTCAACCAATTTGATTTACCTTTTCAGGTTTCTTTCTCCCAATCACCTTTGCAAGTGACTTTGTCCCAATTCTTGGTAACTTTCTCATAACCTTAAGCACTCTAAAGTTGCTTGGTTTCTTTTTCTGACCTTTCTGGTCTCTTCCCTTATTCCAAGGTACTAAATTCTTAATTATATGCAAGATCTTGATCTTGTTCAAAATCAGATTTTTGTCTAGGGTTTTCCAACCTCTTGGATACCTACTTTGTTGACTATGTAATTAGATTGAAGTTTCCAATTTATGCCAATAATACATACTCATAGATTCACAGTATTCTACCAAATCCAAAAATCCTCGACTCTCTACAACTATAGGTTGCTACTAATAAGGGGTTTATTTCAATTCTTCCTATCCACTTAGTGTCATTTAACTATTTCCTAGGGTGTAGATACATATTGGTTATCCTTCATAACCTTCCTACATAATCCGATTGTTTAATATTCCACAATCCAAGGGGGTATCATAATAAATTATTGGTTTAGGAATTTTCAACTCTAGGGATGACTCCTCTCTAGTCCCAAAATTAAACAAGTTTCCTAGAATCTTATCTTCCTTTTCATTTCCCTTGTTCTTTCCTCTTTTTATCTTAACACGAAAACTTTTCAACCATTATCTTCCGATAAGGTTTACTAAACACTTATGTAATGAGCCCATAGGTTCTAGAGCTGAACCTAGTAGCTCTGATACCACATGTAACAACCTTAGTATTCTGCTTAGTAAAATTTTCAAAGTTTTCACCTCAAGTGAAAGATCCATGATGTCATAACATAGCATTTAAAAAAAATATTTTCCATAATGTAAATTACATCCACAATTGGATTAAGCACTAATCCAAGCTTCCATTGCATTACATTGTAATTTCATAAATATTTCCATAACATAGATTTCATATTGAATAAACTCAAGTTTATAATTCAAGATTACATCCTTCAAAATAAATGGGTACAAGATACATACATACCTCTTCTGAGCTTCATTTGGAAATATATATACAAACTGGTCCTAATGTCACTACATTGGTGCATACATTCTAGATGTCTCCATTCCCTGGTGCATACAGTCTGGTTTTCCCCAATACTAGCACAAACATCTATAAACCCCAACCACCAACTGTTGAAGAGAAGCACCACTCAAGCGCTTTTCATCCAACCAAAGACTCAAATGCTGTCCCCCACACATTTGTCACATAAGACAAGATGGACCTACCCTTTGACAAAGAGATTGGTTGGTAAACCCCATAAAAATACCCTATTTGAGCTTAGTGTTGTGTCCTACATAACTAGAACCTAATCATATGGTAGCTACACCTACGAGTGTGAAGATCCTAAACTAGAATGCATAAAAGTAATATAATGAATTAACAATGCAACCAGTGAAAAATTACACTAATTTGACCAAAGTATTCTCACCGAGTACTTCGAGTGACATTCATCCTATTCACATACACTACCATAGCTCACTTTGGATTATGATCATTCGTATACTATGCTTAGGTAATTTCCTTCCACAGGTAGTCATTAACCTCAAAAATAACCTATCCCATTTTCCCAAAACATAATGGTATCTCTACCAATAAAGCACAAGCATAAGTTACCCCCCCTTCAATGAATATTCTAGTCCTAGGTATAACATATGAGCTTTTCTAGTCTACAAATTAAATTTGCATAAACAAGCTATTCTCTTCAATAGACGACCTAGTCCCAAGTATAATTCTATAATCTAATGTATAGCTACATAAGCTTCATCTAATCATAGATTAAATAATACTCATAAATAACCGACTCCATTCAAAATTATATCACGACATTAAGTGATTCTCATCATGAGTATAAACTCATTAATAATTAACCTCAATTGAGAGTAATCATATTAGTAAAGATTCTATTCGAGAGCGTAACCTCCTTAGTAAAAGGGGTTATTCAAAGAGTAGAATCTTGTCAACAAAATGACTTCATATCAAGAGTGTATAAAACCAATTAGGTAACAACTCTAACTCAATAGGTAATCCCACCTATGGCTCCAAAAAAATAGTACTTCATAAAATCAAATGATCAATTTGATCACATAGGTGAGTTTTAACCTTGGTATATCCTAATCCTAGGATAAAGACATCAACCAATGACTAGCCCGATCATATAGGTCAATCTAAACCTATATGTTCCAAACAAGACCAAATGAACAACCCAACCAAGTAGGCTATTCCCAACCTATAGGTTTCAATGAGTAGTCAAGTACATATCCCAACCCAGTAGGTAAATCTTAACCTAAGGTTTCATTCTTTAATCAAATAAACTTCTCGACTCAAATAGGTTATTCTAAACCTAGGGTTTCATTTGAGTGTAAAGTATGATCAAGTGATCATTCAAGTAAAGATAATTGATGTCGTTTTCATAACGTCACATCATATTTTTCATACCTTCACTTTTGTTGCAATGCATACCTTCACTTTTTTTGCAATGCTAACCTTAACATTCCCAAGGTTTCCTAGCATAATAAGCTATAGTGTCGTCACTTCATGACGTTGATACATTTCACATTATACATGTAGTATAGACTATATATGTATAGAAACATCATTATATCTAAATCCCCGTATAGGGTATATAGGAGTATTAAGACACTTCCTTAAGCTAATCATATTTCACCATTCCTAGTATATAATAATAATGATAAACAAACACTCCTATTATGGAGTATATATAAACATTTCATAGAAAATCATAAACAAATTATTTTCATTTCCATAAGAAAATAGTAAAATTCACTAATGCAAACATTCTAATGCAATTTCAAACAAATCAATCAAGAAATTCATTATTTCATAACAAAAGACAAATAAAAGGAGAATAGATTCTCATGCCTATTGATCGCTTAATCCAAAAAACTCTACTTTGTTCCTTTCCAATGACGGCTGACTAGACTTCTACTCAAAACACTATAACCACTCAAATGCAAAATATCACAAAATCCTTCCTCACTATTCTCTCACAATGTAACTCTAACTCTAAAAAAGAATCGCTCCAAAATAAAAATAGAATAATGTGAATAAAAATGGGCGTTCCAAATGAGAAGAATAGCCCCTCTATTTATACTAAAACATGAGATATTGATGCCTATTGATTTTCTACACAAATTGACACCTCTCAGGAAAATGGTTGACTCAATTCTCTTACGCAAAAAGGTGGCAACAATTTAAGAATATACTCAACAAAATGCACAATAGATCAACCTATATCATAGCCAACTATGTCTTGATTGATTCAATTTGCATGTGTTTAAAATATAGCAAGTCGATTCTTGCAAAATCCTCTTCTATTTGGTTTATGCAACTCATATAATGGTGCCACCAAAAGCATCATGTTTCCTATTAACTTGGCCGATGGTTTCCTCACAGTGGAAAACATCTCATTTTGGCTCAGCATTTTTCTCACAACACTTGTAAAAGTGTCGATTCAATCAATGCTTATTCATCGACTTAGCTTGCATGTCATTTTTCATTTGTATCGACATGTTTAAATTTTGTTAATAATCTTTGGTTCATATTAATAATTTATGTGTTGGTTCCACATTATATGACGTGAGCTATAAATGCATTTTAGTGCATGTTTTGACAGTGCCCAATATGTATATGTGCTTAAAATCATTTATTATATACATAGCGTGACAATACACTACTCATACAAGCAACGTTTAAATTGTAGTAATACCTCCCTCACTAACATATGCACTTTGTATATTTGCACTACGTCTAATGCAAAGTATTGTATTAGTATCAATCTCCATTGATTTATTCAAATCGATTTCTATTAATCGATTCACATATATATAGTATACATATATATATGTATATACATATTTGTATTTAGCATGAAATGCTTTCATACATATACATATATATATACACATACATATACATATACACATACATATATATATACATATACATATATATACATATACATATATATACATATACATTTATTCATTAACAATCAAGTTTACTAAATAAACTATTCGATATATGAATGTATATATCCACATTCACTTTCTCCCACATAATAGTAATGCATGCATTCATACATATATAATTTAGAGGTGTTACGTATACAAATACATATACGTATGTATTATTAAATACACTTATATATATCAATTAACATTATCTAGCATTTTATGATATTAGACATATATATCTTCTTCTTTAATGACAAATATATACACAAGATATGTATGTATATGCATATATCATAAACGTGTAACCAATCTCCTTGTGCATGTTATATAATCGTATGCATGGATTGTCGTTCAACATATATACATATATACATTAAATGTATATAAACTTATAGACATATAGACACACATACACATACAAAGAGGGTCTTCCACAAACATGAACATTGAAAGACAAGATCATAACCAAAACTATAATCAATCAAGTCGACCAACCAATTCCAACAAGATAGGACTGCGACCAAGGGTTCACTTAGCGAATCCAAACTGACTCGACTCTTCTAATCCAAGTCTAGGTCGTGAGGGTGTGTAAGCTTAGTAAGGTTTCATTAAGGGTTACCCAACTAATCACTTCTCGTGAGTGATACTTCCCCTCCCTTTTGAAGGATTGAACCTATCCCTACAACTAGATTAGTACAACACAAGGGTAGTTAGATGCTTATTATAAATCCATTTACATCATAACACATTTGTATCAACAAACCATTAGAATGCTCATATTGTAATATATGGTATTAAAAACATATCTATTCCTTGGAAATTAATAACATCTTATTGTATATTCACATATTCTATTTTCCTAACAAACATATTGAAGTCATGATTAACATTTATCATCATATTTACTCGTGAAGTTAAAAGTAACTCGATAATAAGAAATAGGGTGTGACATATAGCTTTTGCAGTGAAAGTCTTCCTAGTTCTAGCTGCACCTGTTAAGAATAAGTGTAATGGGGTTTTAATATTTTTCATTTTTTTAATACAATGTCCTTTACAATTTCTTATTGTTCTTTGTTTAATATTTGTCTTAATTCATAGTACTCATTTTTGTCCATAATTTGTGGGTGTTGAGAAATTTCAATTGCATTATGAGCTATACTATTTAATTTGTTGTGGTTCACAGTTGGAAATCTGCTTGTATGTCATATTGCTCTTGGTTTTTATTTTATTTTGTGGTAAGAGATTGGTTGTCAGTGTTATCATCTTTAGAATTCAGGTCATTTATAAGTTTTTCAATGTCACCCCATTCGCAGTTAACGTTATAGTTAAACTTTGCATGATTAAGATGTATTGTTTTTTCATGATGTATGTAAGCACTTTTTCATGAATTGAAATTATGTTTCAATGCATTCTCATTTATTGTGAAGGGCATATAGAGTAGTAATTTCTCTCTACAATAATTTTATAAATCAATTTTTTTATTGAAATTGATAAATTGTATAACATTTAGTTTTTTTTAGTTCGATTCTATTGCCATTGTTGTTGTACTCTAAAACAAATTCTGCAAGGCATATGCCTATAATAGTTTCAAGATGTTTTATATAGTAGTTTATTAAAGAATTATAAATTACATTTTTTGATTCATCTGGTTCTTGTTTATTTTTTTTATAGATTTCAAAACAAAAATGCAATCATTATTAGGTCTTGTATCAATAAATATATATTTTCTTGAGCTATAATTTAGTAGAAGAGATAAAACAATATGAGCAACTTGTTGTGAGGGCATTTGTTGTAAATTAAGTAAAGCATTTCCAAGTTTTCTTATCATCTTTATTGCAGCAATATCATTTTGTTGGTGATATTTATGTATTCTTTTAAATGCATATGTCATTTATTTGTCCACCTTTGTCATGTAAGAGCTACAATACATTGCTGCAGGATATGCATTAAGAAAAAAATTGCATATGCATTTTCTTTCCATAGTTGTGGTATTTTTTTACAAAACTATTGTTCCATGTTTGCGACGGTTTCCTTTGTAATAGTAGTGTTGATCTTATAGGCATTATGTACTTGTCCTCATTGATATCCATTTCATCTAGGAAATTTGAAAAGGGAAGGATACGTCGTATCTTGCTTTTTGCAAGTTGGAAAATATATTATTTGTGATTGAAATTATATCTTCATTCTTGTGTACTAGTGGTTCGAGTATTATAGGTTTTTTCATTGGTGGGAATGGGAAATTGTATTTACAAGCAATTTTTTTATTTCCTACATTACTTTGTATGATGATGCTTGTGTACTATAACTATATTAGGTTGGATATTCTCAGTGCTACAAGTAATGTACTTGTCTGCAAAATATATAATATTTGCATTGCTATCTTTGCCATAGACAAGTGCATTTTTTATGCATAGAAGAAAATGATTAATGTTCATTTCCATGATTTTGGAATTCAATTACAGAGAAATAATTTGACATTTCCAAAGAAAGAATCATCTATAAATATCATTTTTTTGATTGCATTTATTCTATGTCTATAGTAGCCTGCACAAGTAACTGGATCTTTTTTGATGAGATAGAAATTTTCATTTTGATTTTTGGTATAAGCTTCTTGTTGTTATGTTCTTGATTTATGTGATCTATGTAATTCTTCAAGTGTATTTGATAGATGATCCCAATTTGTTCAGCACTAGTAAATGTAACAAAAAAAGTAGTTGGTCCTAGTTGTCGTATCATTGCAAATACATTTTTTTTAAGTTGTAAATAATCAACAAATGTTCTTATCCTTTTGAAATAAATATAGCTAATATTTGATTTGAGTATCTTCTCTAGGTTAGGTTTATGTTTGACATCTTTTGCTACTAGATTTCTTCCTTTTAGCCGACCTTTACAAATTCTTATCCACACTGTAGACATAACTTGTTGTATAAGTATTTTAATGGTCTCAAAAAATAGGTTTGCTATGTGGTAAGAAAATTGTCTATTTGAATGTAGCAGTTATCATTGTGCAATTTTTTGGTATGTAAATTTTTTAACAATGTCATCATCATGTGGGTTGCCAAAAAATAGTGTAGGAAAATTCATCTCTTCAGAATACTTATCTTTAAAGATTCGAATTGGATAATGCTCGTGTAGGTGCAATTTCTATGATTTTCTCTTGCATTTTATGTATAGTTCTAAATTCAGTGAATCTGTGTATTAAGGTTTCAAAGGGATACTGATGTTTTGTGTCACTTTTTGAATCAGTTTCAATTGTACTATATTCATTGTCATTTTCATTTTGATCATTGGTTTGAAAATATTCTTCCTAATATTTTTTTATTTCAACATTGTCCATTTTATAGAGCATTGTTTTGTTTAATTGATTCAAGGCATGCACGATAGTATTTGGTTGTACCATGCATTTTTGGAATACATTTTTATATTCTAATCATCCGATCTAAAGAGAAATAACAATTGTTGATGTGTCATCAATAGATTGTGGCGATGCTTTTTGTATAATGTTCATGTTGACTAGAACATTAATGATAGAACCTATTAATCCTATTTGATATATTTTATATCCTAGTTCCAAAATTTGAGAAAATGCAATCCTAAGTGAGACAAGTCATTCTTCTAATTGTGATGGAGTTTGCACACATTTCAATGGTTTGTTTTTTCGAATATTATGTGATGTATATTTAGGAAGCATGGATTGTTTTAATGGTGTATGAAATTTTTGACAAATATAACTTGTCAATACAAGATCATTATATTGTATTAATTTGTAATAGGTTTTTTTGTATTTTTCTTTGAAAATCCAAATGTATTTGTTGAAATACAACATTTGACAAATTTCACATGCATATTTTTGGTGTGTCTTAATTTAAAAAAAAAAAATTATTTTCATGAGAGTGAATTCTTTGTTTTTTGATCTTGTAGATATCATTGATTGATTATTGTGATAGGGTACTCCAAGTACAAAAAGGTTATTAAGGACCTCTGCCCCCTCCAATGATGTTCCTAATTCCTTAAAAACAAAGCCTGCAGGGAGTTCCAAGAAGAAAGACACATTTAGCGCCCATGAAGCATAGAAGACTCCTCAGAGGAGAAGAAAAGAAAAGGCTAGGAGGGAGAAGTACATAAGCTATGAAGAAGAAGAATATTATGAAGAAGAAGGACATCAATTGGTTTGGAAGAAGAGGTCTCAAGTTTCTGAACAGACCATTCAAAAAGAGAAAAAATTGATATAGTGGATACAAAAAGTGAAGAGGAAGTAGAAAAATAAAAAGAAGCCTTTATTATTAAAATAAGAAAAAAGAGTTCTAAAGAAAAATCACCTGAAGGTAAGGGAAAGAAGAAAGAGAAGACTCCTTCAGTTAGGGAGCATAGTCCTATGAAATTGGATGATTTGTTCAGTGGTATTGTAAAGTTTGGTTTGTTGAAGGGAATTGCTGAAATGTTTATGAATGCAAATGATGTAGATAAGGAGACAATAGAAGAGGCTATTGTTAAGTATATGATAAAATTTAATATTGACCTAGATAAGATAGAAGATCAATTGCTTGATGATCAAAAAAATATTTTAACTGCAATAAGGCAAGATGCTATTGAAAAGGATGCAAAGATAAAGACATTTTCCTTGGAGAAGATTGGTTATTTACCATCACAAGAAGACAAACACAAGTTGTCTAAGTTGTAAAATAAGAAATTCAAGACAAAACAAAGAGTTAAAACTCTTATAAGAAGAGACAAAGAAGATATTGAAAGGCTGAGGAGTGAGGCACTGCAAAAGGTTGAAGAACTTGCTAAAGGGTTGGGAGTCCCTCTGGATAGTGAAGATAAAATGCAACATGATACATCTATCTCAGAAAGCAATAAACTTGTCAATGAACAAAATGTGCATGTGCCTATGGATGAGAATGTACAAGAAGACATGGTGATAGATGAATCCCCTCCAGTTGTGGAGAATAATATTTATAAAGAGAAGGAAGATGATAAGCAGAGTGTCCCAGAGAAATTTGAAGCTCAAATTGACTAGAATTTACCCCCTCTAGATATGGAGAAAGATACTGAACAAAGAGAAGAAGATAAAAAAAAAGTCCTAAAGAAGATTAAGGCACAAGGAGAACATAACATGCCTCCTTCAGATGGTGAGAAGTCTACAAAATTAGAAAATAATGCTGAATAATTCTCTAGAAGTGGTGAGAAGGATAATAAAAAAGAAGAAGGTGCTAAAATTGGTGGTGAATTATTTGGAGCTTCTGGAGATTCATTAAAATATTTGTTGGATATGTAGTTACAATTTCAATCGCTGGTATCTGCACAACTACTGTAGATTCCCATGCAACAAGGTTAGGTAGACATGGATAAAATTTCCCATTTGCATAAGTTATAGCTTGGTGATGCTTTCCATGATTTTACAAGGAAGGAAATACTTTAGACTCACCAGAAAAGTGTTGAATTGGTAGATGAAGTGGTATAGGTGTTACAGGAAGGTATTCCTGGAGCAACTATTGATAATTCTTTGTTTGAGGTGCAATAGTTGAGGTTATTACTTGATTCCTTTAAGGAATATTCTATTGGTTTGGAAGAGAAATTGGAGAAGGAAATGATAAAGAAATTCAATGATAAGAGATTGACTGAGGTTTTTGATAAATGCGGTACTATACATGGAAAGTTACAAGGTAACTTGAAGAAGTTCAAAAATGTTTAGAATAATTTTTTTTATTTATGTTTTATTTAAAATGGCCAAATTCTACAAGGAGCATCAAAGATCAAATGGACTTTGTCGAGTCACAAAATTCTCAGGCCTCTGATGCTTATGATCTGGTAAGTGATGTAGATGCTACAACAAGAGCAACAATTGAGAATCTACATGGTCAATTATTTCTACTTTAGGAACAAAAGGAGAAAATGATAATGTAGTACAACCAACTCCGAGATTTGGTGGGTACAAGGCTTACATATTTAACTGGAGTTTTAGCAAATGTAGGGAAGGTGATGCAAATGAACCCAATACCTAGTTCTACGAAAGAAGGAGAAGACCTCCATATTCAATTTGAGAGTTAGTGGTGCATGCTTGCCTTCGCCAAGGAGTGTGAGGTTGCAAATAAATACTAGGAGGCACATATTGCTAAAGTGAAAGAATATTATAAGGGTTAAATTGTATATTTTTCTTTATATATGTAATTTTCCAATTTCAATGTACATATGCAGAAGTAGTTGATGGTTTTGTGGTAAATTTTTTGTCTTTTTTATGAACAATATTGAAAGGGGGAGAGAATTAGAAAGGGGGAGACACTCTCATGTAAATATATTAGTTAGGGGGAGTGATATAATGAGCCCTTTGCCCTTGATGTCAAAGGGGAGTAGTGTTGAGAGTCTTGGAGAATTGACTAAGTCAAAGTGTGCATATTCAATGTTCAAAGGAATAGTTTCGTGGTCTGCATTGCTCTAATATGAAGAATATTCTCATGCGGTTTTGAGGTGTTCATGGCATGTGTTGAAGGTGTTTATATCCAAGGTTTCAATTTTGTATGTCTTCTGTAGCTAAAGATATTAGTGATAGAGTATCAGGCTTAGTAATGGTAGAGTGATTGGTACAGTGTGCATGATTGGAATACTCCACATTCCACCACAAATGAATATTATGCTATGTGGTTTTGATGAAGTTTTTTAAGGTGTTAGAGGTGTATGCACTCCAAGTGGAAAGTGGTTTGGTGGTCTACATGTTGAGTTATGAATGAACAATTGGTTCATTTAGTTGCTACTTCACCAATTTTGTTACGCGGTGCCGACCTAAGGGTTTTTAGGGTCATGCAGAGTTAAGTTATGTATGGATCATATTTATGGGAGTGATTATAGGTCATGCAAACCTATTTTGGTATACATTTTTTGGTTTATTCTACAAAGCATGTGTGTTGAAGTTTTGTGCTGATAGGTTATGAGGTTGCACATTTCATCTAATTAGGCTGACCTAATTGATGATTTAGGTGTTTGTGGTAGATGTATGTATACATACAAGGTTAATTCATTTTGTGAATGTGGAATTGAGGTTTTAAGGGTGTGTGTATGTGAGATCTGATGTAAAGTGAAATGCGAAGTGTGATAGTGGTGAAGTATGAAGTGTATGAAGTCAATTTTCTGAGCTTAAGTGGAACTATATTTTTAGCATGTTGTAAATGCATTATAATTAACTTATCTTTGGTAGTGAGCCACCCTTTCTTCTATTTCTTTCTATTATAGGTAGTGAACCCTTGACAGTGAGCCACCGATAGTGAGCTATTCTCTCTTTCTAGACAGTGAGTCCACTATTTTGTAATCTCTGTTGTAACTGGTTATAATATATAGTGAGCTAATCCTCATCATGGTTTTTCCCTTTCAAGATTTTTCCATGTAAATCTAGTGTTCTTGTGTTATGTGTTGTGATGCATGCTTTAATTATTTCTTTCCATTACTGTAAGTTTAATGCGATGCCTTGAATGGATGTTTAAGTTAATGAAGTTAGGGAATTTTAGTGAATACTGATTCACCCCCTAGTATTCTAAGTGTTCAAAACCCTTGGGACAAAACATACTTCACAATTGTGTTGACAAGTGTTTTTACACTCTCCAACACAAAATAAAATACACTAGGTATCCTATCCTCTCTTGAAAGGAAAGCTCATTTGATTACTCAAATAATCTAACTCCAAGGTTCTAGTAGTCGGGTCTTGAATGTGACATGGAAACTTAGTGAAATTGATGTGATATTGCTAGTAATCACAAAGAGAATTTCACTCTTTGAAAATTGAAAATTCTTTTTTGCACCAAGGCTTAGATTTCTGAAACTCTCTCTTCAACAATTTCTAATTTTCCTAAGATCTAAAATCTGATTTATCTTTTCAACTCTAATTTTTTTGTGTTTCCAAATTTTCACCTCAAATAAACTTCAAAATATTAGGGTTTAGAAAACCTAATTTATCCTAAAGCTGAAAATTAATTGGAATCAATAAGCAAGCTCCATAAAATCTATTTTTTTTTCGTTAGTTTAACACAACTACACAAAATAGATGCAATATTTGATGGAAAGCTTAAAATTTTCAGATCTTGAATTACTCATTAAACCCATTAAATCAATACAATTTAATCAACAATTCACAATTTAACTTAAACATAGAATGGTTTAGACTAATCATACACTAAAACTTACAATCAACAAGAGTCAAATGGTATGAATCTAGAAATCCATCAATATCAAATCTAATAAATCTTTAGATTAACTAAACTAATTTTAAAAGATGAATATTGAGTAGATACGTGCAATCATGCTAACATTCAAAATTGAACACAAAACAATTCATAAAGATGAATTTCTGTATTAATTTTGGCAGCATTTTTGCAACACTTACAAGTTCTCTCTCTTTATGATGAAAACGGTATAGCATTTTATAGATTTTCAAATACAAATGATAGTCTAAGATTCAATTATAATCAAAGGCACAAACTAATCCTAGCTAGGGTGATTAGAATAGGGTGGTTTACATTTGGGTAGCCCATATTACATTTAATACAAGATTTCAAATAACAACCTAGGCACAAGACTCTAGGCAAGTTGGGATAGGCATGGCATTTTTTACATGAAAGGAAGACTTGGTACTAATTTGAAGATAGATCCTCCTCCACTATAAGTCATCCTATCTCCTTTTCCTTTTTGGCATATCTTAGAAATTTTGAAAGGGTCTCATTAAGCTCCTCATTGAGAGGTGTGGGAATCATCTTCATCCTATGCACCAAGGCGGCCAACTATGCATTATGTTTAGAAACATAGATGATCTTCTAAATGATCATCAGTAAATTTGGAATTTGATGAGTGAGAAAAATTATCTTTCCAAAATTTCTTCAAAACATTATATCCATATTATCCTTTGAAATTGTTTTTCATGTGAGTGCCTCCAAAAATGAAATGCAACCATCAAAGATTTCATTCAAAGAATTTTCAATTATTTTGCAATCACTTAAGGCTTTATCCATTATTTCCTTTTTGAATTTTAGTGAATTAAACCAATATTATAGTTCATTTAACTTATTTTCTATCACAATTTTCTCCTTGATCAAAATTTTCTTTGGGACATAAATTAACATGCTCAAATTGAGCAATATTTAATCATCAAAACTTCTACAATCTGAAACCACCTTCTGCACTTTATGACAGAAACCCTGTGCATTGGTGAAGACTTAGATTAATTCTTCAAAATTTTGATTGCCTTTGTCAAAAACACCATGAATCCATTTACTGGTCATGTTGACAACTGATTTCATCTTCTCCAACTCATCAATTGATTCTTTTAGCATCAACTCTGGAAAAGTGAATGTACCTTCATCTTGCTCTCCACATGACTGACTAGGTGTTTGATATAACTCTGTAACTCCTCTTATTGTGCCCTTAATTATGGTTTTTCCTTCACCTCTTTTTCTAATCTTTGTACTATGGTTTCAACTAATTCTCTTAGTTTATGGACCTCTTTTTACTTGGTAGTTGGCCCCAAATTTATTGAAGAAATGTGGTATTCATTAGGAGCAATGTCTCCTTTATTCTTTTCTACTAAGGTAGCAACAATGTGCACAACCCTGTTATTTGAATAATCTTTAGTGATTTTAGAATAAATCTTTGCCCTTTTCTTTTCCTCGGGCTTATTAATTATGGAAAAAAAATCCTCAAGGTTAGGAGCAGTTGTCTCTACTATAGGCTTTTCCTATAACTACTCTCTTATCCAATTAGGTGTTGTAGACAACTCAACATTTGGATATGATCCTTGCTCTTTGATTTCTTGTAAAACTTGGTCCTCTTGACCCTTATTCTGCTCCTCTTCATGAACATATTGTTTCTCTTTCCACATTTTCTCAACATTATCCTCCTTAGGTTCATCCATTTTCTACTCATCATTCACTTCTACTAATGGGTGCTCCATATTCTACTCCTCATAATGATATTATTCTTTTTGTACTTCCACTTGTATATTCCACTCTTCAAAATTTGGAGTGGTCATTTCCTCAAGGATAGTTGGTTCTTTATTTTCTTGCTCCTCCATTTCTCTTAAGATTTTATCGATGTTACCCAACTTAGGAAATTGAATAATACCCTGAGAAGAGGATTTTCTTTGATATGCTACTTGTGATTTCTCCCCTGAATTATCCACTGAAATCACATCTTCCCTTTCCATATCCTCACTTTGTGAAGTAGTAGTAGCAGTGGGAGCTGATGATACAATTGGTGCAATTC
Organism: Sequoiadendron giganteum; assembly: GCA_007115665.2. Taxonomy (NCBI): domain Eukaryota; kingdom Viridiplantae; phylum Streptophyta; class Pinopsida; order Cupressales; family Cupressaceae; genus Sequoiadendron; species Sequoiadendron giganteum. The sequence goes on from CM021108.1 coordinate 111,301,501, forward strand.
TAGCGGGCATAGAGGAAGGCATAACCTCTTGTTGGGTTGCAACTGATGGGAGAGGTTGCTCTACTATAGAAGGAGGAATAGGAGGATATGTGTCTATGTTAAAAGAAGAAGCTTTCTTGCCTTTACCATTTCCTCGCCTCTTTGGGGGAGGCTCCTTTGTTGTATCTCTAGTTCTTCTTCTTTTCTCCATTGGCTTGCTCTCTAGAGTATCTGTCTTCTTTCTCCCTTTGATCTTCTTTACTTCCCAAGGTTCTTCCTCACTATCCTATTCATCAATATCATAATTTTTTTCTTTCTCTGCTTCTTTCTCCTCATCCTATGAAAAGTGTGATTCTAATTCACCCATCAAATCAAATGTCAGTGCCACCCCTTCTTCAATCAAATTATAAGTTATGTATTCTACCGAATTCCTTGTGTACATTAGGACTTGCTCCATTAATTCATCTAATTCTATGATTTCTTCCTCTACCCAATCAAGAGGTGGAATGGGTCTATCCTTCACCAAACCATAATCATGGTATTGTATATAATTACCATCATCATTCACTTGATTGGGTATAGGAAATGGTTTATAAAGCCTCACCATTTTAACTATCATTCTTGAGTACCTTCTCTTTATGTCCTCCAATTCATATTGGTAGTTGGCCCAATAGTCCTTAATGTGAGGCTTGTACCGATACCAACTTCCTACTGAGTGCTTGGACACATCATAAGGATCAAAATTTATCCTGACTGTATGAGTTAAAATTATAGAATTGTAACTCAACCTCCAAGTTCTTAGCCCCTAGTGTTGATGGAAAAGCTTCCATTCCACCAAGAAATATGGAAAGCCTATACTTGTCTTGTGCTTATCTTTCAAAGTTTTATTAAAAGAATCTAGTTACCTTGTTACTTCCAAAATCACCATTTTATTAGTTGGATATCTTGGCATCCTATATGGTCTATTAGGACAACCTTGTATTGTAATATAAGAGAACTTGGGAAACTGTGTGTACCATGATCCATATTTCTTGATCAAAGCCATGGATTCTTGTGACATCTTAGCATTTTGAGCCCCTTGCAAAAGCTTCACAATGTACATAAGGAAAACATCATTTACCCTTTTATAGTGAGAAATACTATGGAGGTGGAATTGGGGATAACAATCATAAAATTTATATTATCCAACCTTATTGCCTTCTTATCTAAGACAAGTCAATCCTCTATACTTGAAATTTATTTCAAGCATGTACACTATACAAGAGGTCATTGTGAAATACTTGTTCTTCTCCAAGTTCTTGAACTAGTTATCTATGTTGTCACTAAGTACTTTTTCCCATTGGATATTCTTATCTGGAGTAGAGATATCCTCAATATAGTAGAACATCCATTCTTAAAATTGAGTTTCCTTTTAGAGACCCATTACTCTACTTAAGAGGGTGACTAAGTCTCCATACTCATCTTTGAAATTACTCCTATAGAGGGTCTTAGGCATCTTGGAGAAATGTGGCTTGGGTTTTTCCAACCAATGTGAGTTGATTATCTCCAAGAAATTTTTAGGCCCTCAGGTTTAGATTCCTTTGACTATTTCTCGAGACACCACTATCATCTTTGAATGAGTTGGGATGTCAAATACCTCACCTGTGGCCATCTTTGAAAATTGGCAAGTATCCTCCCATCTAGACCTATGATTCTTATTTGATCATACCTGTAGTGTTTCACACATTAAACAATCGGATCATGGCATTGTACCAAGGGAGGGAAGTCTGCAGCTTGATCTATCCCATTCTTAATCATTCTCTTATCCAGGTCTAAAGGATTCTATCCATACATCCTTGCTCTAAATTCCTCTAGGTTGATGTGACCCATGTTGGTATCTCCAACATTAGCCCAATATGAGACTATCTTCATTTTCGAGAGCACACCCTTGAAATAAAACTTCATCTTAGCCATCCTTGATAGATTATCTACCTTCTCACTCTTCTCAACTTGCATATGTTAGTCAAACATAGCGTAAATTATTTGAAGTGAAAAGTGTGGAAAGAATGAACAAATTTCCCTTAGAAATCTAAAAATATTTAATTCATCTCAAATTCTAAGGGGAAGAATCCAAATTTTCCCATATATAATAAATATCTTCATTATTAGCTCATATATTGAAAATCCAAACTTTAAAATATCAAAATTGAGCCCAAATCAACCTTTTCAGGATTTCAACTGCCACGGATTTTTGGGGTTTTGACACTTTCAAGGAATTTTGAGAATTTAGTGTTGTTATGGAATTTCATAATTCTACAAGAGTTTTTGAAATTTATTGAAAATAGTGATTTTTTTGACTCTTACTCCTTTTTGGTCTATAAGGCCAAATTTCAGAGATTCCATGTGGATAAGAAATCTTTGAATATGGTTTCTTCATGCATTATGTGGAAATTTTTGATGAGGGATAAAAATATGAAAATGAATTATTTCACGCATAGCTTGAGAATTCCTAGAGATGAAGGAATATTTAAAAAAAGAGTTATTTATGCAAAATATTGATGATTTCAAAGAATGAAGGAATCTACGAAAAGTGGACACTTTGTGTGAGTTTCAGGGATTTTTTGACATCAAGAAATCCTCGAAAGTAGGCAATCTAATTTATTTCAATGAAGAGTTTGGGAATTTTTGGAGGTCAAGAAATCTCCAAAATTAGGTATTATAGTATTTTAACCACTTTGTTGAAAATTTTAGGGATTTATGGAGATCAATAAATCTTCAAAGATGATAATTTTAACTACCTTTATAAAAAAAGGATTTTAAGTGACTCAGGGATTTGAATGGATTAGGGATTTTAAATGAATTTGGATTCTTTCCACAAGAGGCAAATTTCCCTGAAATGATTAAATTTCTGAAGTTTTTATAAACTTTGTGATTTCACGAAAATCCAAAGGATTTTCATAATAGAAAATTTTTAAAGGTGTTTTGAATGTTTATGTCAAATTTGAATTTCCAAGAAATCCTAAGAGTAATTTGTCAAAATGATTTTTTGCTAGGTTCATAGGGTTAGAAACCCTAGAAAATTAGCCATGATTTGGCATAAATTTTCTTGAGGATTGTGAGGGTTTTAATGTTTTAATGTCTGAATTATTTTTGGAAAGCTTGGTTTCTAAAAAGTGAACTAGAATTAGCTCTAATCTTCACAAAATAAAGAAAAATGATTAACATTTTTAGACTTAACCCTTAATGAACTTTCAAACTCAAAACCCTATGTCAATTTTGCATAATTCAGTTCAAGTTTGGAAGAAATTACCAAATGCAACATGCAAGGCTAAGCCATACTAACATTTGAGATGGAATTCAAAAGAAAAATAACTTTAGATCAAACTTGGGACGTGAAATGGAGCTCTGCAACTTCACTTATGAATGTCTAGCCTCTTCTACTCAACACTCAACTCGTTTGCAAATAAAGACTAAGTGTGGAATAAAGCAATGATCTAACCTTTTATATATGTGGAGTAATTAGCCTTAAATGTACTAACAAAACAATTGGCAAGCACTTCATTATGCATTTTTCAAAAATTTGGTCTCGCCCTAGATTTTTGGGAATTCGAGGAAGTCTAGAAATTTTGAGAATTCAACAACATCTTGGAATTTTGAGGATTCCATGGGATGAGGAAATCCCTAAGAACCCAAAATATTTGCAAAATCAAAGAACTTGGACCAAAGACCCTCTAAATGGTTTTCAGTAACTTTTCACTTGGTCTTCATTAGTTGAAAATACCTCAATCTTCCTTAGTTGATGTGAATTTGATAAATATTGGGAAGATGACCCAAAAAGAAAAATTTTGAGGACCTTTCTTCTAAAGAGAAAAGGTAGGGAACCTATAAAGAAAAAATGAAAGAGGGGGTCCCCTTTTGGATGGGGTGTGTGTGCAAGGAACAACACATTGTATCTAGGAATCCCAAGAGATGAAGATGAGTATAAATTTGGCCTATTTTGGTTACTAAAAAAATTACAATTTTTTCCCTCTGCCCTTGTCGTACAATTGTCCAATTTGATCTACGAGTCAAAAATTAAATATAAAGATCAATTAATATAGGTTTGAAATAAATTCTTCCAAAATTAAAAATAAAAATAAAAATCAATTTGGGGGGGGGGGTCTATAGACCCCCTCGTAATCCTTTTCTAGTCCAACGTGAAAGGTTAGATGGTGTAATTAGCTGACTAGTTGTTTGTTGGTTGGTCATTGCTCATTGGGCTAATGAGGATTTATGCCCCTTGGTTCTGGACCTCAGTCTGATAGGGCCAAGGTATCATCTCCTCCCTCAGGGGTTTTCAATTTTTTTTTTTTAGTTCAATTTTTTTAGTTAAATTAGATTGAATTTCTTTGTCAGTTCCAACCCTATGTGCAATGCTTCCTGAGTGGCATTGCCAAAGGTCCATATTTGCTACCTCATAATAGCCAAATTATGAAACTTTTTTCTAGGGGCACAAGTTTCACCTAGAGTGTCAATTTTTTGACTTCTTATAGTTTTTAGAAATGTGGTTTCAAGTACTTCACTGTGGTTTCAGTTATTTTTCTAAATTTTGTTGTTTTAATAAAGAAATACTTTCTAGAAGTGGGATGTTCTTTTTAGACTTGGAGAGGTCATAAATTGTGCATACAAAGGATTTTTGACTTCTTATAGTCAATGAAAATCTTGTTGAGAGCACTACATAGTGGTTTGAGTTTGGAGATATTTAAATAGCATGGTTTATTTGTTATTATTTCCATATTAGGTATTTATGGGGTTTTATTGATTCTGATACCTTTGTGAGCTAATGGATATTCAACTCTTGGTGAGTTTGGTGTTTGAGTAATTATATACTCACATGTACATCTTTGATTACTCTCATTTGATATGATTATCAATATATTATTGAGTTTGTGTGTTGCATTGTTGGACCTATGAGTTATGAAATGTTGTAGGTTGTCTATAATTATAGGTTGCATATATGACTTGGACGTGAGTTGTCTATTCCCATAGATTCTTTGGTGTTGTTGCAGATTCACATTCGTGGCCTAGTTTAATCATTTTTTTTTGTTGGTTTTTTTATCATGTTGAGGTGGAGATATGGTATTACTAGAAACAATCATGATGTGGGACCTATGCTTGTTTAATATGTGATGAAGACATGTGTGACACATTGGGAGTTTTTTACTAGTATATTTTATTGTGATCATGGTGTCATGGATGTTACTTATAGGCCTTTAGAACTTTGGAATCAAATGATTATTTATGTAGGTGTATTATTGATGATTTTGGATTGATTCATGTTTGTTTGTGGTGGTGTATCTTCTTGGTTTGAGGATCATGGTTTTACATTGCCTTTTTTGAGTTCTTGGTGTTGATTTCTTTGATTGTGTGAGGGAATTTGGTTAATATTCATTGGGGAGGTTGTTATCATGATGTCATGGATAATTTGATTACATTATTCAATGGGAGCTTGTGATATAGATGGTTTGACAATGTTGTATCTTCATTTAGAAGATGGTTGTCATGATTCCATAGATCTAGACCGGTATCACAGTTCAGTGGGAGATTTTGGTAATGATGTAAATTTATCAGTTTATGGTGGATGATATTTTTTGCAGTGATATGGTTATCTTTATGTGGTTTGGAGATGTTGACATCTTGGTTAGACATGGAGGAATCTTTAGTCTTTGTTTTAAGTATCATGATTTATCTTTTGACATGAGATCCTTTATTATAGGATGGTCTTGTTATTATCCATGATATACTCTTGTTTATGTACATTAAATTTTTGGCATGATATAGGTGCATGATATGTATATTGCAGCATATGATATTATTTTGAGGAGATGTGAGATCATGATGTCATTATTGAGTTCTTGATTCATGATTAGGGATTTGACTTTGATCTTGGTTGGTTCTCTTGGTATTGAGTACATTGATCATTTTCTTGGGAGCTTCATGATGGTGCTATGTTATATTTGGAGTTTGGCATGAATTGTTTGGTTACAATTGCTCATGGATACTTGGAGATATAGGTAAGGTTAGGATCTCTCTTATGATTAGAGACATGCATTGAGAAAATAAATCTTTGGATGTTTCAACTAGAATTTTGAGGAGCATACACTTTGGTTCGACGTGAGTTCAATATGAACCTATGAGGATATTGTTCTTGGATGAGTGATGATGACTTGGATATCTTGGAGGAGAATTCTCATTCCCACTCTTGGTATACTTAGTAGATAGTCATTTGAGAGGTATTGCCCATTATTATTTTTATATGCATTATGTTTTATACTGTTTCTTCTCATGCATATGGATATTGAGTTATGGTTTTATAATTTTGGAGGGTTCATTTAAGGAGTGTTGGCATTTTTATCTCCTTATGAATTGTGAGTTCATTCATTGATGTTGAGTTTGGGTTATTCCCTTAGTTTGGGAATGAATTTGGTTTGATCTTCCTTTGGTTTGAGATGTATACATCTTGGTTATGGTTAGATGTAGATAATTCTATTCTCTTTGGGGTTTTATGGATGAGATCATACTTATCACAACTTAGCATTTAGAGGTGTGTGTAGAAGGACATGCTACATGTTTTAATTTGAACATTCTCTCTTTGGTCAAGTTATTCTTCCTAGATTTTTATTTTCACATGACATTAGATTTGAGATCTTGTGTGGGGCTATAGTGATCACTATTTTTGTGGTTGTGTTGTTCATTATTATTTGGTGATGACATGGATGTTCATTATTCTTTCTTTTAATTGAGCATGAAGAACTTGGGAGAGTTATGGAGACTTGTGGTGAGAGATGTATTAAAACATATTGGTTTGTAACATTTACATACAATGTAGGTGTTACTTGGTACTACAATGTTGGTTACACCTTCTATGTGATGCTATTGGTGGATCTTGGATGCCTTGACCATTTTCATATTTTTACATTACCTATGCAGTGGGATTTTATAGATGTATATGTTCTTCATTGAAAATTTTGGCACTTGGAGCTTGTGATTGCATGTTATGGGTTGTATATGTTGATGGCATGAGGTTCACTTGCTATGATTTTTATAACTTTGAGGTATGGATAGTTGGATGTATATCATTTTTTTTGGGTACTATTTCAGCTATGGTAATTATATCTTGATAGCTTATGATACATTCTTATTACCTTTGGATTGAGTGTGCATTTTGGGATACTAGGTGTGTTGGTTACTTGGATTGTTGGCCCCAAGTACCCAAGGTATGATAACCTTCCAAGTTATAGGGGTGCCAAACTTGGAAAATTAACACAAAACTATCTTTAGGTTGGGAAACTAAGGAATAATGATTAAGGTGGGTAAGAACTCCTTCACTTTTGGCTCTACAAGACCAAGGGGGTTTTTACCTAAGATGTTGATTTGATGATTGAAGCACTAAACAATAATTTACATCAAACTATACCCATTGCATAGTGTATCCCAATATTGGTGTCACAATACACCCATGTGATATTCTGGACAAGGTTGAACATCTTACAAATAGATAATCTACCCTATATGTGTCCAATAATGAGTTTATGATACACCCTTGCATTGTTGTATTCATTCAGACATGATAGTAAAACACACAAAAAGTAAAACATTAGAGGTTTTTGAATTTATGTGTTTGGAGTCTATTGAGTATGATAGGAGAGAAAGACAATCATAGACTGATTCCTTTATCCATTGGGAAATAGAGTCTCTAGATTTAACCAAAGATATAATAATTAAAAACAAGGTAATGACCTAATCAAGTCACTACAAAAGACTATGCCTTTCTAAATGCACATGCAAGCTAGGATCTACACATTAATTTACAAAGATAATAGATAGTTGTATAATATTAAGAGAGGATCTTAGTAATCCTTAATCATACCCATACATTTCCTTTATTATATTGAAAATTTACCATACAAAATATTTTCATAGATTTTACAAACTTATGGCTGAAAAACTAATCAATCATACATTTGGAAATGAATACCATACATAAGTA
>CM021108.1:111309587-111392649 GCA_007115665.2 Sequoiadendron giganteum
TTCATTCTTTTTCAAAGAATCCATCTCCTCATTCATGGCTTGCAGCCAAGTATTTGAATCAACCATGTTGATTGCTTCATTCAAATTCTTAGGCTCATCAGTGCTGGTTAATAAAGCATAGGCACAGTTCGAATTTAATAGTGAAAAACCATACCTTTTTTTTCGAGTAGATCTTCTTACAAGCTGAGGTTGTTCTTCATCATCAAAACTTCCAGAGCTGCTTGAGCTCTCCTTAGTCTCAGGTACACCATGCAGCTCTTCCCTTTCTAGAGTTTGGGGAATCTCAACTGCATCCTTCTTCTTGTCACTCTGATCTGTTCCAAGCTGTTGATCACCTATTGGAGGTTTTAGCTCATGAAATATCATGCTTTTTCTATACAAAACCTTCTCAGTAACAGGGTTCCAAAGCTTGTATCCCTTCACACCAACTCCATGGCTGATGAGAATACATTTGATAGCCTTCTTATCCAATTTAGATCTCTTTTCATTTGGCACATAGACATATGCCTCACAACCAACACATGGACATGCCTCAAAGAGGGCTTCCTACAAGACCATGCTTCCAAAGACATTTTATCAACAACAACAGAGCAAGGAGATCTACTTATTAGAAAACATGCTATAGCCACAACCTCAACCCAAAATTTTTGCTCCAGACTAGCACCACTCAACATACTCCTTGTCTTTTCCATCAGTGTCCTGTTCAGCCTTTCAACAACTCCATTCTGCTGTGGAGTGTAAGGCGTTGTCTTATGCCTTTTAATTCCATGATCAGTGCAATACCTTTCAAAATCTACATAACAAAATTCACCACCATTGTTTGTTCTCAAAACATTTAATTTTTCTTCCAGTCTGATTCTCTACCAAAGATTTAAATTCTTTAAACCGGTTGAACACTTCTGATTTACTTTTAAGAAAGTATACAAATGCCCTTCTCAAACAATCATCAATAAAAGAAACATAGTATCTAGACTTCGATAATGAAGGAACATTAACTAGACCAAACACATCTAAATGAACATAATCTAGTATACTATAATATTTATGAGGACTAGAATAAAATGAACCATGGTGTTGTTTTCCATAGATACAATGTTCGTAAAAATTGAACTGAAGGTTACAATCATCAAGCCATTCTACAAGATTTTTAAACCTTTCTCACCTATGTGACCAAGTCTATGATTCTATATCATAGTCTTCTCAGCTAAGAGTTTTACCTCCATAGCATTTGCAGCCAGAGAAGTGTCTTCATCTTTCTCTATCGGTGCAACATTGCATGATTTTACAGAGGCATTGTTACAAAGAATAGGATGTGCATCCAGCTTGTACAGAGTGCCAGTACGAACACCCTTAGCCAACACCATTGCACCTCTAGCCATTTTACAACCCTTACTTGAAAAATAAACTTCTACACCAACATCATTTAACTTATTGACAGAAAGAAGATTTCGAGCCAGACCTGGTATGTGAAGTATGCCACCAATACCTTTGACTCTCTCGTCAAGAAATTGAATTCCGACTCTTCCTCTGCTAACTATCTCTAGTGTTGAATCACTTGTCAAGTACACCTTTCCACCATCATACTTTTCATATTTAGAGAACCATTCTCTATTGGACGTCATGTGAAAGGATGCACCTCAGTCAACCCTCTAGAAATCATCAACTGCCCGAGTTGTCAAGGCTGCTACAATGAAGGCATCTACATCACTCTGAGAAGATTCATTGTCAAAGGAATTCTTCTTCTTATTCTCCTTGCAGTCCTTCCTGATATGACCAGGTTTCCCACAGTTCCATCATCTCACCTTGAAATTTTTACTAGGAGACTTCAATCTCCTTGCAGATTTGGATTTTGACTTCTTGTCTTTCTTCTTGCCTTTCTCCTTTGGTCTACCTCGAATAGTAAGAGCCTCTTTGGCCATCTCATAAGACTTCCTTTGCATTTCTTCAGACAAGAGCAAAGAAACCACATCATCCATCTTGAATGCAATGGTCGTGCTTCCAATAGCCATCACCAAATGATCCCAACTATCAAGTAATGAACATAACATGAGCATGCAATGATCTTCCTCCTCAGTCTTTACACCTATAGACGCCAGTTGAGTAACACTCATGTTAAATGAGTTCAGATGGTCTGCAATAGATGCACCTTTGTCCATTTTTAAGGAGTTCAAGTTCTTCCTCAGGAATAACTTATTTACCAGAGAATTTCCCTGATAAATATCACCAAGCTTCTTCCATAATGAAGCTGCAGATTGCTCCTCATGAACGTTTAGGAGAACATAATCGACCAGACTCAGTTTTATCAGACATCTTGCCTTTCTATCAACAAGATCCCAAGCCTCTTGGGTCATGCTTTGTGGCTTCGTTCCAGACACTACAATCCAAAGGTCTCTATCCACTAGTAAGTCTTCCATTTTGAGTTTCCACAACTCAAAGTTGCTGCCATTAAATTTTTCAATGTCTACTCTACCTGATGTACTTGCCATCTCAAATTGAAACAAGTTTTAACAATGCAATACTCCCACTGAAATAGTATTAGCACAAAAAATTGACCTTTCTCTCAAGGATAACACAACGCACTAGGCTCTGATACCCAATAGTGTGGAATACATTCCCTCACACTAATACAACAAAGGAGAAGAACATAAATTGGTTCCTAATAGCTTTCAAGACTATTTGAGATAAATACAAATAGTAAAATAGATAACAAAATTGAGCATTCATAGTTGACACAAGATACACATGGGAAAACCTTTACAGGTAAAAAACCCACCACACAAAGTCAAGACAATTGTATTTCAGTAACAAAAACTGGTTACATACAATATATAGACTTCTCTGATTAGCTCACAACAACACTTCCAGAACTATCTCACTGTTACAATATTTTCCTCAAAAACATATAGTTTGAATTAACTCTCTTGCAATCACGTACTCGACTCACATAAGTCGTACATTGCATTCAAGTCTCTTCCATCAACTGCCAATCACAAAGTACATGAATCTATGATCCAATCACACCAATGATTTTCCCATGTCGATCTTCCTGCATCAAGCCACCCAGGCATTAATGTCACCACAAAAATCGAGTCTTGATTCCTAGCCAAAAATGGCCTGCAATAACTGTTGTTGCTACAAATGGCATTAGCCAACCAGAAACAATCAACCTACCACATGTTCGATTTGCATTCGCCTATCTCTCTTGCCACCGAGTGCAACTCGGTCAATCACTGGTCTGAGCCCATTTGAGCTCCCTTCATTCATACTGCTCCATCGTTGAGTTGAGTCGACCCATCCACAGTAATGCCGTGAGCTCGATCGAGCTCCCTCAAGCTTCCTTGCACTACTGCTAAGTTGGACCGACCTGTCCGTAGTATGGCAGTTTGGCCAATCGAGCCTATCCAAGACTTGCACGCGTTATCGGAGCACCAACTGAGTAAGCCCATGGCTATACCGAGCTCACCCATAGACTTCACTGAGATCATTTGCTAACCATCCCACACTACCGCCGTCAGGGTTGTCACAAGCCGTGAAAATGAGGTAACCGACCAAGGTGACCATTGGCAGTCAAATTGCGCTACTGCGGGGGTCGACATACCAACCCAAGATAGGGCGGTGACCGTCATCCAGACCACTAGCGGTCTCACTGTGATCACCATGGTGAGTGGACCCACTGCTAGTGGTAGGGTAGTAGCAGCCTAGGTGACCACAGATAGTCTCGCTGCCACCACTACAATCAAGGGCTTAACCGCGCGCGGTATGGTGGTGTCCAGCTAGATAGGCCGAGTGAAGGCAACTGCAATCACTGTGGTTAGGAATGAGACTGTGAGTCATAATGAGGTAACCACCACCCTTCCACCGTGGTACCGCCAAGGTAAGAACTGACTACTGCGGTAAAGAGGCTAAGGCAAAGATGAGGCCAAACACGGTACAGAGGTAAATAGCTGAAACACCTGATTTTCGCCAAGCCATAAAAAAATAGAGGCTTCAAGCTGGAAGTTGAGACATATTTTTGCAACAATAGTAGCAGTGGGAGCTGATGATACAATTGGTGCAATTCTAGCGGGCATAGAGGAAGGCATAACCTCTTGTTGGGTTGCAACTGATGGGAGAGGTTGCTCTACTATAGAAGGAGGAATAGGAGGATATGTGTCTATGTTAAAAGAAGAAGCTTTCTTGCCTTTACCATTTCCTCGCCTCTTTGGGGGAGGCTCCTTTGTTGTATCTCTAGTTCTTCTTCTTTTCTCCATTGGCTTGCTCTCTAGAGTATCTGTCTTCTTTCTCCCTTTGATCTTCTTTACTTCCCAAGGTTCTTCCTCACTATCCTATTCATCAATATCATAATTTTTTTCTTTCTCTGCTTCTTTCTCCTCATCCTATGAAAAGTGTGATTCTAATTCACCCATCAAATCAAATGTCAGTGCCACCCCTTCTTCAATCAAATTATAAGTTATGTATTCTACCGAATTCCTTGTGTACATTAGGACTTGCTCCATTAATTCATCTAATTCTATGATTTCTTCCTCTACCCAATCAAGAGGTGGAATGGGTCTATCCTTCACCAAACCATAATCATGGTATTGTATATAATTACCATCATCATTCACTTGATTGGGTATAGGAAATGGTTTATAAAGCCTCACCATTTTAACTATCATTCTTGAGTACCTTCTCTTTATGTCCTCCAATTCATATTGGTAGTTGGCCCAATAGTCCTTAATGTGAGGCTTGTACCGATACCAACTTCCTACTGAGTGCTTGGACACATCATAAGGATCAAAATTTATCCTGACTGTATGAGTTAAAATTATAGAATTGTAACTCAACCTCCAAGTTCTTAGCCCCTAGTGTTGATGGAAAAGCTTCCATTCCACCAAGAAATATGGAAAGCCTATACTTGTCTTGTGCTTATCTTTCAAAGTTTTATTAAAAGAATCTAGTTACCTTGTTACTTCCAAAATCACCATTTTATTAGTTGGATATCTTGGCATCCTATATGGTCTATTAGGACAACCTTGTATTGTAATATAAGAGAACTTGGGAAACTGTGTGTACCATGATCCATATTTCTTGATCAAAGCCATGGATTCTTGTGACATCTTAGCATTTTGAGCCCCTTGCAAAAGCTTCACAATGTACATAAGGAAAACATCATTTACCCTTTTATAGTGAGAAATACTATGGAGGTGGAATTGGGGATAACAATCATAAAATTTATATTATCCAACCTTATTGCCTTCTTATCTAAGACAAGTCAATCCTCTATACTTGAAATTTATTTCAAGCATGTACACTATACAAGAGGTCATTGTGAAATACTTGTTCTTCTCCAAGTTCTTGAACTAGTTATCTATGTTGTCACTAAGTACTTTTTCCCATTGGATATTCTTATCTGGAGTAGAGATATCCTCAATATAGTAGAACATCCATTCTTAAAATTGAGTTTCCTTTTAGAGACCCATTACTCTACTTAAGAGGGTGACTAAGTCTCCATACTCATCTTTGAAATTACTCCTATAGAGGGTCTTAGGCATCTTGGAGAAATGTGGCTTGGGTTTTTCCAACCAATGTGAGTTGATTATCTCCAAGAAATTTTTAGGCCCTCAGGTTTAGATTCCTTTGACTATTTCTCGAGACACCACTATCATCTTTGAATGAGTTGGGATGTCAAATACCTCACCTGTGGCCATCTTTGAAAATTGGCAAGTATCCTCCCATCTAGACCTATGATTCTTATTTGATCATACCTGTAGTGTTTCACACATTAAACAATCGGATCATGGCATTGTACCAAGGGAGGGAAGTCTGCAGCTTGATCTATCCCATTCTTAATCATTCTCTTATCCAGGTCTAAAGGATTCTATCCATACATCCTTGCTCTAAATTCCTCTAGGTTGATGTGACCCATGTTGGTATCTCCAACATTAGCCCAATATGAGACTATCTTCATTTTCGAGAGCACACCCTTGAAATAAAACTTCATCTTAGCCATCCTTGATAGATTATCTACCTTCTCACTCTTCTCAACTTGCATATGTTAGTCAAACATAGCGTAAATTATTTGAAGTGAAAAGTGTGGAAAGAATGAACAAATTTCCCTTAGAAATCTAAAAATATTTAATTCATCTCAAATTCTAAGGGGAAGAATCCAAATTTTCCCATATATAATAAATATCTTCATTATTAGCTCATATATTGAAAATCCAAACTTTAAAATATCAAAATTGAGCCCAAATCAACCTTTTCAGGATTTCAACTGCCACGGATTTTTGGGGTTTTGACACTTTCAAGGAATTTTGAGAATTTAGTGTTGTTATGGAATTTCATAATTCTACAAGAGTTTTTGAAATTTATTGAAAATAGTGATTTTTTTGACTCTTACTCCTTTTTGGTCTATAAGGCCAAATTTCAGAGATTCCATGTGGATAAGAAATCTTTGAATATGGTTTCTTCATGCATTATGTGGAAATTTTTGATGAGGGATAAAAATATGAAAATGAATTATTTCACGCATAGCTTGAGAATTCCTAGAGATGAAGGAATATTTAAAAAAAGAGTTATTTATGCAAAATATTGATGATTTCAAAGAATGAAGGAATCTACGAAAAGTGGACACTTTGTGTGAGTTTCAGGGATTTTTTGACATCAAGAAATCCTCGAAAGTAGGCAATCTAATTTATTTCAATGAAGAGTTTGGGAATTTTTGGAGGTCAAGAAATCTCCAAAATTAGGTATTATAGTATTTTAACCACTTTGTTGAAAATTTTAGGGATTTATGGAGATCAATAAATCTTCAAAGATGATAATTTTAACTACCTTTATAAAAAAAGGATTTTAAGTGACTCAGGGATTTGAATGGATTAGGGATTTTAAATGAATTTGGATTCTTTCCACAAGAGGCAAATTTCCCTGAAATGATTAAATTTCTGAAGTTTTTATAAACTTTGTGATTTCACGAAAATCCAAAGGATTTTCATAATAGAAAATTTTTAAAGGTGTTTTGAATGTTTATGTCAAATTTGAATTTCCAAGAAATCCTAAGAGTAATTTGTCAAAATGATTTTTTGCTAGGTTCATAGGGTTAGAAACCCTAGAAAATTAGCCATGATTTGGCATAAATTTTCTTGAGGATTGTGAGGGTTTTAATGTTTTAATGTCTGAATTATTTTTGGAAAGCTTGGTTTCTAAAAAGTGAACTAGAATTAGCTCTAATCTTCACAAAATAAAGAAAAATGATTAACATTTTTAGACTTAACCCTTAATGAACTTTCAAACTCAAAACCCTATGTCAATTTTGCATAATTCAGTTCAAGTTTGGAAGAAATTACCAAATGCAACATGCAAGGCTAAGCCATACTAACATTTGAGATGGAATTCAAAAGAAAAATAACTTTAGATCAAACTTGGGACGTGAAATGGAGCTCTGCAACTTCACTTATGAATGTCTAGCCTCTTCTACTCAACACTCAACTCGTTTGCAAATAAAGACTAAGTGTGGAATAAAGCAATGATCTAACCTTTTATATATGTGGAGTAATTAGCCTTAAATGTACTAACAAAACAATTGGCAAGCACTTCATTATGCATTTTTCAAAAATTTGGTCTCGCCCTAGATTTTTGGGAATTCGAGGAAGTCTAGAAATTTTGAGAATTCAACAACATCTTGGAATTTTGAGGATTCCATGGGATGAGGAAATCCCTAAGAACCCAAAATATTTGCAAAATCAAAGAACTTGGACCAAAGACCCTCTAAATGGTTTTCAGTAACTTTTCACTTGGTCTTCATTAGTTGAAAATACCTCAATCTTCCTTAGTTGATGTGAATTTGATAAATATTGGGAAGATGACCCAAAAAGAAAAATTTTGAGGACCTTTCTTCTAAAGAGAAAAGGTAGGGAACCTATAAAGAAAAAATGAAAGAGGGGGTCCCCTTTTGGATGGGGTGTGTGTGCAAGGAACAACACATTGTATCTAGGAATCCCAAGAGATGAAGATGAGTATAAATTTGGCCTATTTTGGTTACTAAAAAAATTACAATTTTTTCCCTCTGCCCTTGTCGTACAATTGTCCAATTTGATCTACGAGTCAAAAATTAAATATAAAGATCAATTAATATAGGTTTGAAATAAATTCTTCCAAAATTAAAAATAAAAATAAAAATCAATTTGGGGGGGGGGGTCTATAGACCCCCTCGTAATCCTTTTCTAGTCCAACGTGAAAGGTTAGATGGTGTAATTAGCTGACTAGTTGTTTGTTGGTTGGTCATTGCTCATTGGGCTAATGAGGATTTATGCCCCTTGGTTCTGGACCTCAGTCTGATAGGGCCAAGGTATCATCTCCTCCCTCAGGGGTTTTCAATTTTTTTTTTTTAGTTCAATTTTTTTAGTTAAATTAGATTGAATTTCTTTGTCAGTTCCAACCCTATGTGCAATGCTTCCTGAGTGGCATTGCCAAAGGTCCATATTTGCTACCTCATAATAGCCAAATTATGAAACTTTTTTCTAGGGGCACAAGTTTCACCTAGAGTGTCAATTTTTTGACTTCTTATAGTTTTTAGAAATGTGGTTTCAAGTACTTCACTGTGGTTTCAGTTATTTTTCTAAATTTTGTTGTTTTAATAAAGAAATACTTTCTAGAAGTGGGATGTTCTTTTTAGACTTGGAGAGGTCATAAATTGTGCATACAAAGGATTTTTGACTTCTTATAGTCAATGAAAATCTTGTTGAGAGCACTACATAGTGGTTTGAGTTTGGAGATATTTAAATAGCATGGTTTATTTGTTATTATTTCCATATTAGGTATTTATGGGGTTTTATTGATTCTGATACCTTTGTGAGCTAATGGATATTCAACTCTTGGTGAGTTTGGTGTTTGAGTAATTATATACTCACATGTACATCTTTGATTACTCTCATTTGATATGATTATCAATATATTATTGAGTTTGTGTGTTGCATTGTTGGACCTATGAGTTATGAAATGTTGTAGGTTGTCTATAATTATAGGTTGCATATATGACTTGGACGTGAGTTGTCTATTCCCATAGATTCTTTGGTGTTGTTGCAGATTCACATTCGTGGCCTAGTTTAATCATTTTTTTTTGTTGGTTTTTTTATCATGTTGAGGTGGAGATATGGTATTACTAGAAACAATCATGATGTGGGACCTATGCTTGTTTAATATGTGATGAAGACATGTGTGACACATTGGGAGTTTTTTACTAGTATATTTTATTGTGATCATGGTGTCATGGATGTTACTTATAGGCCTTTAGAACTTTGGAATCAAATGATTATTTATGTAGGTGTATTATTGATGATTTTGGATTGATTCATGTTTGTTTGTGGTGGTGTATCTTCTTGGTTTGAGGATCATGGTTTTACATTGCCTTTTTTGAGTTCTTGGTGTTGATTTCTTTGATTGTGTGAGGGAATTTGGTTAATATTCATTGGGGAGGTTGTTATCATGATGTCATGGATAATTTGATTACATTATTCAATGGGAGCTTGTGATATAGATGGTTTGACAATGTTGTATCTTCATTTAGAAGATGGTTGTCATGATTCCATAGATCTAGACCGGTATCACAGTTCAGTGGGAGATTTTGGTAATGATGTAAATTTATCAGTTTATGGTGGATGATATTTTTTGCAGTGATATGGTTATCTTTATGTGGTTTGGAGATGTTGACATCTTGGTTAGACATGGAGGAATCTTTAGTCTTTGTTTTAAGTATCATGATTTATCTTTTGACATGAGATCCTTTATTATAGGATGGTCTTGTTATTATCCATGATATACTCTTGTTTATGTACATTAAATTTTTGGCATGATATAGGTGCATGATATGTATATTGCAGCATATGATATTATTTTGAGGAGATGTGAGATCATGATGTCATTATTGAGTTCTTGATTCATGATTAGGGATTTGACTTTGATCTTGGTTGGTTCTCTTGGTATTGAGTACATTGATCATTTTCTTGGGAGCTTCATGATGGTGCTATGTTATATTTGGAGTTTGGCATGAATTGTTTGGTTACAATTGCTCATGGATACTTGGAGATATAGGTAAGGTTAGGATCTCTCTTATGATTAGAGACATGCATTGAGAAAATAAATCTTTGGATGTTTCAACTAGAATTTTGAGGAGCATACACTTTGGTTCGACGTGAGTTCAATATGAACCTATGAGGATATTGTTCTTGGATGAGTGATGATGACTTGGATATCTTGGAGGAGAATTCTCATTCCCACTCTTGGTATACTTAGTAGATAGTCATTTGAGAGGTATTGCCCATTATTATTTTTATATGCATTATGTTTTATACTGTTTCTTCTCATGCATATGGATATTGAGTTATGGTTTTATAATTTTGGAGGGTTCATTTAAGGAGTGTTGGCATTTTTATCTCCTTATGAATTGTGAGTTCATTCATTGATGTTGAGTTTGGGTTATTCCCTTAGTTTGGGAATGAATTTGGTTTGATCTTCCTTTGGTTTGAGATGTATACATCTTGGTTATGGTTAGATGTAGATAATTCTATTCTCTTTGGGGTTTTATGGATGAGATCATACTTATCACAACTTAGCATTTAGAGGTGTGTGTAGAAGGACATGCTACATGTTTTAATTTGAACATTCTCTCTTTGGTCAAGTTATTCTTCCTAGATTTTTATTTTCACATGACATTAGATTTGAGATCTTGTGTGGGGCTATAGTGATCACTATTTTTGTGGTTGTGTTGTTCATTATTATTTGGTGATGACATGGATGTTCATTATTCTTTCTTTTAATTGAGCATGAAGAACTTGGGAGAGTTATGGAGACTTGTGGTGAGAGATGTATTAAAACATATTGGTTTGTAACATTTACATACAATGTAGGTGTTACTTGGTACTACAATGTTGGTTACACCTTCTATGTGATGCTATTGGTGGATCTTGGATGCCTTGACCATTTTCATATTTTTACATTACCTATGCAGTGGGATTTTATAGATGTATATGTTCTTCATTGAAAATTTTGGCACTTGGAGCTTGTGATTGCATGTTATGGGTTGTATATGTTGATGGCATGAGGTTCACTTGCTATGATTTTTATAACTTTGAGGTATGGATAGTTGGATGTATATCATTTTTTTTGGGTACTATTTCAGCTATGGTAATTATATCTTGATAGCTTATGATACATTCTTATTACCTTTGGATTGAGTGTGCATTTTGGGATACTAGGTGTGTTGGTTACTTGGATTGTTGGCCCCAAGTACCCAAGGTATGATAACCTTCCAAGTTATAGGGGTGCCAAACTTGGAAAATTAACACAAAACTATCTTTAGGTTGGGAAACTAAGGAATAATGATTAAGGTGGGTAAGAACTCCTTCACTTTTGGCTCTACAAGACCAAGGGGGTTTTTACCTAAGATGTTGATTTGATGATTGAAGCACTAAACAATAATTTACATCAAACTATACCCATTGCATAGTGTATCCCAATATTGGTGTCACAATACACCCATGTGATATTCTGGACAAGGTTGAACATCTTACAAATAGATAATCTACCCTATATGTGTCCAATAATGAGTTTATGATACACCCTTGCATTGTTGTATTCATTCAGACATGATAGTAAAACACACAAAAAGTAAAACATTAGAGGTTTTTGAATTTATGTGTTTGGAGTCTATTGAGTATGATAGGAGAGAAAGACAATCATAGACTGATTCCTTTATCCATTGGGAAATAGAGTCTCTAGATTTAACCAAAGATATAATAATTAAAAACAAGGTAATGACCTAATCAAGTCACTACAAAAGACTATGCCTTTCTAAATGCACATGCAAGCTAGGATCTACACATTAATTTACAAAGATAATAGATAGTTGTATAATATTAAGAGAGGATCTTAGTAATCCTTAATCATACCCATACATTTCCTTTATTATATTGAAAATTTACCATACAAAATATTTTCATAGATTTTACAAACTTATGGCTGAAAAACTAATCAATCATACATTTGGAAATGAATACCATACATAAGTATACACTCTGCTAAGGTTGATTCTACCTTTAATCATACAATCTTCAAATTTTATAAATTCTATTACAAGCTTGGGATCAAACCCAAATCATTACAATATAAAAATGGCTATACTAAAAAATTAATACTGTAACTTAGGGTTTCTTGTGAATACCTTATTTTGTTGGCTCTATAACTGCTTCTCTCTTGTCTTCTCTACGTTTCTAACCAAAATTCATAACCTTTATGATGAGCACCGAAGTGTGAAGGAGGTAGAGCCAAAAAAATGACTTGAAATCCTTGCCAAAACCTCAACAAATCATAGGAAAATATGTGGACATCCAAATCTGAGAAGAAATCATGCTACATAGGTTCCAACAACCATGACATGCCTCCAAATTAATGAATATGTAATTGAAAAACATAAATTTCCTCAAAATATAGCCAAGAATGGCCCTCTGATAGAAAAGGTGGTCTATAGTAAATAAAGAGGTGTGACCACCATTTTTTCCCACATGGAGTTGTTAAGAAATGCATTTAAGATCATCCCTATAGCCCCAAGAATCAAATTTGGTAGTTAAGAGAGTTGTAGCATTAATGGTGAAAACGTGAAATCTACATAGAATGTCTGAAAGTTTGATCATGTTCCAAAATCCTGACAAGATCCTAAGAAAGAAATAATTGGAGGGCAGGAGCAGAAACAAAAATCAGATTTGGACTATCAGGCCAAAAGTCTAAGAGTCTGAACTCTCGACAAGGAAGAAAGTCGGGTTCAGGAAACATAAATAGATATGGACTTTTAGACCAGTCCCAAAGTCCAATTGGGTCCCGAAAACCAAATAGGAACCTATTAAAAAGTAAAGGATCGAGAGTGGAAAAAAATTAGATTCAACTATTGAGCCAAAAATTCTAAAGTACAAAAAAAGTCAAAAGTCTCAGTGATGAAGGAAATCGGGTCCAAAAGGTCAAAAGTCCAAGCAGGTCCCGAATTCCTAACTGGATAGGAAAAGAAGAAGATCGATTGGGATTGGGAATCTCGATCAGATTTGGATCCTTTGGACCTTAGGTTTGAAAGTCCTATTGGGACCTGAAGTCTTGATAGGATAAGTGAGAAGAAAGGGAAGACAAATAAGGACTAGGAATCTCAATTAGACTTGGACACTTCAGACCTTTGGCCCAAAAGTCTTTTCATAACCCAAAGTCCTGACCAGATGAGAATAAAATGTCGATCGGGATTAGGGATCCCAATCGGACTTGGACTTGTCGGTCGAAGTCAGAATATGCCACGTGGCAACATTCCAGATTTCTATGAGCCAAAGAGGGACTCGCTAGAAGGAGCTTGTGAACTTTTAGAAAACATGCTACATGAAAAGTTTCCATGCTTTCACAGGTTGATGAAGGTTCCGCCAAAATATTTGGTAGAATCATAGAAAAGGTGCCGTGTAGATTTTTGCACTTCCACGAGCTGAAGAGGGATCCACTAGAAGGAGCTTGCAAACTCGTGGAGAACATGCCATAAGGAAAGTTTCCATGCTTCTACAATTAGAAGATGAACCGATTAGAATAGTTTCATGGATCCATGAAAACATGCCACATGTCAAATTTTTGTGCTTCCATGGAAAGAGACTTAGCATTTTTGAAAATGCACGTGGAATTATGAAAAAAGGGTTTGAAGGTCCGATCAAAGTCTGAAATCCTGATTAGATAAGAGGAAAAAGACTCAGGCTAGAAATTTAGAAAAATTCCTAAACCTTTTAGAATTTAGACTGAAGATTTTGATTGAGATCTAGAATTTTGATTAGATAAGTGAAAAAGGATTAAGGTTGGGATTGGGAAGAGGTCAATAATAGATTTGGACCTTGGTCAACAATAGATTTGGACCTTGGTCCAAATTTCCACATGGGACTCAAAACCTTGAGAGGAATTTGAGAAGTAAAGAAAGAAGGGGGAAAAGCTAACTTTTGGACATTCTATAAAATGGATTTTTGACCATAGCCTCACAAAGGGGTAATGTAACCACCATAAGTACTTGAAGATGATTCACCATTAAAATTTATTATATTGGTTAAAATTAGTGAGAATCATAAGGGGATAACCATAGAAATATAAATTTATTAAATTTATAGGTGCCAACATTGGCTCCAATTGGGGACATGTGTCTCTTGCAAGCACAACAAGAATCTAGATCTTTGGGAAGTAGACCAAAAACGGGATCACAAAAGACCATGATTGACTTAAAAAACATCATGAAAAACAAGGATCACGAATGCATACAAGGACAGAAAAATGAACATATGATACATTTTGAACATCTAGAATACTGAGAGGGGGGTGAATCAATATTCCATAAAACCATTCACATAAAATCCATCTAAGCATTACCACAAATCTGACTGCATTACCAGAAGAAGAGATGAAATCAAGATAAAGTATCAACACACATAAATACTAGTATTTTTACTTGGAAAACCCAAAGTGGGAAAAACCACGATGAGGATTAGCTCACAATATAATATATACGGATATAGAATATTATAGGGCTCACTGCCAACACTCAATGTCCTTGAAAGGCTCACAGCCTAAATACAAAAAGAGATGGCTAACCGCCAAATAAAAAAGGTATGGCTCACTGCCAAAAGGGTGAACTGATAAAGAATGCACCTTCCTTGTACTGGAGTTCAATTTTGGTGATGCACAATAATTGAGTAAATCACTCAGTTTCTCATCTATACCATTCACAAATATACATTTTCAGCTTCCATATTCAAGCATCTTTCACATGCTCACTTCCTTCTCTTCCCTTCTTCCACCACTATCTCTCACTCACTTCACACAAAATAATGTCTTACATATATATACATGTGCATCCATGTTTCTTAATTAAGTTGGCCTAACTAGAGAAAACTTAATTCAAAAAATAACTTTGTCGACATGGACCTAAGATAGATCCCTTTAATATTAGTATATAATTGGGTCGACCAAAGTTAAACCAAAACTCCAAACATATGCACACTTCATAAAATGTGTAACACACAGATTGCTAATACATTGAATTATCCCTTGGATGACATCAAACTAATCTTCGACACTGCACAAAATGATAATCAATCAGAAGAAAATGAAGAGTCTCCCACAATAACATGCAGGAGGAAAAATCACTAAGGCCTGTAGAATACAATCATTCATATATTCCAAATTCCTTCACATATCATCATAAAAATCCAAGGTAGAATACATCTTGCAGGCTCAAACCTATATACAAATTCTTGTAATGATATCTTTTAGTAATATGGAATCCATACCAAAGAACTGACGTACGAAGCCAGTGTATAAGCATAGAAAAGTCTTCAATCAACTGGTGGAAGTACCTCAAAACCCATACACCCTAGTTAGTTGAAACCATGTAAGATTATGGAACTAATGTCAAGATAATTCATGTTATTAGGTTTTGAGTAGATCATACAAAAATAGGATAGTCCGGATCAAAATACCGTATCAACAATCATTCATAACCAAAACAGAAAAATAATGGCAATCAACATAATTCCATTATTTGTTGACATCAATGACAACCTATCAATTTACAACAATCTCCCCCTTTGTCATTGATGGCAACACATGATGTGAAAAGCCATCAAAAGTACCACATCCCAACTTATACACAAAACCTTTCCTTTATGTTTTCATATTATTATTCTCTCTCTCTCCCCCTTTGACATCAATGGAAAAAGAAAAAAAATAATGCTTTAACAGTCCCTTTGCATACCTAAATACTCCCCCCCAGGAGGAGTAAAATCCAAAAATAATGATGATGGGTGACTAATTGGAGGTGGTGGATGAATGAAGCTGATTGAGAATCCTTGTCTAGGAGGATCTCCCTTAATTTCAAAGAATTTTTGTCTCTGATAGAGCACTTCATAGATAATTGAGATCAATTAAAGTACCCTTTCCTTCAACCACAGTTTCGAGAGAAGCATAAGAGCTCAAAATTATATCAACAACCGAAAGAGAATAGTGGATAGGAGCACACACAATCTTGATTAGATCTCTGAGCTTCCCATATAGCTCAATCAATTCTCCTTTTTCTCTATGTGATGCAAGGTATTCCTCATGCAATCTTGTCATACCAAGTCTGATCATCCAAACTAAGAGTAGGATCAAATGTGTTAGATGCAAACTTAATTTGAGTTTCAATCATGCTCTCAACATCCTTGAGTCTTTGAATTGCATTAGGCCAATACCAACAAAATGCAAAAAAACTTTTAATATCTTCCTCAAAAACTTGAATATACTTGAGTTTTTCAAGTGCCAAGCTATGAGTAGACTTACACTTATCTACAATTTCCAACAATGTTTTGTCTTCACCCCAAGAGACCATGTCGCTTATTTCTTTTCTCTTTAATTCATTGAATCTTTCAATTAATACATTTGAGATTTCTTTAATAGAACTTGAAGAACTAGAAATCACACTAGGAGCTACCTGAAGGCATGTCCTAATTCTGGCTGATTGCTTGAATCTCCTAGGAGTAGGGTTCACCTGAGAAACTAGGGAATGAACCACAAATACTTTTCACTTTTCTCTAGAGACAAGATTTGATTTATCGAAGATAAACTTAGACTCCTCAAGAGCTTTAGCCACTTCAGTGTAGGTTCCAAACCTAGGTCTGCTAGGATCCCTAGGATTATTAAGCAACAATTCAATGCAACCAGTGACATAATCCTTCTCAATTTCATATCCAAACTCAGGTAACCATGAATCCCTTGGTTCAAATGCCTTGATGATGCAACTATCAGTGTTTACCAAAAATATTATATCATTCTTATATTTTGAAACCAATTCTCTTGGAATTCTCCTTCTTTTGTTCATTTTCCTTTGAAACTTTCCAAAGAATGCACCAAGAGAATTCTCTTGAGCATCTAAGTCCCCAATGTTTCTCATGATCACCTTAATCTAATGAGAAATTGGTCTGGAATTCTCCCAACTAATTAACTTCTCCTAATCCAGACATTTCCTTCATAAAGTAGAAAATCATGCATAAAACCAATGTACTGTATCTGAACGTACCTTTCTACTTCTTGAAATCTCTTAGACTCTCTAACAACTATTGTCAGAGAAGCTCACATAGATCATATTCAGTTATGTTCTCAACCATATATAATGCAAGATCAACTGCGGTAGTGGAGACATCGTTGCCACCAAGAACCATTTGTGAAATAACTAGGTTTTCATACCTAACTACCAGGTTGGAGATTCTAGCATGTGTGTTCCTTATTAAACCCTTTTCTCTATTAGTGTTACAAACATGAGTTTGTCTAGAGGATGATAACCCAGTAACTTCTTTGATTACATCTCTAGATATCATATATGTTTCATTAAGACACACAAAATCATCGTGAAATCTGCTAAGAGCCATCTTGGTACCCCTTCCTTCACTAGTAAAGTTCGAAAAATGTTCCATACATGTAGTTTCATTTCCAAAAGCACATTGTATTCTGGTTTGAGAGTAAAACCATTTTCAGTTAATTCTTTACTCCATAATAAGTGAGCTTTTTCACGACGAGATTCTTCCAATTCTCCATGAATTTATATTCCAACATCTTCAATCGGTATGATACCAAGAGGGATATCTGAAAAAGCACCCAAAAGATCATGTTCCAAAGATTTAATAAGATGCATTTTGTACACTGGTTCTGGTTTCTTTGAATTGTTTATAAGTTGAGGCATATCCATTGCATAAGTAATTCAGAAGAAGTAGTGGTATCAAACTACCAAAGTCGAATTTAGAGTTTCCGCAGGATAAAATTGCTTTGGTTTCTTTAAGATTCCTCTCCACACTTCTTCTAGCACAAATTATTTTCATCAAATGCATTTTATTAATCATAGCTAAATTTATTTATTTCATCCCAATTGCTTCTACAATTAATGCTTTAGATCACAAGTAGATCACCTCAAAATTTGTGTAAGCTTCCATCCTTTCAAACTTCTACGAGATGCATTATTCACACATGTGTGACTGCAAATTCCTTCCTCATGAATTCTTGAGTTCATAACCTTAATAAATGAGCTTCTATCATGATATGACATCTTACATCAAAAGAGGGGTTGATAAATTTTTTGATTATTGCTCCCCCTTAGCCAAGTTCTGAATTGATTTTTAAGTGATGTATCTGCATCGAAGGACGACATAGAAACAAATGCTTCTAGTTCTGCTTGCTTTCTAGATTCTCCTTCTTTTTTCTAGATTCTCTCCATCTCTTTCCTAACTTCTGCTGAGTCAACCTTGATGACTGGTTCATATCCTTTTTCCAGGTTGTTACCTCTCAATTTTTTGTTTCTAACATGTTCCAAATTGCTGCAATTAAACCAAGCAACATTCTTCCATCCAAAATTTCTCTTATCCAATTCATATTTGCACCGGTCAGCCTTATGCCCAAATGAATAAAATATCTTATCTGAATTCTAATTTTTCTTGATTTCAAAATATTAAGCGGAGAGAGATAAGGAAATTTTATTCATTCCATCATTCTGCTTTGCTTTAGTTTTGCAATATTTTTCCCTATGTCCAAACTTATTGCAAGAATAACATACACCATTAAAAGATAAATAAATTTGAGCATTAGGTTGTTTGATAGGAATATTTATGGTATATCCATCACAAATTTGAGTCTTCATGCCAAGAGATTGATTTGACTTCAAAGATTAACCTCCCTCAAATCCTAAGCCACTTTTATCCATAAAAGGACCTCTCACCTGCAATCAATTTGTCCAGCTTTGAAAAGCTTGTTGCAAATATACTTGCATAAATTTTTGCTTTCTCCAAATATAATTTCAACACAACCACTTCTTTCTCAAGCCTTGCACATTCATCTATTTTCCTTTGTATTTAAATTCTCTGTAAATCTTCAATTCTCTCATTTTCTTCCAGTTGGTCTTCTAGTCCGGTGAATACCTCATCTGATTTCATTAGCTGATTATTGACTTCTTCATATCTATCCTTCAAATTCTTAATACACTCATTTGCTTCCTTCAGTCTGTTCATTAGATCTTCATTTTATTTTGTATGTTTAGTAGAGATTATTTCCAGAGGAAAAAGGATTTTTTTTTGTCTTCCATAAGTCAAGTTTTAGGAGCTTCCCCAAGCTGTTAGGATTCTTCAAAGGAACTGAGCTCTAATAAAAATTGTTGAACATCCAAAATACTGAGAGGGGGGGTGAATTAGTATTCCATAAAACCATTCACATAAAATCCATGTAAGCATTATCAAAAATCTGACTGCATTACTAGAAGAAGATAGTATCAACACACATGAACACCAATATTTTTATGTGGAAAACCCAAAGTGGGAAAAACCATGCTGAGGATTAGCTCACAATATAATATATCCGAATATAGAATATTACAGGGCTCACTTCCAGGACTCAATGTCCTTGAAAGGATCACAACCTAAATACAAAAGAGATGGCTAACCGCCAAGATACAAAATGTATTGCTCACTACCAAAAGGGCGAATTGATAAAGAATGCACCTTCCTTGTGCTGGAGTTCAGTTCCGGTGAAGCACAATACTTGAGTAACTCACTCAACTACTCATCTATACCATTAAAAAATATACATTTCCAACTTCTGTATTCAAGCATCTTTCACATGCACACTTCCTTCTCTTACCTTCTTCCACCACTATCTCTCACTCACTTTACACAAAATAATGTATTAAATATATATACATGTGCATCCATGTTTCTTAATTAGGTAGACCTAATTAGAGAAACCTTAATTCAAAAAACTAACTTTTTCGGCATGGACGTAAGATAGATCCCTTTAATATTAATATATAATTGGGTCGGCCAGAGTTAAACCAAAACTCCAAACATATGCACACTCCATCAAACGTGTAACACATAGATTGTTAATACATTGAATTCTCCCTTGGACGACATCAAACTACTTATCTTCGACACCACACAAAATGATAATCAATCATAAGAAAATGTGGAGTCTCCCACAACAACATGCAGGAGGAAAACTCACTGAGGCCTATAGAATATAGTCATTCATATCTTCCAAATTCCTTCACATATCATCATGAAACTCGAAGGAGTGATGGCAAGAAGTTGAGTCCACCTTTTGGCCAAAAAGTGGAAGTATTTTCCTTGATTTTCAAAATTTGACACATTTGACCTTACAATTTGAAGCACTTAGAGATGAAATCTTGAAAAAAATGACTAATCATAAAATATAGTACTCAGAGTCTAGTTTCCAAATATGTAATTTATTTCAATACCCAGATGCTACAAATTTATTTTCAATAGGCGTTTCTAAAAACCACTCTTTAAAAGTAACTTTTTTTTACTATACCATGCATGCGTACGTCATCCATATTTTGACCTTAATTATTGTATTTTTCTAAATCCTTTTGGGAAAAGATTTGTAACTTATTGAGTCATATTATCAATATTTTTTTGTAATTTTTTATTAAATATTTTTTTGTTACATTTTTATTAGCCATATTTGTCGTTTTAAAAAATCGTCGTGTATGTCACACATAAGATGACCTTAACTTATCATTTTTTTTTAATTTTTTTTAAATTGAAAAGAATTATCTAAAGTACATTTTCATGTAATTCGTTTTACAAAAAAATATTTTAATAAAAAGTTATTAAAAGAGTAAAAAACCTTGATATTTCAAGTTTATGTACCAGTTTCATTAGAAATTAATTGAAAAATAGAAAAAATAATCCGATTGTAAAAAAATTACATATTTAGAATCTACACTGTCTCATCTATAAAGGGTTTTAATTTTGTCAAAATTTTTTTCAAAAAATGTCTATAGACATAGTGCCCAAAGTCGATTTTCTTGTGACATTGCCAGGACCTTCAACTTGCAGGTCAAACTAGGTCCAAAGCTTAGGTTCAGGTCCCCAAGTCTTTTCCTAAACCGAAAAAAAACCAAAAATTTGACCAAAAAAATCAAATTTTAAAAAACAAGATCCTACTTTGAAAACAAGATCCCATTTCATAATTTTTAATTTTTTTATGATTTTAGGAAATGAGATTCCGTTTCAAAATGAGATCCCACTTTTTAAAAAATGGTATCCTGTTTTGAAACGAGTTCTCGTTTCTTAAAATCATTAATTTTTTATTTTATTTTATGTTTTTTGAAACTGGATCCCGTTTTCAAAACGAGATCCTATTTTTAAAAAGAGGGACCCCATTTCAAAATGGGATCCCGTTTCTTAAAATTGTAACTTTTTTTTTTTGAAACGGGATCCCGTTTTTAAAAAGCGGGATCCTGTTTTAGAAAAACGTGATCCCATTTTTGGCTCAGGGTCCCGAACCTAAATGAGATCCCATTTTGTTGAAGCCGATTTCAGGTTTTTTTCTAAGACAAAAACTTCCACGTTTCATGGACTCGTCTTCTTGCATTTACCCCAAGGTAGAATACATCTTGTAGGCTCAAACTTATATACAAAGTCCTGCAAGGATATCTTTTACTAAGATGGAATCTGGACCAAAGAGACGATGTATAAAGCCAGTGTTTAAGCATAACATAGTATTCAATCAACATGTGGCAGTACCTCACAACCCATACACCCTAGTCAGTTGAAACCATGTCAGATGATGCAACTAATGTTAGGGTAAATCATTTTATCAGCTTCTGAGAAAATCATACAAAATAGGATAGTCTAGATTAAAATACCCGATCAACAGTCATTCATAATTGGAGCAGCAAAATACTGGCAATCATCAAAATTCCATTATCTGTTGACATCAATGACAACCTATCAATTTCCAACAATACAAAGTTTCAAAGAACCTCACATTTATGAGAAATAGTGCTTTAGATGTTGACCATGAATTGGCAACTCCATGAATTCTCCATCAAGGCTTCTAAGATAAAAAGCTCCTTGACCACATTCTTCATCAATTCGATAGGGCCCAACCCATAAGGCATCAAATTTTCCATTCTTTCCTTGGTCTTCTATCCTATAATTCCACTTGAGGACAAGATCCCCAACCTAAAACTCCCTCTTGATAGCTCTCTTATCAAAGAGGTTCTTCACCTTTTTTTTCCTCAATAAATTTCTCTCATGGACACCCCTCCTAGTTTCTTCCAATTTTGTCAACTCATGTATTCATTTGGAGACAACACTTTCTTCCTCCCCTTCAATTTACTACAACAACCTATACATTGGTAATTCAAGGCTAATTGGAAATTTGGCTTCAACACCATATACTAGTTCAGATGGACTCTTCCAAATAGCATTCTTGTAGGTTACCCTATCTTCCGAGAGAACAAACTTTAACTTATCACCCCACCTTTTCTTGTTTACATCAAAAGTTTTTCTAATGATATTCATAATGCATTTGCTGCTTGATTAAACTTGTCCATTTCCTTGTGGATGATAAGGTGATGAATGTGTTAAAGAGATCTCGAATTGTGAACACAAGTAAATAAAATATTAAGACCTAAAATACATCACATTGTTAACAACAATTCTTGATGGCAAACTAAACTTGGTAATTATCTTATTTTGGAGAAACTCAATCACTATCTTTGAGGTTGCATTTCTTATAGGAATTTCTTCCACCCACTTTTTAAAGTATTTAGTGGCCACCAATATCCACTTGTATCTATTGCTAGAGTTTTCTTCTATTTCCCCTATGAAGTCAATACCAGACTATTGGAATAGAGCCTCTATTGAAATGGTTGTAAGGGGAAGTGCACCTACAAATTTCATCTTGCCAGAAAACCTTTGACAAGCATCAAATTCTCTTACAAACTTGGCAACATTCTTGAATAATATGGCCACCAATATCCAATCCTTGTAATATTATGAGAAGTGGTCTTGTTGTGTAGTCTCACAACACACCCCATGTTACTCAAAATAACATGGGGACCAAGTTAAATATATCATAAGTTAGTGAACCTAAAGTGCAAAGTGAAATAAAGAGGCTAATAAAATGCCAAATGTTGAATAAAACTTAAGAAGTGAAAGGTTTCGGGGAAGTAACGTGCTATGGAATTGAGTAGTGCATCTTTTTAGTCAGAAATAAATATAGCAAGACCTACATAGCCTTTAGTGAAGGGGCTAAGTAGAAAGGGGTTGTGTTGTAATGCATCTACTTAAAAGGGGGAGCAAACTCAATGATGAATTATAAAAGGTGAAAAAGGAGTGTTAGATAAGTGTGTTAAGGTTGAAATAGGTAGTTGATTGTTCAAGGAAATCTCATAGAGCAAGAAATTCCTAAAATTTCCTTTAACACAAAAATTCCTGAAAGTTGCTTAAAACGAAAAAACTCAAAAATATTAAAAGGATCGTCACTATGGTTCAAGTCATAAATTTTTTTTGTGGAAATTGGGAAAATAAAAAATTAAGGAATTGGTAATGGTTTAATTTGGTAGGAAAGTTGAATGCATGACATTTCATTCACTATACAATGTTGTGTTCATGCAGGGGTGATCCCATAATAGTGGGTTACACAAGTTTTGGACAAACTTGACATTGAATTGAACTTTTTTAACTAAATCTTCACTTTCGAACACCTATAGCCGCTAAACCATGAGGAAGTTGAAGATGGTGCAAACTAGCGATTTGTGACATTTTGTCTGTAGATTTTAAATATATATATTTTAAAAAAGTTGGAATCAAATTGCATTTCTTTTTCCATCTCCTTTGGTAACTAGTTTTTAACAGTAAACAACATTTTTGAAGAGTGATGTTTACTGTATAACACAACTTTATATATGAAGGATAAAATTCTATTTTTTTCAAATTTATATTTGTAACTAAGATATCTATCTCCTTCATTTGGTTTCATAGTGTTTTATTGAATATTTTTTCTTAATTAAGTTTTGAAGTCAAACCAATTACAATTTAGACATAGGTTTATTGTATAACACAATTTTTTTTGTATGTATCAATTTTTTTTGTTGGATCAAAGACATCAATACCAAGAGCATATATATATATATATATATTTGGTAATCTACTATTTTTTACATGTGCAGAACATAGAGCTTGATTTTCAGTGAAAAATCTACATTCACAAGAAATAAAAAATAAATATAATAATAAAATTAAATATATTTAAAATTATACTTTTTATAATAAGGACTACATTCTTACAAAACATAAATTTTAAATGAATTCATTTAATCCCCCAAAAGGTAAATCAAAAGTGGTTGTTTATCAACATTTTGATAGGTGTAGAGGAGACTCCATTATAGGTATGGTTTAAAACTAGCGGGGCTCTATCCAAGGGGGTTTGATCAAAACCTCTTCAATTAAAATCCTTTAAATGGAACCTTTAAAGGCTTAAATCATTATATTTTCTAAAAATATGTGATTTCAACAAAAATCAGGATGTCCCAGAAAGTGTAACCCATTACTGTCGTAGCACCCGCAGGTGAGTGCATGCTGCAATAGTGGAGATTGGTACAGATGCAACATTGGGTGTTTTGATCGATACAAGAATATATGAATTTCCCAATTCTGATAGTGGGGATTTTCTCGATACAAGAATCAATGAGTTCAAATGTGAGAATTTTGAACAGTGCCACTAGCAATGTGGATTCCATGTTTTTTGAATATTGGAAGAGCCCAAGTATATTTTCTACTTGAATTCTTTAGAAATTGGGAAATTTTTAACAAGAATCAAGGTAATAGAAATATGACTTTGAATTTTTTTTTGAGAGTTATGATTTGGCATCTTCCATGTACACCAAATGCCCAAGTGCCACATGTCCATGGTTAATTTCCTTTGTTCTCTCTAGCCATGTGCTTTTGTAACAAACTCATGCCTTGTGTTCTATAAAAGGTGGCGAGTAGCTCATATTTTAGGATCAAAATTTCTTGAAATGGTAGAACTTAAATTAGAATATCACCATTTTATGTCTTTACTTCATGTTTTGTTTTCAATTCTAGTATAAAGACTTGTATGTACTATATGTATTTGTAATTCTAAAGCAAGAAAAGGTCATATAAAATTGTATATCATGCGTGACTGTTAGCTATTAATTCTTACTGAAATAATCAATTTCCTACACCATTCTCGGGTACATTTTGGAGCTATCTCAGTGGCGAATGGTTCCATATCTTTGAAATATTGCATTATTTTGTATGAAGTTGTGAAGCAATCTGGTGAAGTACAAAATAGTTAATGCTTTAGTTTATTAATTTCTCAATATACGAAAGGGTAATAACTAGAAGCCATTAGTTTCTTAGATTCAATTTCTTCTTTTCTTGATTTTTTTTGAAGTTTATTGTAAAAAAGGTTGGAACCAATTGAACTATTAAAGTGATGTAAGAATTATTTATCAATAATATTACATCACTTGTTTTTCATTAAAATTAACATTGAATACTAGCAAGCCCCATGTGAAATAATAATTTACATAAAGAACCCTGAGTGAACCTAGTGTGTCAAGACCTAACATTCTCGAGCCTTGGGATAGCCAAATTATTAATGAAGTTTTATGATTCTTTCAAGATAGATAGGTTTTGTTGTCTAAATAATGAAATTTATCTACATGTTGTTGTGTGTATTACAATTTACATCAACAGGTCTTTGACATATAATGTCTACCACATAATCCATGGTGACATTCCTCTATAATTCTCATTGATTGCTCCTCATTTAAACACCTTAGGAGTATACCATCAAGGTTTCTCCTCATAAATTGTTCTTGGATCAACACATACCCTTGAGCCTCAAGTTTCAGAGTCCTCTTTTTATTATCATTCAATTCAGGAGGAAAATTCATGTTTTCTAAATAAAATACAATGTCCTTATACCAAGGACAATCCTTCAATTGACATGAGATGAAAAAGGGATTAAAGTTAATTCGGTGGACTTCAACAACATCCAAATTTTCCTCAGTCATTAATTTTTCTAGTCATTGAGCTCTAACCAATTTGGTTGTTTGAATCTCCACGTCATACTCTTGGATCTTATTGATCCATCTACAGTTTTTTCTCGATGCTTCTTGTTGATAATAATATCTTTGATAGTTGTATGTGGCACAAAAACAATAATCTTAGCCCCTATAAGGTAAATTATAAGATTTTTCATAGCTTTGACAAGAGAATATACATGCTTCTCCATCAAAATATAATTCAATTCAACATCTCTCAATGATTTTTTGAAAAAGGCTATTGGTTTCTCATAACCATCCTTATTCTTCTGTAGTAGAACTACAACAATAGTGTAAAAATATGCAAACTAAAATAGCTAGAAAGGCTTAGAATTGTCTAGACTTGCCAAAATCAATTCCTTTTTAAGTGCATCTTTTATATCTGAAAAGGAATTAGTTGATTCCTTATCCCAATTGGAATATTGTCCCTTCTTCAACACTTTATAAATTGACTTTTTTTTCTTAGTAAAGTTGGGAAAAATCTTCAAACAAAAATTATTTGACCAAAGAAATATTGGACTGCCTTGACTATTTTGGGTTGTGGGATAAGGTATATGGATTTTACATGCTCTAGATTAATACTTACCCCTTCCTTAGACACAATATTCCCAAGGAGTTTACCTTCTTCCACATCAAAGATGCACTTCTTGGGATTGAAAGGTATCCCATACTTTAGGCATATTTGGAATACCAACATCAAATATTTGCAATGATGATCTCGATCTTTGGAGTAGGCAATCAGGTCATCTTGGTAGACAACTATTATCTCATTTATAAGGCCTACAAAAGTTACATCCATAGCTCTCTAAAATGTGGCCCCCATATTCTTGAGTTTGAATGACATTTGAACATATATAAAAGTTCCCCATGGTGTAGTGAAAGTTGACTTGTGCTACTCAAATTCATTAACCACGACCTTATTGTAATCCAAGAAACCATTTATCATTAACATCAACTCAAACATTGTCACCTATTGCAACAAATGATCCATGTTGGGCAATGGATAATTGTCCTTGAGGGACTTGATATTAAATTTTTTGAAATCCACACATAGTCTAATGCCCCCATTATTTTTTATAACTATAAAAAGGTTAGACACCCATTCAAAATATCTTATTGGTTTAACAATACCACATTCTTTCAGTTTCATCAATTGATTTTTCATTTGAGGGGCAAGAGTAGGGTTGATAGGACATTGCTTTTGTTCGAACAGATTTACACCAGGATCCAATGGAATGGTATAATGGAACAAGTCTTCCCTGTAAGATTTTAATTCATTATAGGACCAAGAAAAACATTTTTTATACTTTCTTAATAATGCAATCAACATTTTATTTGATTTAGGTCTTAATTTCTTACAAATATAACCATCTTAGGAACTGAATCAGTTCAATAATTTATACCCTCTATATCTTCTTCTTTGATAGGATTACTTCTTGTCTTATAACAATCAACATTATCAAACATTTTTTCCAAATC
Source organism: Sequoiadendron giganteum (assembly GCA_007115665.2). Lineage (NCBI taxonomy): Eukaryota > Viridiplantae > Streptophyta > Pinopsida > Cupressales > Cupressaceae > Sequoiadendron > Sequoiadendron giganteum. Next base: position 111,337,006 of record CM021108.1, read on the forward strand.
AACAAGACCTATAGGAATTGTATCAAGGTTTTAAGCTGGATGATTTCATTCCCAAAAAGAGTCTCTTTGCCTTGTTCATTTTTCTCCACCATGGATTTCCAGTCAATTTGTTGGTTTTCAAAATGATCAATGCAATTCACGAAATCATAATTTTTTTGGTCATCATTAAAAATATACCAGTTGTATATTTTATCTAGAATATTAGGTTTGGTTAGAATCTCAACCTCATAGTTACAGTTTTGGGGAATGAAAGAAGCACTAAACTTTGAAGCTAATGCAACAAGCGCATCAACAACCACATTATTCTCTCTTTCTACCCAAGTGATGTTAAAAGCATCAAAGGCCTCGATAGTATCCCAAACAACACTCCTATTCATCCTTTGCCTTTTTTCTTTTGCAACATATGTGCCTCTGACTTGAGACACTGCAAGTTATGAATCACCATGCACCCTAATGCATTTGATTCCATATTTCAAAGCTATACTTAAACCAAGTAGAAAAGCTTCATACTCTTCCACATTATTGGTGCACTCAAAGTTCAATCTACAAGTGAACTTGTAATATTTTCCCCTAGGGGACATCAATATAATTCCTACACCATTACCTTCTCTTGAATATGCACCATCAAAACACATATTCCAAAGTCTATCATTTTTTGGATGAAAATGTGAGGGAATCAAATAAAAATCAGTTTTTCTATCAGATTCATCATCATAGTCCAGCCTATCAAATTATCAAGCTCTATATAAAGGTAAAAAATCACATTCCTTAGTTCATTTGGGTTCTCCACAATGATCATGATTTTATTTTCCCTATGAAATTAGATATATGTTTTGCACATTGGAATGATAGCATAGGATAAATCCATACAAATAATACCACCCATTGAAGCTACCCACTTCCTTGATAACAACATACACCACTTAGCTAGAAAGTAAACTATGAAAATATCCACTAAAAAGGCTTTCCTAGGGTATGCAAAAATCTGTACTAGAATTATTTACTATCCCAATCACATTTACCTCACGAGAATCCATGACATAGAATTTACCATAGGACTTAGAAATTACAGTCCTAAATGATTCATAACTTTTAAAGATATCACATTGCTAGATGCTCCAAAATATAACATACAATTATGAACTAGCCAACCATTTATCAATAAAGAAGTATAAAATAGATCAATGGTTTGATTGTTACCTATGGAAACAACACACAAATTCTTCTAGGGGTCTCTTGTATATTGAATTTATCTACCCCTTCTTTTGGAACAACTACAACTTTATCAAACTAATCAAACATGGTAGGGTCAGTGATGTATGATAATGCCCTCTTCCTATGTTCATGGATCCTTAGTAGCTCTTTGAGTGGAACCTAAAATTTTAATTAATTGAAAGCTTGAGCCATGCAAATTGTCTAATATATAGGTAAAGGATTAGAATATGGGATTGTCACAACATTAGTTTTAGGTATGAAAGTTATTACCTAATTATTTACCACTTTCCCAATATCCTCTACCACCCTCTATTTGGTACCATCTATAATAGTCTGCTGATTTCCCATATTGTTAGTTGATATATCGACCTCTTTCGTCTTTGGGAATTGCACCTTTTGTATCAGTGTACTTGGCAGATAATCTTCTTTCTTGCTGGAGACTTTCCTATAGACCTATTTTCTACTCTCTCTACATCTTAATCCTTTTTCTTTCCTTTGTTAAAATGTGTAGAAGATATATTTGGAATGAGTGTAATATTAGATTTATATTTAGTACCTACCTATTTATCTATTAGTTGATAATCACTTTGTACCTGAATGACAACAACCTCAGCGAGAGTTTTGATATCCTCCTTAGAGGGATTTTCTTTGTTATACCTCTACCACATTTTTTTCTTGAGCTATTCAAAATATCTACTTGGAATCTCAAATGGAACACGATAGTTGTCATAATCATTTTGAAAAATTCCTCATTCTCATAGGCATCCAACTGATTTACATTGGCATCATCATAACACTTAGGTGTACCCTTGTGCTCTTGGAATTATTTCTCTTCATCAAGTGCATTTGCAAAAACACACTTGAATTGATCATGAAGTAAGTAAAAAATATCATACCAAAATGAATCTTGCTGAATATTCATGTGATCCTTCCTCAAGGGATTAGGGGTGTGTCTCTCATGGTATTTTGGTTTGAGTTCCTTGGTGATGTTTGTTTATCATTACCTCCAAGTCTCTTGGACCAATCATGATTGTAAGGAATGTAATGTAACCTCTGGCCCTAATTAAAATATGTAGGAGCAACATTAGAAGAGATACCTTTTTCATTTTTTCCACTTTATATGAAAGATCCTTCATAGCTCCCATCAACTTGTCTATTTTTATTTAGTAGTGAGAGGTTTGTTTGAAGTTGTTTCATTGGGTTTCAAGAGTTTTATATTAGACCTTTTGATGTCTTTCTTAGATGCCTTCCAATCAATCTCTATGTTGAGGACAACCATTGCATAAGCCTCCCTTAAAGTTTGAGGGTTCTTATCTCTCAAAAGATAGCCCAATTTCAAATCAAATGCTCCAAAATATAGACAAATACACATTGAATCATTTGGCCTTACATGGGGAGGCACTTTTCTCATTTTCAAAATGAATCTATTATTGAAATAACAACAATTGCATTTACCCCTTTTTAGATGGTGATTAGTTCATGGATTGCAAACTTTGGATCCACTCTTTCTCCATATTATAATTGAAAATCCTCATAATCTCATCCCATGAGTCTATATTATTATTTAGAAGACTCTTGTACCATTATTTTACACTTTCCTCCAATTATTGCAGAAAAAGATTCATCATGACATCCTTATCTTTAATCTCATACTCATTAGTGACATCTATGAAATTCCTTAAGTGGTCCTCACCAATGATAGCATTGTTACCTTGCCTTTGATCTTAGCTAGAATTGGATTAGGGTAATTATAAATACCACAAAAATCTAACTATATATATTTTTCTATTCCCAATGGTAGTCTCATTGAAGAAAATATTTGAGCTTTCCTTCTAGGGTTGAACCCAACATTTTGTTATGGGGAATTAGGATAATTTTGCTGAACAATGGGCACTTGTTGAATTGGAACTATTGGTGCCACAATTTGAGGCTGAGCAATATTTTTTTGTTGATTAATCAATAGGGTTTTATAAGCTAACTAGACTTGATGTAATGTAATTTGTGCCTCTATTTAACACTACTTTTCTTTGAGATGATCAATAAGATCAATTTGTTGATCTAATTCCCTTTTTGTGCAACCATTTTCTAACCGGATGTTCGGGTCAACATCTTGGAATGGGGTTTCAACATCATTCTTAGAAGATTGAGGAGTATCATGCTTGACTTCCCTTTGATTTCTCAGAGGTTGAAGTCTAGGGTTTATTTGTGGTTTAAATTTAGGTAAACCTACATTTATATTTTTTCTCTCTAGGGTTTGTTTCATTTCCATATCTATTCTAGTCATGTCTAAAATTTATTCTATTAGTTATAACCCTATTATCAACTGAATCATTTGATGTGTATTGATCAAAATCCTTAGAAGTATTTCTTCTAACTGAAGTACACAAATTTTCATTATTTATTGAACTATGTAAAGGAGACTTAATTATATTTTAGCTTTCTATTGTTCTTGTTGCTTTCTTGCACTAGTAGAGTTAGCTTTAGGAATTTATTGACCCTTGGAATTATAATCCTTTTCCATTATTTATCTTCATACACAAACTTCTGGATCTTTCTTGATGGAGCCACCACTTCTTGAAGGAGAAAATAATTGAAACAAAAAAACTTTTGATTTCAAACGAAAAGCCAATATTTTCTTGGCTTATTACCAAATCTCTAAAAATATTCTTTTATCTTTGAAGTCCCCAACAACAAAACCAATTTGTTGGTGACTTGGGCTGTAGGCTCCAAATCCTTAAGTTTCGATAACCTTCCAAGCACTAAGGGCGTCAAACTTGGAAAATTACCACAAGCCTATCTTTAGGTTGGGTAGCTAAGGAAAAATAATTGAGGTGGGTAAGACCTTCTTCACTTTTGGATCTGGAATACCAAGGGGGGTTTTACCTAAGATGTTGAATTGATGATTGAAGCACTAAACAATACCTTACAATAAACTATACCCATTGCACAGTGCATCCCAATATTGGTGTCACAATATACCTATATGCTAGTTTAGATAAGTAAGGTTGGAAATCTTATAAACAAATAATCTACCATATAAGTGTTTAAGAATGAGTTTATAATACACCCGTGTATTTTTGTATTCATTAAAAAATGGAAGTATAACACATAGAAAGTAAAACTTTAGAGGTGTTTGAATTGATGTGTTAGGAGTGTTTTGAGGATTATAGGAGAGAAATCCAATCACAAACCAATTCCTTTATCCATTGTGAAACATAGTCTCTAGATTTAACCAAAGATGCAATAACTGAAAAACAAGGTAACAAATTAATCAAGTCACCACAAAAGACTATGCCTTTCCAAATGAACAGGAAAGCTAGGCTCTACACACAGGCAATCTAGGCTCTACACATTCATTCAAAAATATAATAGAGAGTTGTAGAATATTAAGTGAGGATCTTAGTAATCCTTAAGCATACCCATACATTTCCTTTATTACATTGAAAAGATACCATGCAAAAGATTTACACAGATTTTACAAACTTTTGGCTAGAAAACTAATCAATCATACATCTAGAAATGCATACCATACATAATAAGACACTTTGCAAAGGTTGATTCTACCTTTAACCATACAATATTCAAAGTTTACAAATGTTATTAAAAGCTTGGGATCAAACCCAGATCATCAAAATACAAAAATGGCCATACCCAAAACTGAATATCAAAACCTAGGGTTTCTTGTGAATACTTTCTTCTGCTAGCTCTGCAACTACTTTTAACTTCTCTTCTCTATGTTTTTTTATCAAAATTTAGAACCTTTATATTGAGCATGAAAGTGCAATTTATACCCTAGTAGGTTGTGAAGGAGGAAGAGGCAAAAAAAGGACCTGAAACCCTAGCCAAAACCTCAAAAAATCATAGGAAAACATGTGGACATCCAAATCTGAGAATAAATCATGCCACATAGGTCCCAACACCCACAACATGCCTCCATATTAATGAATTTACAAATTAAGAACATAAAATTCCACAAAATTCATAGAAAAATCTAGTCAAGAATGGCCCTCTAACAAAAAAAAGTAGTTTGTAGTACATAAAGAGGCATGGATGCTACTTTTTCCTGCCTACAATTTTTGATAAATACATTTAAGATCATTCTTGTAGCCCCAAGAATTAAATCTAGCAATTGAGATTTGTTGTAGCATCAATGGAAAAAACACAAAATTTGTGTAGAATGTTTGAAAGTCCGACCGGGTTGTGAAACCTCTATAGGATCTGAAGGAAGAGAGAACTAGAGGGTGGGAGTAGAAACAAAAATTGGATTTGGACTATCAAGCCAAAAGTATGAAGTCCCGACAAGGAAGAAAATCAAGTTCAAGAAATCAAAATGGATCCAAAATTTTGTACCTCTTGAAACCTTGATAGGAACCTATCAAAAAGTAAAGAAAGGTCGAGAGCAGAAACATAAATTGGATTCAGACTATTGGGTCGAAAATCCAAAAGTTTGAAAAAAGTCTGAAGTCCCAATGATGAAGGAAATCAAGTCCAAGAGACAAAAACAAAATCCATACTTTTGGACCAAAAGTTTAAAAGTCCAAATGGGTCCAAAAATCTCAACCGAATAGGAAAAGAAGAAGACTGATTGGGATCCAGAATCCCAATCAAATTTATATCCTTTAGATCTTAGGTCTGAAAGTCCTATTGGGACCCAAAGTCTTGATGAGATAAGAGAGAAGAAATGGAAGATCGATCAGGATTAGGAATCTCAATCAGACTTGAATAATTTGGACCTTTTATTTGAAAGTCTTGTTAGGACCCAAAGTCCTGACTAGAGGATAATAGAATGCTGATAAGGATTGAGGATCTTGATCAGACTTGGAATTGTTGGTTGAAGTAAGAACATACCATGTAGTAACATTCTGAACTTTTACGAGCCAAAGAGGAAATTTCTAGAAGGAGCTTGTAGACTTGCATAAAATATTCCATGTAAAGTTTCCATGCTTCCACGGGCTAATAAAGGGCTTTCCAAAAGAAATTGGTGGACTTGTGGAAAAGGTGCCACATGGAAACTTTTCACACTTTCACAGGCTAAAGAGGGACCCACCAAAAAGAGTTTGTAGAATCATAACAAACATTTCACGTGGAAAATTTTCATGTTTCTATGGTTAGAAGATGGATCGATTAGAAGAGTTTCATAGATCTATGCTTTTTCTAAAAGAGACAACACTTTTAAAAAGGAACATAGAATTGAGGAAAAAGGGTTTGAAGATCTGGTTGGGGTCCAAAATCTTGATCAAGTAAGAGGAAAAAGACTAAGGCCAAAACTTTAGAAAAAGTCTAAGACCTTTTAGAATTTAGATAAAAGAGTTTGAACAGGATCCAAAATCTCGATTACATAAGAGAAAAAGGGTTAAGACTGGGATTAGGAATCTCAATATGACTTAGAAATTTTTGAAACTTAGTCAAATAGTCTGATTGAGACCCAAAATACTAAACAAACAAAGAAGAAAAGAGAAGAGTTGGGTTCAAAAATGAGAGTGGACTTGGACTTTAATTAATGTTTCCATTTGAGACCTAAATCCTTGAATAGACAAAAGGGAAAATAGATGAAGGGGAAATCAGGCAAGAACATGGACATTTGGACTTGGTCCAAATGTCCATTCGGGGCTCAAAAATTTGAAAGGATATGAAAGAGAAAAGAAAAAAATGGGGATTGGATGTCAGGAATGAATTTGGACCTTGACCTCCAATTATTCATGCGAGACCTAAACCCCTGAAAGGACTTTGGAAGAAAAGAAAGAGGGGGGGGAAAGGCTATCTTTTAGACATTCTGCAAAATGGGTTTTTGATCATAGCTTGACAAAGGGGCAATGGAACCACTGGAGGGACTTGAACATGATGCACCATTAGAATTTATTAGATTGGTTAAAATTGGTAGGAATCATAAGGGGATAAAATAGATCACTATAAATTCATTAAATTTATAGGTGCTAATAGGTTGGAGGCAGGACTTGTGATTTTTTGTGATAGTTAGTGTGACATCTCTTTGGATGGATTCTTATCTTTGTGCATTAGAATGATGGAGGATGAAAGAATTCATGGTTGAGATGGTGGTAACTTCAATTCTTGTTACAAGTATCTTTATGGAGCAATGAAGAACTTTGATTCCTTGATCCGATATATGTGGATATAGAAATTGTTCCCTTGTTGATGTTTGAGTTTACTTGTTTACGCCTTATGCAATGTATACAAAAGGTGGGAGAATGCTAGGAAAAGGTGTGTTGTCCACCTTGTATAATATTATAATGTTACATTTTATTATTTGTGATTCACCTATAAGGGGAGCTAGGGATGCATGCATCACATGGGGTTAGCATCATTGGGGCCAATTTAAGTGTTGTATGTAACATTGTGAGAAATATTTAATGTGGGCTTGCACATTGGGAAATATTTAATATTGGGAAAATTTAGTACCAAAAAGTAAATGTGGGGGTTAATGGTTTTATAAGCTCATGGTATTAGTCACATGGTTTTATGTAATATCACTTGGTGGTTTTTTATGAGCTTATGTCTATAAACATAAGAACATGGATAGTTGTCTAAGGTTGGCTGGTTGGCTAAATGGTCATTTTGGATAAGGGGTCAAGAGCATCTCTTGTTGGATTTTGTGAGGTTTTAAGTATGACATGGGATGTGTGGTTACATTCTTCTTCACATGGAGTTATTGTAGAGGGCTTTATGTTTCAAGAGTATTCATAGAGAACTCTAAAAATATATTGTAATGTTTATTATAGAATAATACATGAGTGATGGATGATTTTGGAGGTTGGGTTTCCCTCTTGAGGGTTTTCCCAGGGTATATCTTGTGTCATATTTAATGATACATTGTCTATTCTTTTGCATATGGATTATGAATACTTATTTGCATAGATTTGTTTATTTGAGTTATGTAGAAATTATCTCGGGTCGATGCATATATCCTTTCAAGAATAAAGCTATATCATTTTCATTTTTCACATAGATAGTTTAGATTTAACTTTTATTCATGTATGTTTTGATTTATGTATGGATGCATTGATATTCAATTATGTATTATTGTATGGTTATTTTATAAAATTTATGATTTAATAACACATTATTTTCATTTATATTAATTTTTGTTATATTATGTTCTTTAAAAAATAAATGGAATTAGGGGAGTTGTAGGTTCAAATATGATACCATCATATACACTAGAGTTATGAGATGCAAGATATAAGATGTAAGGTTAATCGTGGAAGATATGTAACTAACTCACATTAGGAAAAAGGTTGATACTACTCTAGACCAATTAAAATCAAGCATGCAATAGATTAGGAATTTTAATATTTATAGATGTTACCTAGATAGATATTAGATTGCCAATAGATCAAATAAAGGGTAAAGGGGAAATAATCAAATGAAAACAATTATGAATATGAAATATAATATTTGCTTATTTTGTACACTTTATTTTATTTTATTTTCCTTCTATATATTTTGAATTAAGACCCATTAAACTTAGCATTGTGCTATGAGGAACAAGGGAGGGCTCACTACTAAAGGTTAGGGATAGGAAAGTAAGGATAATTTGTGTTTCCTATCCTTGACCCCACACAACTAGGAAGAAGTGAGGGTTCACTACCAAGGGCCAAGGAAAAACAAAGGGTTGTAGTAAAAATGCTTCAAGAGCTACATCTTACTTTCTAAGTTCTATCTTTTCCAAGGATTTAAATAATATGTAAGACTATCATGTTAGATTATAGGTAATATTGTAGGCCTTGAGACCTAATGTGATGAAAAAGGGGGTAATTCTACTATGGACAAAAAATAATCTAGCACTCAAAATAAAACTATTGAAAATATTTTAGAAATAAGAGTGAGTTGTGTGTGAGTGGTGGTAATATAATAACATGGAATGCTTGTATAACACTAGATACTAACCCATGCCACTTTCTAAGATAAAAAATAAAGAGAAGCACAATCATGATAATATAACAAATTTTATTGAATAAATGCAAGTGAGTATTTTATTGCTTCCATATTATCTTCTTACGTGTGGTATTTCTTGAGGTGAAAAATATTAATGGTTTTGAAAAATTCCCCATCCTCCATGATGCACAATTGGTAAGTTGGATTACCTAGGTCACCTTGACTAGGAAAGGTCCAATTTGAGTTGGTTTGAATTTCTAAATTTTGTTGATTCTTTTGTTAATTAAGTTTTATATTATAAGGACAAGATCTCCTACCTTTATAGAGTAAGTGTTAGAGTTATCCTATATTAGAGAATAATTAATTAATCTTTAATTAGTTATTATTCTAATTCTCATGCACTTAATCTAAACTTAGGTTTTCTTTATTAATTAGCTCAATGCTTTATTTATGTTAACTACATATCCAATATTAGATCATTCAGTCTCATCTCACAAGATGTTGACACTTGTCATGATCTAAGCCCTTTATCTTTAGGGTTGCTCTTACAAAGCATTCACTCTCTCTTGTATTATTCATTCTATTTTGTAAGTATTTTCTTTATGAGGAATACAAAATATTTTTTTTGTAGAGCTCTTGATTAGAAGGTGTTCTGTTCATTGTTTGATCTCGTGTCTCATGTTATTCACAAATCTAACATGGTATTAGAGCGAGGATTTAGCGAACCCCTTCTCCATTTTTGAGGTTTTTATCATCTAGTCGAATCTGGAATTTTTAGTGCTTTTTTTTTGCAATTTTTGGAGGTGGGAACATTTTCATAGAACTTTGGCACAAAACAGACCTCACCATTGCATCCAGAGCAACCAAAAACCTAAAGATTGACTGTTGTTTCATGAAAATTTGAGAATTGTTTTTGGAGGCGATTGTTTTTTGGGCCCGATTTATGAGGTAAAAAATTCATATGGTGGTATGAAATCAATACAACATATGAATCCGTACACCATAATGTGCAGGCCATTAATTTGCAGCTGAAAAAAATCTCTTGTGGGTTTCATAAATTTTTTTTTTTTGTGTAGGTTTTAAAAAATTTCATGAGGTTTGATTCTTTAAACAAAAGAAATTTTAATCCAAAATTTCCTACACTTTTTAGTGATATGATAGAAGAATATTCCCTACTTTAGTTCCTAACCTTGGAAACTGGGCACCCATATGTCCAGGGGCCGAAATTTTATGTCCCTTGTTTGGTTTTCTAGGGCATATTGGGCAGTTTTTACAAAATCGGGTATATCTTGGGCATGTAAACTCTGTTGTTCAAAAAAAATATGTCGTCAAAAAGCTGATTCCGAGCCCATTCCAGATCTTTAGGTATTTTTTTCTGATTTTTTACTAGAAATTTTCTATAGTTAGTTGAAGAAAAGCCTTCTATTCTACACTTTTGGGACCATAATATGGGCAAACAGACTCTGTTTTTTGAAAATAAATTAGCGTTAGAAAGCCCTTTCAGTGCTCTACATAGCCATACAATCCATTTTTCTAGAATATTCACCTGGTACATAGGTATCTCTCTAATATTATTTTCACTTTTTTAATATTTTTTGCTCTCAAAAGTTGTATTCGAGTTTGGTTTTTCTTGTTGTGGGGGGTATATTTATCGCTTTCAATATCTATACAAATCAGAGAGGAGAACTCATTTACCACACATTATTTTTAAAACCTCAACCATCAGGGTAGACACTTCTTCATTTGAGTGTCTTATGCCACACAACTATCCTACTTGGAAATCTCATATGACCAAAATGCTCATGTCTAAGGGTTTATGGTCTACTTTGGGTGAAGTACAACCAACATTGACTCATCCATTTGAGATATTTTAACACAGGAATAAGATAGATGAGGTTATGAGATCGATTTCACTGCTTGTTTAAGATAATCTCTTGTTTCATTTGGAGTCTTACACCACTCCTAGGGTAATGTGGACCAAGTTCAATGATCTTTGTGGTACCATCAATGAGTTTAGATCTCTCCAGATTGAGGCATAATGAACATCAATTGTACCCGATACTTTCCCCTCCATTGAGGAATACTTGCAGAATTTTCAGTCACTTAAAACTCTTTTGCAGGGTTGTGGGAAGAATAAAACTGACCAAGAATGTATTTTCCTAATTATGTCTAAGCTTAGAGGGCCATTTCAAGTCTTCTCTTCTACTTTCTACTCTATTATGGATGAATTGGGTGATGCATTTACCATGCTTTATTTTGAGGTTTTATGTACATGTTTGACTCATGAATAGGAAAATTTGATTCAATTTGAATCCCTTTTCGGTTCCAAAACACATGCCTCAGTAGCATAAACATCCAAAGGGTAAGACAATTTGAGAGACATGACGGGCGAGAGGATGCAGGCAAGTGCAGGAGGCATTTTGAATTGGACGAAGGTGAGGATGCAAAAGATGATGGCGACCTTGATGGAAAACTTTTGGAGGATGCATGTTCTACGGTGGTCGCTTGGAGTTACTAGCCTATTGCTGCTGCTATCTCTGAGGAAGGTTGGGCGATGAATTTGAGTGAGAGGTCTGTGTTTTCCTTCTCGGGGGGTGTTTCCGAGGGAGCTACGAAGGTGGAGGATGAGGGCTATGTGGTTGTTGGTGAGGGAGGGGGTCCTCTTTCCCCTGTGCATGGTGGGGTTTTTCCTTTGTGGATTGCAGGATGCAAAAGCTTCTTATGTCTGGATACTCTATTGCATCACTTTTGGAGTGGTTGGCTGCAAGATTGGGTGGAAAGCTTCCTGGAGGCGGAAGATGGAGACCTATGGGTGCTAGTAGTGATTGTAAGGTTGAGATGGAAGTGGTTGCTTTATTTGGCATGGGTGATGCTTTTTTGGTTGCCCTGTTTGCTCTGGTTCTTTGGTGTGCTATGCCCATTATTTCTGCTCTTCCTGGCCTTGGCCTTTATTGGATGAGGCTTGGTGGCTTATGGAGGTTTTTGGTGGCTCGTGCTTGGTGCGGGGCTTCTCCCCCTGTGGGAATTGCTGTGATTGGGGTTGGGTGTCATCTACCTAACCTGGTGTTCCCTCTTGCTTGTTGCTAGCAAAAAGGTTTCCTTGGTCCTATCATGGCCATTTATGATTTGAATGCTATATCTGGTTGGGTTTTGGTTGTTTGGGTGGTTTTTCTTCAAATATATAGGCTCTGAGGTGTGTTGCACCCCTTCATTGGGTGGTTGTGGCTCTGGGAGCCTCTGTTCCCCATGAGGCTTTGGTGTTGATATTAATGGAGGGGTTGTGGCCTTTGTTCTTGAAGGGTTAATTGTTCCCTGTGAGGTAGCCTTGTGGTTGGTGTTGTTGCTTATGGTTGTGGCTAAAGCATTTGTGATGCAGGGGTCTATTTTTCCCTGTGAATTTTGTTGGCTATTAGTGATGGTTGGGAACCTCTCACATGTTTCGGCTTGGTGCCCCTGGTTTTTTAAGACAAATCTAATGAAGGGGTTTGTTATTGGTTTTTGGGTTTTATGTTCTTCACAGTTTATTGGATATGGTGTTACTTCTTCTGTTGTGAAGTTGCTGATGTGTGAATTCTGGGTCATGATCCTCCCTTTGATGGTGATGCTTTCTCTTTTTACGGGAGTTTATTTTCTTATGATGGCAATTTTTTTGTTGTGGCTGAAGGCTCCTGTGTTTTTGAACTCTGATCTGTTGGGTTTCAGCCATGGATTTTCTTCTCCTTTCATGTACCAGTTCCCTTCCTTGTCAAAGGTGCTAATTATTTCCCTCTCTTCTGATGTTTTCTTTCTGATTCTATAACTATTATCTTCTATGGAGGTGAAGACTGCTCCCATTGAGGCAGAGCCCTCTTCTATTGAGGGGAAGGTGGTTGTTGTAGATTAGGTGGAGAGTTCTTTCTTATCTTCTTGTTGCTATCAAGGGGGAGCTTGTGTGGGTAGATGAGTGAAGTCGTTGGAGGTTTGGGCTCTCATTTCTTCCTCTCCTATAGAGGGGAGCTCTGTCCTATTGAGGTGGGGTTGGAGTTGGCATTTTTGGTTGGATGTTGCTACATGAAGGCTATTATGTTTCATTTCTCCTTAGTTTCTCCTTTTGAGGTGGGGTTTTTGGAGTTGGTGATGTTTTTGTTTAGGGGCTTGATGGTGCTCTACACCATCAAGAGGATTGTCTCTTTTGGTTAAGGGGTGTTTTCTCTAAGCAGTTGGTTTGCTAATGTTGGGCTGATGCGGGCAGGTTCATTGTTTATCTAAGGGTTTTTGGTCCTAGCTAAAACTAGGTTGTATTAGGGTTTCAAGCCCTTTCTTGTTCATAAGTTACATCGTGTGTAGTCATGTTAATATTTTAGAGGCTTTTGTGGGGCTGCTGTTGGTATTTGGGTTATATTTTTTGCAGCTTGCTTAAACTTGTATTGGGTTCTAGGATCCCATCAAAACCTATTTTTTACCCCTAATCAAAACATCCAAAGGGTAAGACAAGAAGATACAAAATCCCAAGAAAAATACTTCATTAGATAGTGAGCATTCCTCCAAATCATCTAAAAAGTCAAAAAAGAAACCTCGAGCCACTCCTTAGATTTTTTTTTATGTCTGGTGAGTCTTCCTCCAAGGAAAAGAAGAAATCATTTGAAAGTTATAGTTTTTGTGGTAAAGAGGTACATCCATTCACTAGATGTTGGAAGAGATTAGAGGCCTTGGAGGAATCCATGCAACAACATAACCTCTCGACCCCTAAATCTTCTTCCTCATCTATATGTAAAGGTGATTCTCTTTCTGCATGGGCCTTACCTTCTGCAACTCCATGGATACTTGATTCTGGTGTAGCACATCACATGAAACCTTCTTAGGATTTGATCTCATCCTTTTCAGATTGTAGCACTAATCAGATTACAGTTGGGGATTCTACACAACTTTCAATTTTGGGCTTAGGCATTGCCACACTTGACGGTGGTTTTCTTCAAGAGGTACTTCTAGTTCCTTATATCTCCACCAACCTTCTTTTAGTGTATCATATTTGTCAATCTGGCACCGATAAGACAATCAAGTTTACCCCACATGATTTAGTTATTCGAGACCTTCATGATCCTGATATTATTATGGCTACTGGCACTACAACAAATCCCCGTGATTTGCTCCATTTTTTTCTTCCACCCACTGTTTTAATGTATTTTTGCAATTTTTTGAAAACATCGGCGCTATTTATCGGGATGGCACTATTTTTGGCATTTATTTGCGCTGATCAAGACAAGTCAGCACTAATTTGCACCAAAATTAGCACCACCTTTAGCGTCAATAGTGGATTCTAGTAAGGTGCCGCCATTAGCGCTACCTTTGGCTTCGAGTTTAGCTTTGAGTTTAGCACCATTTTTAGCTTCAAGTTTAGCTTTGGGTTTAGCACCGATTTAGACACCCCTATGTCAAAGTGACTTATTTATATGTCTCATCGATGATGTAAAATAGTGAAATTTCAACAAAATACAAGCATATCAAGGAGAGAATCACTTACGTCACATCGACAAGGTATATCTACAAGTGCTCAGTGAAACACAACTCTTAGATATAATGAAGTAATGTCGATGAGATATTGAGATATCGGTAAGACAAATAAGATTGTCTCATCGACACTCTTCAAGTAATGATCAAAATAAAACACCGCTAGACCACAGGGAAGGTGAGAAACATAGTTAGTAGAGCGGTATACACTGCAACCCCGCAACCTCGTAACAAAAATCCTTGAGCAAGGTGGTAGTGCAGTAAACAAAAAAAGGGAAGGAAAAAACACTACCATACTGCAACAGGTATAATAAGATATGGTGTTAGTACGATAATCGTGGCATCATTGTAATTTACAACAATAAATGCAAAAAATCATGTCAATCACAATCCATTTGAATAAATCATTTAAGGAATCAAGAATATAGCCCACCAAAATACTCTAAAACTCTAAAAAACATACTCTAAAAATTTCGTGGAAATCTTATTTTTAGGCATAGCCCGCTAGAATGGAGTTTTTTTTTAATAAACATACAATAAAACCTTATTTTTGGGTGTAGCCTACCAAAATGGAGAAGTGTTTCAGTAAATAATGATAGAGAATGGTAAGGAGATGTGCATGATAGGAGGCATAGGATTCGTTGTTGTTTATCTCATTCATGCTTTGATCAACAAGGGTTACAATGTTCGTGCTACTATTTGTAATCCCGATATTTAATTGACATATGTTTTCATAATCTCAAATTCCTTCAGATGCTTTTGAAGTATCAATTTATCCTATATAGGGTTTAGAATGACTTCTTTTAATTTAAAAAAATAAATCAGATGCTTTTGAAGTATTAATGTGTCCTATATAGGGTTTAGAATAATTTATTTTAATTTTAAAAAATAAATAAATGATGTATTTTCTTGTGATTAGATAATGTGGAGATCTCCTAAATCTTCCCTAGCACACTATCCTCTTTCACATTGTGTTCATTATTCTAGCTGCTAGGGTTTTGCATTTGATATCTTTAATATCTTCATGATAGTGGCTTTTAAATAGATCTCAATCTTTTCTTTAATCTTTATCATGGTAACCCTTGAGTTCCATAATCCACCTTCAATCTCTTCTAAGAACGTTGTCTTAAGCTAGACTACATAGTATGCATAGAAAGCAAGTCCTTCATACCTTCCATTGTTCCAAACCACCACTCATTGCCTTGCTTAAAATGGTGCCCCCATAAGCACAATATAGCCCACCAAAATACTCTAAAACTCTAAAAAACATACTCTATAAATTTCGTGGAAATCTTATTTTTAGGCATAGCCCGCTAGAATGGAGTTTTTATTTTAATAAACATACAATAAAACCTTTGTTGAAACCTTATTTTTAGGTGTAGCCTGCCAAAATGGAGAAGTGTTTCAGTAAATAATGACAGAGAATGGTAAGGAGATGTGCATGATAGGAGGCATAGGATTCATTTCTTTTTATCTCATTCGTGCTCTGATCAACAAGGGTTACAATGTTCGCGCTACTATTTGTAATCTAGGTATTTAATTGACATATGTTTTCATAATCTCAAAATCCTTCAGATGCTTTTGAAGTATCAATTTATCCTATATAGGGTTTAGAATGACTTCTTTTAATTTTTAAAAATAAAACAGATGCTTTTGAAGTATTAATGTGTCCTATATAGGGTTTAGAATAATTTATTTTAATTTTAAAAAATAAATAAATGATGTATTTTCCTGTGATTAGATAATGTGGAGATCTCCTAAATCTTCCCTAGCACTATCCTCTTTCACACTGCATTCATTATTCCAGTTGCTAGGGTTTTGCATTTGACATCTTTAATATCTTCATGATAGTGGATTTTAAATAGATCTCAATCTTTTCTTTAATCTTTATCATGGTAACCCTTGAGTTCCATAATCCACCTTCAATCTCTTCTAAGAATGTTGTCTTAAGCTAGACTGCATAGTATGCATATAAAGCAAGTCCTTCATACCTGCCATTGTTCCAAACCACCACTCATTGCCTTGCTTAAAATGTTGCCTCCATAAGCACAATAACATGTTTTAAAATAATGGTTGCCAATGATTGACCATTAAGGTCACTAATTTTATCAATATACAATGAGATTTTTATCTTCAAACATAAGGCACTATGGAGGATAACATTGTGAATTATTTGTTGTGTACAATTTTCTTTTCTTGACATTTACTACTTTGCTAACTACCTTTAAGACTAGATATTGCACCATCAGCTGCAATCTCAAACAACTCATTCACTGTCACTTGAAGATTCCTTTCATGAGCATCCTTGTATAAAATCAAACTATGCCCTATAGACTGCCTACTTACTTACTAATATATAGGACTCATTGTTTCATGGTATTTTGAGTTTTATTTATAAGGGGTTAATATGTGGCATTTCTATGTGCAGGAATAATAGATTGTGATGCAACGTTCGAGTATTGACGGTTCAGGAAAAAATGGATTGCTATGAGTGTTATAACTAGGTTGGATTGTACATTGAGCTGGTGTGAAACACTTCTAGGTGTTTTTGCTTTGAATCAGAACTTGTGTGTAGGAATTTCCAAATATGTGATAGAGGAAGCTCCTACATTCTAAAGATAAAATCATAAATCTACTTATCCAGTTTCTGATCCAACCTAACATCTTTAATATCTGATAGAGAAAGTTTGTACATTCTAAAGATAAAATCATAAATCTTCTTATCCAACTTTTGATCTAATTTGAGGTTGTGAATATCGAACAGAGAAAGTTCCTATATTCTAAAGATAAAATCATAAATTTTATTGATCCAATTGGAGTTCCAATTTCAGGTCGTGAAGCTCTGACAAAGAAAGTTCCTACATTCTAAAGATAAAATCATAAATTTGTTTGGTCCAATTGTAAGGATTTATCTTTTTAATTATACTTTCTGAAATTTGTCTTGATACAAATTGTTACTTTAGAATTATGGTATTTATTTTCTTCTAATGTTTTCAACCCTCATTTCAGGGAAGAGCTCCGAAGATGGTTCCTTCAGATGGAGACTACACTTTCCGCTATTGGTTCCATCTAGAAACACCAGAAGCTTAGGTACTGTCATACTCAGGTACAACAGAGTTTGAGGTTACCTTGTTCTCCTTGATACAAAATTTTATCCTTCAATCCCTCTTAAACAACATTCACTATTACGGAATTCATCATTATACCTTTTATGAATTCGATTTAATTTTTTATGTGGAAACATGTTGTCTCTATCTTTGCAAGTGATGACTATTGTGTAAGATTTTAATCTACATGACTGCCCCTCATGTTCAATTCTTGTGACTGTTATGATGCTTGGGGATCCTTAATTTTAACCAGATTGTTAATGAAAACTATCTTGGAATCCTTGATGATCAGTTTTGATAGAATCATTGCTATGTTGATAGTGGAATGTTTTTACTAATAAGGATAAATCTTTATCAATAAGGAGATTACCCCTTACCAACATACTCCACTATCCTTGCAAAGATTGATCTTTAATGCTTCATGGATGGTTTACTTGTGATTATCCTTCTCAAATGAAACAATAGGGAAGTAGGCTAGGCTCAACCCTTGTGGGAGCCACATTTCACCCCACATGCCGTAACCAGATAAAAAAAACAACAATCTAATTTTATTTATACCTGCACAATGAGAAAACATGTTAGATAAAACTGAGCATATGATAGATATGTTTGATAACTTTCTTGTTTTCCTGGACATCTATGGTATGCAATTTATTTGAATGCACATGATGATAAAATTATATGTTTATAGATGTATGCACATATTTTGACTGGTGATCCTTCATTGCTCTAACAACACTCTTCTCACTCAAATGCAGGGAACCTAGGAGCAGTAAGGAAGACATCAACTTGGAGGCTTAGACAAGTGGGAAGACTGAAGATGATGCAGAATAAAGCAAACAGGATTCCTCATTGAGGCAATGACGGTCCCCTTTCGATTTATGTGTATTTTTCTCTTTTGTATCTATAAATGTATAGTTTTTCAATTATATGCATCCAAATAGTCAGTTCCACGACTTGTGTGGAACAACATACATTTATATTATCAATAAAGACTACATTTTTGAAAGGATTGTGCAATCTTTTCTATATTATATGCATCTACATAAGTGTAATATAGTAATGTAATCTTCTGATTTTGTTTATGCACATGAATGTAATGTAGTAGAAATTAAAATGTACCTTACTCTTCATTTGAAAATCACAAAATCTCTACCTAATTGAGCTATTAACTTTTGTGTCTTCACAAACATATGTTGATACAAAATGAATGGAAGAAGCATCCAAGTAATCCTATTTTTTCTTCCAATAATTCATACCAAAGATTGAACAATTTAAGTATATTGCAATAGGTAATTTGTATTGACACGAATAATATTACTGAAGCATTTCAAATTTTAGGCCATAAGAATCATCCTTTTTTAAACATGGATTGTGTTACAGCCAAAATTACATCCTGGTGCAAGAGCACCAAGTTGCTTTCAAGCCTCCATGAGGCCATTTGTAAATAGTTGGTCTATTTTATGTATTGGGTCTTATAATAAGGTTTATCAAGCCATTTTATAGATGTTTGAGTTTTAGGAAGTAATATTTGAAGTCATTTTTCAAATAATGTTTAAAGTTGTTATATATTGTAAAAATTGTAAAAGTTGCTCAAGAAAGTTGTCAAGCAACTTGTCAAAAGTGTCATTAAAGTGTTTCATCAACAAACTAACTAAAAGGTGGTTGAAAATAGTTGGTTTTGGTTGTAAATGTATAAGTACACCCTCCAAAACTCGAATTGGAGAGGTTGGAGAGGTTGGAGACATTATTTTGGAGTTTGATGAATGGCAACCTCAAGTTTGGTATGCATTTTCTGATTTTTAGATTGTTTTCAGGTTGAAGTTGTGCTTTGTACGGCCTGATTTGGAATGAAATAATGGATTATCATATATGTATGGAAAGATCTCTGTTTCTAGTTTCCAATTATTTTTGTCTCATTGAATTTCATTCAGTTTTGTGGAAGTTATGACTATTTTGGTGAGGGAAGGTTTGAACACTGCCTAGGGTTTGCAGTTTTGGGAAAAATGCAATAACTTTATTTTCCACCGTTGGATCTTCATAAAAATTGTAAGGAAGGTCTGTGCTTATTCTATTTGAAATCTCACCAAAGGGATTGGCTTCATTATTTGTTTTATGGAAGTTATTAATGACTGTTTTTTGCATTGAATTGTGGGTTGTTGTGAAAATGATTACATTGTGATCTAGAATGCACTTAATCATTGTTTGAGATGAATATTTTTATGAAAGTTGTCAATTAAATGGAAGGTTGAGTTTTGACTCCTCTTTTCTCTGCATCATAGTGGTATCAGAGCCTGAAGATGCTCTAGGAAGTTGTTTGTGGTTTGTGTGTGGTTGTTTGCAGGTTGAGGAAGGAACCTGATTGCCTAGGTGTGGCAAGGTGAAGTGGAAGCAAGGAGAGACTTGCTTGTGAAGATGGAATTTTTAAAGAGATGTTGGCAGGTTGAGGATTCACGAAGGAAGAAGGAAAGAGAGGAAAAGGAAATGAGAAAGAAGGAAAGACAAAAGGCAAGACAAATAGAGTTTGAGGAAGCCCTAGAAAAGATAAGCCAAAGGTTGGAAAGATTAGACAAAGAACACCAACTTCTTAAGGAAGCACAAAGGAGTTGGAATATACCAATTTCAAAGAGGTTAATATGGCCTCTAAAGAAGATTATGAAGAAGCAAAGAAAACAAAAGAAGGCAAAAAATGAGACAAAGGTAAAGTTTGAATCTATTGTTCAAGTTGAGCAAGATCAGTTACAAGTTGAGATGCATGATATTTTGATTGTGTTTGAAGATGAACAAACTTCTTTGTTGGTTAATGAACATGTTGATGTTGAGATTAATGATGTGGTTGTTGTTGGTACTCAAGTAGTTGATGAACAAGTTGATAAGGTTGTTAATATTACTGATAATCTTGGTATTGATACTGAAGTTGATGATGATAAAGTTGTTGATAACATTGATGTTGATATTCATGACCAAGTTGTTGTTGATGATAAGGTTGTTAATAAAGATGTTGCAGATCTATTTGCTAATGAGGTTTATGAAGGTTTGAAAGAGTATGATTCAGATTATATATGGTACTCTAATGATAAGAATGAAGATATAGATGGTGCTACTGAGGTTTATACACAAGAAATAGAGTTTTGGAGCCTAGATGTTGAGAAGATGATGGAGAAGAGATGGTATAAGAAGAAGAGGAAGACAAAACCATGGGTTAAGATGAAGATACAAGTGTTTTTTATTGCAGATGATAGTGAAAAATCATTTATTTTTGCAGGTGCTTTATTCTATGCTAACTCAGGGGACTTGAGTTTTTTCTTCAAGGGGTGTATGGTGCAAGAGCACCAAGTTGCTTTCAAGCCTCCATGAGGCCATTTGTAAATAGTTGGTCTATTTTATGTATTGGGTCTTATAATAAGGTTTATCAAGCCATTTTATAGATGTTTGAGTTTTAGGAAGTAATATTTGAAGTCATTTTTCAAATAATGTTTAAAGTTGTTATATATTGTAAAAATTGTAAAAGTTGCTCAAGAAAGTTGTCAAGCAACTTGTCAAAAGTGTCATTAAAGTGTTTCATCAACAAACTAACTAAAAGGTGGTTGAAAATAGTTGGTTTTGGTTGTAAATGTATAAGTACACCCTCCAAAACTCGAATTGGAGAGGTTGGAGAGGTTGGAGACATTATTTTGGAGTTTGATGAATGGCAACCTCAAGTTTGGTATGCATTTTCTGATTTTTAGATTGTTTTCAGGTTGAAGTTGTGCTTTGTACGGCCTGATTTGGAATGAAATAATGGATTATCATATATGTATGGAAAGATCTCTGTTTCTAGTTTCCAATTATTTTTGTCTCATTGAATTTCATTCAGTTTTGTGGAAGTTATGACTATTTTGGTGAGGGAAGGTTTGAACACTGCCTAGGGTTTGCAGTTTTGGGAAAAATGCAATAACTTTATTTTCCACCGTTGGATCTTCATAAAAATTGTAAGGAAGGTCTGTTCTTATTCTATTTGAAATCTCACCAAAGGGATTGGCTTCATTATTTGTTTTATGGAAGTTATTAATGACTGTTTTTTGCATTGAATTGTGGGTTGTTGTGAAAATGATTACATTGTGATCTAGAATGCACTTAATCATTGTTTGAGATGAATATTTTTATGAAAGTTGTCAATTAAATGGAAGGTTGAGTTTTGAATCCTCTTTGCTCTGCATCACATCCTAATTATTTTTGCATACTTCCATTTTCACTCATCTCTTACATCCACCATATGCATAGAATTCATGTCATAATAACTTAAATTTAATAAAATCCCTCACACGAGCTTCCAAATAAAACCCTTGATCACAACATCAAAGTGTATTCCTCCTTTTAAATACTCTTATGATTGCTCATAGCATATCATCAAGACAAAACCATGTCGATGAGTCCCTCCAAAGTCTCCCTGACATTAGCACAAAGCACATATCAGAAATGTAGATGAGATACCCCTATGTCGAAGAGACTTATTTATATGTTTCATCGATGATGTAAAATAGTTAAATGCCAACAAGATACATGCATATCAAGGAGAGAATCACTTATGTCACAACAACAATGTATATCTACAAGTGCTTGGCGAAACACAACTCTTGGATATAATGAAGTAATTATCGATGAGACAGTGGCATATCGACAAGAGACATTAAATTATCTCATCAACACCGACAACCAACATCAGAGGAACACAAGATCTAATATTGATGAGACATTGAGATATTGGTAAGACAAATAAGATTGTCTCATTGACACTCTTCAAGTAATGATCAAAAGAATACATCACTATACCACAGGGAAGGTGAGCAACATATACGGTAGAGCAGTATACACCGCAACCTCATAGTAAGAAGCCTTGAGCAAGGCTATAGTACGGTAAAAAACATAAGGGAAGGGAAAAACACCACCATACCGACATATCGAAGAAACTATGAGTGTTTTAATTAAAATTCTCTTCGACAGTTATGAAATGATGATTAGTCCGATTGATGTGACTAACGAAAATATCGATGAGACTACCACTATTAATGAAGAACTTGATCATAAAGGTGGCACAAGCACCATTTATGAACCAGGGCTGGATGAAGTGTCCTGAAATTTAATAAATATGACCTCAAAGAAGTTGAAATCATTGTGAATTGTAATTGAAGGATTTGGAGAACCAGGTTGGACAGCGGTAGGTAGCTGGAAATTCATAGCATTTATCGAAGTAAGTGATCTAGACTCAAATCAAAGTATTTTATTAGTAAGTAGATGAAAGCATTGCATGAGTAGGGTTGAGATGGAAAAAACCCCAAACAAATAGAAAGAAAAAAGATAGAAAACTAAAGCTAGGCAATTGAATAAAGACTTAATTGATCAGTGTCCTAGGTTTGGGCCAAAATCTAGAAGAATAATACATCTTAACCCATTGTGTGTGACATTAGAAGATAAATAGAATAATCTGGGAGATGTATGGACTTCATGTAGGGGTTACGACCTCTTTATTTATCATTATAGGAATAAATTCCGACATAGCCCAGTGTCAAACCCGTGGAATTTGAATTTGGGTAAATTTGTAGTACCTAACGTATTTTTGAATGTAGAGTTAATCAAGGTGTTGGCAAAGAATTACTATCCAAAGATGAGAGAAATTCATTTGCTCGATGGGTCATAGTTCATGGTCATAAAGACATATTATATTTCCATGATTTTTCAATTAGACACTTCCCTGAAAACACAATTATGAATCAGAGACTTGTTAGAGGAATACCGCACCATGGACACAAGTTACAAGAGGTTGAAATTTCCTCTACATAGGGTTAAATTTTTGGGTAACCAAAGTATGAGGTTCTCTAGTGAAGATAAGCCCCCATTATCTATGGCTTTGTTTGAAGAATACTTTCAATACACTTATTACTCAACTGGTCAAGTACTGGGAATCGATGTTCCTGAGAACATGAAAATTTCTCCCATGGTTTTAGCCATAGACATCTAGAGCCATAATGCCTGACCCTATGATTATGTAAAGAATTTATCAGATGCGATCAATAATGCCCTCAACATCATCAAGAATGATAGTGAAGCCATTAATTTCAAGTACTATTCTCTTTTCGTGCACATGATATTATATGAAGGGCAGTTGATGGGATATGGGGTGAGGAATTAAGAATAAAAGACTTAGATAATGATGGAAATTCAAGGCCTGTATAAATGTGGACACCTATGTGGGAGAACAGGTGTGGGAGGTCCCACTACCTATATTTTGAGGAATACTTTGTCAAACCACTATACAAGATGCTAGGCTACAAATGTGACAACAACCTCTCCCTAGAGATCTTAAGATTTCTTCGACCAAAAGATATGGGTCATTAAGCAGGGATAAATCACAATTGGGGGGACTGGTACATGTTTGAGGATTGTACTATTATCAGGGTTTATGGATTTGAAGTTGCACCTTATTTACTGCCTAAGACTATGCCAAACAAAGGTGCTTATTTAGAGATCATAAGGTAATTGTCATTTTTAGCTTTCATGCATTTAAAGAGCTACGGGAGGAAGACTTTCAAGACTTCCACTTTATGCTTTGGTTATTTTACTATTATCTTTGATTCAGGCTATGACTTGGTTAGTGGTAAAATGGATTATTATGGCTTGCTGATTGGCCACAAAAGGGAAAAGTTTTATCCTGAACACTTCATTTGTGATGCCATTTTTTTTCAGAAATTGAAAGAGTATGAGAATAGTTTCCTCTTAGAAGAATGTCATTAGAAATTGTGAAGAAAAACAACACATGATGAGAATGAATACCTATAGTAGGGTTATGATGGTTGAGGCTTGGAAGGTGAATAATAACCCAGGCTATATAGGGGCTTTCCTTGAGGTAAATGATCCCACATAAAGAATTGAACAGTTAATCCTCCATGAAGAAGAATTGATAAGAGATGTGGCACTTGTGGCATTTGAAAGAGGAAGGGGCATCAGTCCTAGGAGGCAAGTAGAAAATATCACACCACTAGATCACTTATCACCTCAGCCTACTCCTGAAGTGATATTTTTAGTTGGTTCCCCATCCATGGAAGAAGATAACACTGAGGATGAAGAAGAAGTCTCATAGTTTAATGATCTTGTTATACCTCAATATGAGATTCCATTGGAAAGAAGTGTGATCACCTTTGAAGCCTCTGATGAGCTATCAGATGATGTGAGGCATTGTGCAAGTCAAGAATTTTTTGTAGATGATACTTTTGTGTAGACACCTAAATTTAAGTCCTTTATATATGAGTATAAAGGAAGACTAATAAGAGAAATGTTAAAGGACACCTTGGGAAATTAGCTTATGCCTTGATAGAGTTGCAACATGAAGTTGATAGAGAAATAAGAAACATGACTACTAAGAGAGGAAGAGCATTATTGCAAGAAACTGGAGTTATGCTCCTTCCTGGGTGGGATATTAGTTCAACCATTGTGTTTGAATTTTTTTGAAGAGAAAGAATATTTTTTTTCAAATAACGGATGAAGCAGGTGATAGGGTCTATACAGGGTTAGGGTACAATCTTGATAATACCACTTTGCAAATTTGGGCTCTTTATCCCCTAAACAAGAAGCCTTCTCTCATTGACCATGATCAGATTTTTGGACAACCATTGTGTTTGAATTTTTTTGAAGAGAAAGAATATTTTTTTTCAAATAACGGATGAAGCAGGTGATAGGGTCTATACAGGGTTAGGGTACAATCTTGATAATACCACTTTGCAAATTTGGGCTCTTTATCCCCTAAACAAGAAGCCTTCTCTCATTGACCATGATCAGATTTTTGGCCATCTCCTAGTGCAAAGAGTAGGGGAGATAGATCCCTTGGAGACTGCTGACTTGAATGTGAATGTAGCCAAATTCACCAAAGCCCAGATCCAAAAGCTAGTAAGAGATAGCCGGTGGTTGATAGAGGAAAATGATAGGTTGAAACAAGAATTAACCAACTACAATGATAGGTTGTCTGCTTCTCCAAGGCTTTACTCTCCTTTAATTGAACATGATAGAAAGGTGTTAGAGGCCATGTCTAAGACTATTCAATGGAAGCATAAATTTGAAAAGGCTCAAAAGGAACAAGAAGAACTAAATATAAAATTGAAGGCTACTACTTTTGAAGTAGCATCAGGGATAATTTGTATGAAATTCAAAGATATGTGCCAACATGCAGATGGTGTCTAGCATGCTCATAATAGAACATATAAGGCCCTTGTGGAGCATGGAAGACTGCTTGATAGGATGAAGGAAATGGAATCCCATATCAAGGCAAAAGATGGAGATAATAATGCTTTGCTCCAAGAATGTCAGAGCCTCATGAATACACATGAAAACTTCTAGAATATATTGACATAGGAATTGAGTGAATTTAGCCAACCACTATGTATGGCCATACCATATTTCTTTGAAGAAATAGATTTGAAGGATTAGGAAACTTGGAAAAATGAGATATCAAAATATTTTCCAGGTATCCTTGATGACATCAATGATGAGGATGAGGTACTTAGGAAAATTCATAAGCAACTCGAGAGTATTGCTGGATTGGAGAATGTAATGACAAACACTCTACAGAATGCAAACACTTATGCCCAGGAGAAATACATTGATCACATGTGAAAGGTTAATTTTTTCCTTGCACAATTTGTATGAGGAGGTAGTGAAATTTTGGTTGTTGTGGACGCATTAACATGGTACTTAAGCCTTGAACAAATATTAGGTGGTCATGAGCACTTGTTGATGATTAACAGATTGTGGTGCATCCAAAAATAAACTCTTTTTAAGTTTCTATATTATGTTAATTATGCTTTAGTTAAGAAATGATGTAACTTTTGTGAACGGAACTGAAGCTTGTTGCTTCTCGTACAAATAGGGAAACCAAGGTTTGATTTTGATCATCATATTGTCATCATTTCAATCCATTAGAATAAATACTAGACCATCTCATCCACTTATTCATATCAAAAGAACTCATGTTATGTATGTTTATATTTTGAGCAATATAATGGAGTAGATACATTATAAATTGTAATCCATTTTTAGTGTTCAATTTTTGTGTTGATTTTCATGCTTATTTATTTCTTTGCTATCTCCAAAGTGGTCTTTTCAAGTTGTTTAAATCTGCAAGATTTATCAGGGCACATTTGTTATTACTGTGTGGATGGTTTGATTGGTTTCTGGTTAGGTGTGAATTAAATTCCTTTCAAATAATTTACTTTAATTGGTTCGTATCAAGGAATAAAGTCCTCTTAGAGATTGGCACCCTCTTATGGTCTAAAAACCCGCATTTTTGAGACCCAACAGATTGCAAATAACTCTGAAAATTTAGAAGTCTATGAAACAATGTATATATTCTATGAAATAGTGTATATATTTTTGTGGTTGTAAATATTCTTGTACTTGTATATTCTATGAAACATTCCTTATTTTGTATGAAACGGTGTATATATTCTTGTACTTGCAAATATCGTTTTACTGTTATGTCTATTAAAGAAAACAAAGTTTGAATAAAAAATGCTTCACCTTTTTTTGTAAGTGAGTATGTGAATTATTGTTTAAGGAAAAATCTTACAGTGTTTACATTTTTAGTTTACTAGTTTCAAATCTTCATTTTCTATGTATATAAAATTATATGTGCTCTTTATCTCTAATGACATAAAATAGTAATGTCATCAGAATTAGGGTTTTCAATTTCAGGACCATCATTGTCCACACTTTTCATATCCTATTCACTTTTAAGTACAATCATCAAAAACTTATTTTTATTTCTTGTCCTAGTTAATCTTGATTCCTTTCAGCATAGCACAATAGGTTGTATGTTAAATTTCAAACATTTTCTTTGCATTTTTTTGTATATATTATTTTCTTAGTGAATCATTATGTAATAACAATTTTACTTTTGAGATATATAGTAAAAATAAATGAAATCACATGTTTGATTTGTCAAGGGAAATTTATGGTGAATACCCTATCTCTTTCAGATAAGTGTGCAAGTGAAATAAGACATAACTGATTGAATCTAATTTTCTACTGTACAATTGTTTTTTTATGTGCTTTTTACTTTTTGCATGTGGATTACCCTCAGAAAGAGACTACTTATCTTTTATTAAATGAAGCCTTTACATTTCCTATATATGAAAGGAATTTACTGCATGCCAATAGGTTCGTGAACTTCATACAAATTCAGATTGATGTAAAAGGCCATCCCCACAAATGTTGTTTGGTCTAGAATTATAATGGAAAATAAATAAAAAATCTAGGAGAATAAAAAAAGTTTTCAATTTTCCAAGTACAACATAATATTACTGAAGCATTTCAAAGTTTAGTCCATAAGAATCATGCTTTTTTAAACATGGATTGCAAATAATTCTGAAAATTTAGAAGTATTGGTCATTAACATTATTGTCTACTACAATGTCATCCAGTGTATCATTGTCAATGTTCATATGTTCTTTCAAGTATTTAATATTACCATCATCCTCATCTTGACTTGCATCATCTTCATCATCATTGAAATTTGACTGTAGACCATCTATATTGTTACCAAAGGTATTTGGATCATCATTTTCTATACCATCCATATTGTTGTCTTCCATAACATCATCTAACTCTGGATTGTTGTCTTCTTGTGCTTGAACATAACCATCTTCAACATCATCATGGATGCCAATTTATTTGATGTTCTCTAATTCCTCTCTCTCAATTTTTTGGCCATCATTGTTTTGCTCAGTATCCAATAATGCATTATCAAATACTTGCCTTAATATTGAATCATAATGTATGACAAATATCCATTTCGGGTCCAAAATATCTTCATAAAAAAATACCTGCACATGAACGACATACATATATTAGACGTATGTTATAACAATTTTATTGATTAATAAACACATGTATATATTCATAATAAGCTATGAATTGATAGATTAATGATCACTACCGCTTCTTGTTTGAGTTAAAGAAATACTTGCTCACAATGAATTGGTAGAACATAAGGCTCCTTATCCTCCGGTAGGAACAATGAAGAATCTATAGAAAACAATCCACTATGGGTATCATGTCTTTGTGTCCTCTCAAATGATTCATACCATGTACGCTTAAAAATACAACATTTAAAAGAGTGGTAGTGCAACTCAATAATTTCTTGTATTTTCCAAACATATTGTAGATTCCCTTCAATTATATTCTTATGTTTTGAGCTTGATCGATTGGATTTCTTGAATTCAACCATGATGCCACAATCGAAGGATTGTCTCTTTATGTCTACACTTTCTACATGATAATGCCAACTATATGCCCACATTGCTGGATATTTTCTCACCCGTGAAAGACCATTTATTTCAGTGAAAAAAAATATAATGATGAATATTAAAATAGTTAATACTATCAAAACTATAAGGAAACAAAATTTTGTAAAATTCCAACTGTACCTTTCTTTCACATCCTCTAGACATGTTGATTTCATCTTCTGTTATTTTTGAATCTATACCTGCATCTTCAATTTGATTTTGAATTTTTTCAATAACCCATTATAGTGTGTAATCTTTGCCCCATTCCCCAAGCAGATGAGTGGGAAGTGGAGTATTCCTTGGGTTTGATCTCTTAAACTATCTCCTTGCTTCTAACACTTATTCTCTCTTTTTATCATACAGATCAATCCATTTGTTCATAAAGTCCATGTGGTACATAATGAACTTGTCGAGTATAGAACTTTCATCTACACCTATTACATGTCAACATGCTTATTTTAAACTCAAAATGTCATGCTATTAATTTGACAAATAAATTATAGAGTAAATTAATGATTGCAAGAAAAACAAACACACTGATTGTGAATTTACTTAATAATTTCTACTTCAACACCATTAGATTATGTTTTTTTTCCATCAATAATATCTGATGCTTTTTCTTCATCCCAGATGCATGGGCCATCTTCAAAATCCTTACCAAGGAATTAACACAGGAAGAAAAATACTTCATTCAATACATACCCTTCAACCATGCAACCCTATGGATGTGCCTTTTGTCAGACATATCTTTTAAGAGTTTTTATATACCCCTCAAAGAAAAACATCCACCTCATTGATACAACATCTGTCAATTCAATGTCATCGAATAGGTGTATAAGTAAATGGACTTGTAGGCCCATGAAACTTGTAGGGAGCTCCTTCTCAAATACACATACAATTTCTATCATTTCCTTCTTCCACTTTGGCACTTCAGATTCATGGATCTCCTCAGAGGTCACCCACCTAATATAAGAATAGTAAATTAGTATGAATCTTTAGTCATAAATTAAAATGCAATATAAAATCTCTATGTCTCTCACACATGAACATTTCATATAACCACATACCTTGTAAATGCTAACAATTGACTTATGGCATTCCTTAAGTCAATTGTAAGATAGGAATCCCCCCTAATTCCAATGGCATGATATGCTATCAAACACATTTATGAAAAGGTCATTAGTAATTTTTTATCACTCAAAAAAATATCAAAATAAATTTAGTGCTTAATCAATGTTACCAGTTAATGTTAAATGCTGATATAATACCTTCATTAAATTATGAAAATCATATGTTTTAAATCCTGTGATATGTCCATCAACTGTAAAATCTTTAGCCAATGATGAACCATAGCCTATAGGTTTCCTTATTGAATGGATGACATTTTTTAGTTGGTCTAGCTTTTTTTTTTCAAAATCCATGGAGCTTCTGCATATGTTTCATTTTCCCTATTTGGTCACAAATATTTTCTATCAAATTTGGTATGCAAAAGAGAAATATCTCTCCTCGAAGACAAGGTGTCCTTCTCTTTGCCTGATATATGTCGAAATATAGAATCTGGGAAATTTTTGAAGATGTGCATAGGATCTAATAGGTGAGATATTAATAGATCCTTCTAGTAAGGGAGCTCATAAAATATGGGTTTCCTTTTCATTCCTTTTGGCATATTAACTACAACTTGTTCTGGTTCTTCAATTGAATCACCCCGATCAAAAAAATCCTCCCAAGCTTTCAATTCAACATCTTCATACTTCTTAAGCCAATCACCTAGACCCATAATCATGGGAGGGTCTCTATTTTTAACTTTTCCATCAAATTGATTCTTCAGGCTATTTCTAAACCTATGATCTAGTGGTAGAAAAACCCCGATGTTTACATAAATAAATTTATGTAGATCTTTAAAATACAGCCCTTGAAATTGTTCTGCACATCTTGGACATGCAAATATCCCCTTTGTTTGAATCCCTACAATTCAATAAGTAATATTAATAACATAAAAAAAATTAGTATAAAACTAAGTATGAAAGTTGGGATGACAATAAATTATGAGTGTAAATACGTAAATATTTTATCTTACCATAACAAACACCAAGTCTTGGGAAATCATGAATAGTCCAACATAGAACACCATACAACATGAAGGACCTATTTTATGGAGGACATGATATGTCATACATTCTTATACCTTTCCATAGCAGTTGCATATCATCAATAAAAGGTGCAACATAAACATCCATATTCTTAACTTGATGTTTTCCTAGAACAATGAGAGTCAACATAAGGTGCTCCTTTCTA
This sequence comes from Sequoiadendron giganteum, assembly GCA_007115665.2. NCBI lineage: Eukaryota > Viridiplantae > Streptophyta > Pinopsida > Cupressales > Cupressaceae > Sequoiadendron > Sequoiadendron giganteum. The sequence continues at coordinate 111,368,315 of CM021108.1, forward strand.
ACACTCATCCATGGGGGAATATTGTATACTATCAATCTGACTGGCCAAACACTATAATTTGAGCTCACGAAAGAGAATGGGCACACTCCATCAATTGAAATACCAAACCTGATACTACGAGGTTCATCTTTGAATTTTCTTGGCCATTTTTCCTCTATGTGTTTCATTGTTTCAGAGTTAGCCAAAATTCACATAAATCCATCTTTACTCATGTTCTTTGCATGCCACTCCATCAATTGTGCTAGTGAATTGCAATGAAACATTCGTTGAAGTCTAGGTATAATTGGCATGTGACGTAAAACCTTCTTTGGAACTGTAGGAGCTTGTACATCTGTATGACATCTCTTCTCTTTGCATACAGGGTATTCTACCTTGTTTTGATATTCATCTCTGTATAAAATGAAATCATTTTTACATGAATGAATTTTCTTATAGTCAATCCCCAACTCAACCAAAAATATACGCACCTCTCTGCAAGTTGATGGCAACACATTCTCTTCAGGGAATATTTTAGTTTTTAGTGCCCTGCAAGATTGCCAGAGATTAAATCAATTGAATGTTTGACTTACGATGAACATGTTTGATATGTCAATCTATACTAGGATTGTTTATATAAAATATATGGTTTTAAAATCCCCTTAAAGAAATATAAACAAAGTTTATGAATGTTTATGAAATATGTACACCAATTGACAACGAAAAGTAAGAAATAGATTTCAACTCACTTTAGTAGGGTAGTGAATCCTTTGTCTGACCAACCAAATAGTGACTTGATTTCTAATAATATTAATGTTCATGCTAGTTTTGAGTTTCTACTTGCACCCGATTTGAACACGAGTGTCTTCACTTCTTGCTTGATGGAGTCTTTGATGTTGTTATCATAAACATTACATTGGTGGTAATTAACCTTGATATCATCATTAGCTGTCAACCATATCATCATTATTGTCATCATTGTTTACATCCCCAAAGAAACTTGTAATAATTTCATTCAATCCTTCTTCATGCATTGCATTTTCACTATCATGATCATCATCATTAAGGCTAGGTGGCATGTCATCAGTGTATGCCTCTCATCAGCTCTTCAAATTTAACAGGTGGTAATGTTCTCTTCAATCTTTCTCTTTTCACCTTGGTATGGTTTAAAGGATGGTTTGGATCATCTCGTCCAAATCTTAATAACCCAGTTGGATCTTTGGTATTAGTATGTGTTTCATCAAAATCTTCTACCTATCAACAAGCACACACATTATTTAATGTTTGGAAACAATTGGATAAATCATAAATGTATCAATTTCAAAGAAATATAATCAAATATGGCTTAAAAAATAAAAATAGAAATTGTATGAACATATATATACATCAATTGAATAATGGAACATTATTTTATAGACTACCCTTTTTATACAATAATTTAAATAAAACACAATTTTGACAACATAGTTTATAAAACATCAGTCCACACTCATTTATTATTCTTTGGTTTTAATCGATTGTAGGAGGAATACTACTGAATGGAAGCTCATCATATATGTAATGTCTTTTTACAATCGCTCATTTGAATTGTTTCTTTCCACGACATACAAAACATCCACAAACAACAATTTTCTCAAAGTATTCATCCCATGTACTATAGTCCTAACCTACCTCTTCTTCAGTGCAATCATTTGTTGTGTCTACATTATCCATTGTAATATCCTCTTCCACCCATTGTCATCTACGTGATTTAACAATTTTAGGTCCACGTCCACGTACATATCTTCTTCTTTTTCTAGTTGAATGCTCAGGCTTTGCATTTGCTCCAATCTCCATCTAAAATAATAAAAAACATGCATGAATTTATGTCAAGATTGGATAATACATTATAAGTTTCAATAATATTGTGAAAATAGATGAACGTATCACAAAATGCCATCAGATCATTTTTTCCTAAGTTAAGTCAAAGTTTGAGTACTTGATGTCCTGCTTCATCTGTTGTGTCCTAATTTGATATGACATGATTTGTTTCCATGGCCTTGTCTCACCCCTATAATACACAACATAGTAAATAATGTTTAGTACACCAATTATATCATTTCAATGAGCATGCTATCCAACACAAAAGCTCACTTTAGTCATATATTTGACATATTGATATCTCCTCTATGTTGTAGAATTTGTGAATTCATAAAAACCTTCCTCCTTTGGTTGAGGTTTCTTTCTCTTCTTACCTCTATTGTATCTGTAGATTCCATTGTCTCATCTATTTCCACCCACTTTCCTCTTAGCGATTTAGTATTTCTATGCCGTCCACATCCTCTCTCCATGGACTCCTCTGTGAATAAAAATGCTGCCAATAAGCTTTCACCACACTATCACTGAGAAGGAAGAAGCAGCTTGTGGGACCATGGTAAAAACCACTCTACCACACTGAGCTGATGAAGGAGCCATGAGACAATGGTGGCTACCACAATATCGTACACCAATGGTAGAAGACTTGTGGGAGTCATTGCAACACCACCAGGAAAAGAAGGAAGACTTGCATGCCACCACAAAAGCTTTCACTACACTACTGTCGAGAAGGATGAAGCACCTTGTGGGACCGCAGTAAAAATCGCTCTACCACACCAAGATGATGGAGCCACGAGACAACGGTGGTCATAAAAACAAGGTAGGAGTTAGAATTATTTCCAACACTTTGGATCTTGTGATACACAACAATGAAAATAGTCACTATACAACAATGATAGGTGCTCAATTAGGCACACTTGGCGTCACCTTAGACACCCCAAACAGATTACATTAATGACCAAAATTCAGTGCTAAAGTTGGCATTAACTAACGCCGACTAAAGCGCCAACTATTGAATCAAAATAAAAAAAAAAAAAAAATTTCCCACATAAAGGAAGAAATCAAACGACAAAAAAAGGGGAAAATGTTGTGCAAAGGAAGAGAGCAGGGTGCTACCAGCAACTAATGAGAAATTTGATTTAGTTTGCGACACCATAGGTAAGGTTACAAAAAAAAATTCTTGGTTAAATTCTTGATTGTTTACTAATCTTTGTATTGCATTTGAATTCATGATTTTTTACTAGTTCATGGCCTAACCTATCCAGGCAACCTCTAAATTGTCCCATCACTATAAATTGTAAAACCTTTGAGAAACCAACAAATTTTTTTACCCTACCCATTTGAGCTTTGGCTCAAAATATTATAGCATGAAGCCAGGATGCCTTCGTATTCTTTCCCTAACTTGGGTATCAAGGAAATAGTGAATTGCATGGAAAATATGGGAATTGGGTCGGTCACTACTGAGCAACTGCTAAAAATAAACGTAGAAATCGCTTGGTTTTTCCCAGTCGTTTCATAGTCACCGATGCCATGAAAAATTCGTGCAAGATTGCATTATGAAAGAGTTTCCATGATAAGGTTATCAACATTAAGCAAACCCAACAAACATATTTTCCCACAAAACAAAACTTTCATACCACAAACTGGATGAAAACTTTCATACCTAATAGTGTGTACTTCGTTTGCGTCTACAGACTAGACGAAAATAATTTGCCCTAGGTCGCCTCAAAATTTCAAGAAATAGAAGGAAGCGAGCATTGCCAATAGACTCTGGCCACAATGAGGTAATTCATTGTCAATTTATAGATTAATGTTTCCATTGTTTCTTTGAATTTTACTTTTTAGTTTTTTATTTCTAAATTTAAAAGAAGAAATATAATTTAAAATAAATAAATATAATATATATATATATATATATATATATATATATATATATATATATATATAGGGACATAAGACTGACAAAGATAAAGAGGAATTATAGTTTTCAATTTTTTATTTCTAAATTTAAAAGAAGAAATATAATTTGAAAATATATATATATATAGGGACATGATACTGACAAAGATAAAGAGGAATTGGCTTTCATATTGGGGGTAGAGGCAGTGAAAAAATTGGTTAATGTGGACTGGACAATGCTTTCCAGATACATAGAAAAACAATCTAGTAACACCCCTCAAACATTGCAAACAAATAAATTTTGTGAAAGGGAATCAATTGATTCCCCAACCAGTCCTGGATCGAGCAAAAGATCCAAGAGGAAATCAGTGACAGTAAACTCTAAGAATGTGGAATAGGGAAGATAGAATTCCAATGTCCCAACCACTCCTGGGACATAGACTTCTTCCACCACACCATGTTATCAAGCTTGCATTGGTAGCTACAATACGAAGATAGAATAAGAGGTGATTTCAAGGGAAGTTCGAAAGACGGATGCTGGGAAAACTTTTGCGAATAGGTTTGAAGGAATTATGCCTTCAATGGTTCAAAGACCATCTACATTTTCCATTCTCACAGATACCCATGCAACTAAAAAAGTAGTTATCCATGACATGAAGACTGAATTTGGCACAGGTTGGTTTGTAAAGAAGATAATGCTACAAACGTCTCAAAATTGTAAGAGATTTCAGTGCAACCAAACAAAGAAGATAAAAAAAATCTCTCTTGAGCTAAGGCAGAAAAGAAGGCCAATTAATGTAAGTGTGAAAGTATGAAAAGAGCTTGTAAAAGCTTATGATAATTACGATGCATGGAGGAATTCTGGCGAGGAGAGTATGTAGGTATTTGAATTTTCTCATAATCTTATATCAAATTTATTAAACGATATTTAATTTTTTTTTGTGCATAGTTAAATTGAATTAGTATATGTTTCAGGACAAGGCCTCCAAGGATAGGCTTGAGAAACTTTGTGCCACACATCACAGTGGCCAGAAAGGTTTACAGGCCTTGATCTGTACATTTGTAAGTATATTTAATATGTTAAATGATATATATTTTTATATCCTTGGAAAAAGTAAATGATTGCATATTAATTAGTTTAACTAGTCCATGTGCCCAATTTTGACAGGAGGAGAAATATGGCCACCATCCAAAGCAATTTGAAAAGAATATGTTACAAAACAAAAAGTGGAACAATTTTGTAATCTGGATGGAGAAAGAGGTATCAATAGTTGAGTTTCAATAACTTAGTTGGATATTGTTGTGTTAATATGTCAATTTGCATCTCTTGTGTTGAGTAGTTTATTGATGTGTAGGATGAGTAAATAGAGCTCAAATCATATGATTACAAGATGACCATTTATGTGCATGAATAAATAGTAGAAGGATGTAGATGAAATCAATTCATCCAAAATTATGCCTATTGGTAGGCATTCCTCTTGAATATCTAATATAAGGTACCTAAGACTTCCCTATAGATTTTACCTTTCATTGCCACCTTTCCTCTTCACTGTCAAATTCGTCTCCTTTTTCCTTATCTACATTTCTAGCTTCGGCTTATAATTTATCCCATGTTTTACCTTCTCCTCTTTCGAATATTCTTCTTCTTCTTTGTCCTCCTCAGAATCCACAAGCGATTCATCTTCTAAACCTTCCTCATCTGATTATGATTCCTCTTCTAAATTAGGGGGTTCAAATCCTTGATCTGACTCTTTTGAATTATTTGAATTAGAATCACTAACTTCCATATTCAAAAATTCCCAACCACCATCTTCAATAAATTTATCTGGATCATCAGTAATATTCTTCAAAATTGGCTGCCAGTTCAAGTTCATTATGCTTTCATAATACTTTATATCCATGGAGTTCAGCCATTCCTTGATGCCATCAAGCGAAGATTGAAGAATAGCGTACATGTGGAGTACATCCCGATTGAATTCTTTAAAAACAATAGCCATATCAAATGCCTTTTTCCCAAGTCCTACTCTCTCAAGGTTCACAATTCTCAATCTCACTAATAGCGATTACTAAAAAAGGTAATTCCACCAACTCTACCAAATAGTTTACCGCAGGAACAATAAAAGAAGAGGCTTTGAAAGGAAATCCATGAAAACCAAGCTCTCTAAATGGTAAATCAAAATCTAGTTCAAAATATTTTAGATGAGGCTGCTCCCATAGCTCTCTTACTCACTTGACAAATCCTTGAAACTCTGACTTCTTAACATTCAAAAGATTATTGGAATGTCCTCAACACCTAGTAGATCTATCCAAAAAAGCTAGCTAAAAACACAAATGTGCTCTTGCACATAATGGCCTAATGGTTGGTTGTCATAGAAGTCAAACTACCGAAGTAACAACACTGATCGAGGTAACATATATGCATCATTTGCATAAAAAACTGAAATGCGTAAAAAATTTTAATCAATACATTGAATTTTGAGATGCGTTGAAATAATAATAAAAAACATGTTTTGGGGAAAATATCAACAACGTGGGGGAACAAAGAATTAAGCCTAATAAAATAATTTTCTATTGTTCTTGATACACCATCTATAAGTTTTCCTTGGATGACAGTACTGAATTTCTTTATGTTGTACCCCTTAAATGTCCTACATGTTACAAATATGGAATAACAAAGTACAACTTTGTATCGAGTCCAAAGGCCAATGCATTTTGAATAAGGGTAGGCAAACTTGATAAGGTTGCAATCACTATTACATGTAAAGACAACTGCTTATGAAAACCATAATCAATCAAATTATGCACATTCAAATCTAAGTTTGAAAGCTTTAATTTTAGTCCATGCATCTAAGTCCTTGTTGAAAATTGAGGGTGTCAACAACAAAACTAGAATAGCTCTCCTTAAACTATAGCTAGTTTGAAAGTGTAGTATTTCCAAATTCAAATCCACTTCTTAGCTAAGGAAAGGAGGTAGGATTGTTAGGTGCTACCTCAAACAGAGAAGGCCATAGAAAACATTAAAAATAGAAGATCCAATAAGTGAGATGACATAGTTGTAGACCATAGATAATCAGAATTCTTGCAATGCACAAATGCTTGTGATACAAATAAAAGGTGCTTACACATTGGATGAATATATCCTCATCAAAATGATCAGAAATAACTTTCAAATTTGTAAGTAAACTCTCACAGTCAAGAAAAGAAGTCATAAAAATTGGAAGTAAACTTTGGCAGACATGTAGGTGAACTTAATTCATCTGACTTTATGCCTCTTGGCATACATCAGGATCTCCCCTCCTAAATTTTGGATCACATCCATTAACTCCACATCAAATTGGACATACTTGGTCTTCTTGGTTCCCACACCATGATATGGTTATGCAAATGAAAATGAAGCAAAGTAATCATCTCCTTCTCCACTGGCTGGAAGAATGCATGCTTAATATTTTGATACATGATATCAAATCTCTCTTTTTCTCTCATGGTTGAATACTAAAATCCATTATGGTGGGCCTCTATAGTTCCAGAAATCTATCATCCTCTTCCACCAAATGCTAGCCTAATCCACACATCTGTTAGTCTAATTGGCTTTGTTTTTGAAAGTTGAAGTTTCTCCCGAGTCACCAATGTAGCTCTCTCTACCTTTTCAGATTCTTTCATTTCTACATATCGTCTCTCAGATTTAATATTTTGTACCACATGGTTGATGTGCTTTGAATCCTTGCATCTAAAGGAAATTTCCTTAACATAAATACTGCTAGGGAATTTCAATGTTGCAATTGTAGTTGGCATTAAATCCGGTACTTGCAACATTGAAAATTATCCTTATATAAGAATTCCCTCCATCTTTTTGGCTTGTAACACTCTTGATGGTGGCTACACGAAATCTGATTTTGATTCCTCTTCTACATCAGAGGGTTCATATCCTTGATCTGACACTTTTGAATTATCATAATCAAAATCACTAGCTTCAATATTCAAAAATTTCCAATCACCATCTTCAATAAATTTATCTGGATCATCAGTAATACTCTTAAAAATTGGCCACCAGTTCAAGATCATTATACTTTCATAATACTTTATATCCATGAAGTTCACCCATTCCTTTATTCCATCAAGTGAAGATTGAGGAATGGCGTCAATGCAGAGTACATCCTACGTGAAGTCTTTGAAAACAATATCCATATCAAATACCTTTTTCCCAAGTCCCACTCTCTCAAGGTTAACAATCTCAATCTCACTAATAGTGATTACTAAGAAAGGTAATTCTACCAACTCTACCAAATAGTTTACCATAGGAACAATAAAAGAAAAGGATTTGAAAGGAACTCCATGAAAACCAAGCTCTCTAAATGGTATATCAAACTCTACTTCAAAATATTTTAGATGAGGCTGCTCCCATAGCTCTCTTACTCGCTTGAAAAATCCTTGAAACTCTGTATTGATTTTATTTTTCTTGTCTCTCTCTTGCTGTTCTTCCTCAATTTCATTAGGATCATACATTGACCTTCTTGCCCCTCCTAAAGTTTGGACCACATTCATTACCTCCACATAAAACTTGACATCCTTGGTCTTCTTGGTTCCCACACCGTGATATGGTTATGCAAATGAAAATGAAGCAAAGTAATCATCTCCTTCTCCGCCGGCTAGAAGAATGCATGCTTAATGTTTTGATACATGATATCAACTCTCTCTTCTACTCTCATGGTTGAATAATAAAATCCATTAGGGTGGGCCTCCAGAGTTCTAGTCATCTTTCTTCCTCTTCCATCAAATGCTGGCATGATCCACAAGTCTACCAACCTAATTGGATTTGTTTTTGAAAGCTGAAGTTTCTCCCAACTCACCAGTATTAGCTATAACTTTTTTGAAATTTTATTATGGTATGTGCACTTTGATATGATGTAATATGATTATGGTTTCGTATCATATGTTATAATATTAGATATATAATAGAAAAATAAATTATTGCATGAAATGAATAATAAATTTTCATTTTAAATGTTTTTTTTTTGTAGAACACGAATCTTCCAGAAGATCAAGATGATCCTCAACATGATATAGATCCATAAAATATTGGTTTTGTCGATACATATCACATGTCAGAGGATGATGATGACACATATATGAAAGAAACCGAGGCCAATGACAATGATAATGACGACGATGATGATGATGATCACGATGGTGATGATGATGATGAGACAGTTGGTGATAGTAACTAGTGACATTAATGATCATATAGACTACATCATGGATCATTGCTGATATATCATTATGATGACTCTTTTCATGGTTACTATCATATGTATCATATTGACATGTATCATTTTCACTATATCATTTGAACATGTATCATCTTGACTTGTATCAATTTGAGTTACATAATTTATCAATTTATTTATATCATTTGTACATGTATCATTTCCACTTATGTCGACTATTGGACATGTATCATTTTGACATGTTTTTGATGTACTGGCATATTTGACTTTCACTTGTTTTAGTTATATATGATGATGATCTTATCAGTATTGACTTGTCAATTTATATATTAAAAGTGGTCGATGATTTTTGGATGGATATTTATTAAGTATGATGATTTTAATTTACTGCTTAGGATGGATGTTGTCAAATTTAATTAAATTATAGATATTTGACTCACTTGTTTTAATTATAGATGATGATCATGTTACAATAGTTATATTTTTATTTAAACATATGAGTTAAATAATTAAATTACTTACTCTATAATCATATGAGTTATTTAAGAGGCGTGATATATTTAACTAATTAAATTGAAATAAAATATATTAAATTAATAAATGGAAGCAAAAATGGAAGCCAAACTAGAAGCAAATCATAAGCAATCTTGGAAGAAAAACTAGAAGCAAACCTGGAAGCAAATTTGGAAGTAGTTCTGGAAGCAAAATTGGAAGCAAAATTGGAAGCAAACCTGGAAGCAAAACTAAAAGAAAAACTGGAAGCAAAACCAAAAGCAAAGCTAGAAGAAAACTTGGAAGCAAAACCAAAAGCAAAACTGGAAGCAAAATTAGAAGCAAAATTGGAAGAAAAACTAGAAGCAAAACCAAAAGCAAACTTGGAAGCAAAATCAAAAGCAAAACCAGAAGCAAAACCAGAAGCAAAACTAGAAGCAAAACTGGAAGCAAAATTGGAAGCAAACTTGTAAGCAAAATCAAAAGCAAAATTGGAAGCAAAATTGGAAGCAAAACTGGAAGGAAAACCGGAAGTAAAACCAGAAACAAAATCGGAAGCAAAATTGAAAGAAAAACCCGAAGCAAACCTAGAAGCAAAATTGGAAGCAAAATTGGAAGCAAACCTAGAGGCAAAACTGGATGCAAAATTGGAAGCAAAACTAGAAGCAAAACTAGAAGCAAAAATGGGAGTAGACATGGAAGAAAAACCATAAGCTAAATTGGGTGCCCATTTTGGTGCAATTTACGACGTTACTTCCTGACACTATTTTAGGCACTAATGAAGGTGCTATAATTTTCCAACGCTAAATCTGATGCTAAATATAGCATAGAAGTCAACACCAAATCCAACATTGAGCTGACCATGCCTATTTTCCCTGAGTTGAGTGCTAGCCAAATTGTTCAATTCATGCACTCAAAATACACTAAAATATGGTGCTAAAGTCGACACTAATTTCCTGTTGTGTTGTTGTGTGGGAGTGTTGATTCTTCTTATCATTTATACTGATTTGATGGATTTGAGAGTTCAGCTAGTTTAGGTTCATCATTCATAGCACATGTAGACACTGAGAGCATACTATGACATGAATGTTTTGGTTATGTCAATTATAGATATCTACAATAGACGAGTTTATAAGCATTAGTGTTAGGGATCCCTAAGATTTCTTGTACTGATGGTGTTTGTCGAGGATGTGTTCTTGGAAAACATCATCAAGATTATTTTTCTATGGGGAGATCCACACATGCTAAGGCATCCTTAGAGTTGTTACATAGTGACCTCATGTCATTTCCAAATCCTTCACTTTTAGGGGCCAGATATGTGCTCACATTTATTGATGAATTCTCCAAGCGTACATGGGTGTAATTTCTTAAGTACAAGAGTGATTTCCTTGATACTTTTAGGATCTTTAAGGTATTCATGGAGAAGTAATATGGTATTTCTATTAGGAAAATATACACAAATAATGGGGGGAGTATGTTAATCAAACTTTTAGGGACTTTTTCATTGAGCATGGTTTATAGCATCAACTTACAACTCCATATACCCCTCAATATAATGGTGTTGCTAAGAAAAATAACATAACTTTATGAGAGATGGCCAACTATATGATTTAGTCACAAGATATGCATTATTCTTGTTGGGTTGAGGCAGATAATTATTCCAATTATATTTAAAATAATATGCCTCACAAGGAATTGTAACATCTAACACCTAAGGAGGCTTGGTCCCATGTCAAGCCCAATATATCTTCATTCTGAGTCTTTGGTAGTGAGGCTTGGGAATTCATTCCTAAAGCTCAACAGAAAGACATGGAGAGGAGGATCCAACCACTCATATTTGTTGGCTACTATGAGGATGTTAAGGCGTACAAGTTGTTTAATCTTAATTATAGAGAGGTCTTGTTTTGACAAGATGTCTAGTTTGATGAGCGCTTTCCTCTAATGGATTCTCCATCCCCAGCTTCTCCCTCATCTCCTACTACTCACTCCTCATATCTTGAGGATGAGGATGATGTTCCAACTATCCCACCACCTTCAGATATTCAACCTTTACCCAAGTGGGCTCGCCATACTATTCATGCAACTGGACCTTTGGCAAGTGATCCTTTAGACTCCCATCACATGTGTGCACAAAGATCGGGTGTTAGTATTTTGAGTCATACCATTTTAGATGATCCTCAAAAGTTTTCAGAGGTGGTTGGTATTCTTGAGTGGGATAATGCTATGACAGATTAGTATTCTTCTCTGATGAAGAATCATACTTGGGATTTAGTTCCACTTCCTAAGGGAAGAAAGTTGGTTCGGTGCAAGTGGGTTTACCGTATCAAATATGATGCATATTGTTCTATTGATAAGTATAATGCATGTATTGTTGCAAATGGTTTCTCTCAGGTCAAAGGTATTGATTATTTTGCGACCTTTTCCCCTGTTGTCAAGATGAATTCTATTCGCCTTGTACTTTCCCTTGCAACTTCACAAGGATGGTCAGTATTTTAGATGGATGTGAAGAGTGCCTTCCTTCATGGTGATATTCATGAGGAGACTTATATGGAGCAGCCACATGGTTTGATCCTTGTGCTATATAGGGATAATTTTATCCTTATAGGCAATTCATCCTCCATGATCCAAAATGTTTAAAGAGCTTTGATGGAGCAGTTTGAGATCACAGATCTCGGCCTTTTGCACTACTTTCTTAGTTTACAAGTTATTCAATCTTTAGATGGGATTTCCATATTTCAGAAAAAGTATTCTGTTGACATGCTTCATAGATTTGGCATTATTGTTATAAGCTTTCCCCCAGACCATTCTAGTTAGGTTTTGTATTGTCTTCCACTTGTACTACTCCTTCAGTAGATGCTACATTATACAGATAGTTGGTTGGAAATATTTTGTACCTAACACATTCATGTCCTGATCTTTTGTTTATGGTTGGTCTTGTTTCTCGATTCTAACATGATCCACATGAGATTCACTGTCAATATTCCAAATGTATTTTGAGATATATTCAAGGCACCTCACATTATGGTATTCACTATACATTAGGAGATCTTTGGATTATTTGATTCACTGACTCAAATTGGGCTAGTGATGTCAATAATAGGAAGTCCACTTCTAGCTTTTTTTCTGCCTTGGTTTTGGCCTTATTACATGGTTTTGCAAGAAGAATTTTGCTATTGCATTATCATCCATAGGGGTTGAGTATTGTGTAGTGGTTTTGGCTAGCCAGGAGGTTTTATGACTTTGACAGTCTTTGACTGAGTTCAGTTTTCCTTCTGATAGTCTCACTATTCTTTGGTGTGACAATCTAAATTCCATTCACATCTCTCAAAATCCAGTGGAGAATCAACATACTAAGCACATAGATATCCACATTCACTTCATACGATAGTTGATTTGGGATGGTTTTCTCACCTTGGAGTACATGCCTACAGAGAAGTAGGTTGCATAAATCTTCACAAAACCTTTGGCATCATCTCTCTATCTTCAACTGTGATTAATGCTTGGGGTGAAGGAATTTGTCCTTGGGAGGTCTTCATGAGGCCTTCCTTCATGTTTTTTTTTGCATGTTTTCATCTCTTTTTGGAGTGGACTTTTTCCCATTAGGTTTTCTCCATTTCTCCATTTTTCAAAGATCTTTTAGTTGTACTGGGTACCTCATCAGACCTAGTTTCCGAGACCCATTCATGCTTTCTTTGCTTTTTATGCATGGGCTTTTAGATTTTTTTAGCTACTCCCTAAGCCACACTTAAGGGGGGTGTTAGAGTTATCATGTATTAAAGAATAATTAATTAATATTTAATTAATTATTATTCTAATTCTCATGCACTTAAACTAAACTTAGGTTTTCTTTATTAGTTAACTCAATGCTTTATTTATGTTAACTATAGAGCTAATATTAGATCATTTAGTCTCATCTCACAAGATGTTGACACTTGTCATGATCTAAGCCCTTTATCTTTAGGGCTGCTCTTATAAATCATTCATTCTCTCTTGTATTATTCATTATGTAAGTCATTTCTTTATGAGGAATAGCATATCTTTATTTTATAGAGCTCTTGAGTAGAACCTGTTTTGTTCATTGTTTGATCTCTTGTCTCGTGTTATTCACAAATATAACAATAAGGAGACAATTTATTATTATATTTGGAGTTTAATTTATCAAAATAAGAGACATGTAATTGGGTCAATTTAAGTTATTTTCATCCAATATTTCAAGCTCTACCAATCTAGTCACTATATATTCCTCGTGATTAAGAAGGCTTTGTAGTGAGACATGAAGACTTGAGATTTATACCTCTAAAAGAAAAAAATATTTTTGAGTTGAAAATAAGTGTATGGTTTTCACCTCGTGGATATGCACACATTCATATTATAGGTCCATAAAGTTAAATAGAGCTCCAAGTTTCAATCACACTTTGAGTCCTTGACTATTTTATTAAGAATAACCTTAATTATTTTCTTCATAGTTTATGCTTGTCCATTGGCATGAGGTAGTAAATTGAGGCAGAGTTGTGGGTGATGTGAATTTTTTTTACAATTGTTTTTGCATTTGTGGGTTGCTTAATAGTGAGGTATTATCATTTGTGGGGAGTTGGGGTGTAATAAACCTACAAATTATTTAATTTGGGATAAACTATGAAATAATTGAACCTACCAAGAGGAATAGCCTCGACATATATGTTGAAATATTAAATTAATTTTATTATGTAACCATGATAGCCAGTGAAAGATGGAGTAATTCTATGGATATTATCACCCCCAAGTGGAGAATAACTATATTTTGATAGTGGGTTATAAATATTTGGTTGTGGAGTGGATTATGTGCATGCAATTTTAGAATTTGGAGTATTTCATTACAAAATGTATCATAATTAGTAAAGATTTCAATAAAAAATATTTGTGAGGTTTATACCAAAATCTATTGTGAATCCAATGGATATAGAAATCATGACCATTAATCTAACTAAAACGAAGGAAATCACAAAATTTATAGATCTCAAAAAAAGGAAACACTAGATTCATCTCCACATTAGCAAGTATTAGAACAAAGATAATAACAAAAAACATGTGGTTTCTTTATGACACCTACATAAGGTTCAAAACTAAATATAAAATGTAAAAAACTAGCAACTAGAGACAAATGTAGTTTAGGAACCTAACATGAAACACCACAAAATCTTGACCAACACTTTCACATCAAGAAAGTGGAAATCAAATTCATTTAACCATGCATGTAAATTAGTAAAATATATCTAGAAAACCCCTTACTAGAATCACAATCTAAAAATAGTCACTTCATAGATCTAAAAATACTCATTTTGTTAGCATGTAAAGCTTGAAACATCGTGCATGCCAAAGACATCTATATAAATATAAATCCACTTATCATTTGGAAAACCCACACACTATAAACTAAAAAATTGACTATCATAGATAAGAAAAAACATAGATCTTGAATAAAAAATATTTAAAAAATAGATCCATATAACATAAATTTTTTGGACATAAAATTATAACTATCCAAGATGGCCAATGGTTATATATGAACTCAAGCTACAAAACAAGACAACTCTATAACTACATGCATCTAGGGGCTAAACATATAGTGTTTTCCAACACTAACAACTAAAACCAAGAACCTGATCTAAGTACTCCAAATTGTAGTGGAAATAACTAATTATCTTTCATGACGGGAAAAAAAGCACCCAACATAAGTGATTTGTTGCAGATGACTATACGATGAAAAATTTACAAAACCACCATTCCAAAGGGTAGTTGCATACTACCAAATAAAATCTCTAGGTTAACATCATACAACAATCAACCACATGACCAACTTTAAAATGTTCTACCTTCTCCATTCTACAATACTTTCCATATATTATCTTGAAAAGCATGGTCAATTACAATAATATCACTTTAAGAAGGATCAATATCATAAGGAGAAGAAACCATCCTATATCCTTTATATATATATATGTATTAATATGTAAGAACATTCATGTACACACAAGTAATGTTAGAAATTTGAAATAGATTGATAACCTAAGGAACTTTATAAGAGAAATTCAAAGCTAAATAAATTGGAAATAAATAAATAATACAATTCAATAACTCTCAGAGATTTGCAATGTTAGAATGACATAATTTAATTAATAGCTTCCAAGATGAAAAATACAAGCTAGGTAGTAAGTTTATGTATAACTAAGGAGAGGATGGAGACCTAGAAAATCAACCAATAGGAATTGACTACCATTAACCACCAATATTAAATATAGTGATGAAAAAGTAAATGCTCCACCTATTAATGGTGGGGACACCTCATCACATTATCTCTTATTTTATTAAATAATAAACTCACTTTAGTATCCCAAGGAAGATTAAAAAAAGTGTAGCAAAAACCCATGAATAAGGGGACAAATAAATTAACCTACACCAATACCCCCCTTAAGCGTAGCTTAGGAGGATGCAAAAGATGATGGGCCCTAATAAATGAGGCCATGTTAAGTACCCATGTACATATAAAATTCCCCCAAAGAAGAAGAATCCCCCCACAAATAGAGAGAGAATAACCCCCATAATAGAGAGATAAGAAAAGGACTAAGTAATCCCCCGAAGAGGACACCAATTGCACCCAAGGAAAAGCTTATAAATGAAGGAAAGTTATCTCAATGAAGGGTTTGGTGAATTTTTTTATAGTCTGATCTAACATCAAATAGTAATTGAGATTGATGATTTGTGCATGAATTATCTCTTGAATGTAGTGCATGTGGATCTCAATGTGTTTAGTTTGTTGATGATGGACTGAATTGTGAGAGATCTAAATCACAATCTGGTTGTCACAAAAGATGATTGTGGGCGCCCAAAAGGGAATTCCCAACTTAGTGAGAATTTTCTTAAGCTAGATAGAATTAGTAGTATCATTAACGGCTTCTCGATACTCAACCTTTGTAGATGAAAGAGTAATACATACTTGATTCTTACTCAACCAAAAAACTAGACCAGAACCAAGGGAGAAGAAATACCCTAAAGTAGACTTGTAATCCTAAGAATTTACTACCCAATCTAAATTTGTGTCCCTATAAATCAAAATCCATGCCCGTTGTATAGTAAATCTCATAACTATGAGTAATCTTGATGTAGTGAAGAATATTCTTAACTACTTTCTAGTGTAGCTAATGTGGATCTAGCATAAATTGAAAGACCATGCCTACAACATATGAAATTTTGGATCTTGTGTGATTCAAATAGATGCGACTACCAACTGTAGCATCATAAATTTTCACCCTTGATAATTTCACACTATGATTTTCTCCCCCTTAAGTTATTGGACCTAATTGAACACCCAATTTCCTAGATTATGTATTTTATGACTCATTTTTAACAATTACCGATAAATTACGAGCGAAAAACAAATGCATTCATCTAATAAATTGCCCCTGACACCTTAATTTTGGAAAATAAGGCTAGGACACATATGCCCTATGGTGAATGGGTCTCCTTTTGGAAAAAGTGTCCTCTATTTTGGTTCCAAATTTAAAGATGTCAATGTTGGCACTTTATTATTTACAATTCAATTGTCCAAAGTCAGGTATCGATATTTAATTTTTAGGAAATTAGAATAATTACATATAAATACCTAGTTATTGCATCATTTGAAGGAAATCTAAAAAATTATTGGATAATTTATGATCAAGAGCATTATCAAGCAAGTCAAGAGCAGAATTTCAGAGATTTATTGCAGCAATTCAAGATCCAAGCATCATGTCAAATCATATGTGAGTTTATGCCTGTTTGTGTTATCATTGTTTTTGTGAGATCTAACCCTTTTAGTAATGGGAAAATGTGTCTCAACCTTGCAATTATATAAGTTTTATTGTTGATAGGATGTATTATATATATATATATATACGTATTTCCTAGTTACACTGATAGGTGTATACATTGGGAGCGAAATGTGAGTGTGTTAACAAAAACTCTTAAATGGTCGACATACATTAAAAAATGACATATTGTAAATCTGGATCATTAATTATTAGGTTTTATATTTGATGGTAGATATTTTGTTCGCTTGTCTTTCCCTAGAAGGTAACTCTATTTTATGAGGGCATTGTAATATGATTATAGATAGTGACGTATTCTAAGAGTTTGATAGTGGTTAGGTTGTCTCTAGATCTCTGGTTGGTGATACTCCTGTGAGAAGATTTCTCTACAAGTATATTGTAATCTTTCTGATTTTTGAATAATATATTGGGCGGCTTTTAGAGTGTGGGGTTTTTCTCCTGAAAGGGTTTTCCCATGTAAATCATTGTGTTGTGATATGCATGAAATTTATGTTTATTTCTATTTAAGTTTTTGTAACTGTTAAATATCTGTAAATTTTTGCATTATTCTCCTCTCGAGATTAGTGTAGGAATTTTTTCCACTACCTTAGCTTCCTTACAAGTGGTATCGAAGCTTAATCACCTTTGGTTTTAGTTGTGGATTGTTGGGTTTTTTGAACTAATCTAGATTTGGGTGGGAACTTGTGCAGAAGATACTTTGTGATCTTGCTGTAGGAATTTTTAGATGGCAAGTTCATCAGGGAGAATAGAGGTGGATTTTTTTGGAAATAATTTTTGAGATGTGGAAGTTGAAGATTGGGGATCTGTTGATAGATCGATATCTATGGGATGTTGATGAGAATGTTTCAAGGCCTACAAATGCTAATTAGATAAATCAGTATGATGTTATGGACCATAAAGCCAAGGGTCTAATTAGATTGTGCTTGGAAGAATATATTTTAATCAATGTCCATGAAGAGACCTTTGCATAAAAAATATGGAAGAAACTTGGTGAGATGTATAAAGCCAAATCTTTAGTGAACAAGTTTTTCTTGAGGAAGAAATTGTATTCCTTGAGAATTTAAGAGGGTGGATGAATCACAGACCACCTGGAAGCATTCAATGTGTTGGTGTCTCAATTAGAATTAATTGGTGTCAAAATGGATTAAGAAGAGAAATGCCAGATCTTGCTTTGTTCTTTGCCCGATTCATGGGATTCTCTTGTTATGGCTATTGGGAGTACTTATGTTATTTTTAAGACTGAAGATGTGGCGGGTTCTTTGTTTTATGAAGAGATGAGGAGGAAGGTATTCATCAGTGTCAAGGAGGCCCTAAATATTTTTGGAAGACCTAAGGAAAAAGGAAAGAAGAATGAGAAGTGTGACAAATCCAAGTCCAAGGGGAGATCTAAATCTCTTGAAAAGTCCATAGTTATTTTTTGGAACTGCGGTAAGCCTGGACATGTTTGTAAGGAATGCAAAGAAGAAGAAAAAGAAGAGATTTAATTTTGATTCTAAGTCTGAGAAGGAATATGGTGACACATTCATTGCAGTTTTGACAACTCATGTAGGTAATGATGCATGGTTAATTGACTCAGGTGCATCTTTTCATACGACCTTTAATAGAGATTGGTTTTTTGAATATGAATAATTTGATGGAGGCAAAGTGTACTTGGGTGATGATTCTTATTTAAATATTTTTGGTCATGGTAAAGTTAAAATCAGGTTTCCTGATGGTAGAATAAAAATAATTAATGGTGTGTTGCATATCCTTGGATTAGCATGAATTTTTTTATTTGTGAGCAAACTAATAGATGCAGGTGTGTAGGTAGTATTTTTTGATGTAGGATGTAAGATGGTTAGAGGTGCTATGGTGATTTCTAGAGGTGTTAGATATGTCAAATTATATAATATTAATGCATGCACTATTGAGTGCAATAATACTTAAATGAAAAGCAATTTTGTATAAGAGCTGAGGGTTTCATCTTCAGTAGATGGTCATGGCTTATGGGTACCCAAGGGTGCTCTATCTTTTGAATCAAGGTTACCTATAGAGAAAACTATGTTATGGCAACAAAGACTTGGCCACATTGGAGAAAAGGGTCTAAGGAACTTGAAAAATAAAAACCTTTTTGAAGGTTTGTTTGATTGTAATCTTGAATTTGATTTCTGTGAGCATTTCATTTATGGAAAACAAAACCATGTTCAATTTTACTCAAGTTCACATAAATCTTATGTTGTATTGGATCTTATTCATTTTGATGTGTTTGGTCCTATAAATGTTCCTTCAATTGGTAAATCCACATATTATGTTTTACTTATTTATGATTGTAGTAGAAGGACATGGGTATAATTTCTAAAGAGTAAATCTAAAGTTTTCAGTCAATTTAAATAATTTAAAGC
Source organism: Sequoiadendron giganteum (assembly GCA_007115665.2). Classification (NCBI taxonomy): domain Eukaryota; kingdom Viridiplantae; phylum Streptophyta; class Pinopsida; order Cupressales; family Cupressaceae; genus Sequoiadendron; species Sequoiadendron giganteum. The sequence continues at coordinate 111,387,986 of CM021108.1, forward strand.
AGTGGTTGAGTTGCAAACTTGAAAGAAAATATTTTTTTTGAGGAATGATAATGGCGATGAATTTTTCTCTAATGATTTTGATAGATTATGTAAGGATTGTGGTATTCATAGAGAAAAGACAACTTTGTATTCTCCACAACATAATGGAGTTGACAAAAGAATGAACAGGACACTGATGGATAAGGTTAGGAGTATGTTGAGTGGTGCTGGCCTAGAATTTTTTTTTGGGATGAAACTATTGCCACTGCTTGTTACCTGATTAACAGGTCTCTTACATCAACTCTTGTTGATAAGAAAATTTTAGAGGCATGGCCAGGTTGCAAGACTTCATTAAGACATCTTAGATTTTTTTGGTTGTGAGGCATATGCACATGTGCCAAAGGAGAAGTGAACAAATTTGGAGAACAAGGTTGTGAAACAATACAAGCTTTGGGATCATATTTCACAAAAGGTAATATATAGTAGAAGTGTTATTTTTAGAGAAACTAAGCCTTCTTCTGTTACATTGTAGCCAAAACAAAGTAAATAGGAAGAACAAGGTTGTGAAACAATACAAGCTTTGGGATCATATTTCACAAAAGGTAATATATAGTAGAAGTGTTATTTTTAGAGAAACTAAGCCTTCTTCTGTTACATTGTAGCCAAAACAAAGTAAATAGGAAGATTTGATTCAACTTCCTTCTACGCCTTGGAAATTTGAATCAAAGCCCATAGATAGACGAGAAGTTGAGGAGAGCTCATCTAGCTCTGAATCTTCAGAATAGGAGGAAGAACCTCCAACTCAACTTGTTTGTAGGTCTATAAGGCATAGACAACCACTTGAAATGTATTCACCTAATGATTGGAGATGTATTTTTTCTTTGAATACTAACATGGATGAACCCAGATCGGTAGAAGAGGCATTAGTATGCATGATGTAGAATCCTAGAAGATTGTTATGGATGAAGAAGTGGCATCTTTGAAAAAGAATGATACATAGGATCTTGTACCATTTCTTGAAGGATGAAAACCTATTAGTTACAAATAGGTGTTCAAGAAAAAGATTGGTTTAGATGGAGGTATTGATAAGTATAAAGCAAGATTAGTTGTGAAAGGTTACTCTCAAGTTGAGGGTGTTGATTATGGTGAGATATTTTCTATTATTGCAAAAATGACATCCATTAGATTTTTTCTTTCTATTGCTAGTACTTATGATTTAGAGGTTGAGCAAATGGATGTGAAAATTTCTTTCCTTCATGGTGACTTGGAGGATATTTATATGAAACAACTAGAGCACTACATGGTGGAAGGTAAAAGTAATTTGGTTTGAAAATTGAAGAAATATTTGAATGGCCTAAAATAGAGTCTTAGGATGTGGTACCAAACATTTGATACATATGTGTTGAGTTTGGGATTTGAGTGTTCTAAATTAGATCATTGTGTTTATTATAAAATTGATGGTGGTCATTTCATTTTTATTGTATTATAAGTTGATGATATGTTATTTATTGGAAAAGGGAAAGGTATGATTTCATAACTAAAATCTCAACTTGCTGCTAAATTTGAAATGAAAGACCTTGGTGCAGATAGACACATTCTTGGGATTTAAATTATAAGAGATAGAGTGAATAAAAATATATGGCTTGGCCAAAGTAAGTATTTCAATTCAATTTTATTGAGGTTTAACATCCATAATTATTGTTGTGAAATTGTGTCTCAACCTTGAAATTATATAACGATTATTGATTGATAGGAAAAAAAAATTGTTACTTAAGTCGTGGGATTCCAAGTTTTCATAACCTATGTCACGAGGTTCTGAAGTTTCATAACTTCCCAAATTTTCGATCTCTTTTTTGTCTCGGGATTCTAAGTTTTTATGACCTATTTCACGGGGTTCTGAGTTTCATAACTTCTCGACTTAGCAATCTCTTTGTTGTCGTGGGATTCCAAGTTTTCATAACCTATGTCACGAGGTTCTAAAGTTTCATAACTTCCTGACTTAGTTGTTGTCGCGAGATTCCAAGTTTTCATAATCTATGACACAGGGTTCTAAAGTTTCATAACTTCCTAACTTAGTAATCTCTATGTTGGCGGCATGTCGCAGGTTTTCAAAATTTCATAACCTTCGAAAAGAGGTTCTAAAGTTTGGGCTTTCAGTGACTCGGCGATATGCAATGGAGATATGGTGGGACCCCATAGGTTGATAAGGATAGATGGTGACATGTATATGTTGATGGTGATTATCAATGGGATGGTCATGCAATTCACATCCTTGTTGTGAATTATGTGGCAATGAGATGGAATGGTGGGTCCCACGGATAGTAGAAGCTTATGTAAATCTTTGTCGATGGGAGTTGATACATTGTAAATCTAGACTGTTGATTATTATGGTTTAGATCCAATGATGGATATTTTGTTGGCCAGTCTTGCAATAGAATGTAACTCTATTTTTGTGAGGGTGATGTATTATGTCTGTATGCGGGTATGATGTGCGACAATGAGACTCTGTTAGCAGTCATGTTATCTCTTGATCTCTGAGTGGTGATACTCCTGTAAGAAGCTTGCTCTACAAATATATTGTAATCTTTGTGATTTACTGAATAATATATTGGGCGACTTTTGGAGTGTGGGGTTTTTATCCCGAAGGGGTTTTCCCCATGTAAATCATTGTGTCGTGGTATGCATGATATTTATCTTTATTCTTGTTCATATTTATGCAACTGTTAAATATATAATTTTTTTTTTGCATTATTCCTCCTCTCAATATTAGTGTAGGAAGTTTTTTTTCTACCTTAGCTTCCTTACAAGTGGTATCAGAGCTTGATCACCTTTGGTTTCAGTTGTGGGTTGTTGGGTTTTTTGAACTAATCCAAATTTGAGTGGAAGCTTGTGCAAAAGACACTTTGTGATCTTGTTGTAGGAATTTTTAGATGGTAAATCCATCAGGAAGAATAAAGTTGGATAATTTTTTTGGAAATAATTTTAAAATTTGGAAGCTGAAGATGGAGGATCTATTGACAGATCGAGATTTGTGTGATGTTGTTGATGAGAATTTTTCAAGGCCTAAAAATCCTACTCAATCTGCTCAATATGATGTTATGGACCATAAAGCCAAGGGTCTAATCAGATTGTGCCTAACATAATTTATTTTAATCAATGTCCATGAAGAGACCTTTGCACATAAACTATGGAAGAAGCTTTGTGAGATGTATCAAGCCAAATATTTAGTGAGCATGATTTTATTGAGGAAGAAATGATATTCCTTGAGAATGGAAGAGGGTGGACGAATTAAAGAACACCTAGAAGCATTCAATATGTTGGTGGCTCAGTTGGCATTAGTTGGTGTCAAAATGGATGAGGAAGAGAAATTTCAGATCTTGCTTTGTTCTTTTCCCGATACATGGGATTCTCTTGTTATGGCTATTGGGAGTACTTCTGTTATATTGAATACTAAAGACATGGTGGGTTATTTTCTTTCTGAAGAGATGAGGAGGAAGGTATCCATCAGTGCTAAGGAGGCCTTAAATGTTTGTGGAATACCTAAGGAAAAAGGAAAGAATAATGAGAAGTGTGACAAATCCAAGTCTAGGGGGAGATCTAAGTCTCTTGGAAAGTCCAAAGTTATTTGTTGGAACTTCGGCAAGCCTGGACATGTTCGTAAGGACTGCAAAGAAGAAAAGAAGATGAAAAAGAAGAAACTTGATTCTGATTTTGAGTCTAAGAAGGGAGATGATGACATATTCATTTCATTTTTGGCAACTCGTATAGGTAATGATGCATGGTTAATTGACTTAGGTGCATCTTTCCATATGAACTTTAATAGAGATTGGTTTTTTGAATATGAAGTGTTTGATGGAGGTAAGGTGTACTTGGGTGATGATTCTCATTTAGACATTGTTGTCTGTGGTAAAGTTAAAATCAGGTTTCCTAATGGGAGAATAGAAAGGATTAATGGTGTGTTGCATATCCTTGGTTTAGCAAAAATCATGTTATCTGTGAGCTAACTAATAGATGTAGGTATGCAAGTAGTATTTTCTGATGTAGGATGCAAGATGGTTAGAGGTACTATGGTGATTTCTAGAGGTTTCAGATATGGCACATTGTATAAGCTTGATGCATGCACTATTGAGTGCAATAGTACTTCTATGAAAATAAAGCATGTGGAAGAAGTGAGGGTTTCACCTTCTGCAAATAGTCATGGATTTGGGGTACCCAAGCGTGCTCTTTCTTCTAAAATAAAGTTACTTGCAGAGAAAACTATGTTATGACACCATAGACTTGGCCACATTGGAGAAAAGGGTCTAAGGACCTTGAAAATCATCTTTCTAAGGCTCCCTCTTATAAAGTAGTAGCCCACACCTATGATACTAGAATGAATAAACAACTAAGACTTCCTCAAGCACCTAAACCTACGACTAAAGCCTAGTGATTATGATCTTGTTGAGAACCTCAAGTTACTCCAGCTAAGATCTCACTGCGGGACTTTTCAGTCTACTAGTTTATCAAGGTATGCTTCAACAAGCCTTGCAAAAGATCCTCTTGCCTTCTTCCTCGCATAAAAATCCTCGATGTGTTGATAGGATTATATATTTGTGTGGATTCGCCGAATATTACGCTTTATCCACAAGAACTCTCACCTAAGCATAGAAGCAAGCAAATCTCTAATGATTATAGTTAATATTAAT
>CM021108.1:111392749-111403779 GCA_007115665.2 Sequoiadendron giganteum
GAAACAATACAAGCTTTGGGATCATATTTCACAAAAGGTAATATATAGTAGAAGTGTTATTTTTAGAGAAACTAAGCCTTCTTCTGTTACATTGTAGCCAAAACAAAGTAAATAGGAAGATTTGATTCAACTTCCTTCTACGCCTTCGGATATAGTTATGGTGTGAAACAATACAAGCTTTGGGATCATATTTCACAAAAGGTAATATATAGTAGAAGTGTTATTTTTAGAGAAACTAAGCCTTCTTCTGTTACATTGTAGCCAAAACAAAGTAAATAGGAAGATTTGATTCAACTTCCTTCTACGCCTTGGAAATTTGAATCAAAGCCCATAGATAGACGAGAAGTTGAGGAGAGCTCATCTAGCTCTGAATCTTCAGAATAGGAGGAAGAACCTCCAACTCAACTTGTTTGTAGGTCTATAAGGCATAGACAACCACTTGAAATGTATTCACCTAATGATTGGAGATGTATTTTTTCTTTGAATACTAACATGGATGAACCCAGATCGGTAGAAGAGGCATTAGTATGCATGATGTAGAATCCTAGAAGATTGTTATGGATGAAGAAGTGGCATCTTTGAAAAAGAATGATACATAGGATCTTGTACCATTTCTTGAAGGATGAAAACCTATTAGTTACAAATAGGTGTTCAAGAAAAAGATTGGTTTAGATGGAGGTATTGATAAGTATAAAGCAAGATTAGTTGTGAAAGGTTACTCTCAAGTTGAGGGTGTTGATTATGGTGAGATATTTTCTATTATTGCAAAAATGACATCCATTAGATTTTTTCTTTCTATTGCTAGTACTTATGATTTAGAGGTTGAGCAAATGGATGTGAAAATTTCTTTCCTTCATGGTGACTTGGAGGATATTTATATGAAACAACTAGAGCACTACATGGTGGAAGGTAAAAGTAATTTGGTTTGAAAATTGAAGAAATATTTGAATGGCCTAAAATAGAGTCTTAGGATGTGGTACCAAACATTTGATACATATGTGTTGAGTTTGGGATTTGAGTGTTCTAAATTAGATCATTGTGTTTATTATAAAATTGATGGTGGTCATTTCATTTTTATTGTATTATAAGTTGATGATATGTTATTTATTGGAAAAGGGAAAGGTATGATTTCATAACTAAAATCTCAACTTGCTGCTAAATTTGAAATGAAAGACCTTGGTGCAGATAGACACATTCTTGGGATTTAAATTATAAGAGATAGAGTGAATAAAAATATATGGCTTGGCCAAAGTAAGTATTTCAATTCAATTTTATTGAGGTTTAACATCCATAATTATTGTTGTGAAATTGTGTCTCAACCTTGAAATTATATAACGATTATTGATTGATAGGAAAAAAAAATTGTTACTTAAGTCGTGGGATTCCAAGTTTTCATAACCTATGTCACGAGGTTCTGAAGTTTCATAACTTCCCAAATTTTCGATCTCTTTTTTGTCTCGGGATTCTAAGTTTTTATGACCTATTTCACGGGGTTCTGAGTTTCATAACTTCTCGACTTAGCAATCTCTTTGTTGTCGTGGGATTCCAAGTTTTCATAACCTATGTCACGAGGTTCTAAAGTTTCATAACTTCCTGACTTAGTTGTTGTCGCGAGATTCCAAGTTTTCATAATCTATGACACAGGGTTCTAAAGTTTCATAACTTCCTAACTTAGTAATCTCTATGTTGGCGGCATGTCGCAGGTTTTCAAAATTTCATAACCTTCGAAAAGAGGTTCTAAAGTTTGGGCTTTCAGTGACTCGGCGATATGCAATGGAGATATGGTGGGACCCCATAGGTTGATAAGGATAGATGGTGACATGTATATGTTGATGGTGATTATCAATGGGATGGTCATGCAATTCACATCCTTGTTGTGAATTATGTGGCAATGAGATGGAATGGTGGGTCCCACGGATAGTAGAAGCTTATGTAAATCTTTGTCGATGGGAGTTGATACATTGTAAATCTAGACTGTTGATTATTATGGTTTAGATCCAATGATGGATATTTTGTTGGCCAGTCTTGCAATAGAATGTAACTCTATTTTTGTGAGGGTGATGTATTATGTCTGTATGCGGGTATGATGTGCGACAATGAGACTCTGTTAGCAGTCATGTTATCTCTTGATCTCTGAGTGGTGATACTCCTGTAAGAAGCTTGCTCTACAAATATATTGTAATCTTTGTGATTTACTGAATAATATATTGGGCGACTTTTGGAGTGTGGGGTTTTTATCCCGAAGGGGTTTTCCCCATGTAAATCATTGTGTCGTGGTATGCATGATATTTATCTTTATTCTTGTTCATATTTATGCAACTGTTAAATATATAATTTTTTTTTTGCATTATTCCTCCTCTCAATATTAGTGTAGGAAGTTTTTTTTCTACCTTAGCTTCCTTACAAGTGGTATCAGAGCTTGATCACCTTTGGTTTCAGTTGTGGGTTGTTGGGTTTTTTGAACTAATCCAAATTTGAGTGGAAGCTTGTGCAAAAGACACTTTGTGATCTTGTTGTAGGAATTTTTAGATGGTAAATCCATCAGGAAGAATAAAGTTGGATAATTTTTTTGGAAATAATTTTAAAATTTGGAAGCTGAAGATGGAGGATCTATTGACAGATCGAGATTTGTGTGATGTTGTTGATGAGAATTTTTCAAGGCCTAAAAATCCTACTCAATCTGCTCAATATGATGTTATGGACCATAAAGCCAAGGGTCTAATCAGATTGTGCCTAACATAATTTATTTTAATCAATGTCCATGAAGAGACCTTTGCACATAAACTATGGAAGAAGCTTTGTGAGATGTATCAAGCCAAATATTTAGTGAGCATGATTTTATTGAGGAAGAAATGATATTCCTTGAGAATGGAAGAGGGTGGACGAATTAAAGAACACCTAGAAGCATTCAATATGTTGGTGGCTCAGTTGGCATTAGTTGGTGTCAAAATGGATGAGGAAGAGAAATTTCAGATCTTGCTTTGTTCTTTTCCCGATACATGGGATTCTCTTGTTATGGCTATTGGGAGTACTTCTGTTATATTGAATACTAAAGACATGGTGGGTTATTTTCTTTCTGAAGAGATGAGGAGGAAGGTATCCATCAGTGCTAAGGAGGCCTTAAATGTTTGTGGAATACCTAAGGAAAAAGGAAAGAATAATGAGAAGTGTGACAAATCCAAGTCTAGGGGGAGATCTAAGTCTCTTGGAAAGTCCAAAGTTATTTGTTGGAACTTCGGCAAGCCTGGACATGTTCGTAAGGACTGCAAAGAAGAAAAGAAGATGAAAAAGAAGAAACTTGATTCTGATTTTGAGTCTAAGAAGGGAGATGATGACATATTCATTTCATTTTTGGCAACTCGTATAGGTAATGATGCATGGTTAATTGACTTAGGTGCATCTTTCCATATGAACTTTAATAGAGATTGGTTTTTTGAATATGAAGTGTTTGATGGAGGTAAGGTGTACTTGGGTGATGATTCTCATTTAGACATTGTTGTCTGTGGTAAAGTTAAAATCAGGTTTCCTAATGGGAGAATAGAAAGGATTAATGGTGTGTTGCATATCCTTGGTTTAGCAAAAATCATGTTATCTGTGAGCTAACTAATAGATGTAGGTATGCAAGTAGTATTTTCTGATGTAGGATGCAAGATGGTTAGAGGTACTATGGTGATTTCTAGAGGTTTCAGATATGGCACATTGTATAAGCTTGATGCATGCACTATTGAGTGCAATAGTACTTCTATGAAAATAAAGCATGTGGAAGAAGTGAGGGTTTCACCTTCTGCAAATAGTCATGGATTTGGGGTACCCAAGCGTGCTCTTTCTTCTAAAATAAAGTTACTTGCAGAGAAAACTATGTTATGACACCATAGACTTGGCCACATTGGAGAAAAGGGTCTAAGGACCTTGAAAACTAAAAACCTTGTTGAAGGTTTGTCTAATTGTAATCTTGAATTCAATTTCTGTGAGCATTGTATTCATGGAAAACAAAACCGTGTTTAGTTTTACTCAAGTTCTCATAAATCTTGTGGTGTATTGGATCTTATTCATTATGATGTGTTTGGTCTTGTAGATGTTCCTTCGATTGGTAAATCCATATATTAAGTTTTATTTATTGATGATTATAGTAGAAGGACATGGGTATATTTTCTAAAGAGTAAATCTGAAGTTTTCAGTCAATTTAAAGAATTTAAAGCAATGGTTGAGTTGCAGACTAGAAAGAAACTAAAGTGTTTGAGGACTGATAATGGTGGTGAATTTTTCTTTAATGATTTTGATAGATTTTGTAAAGATTGTAGTATTCATAGATATAAGACAACTCTGTATTCTCCACAACATAATGGATTTGCAAAAAGAATGAACAAGACACTGATGGAGAAGGCTAGGAGTATGTTAAGTGGTGCTGGCCTAGAACAAAGATTTTGGGCTGAAGTTGTTGCCACTTCCTGTTAACTAATCAATATATCTCCTACATCAACTCTTGTTGATAACACACCTATAGAGGCTTGGTCGGGTCACAATCCTTCATTAAAACATCTTAGAGTTTTTTGTTGCGAGGCATATGCACATGTGCCCAAGGAGAAGTGAACAAAGTTGGAGAACAAGGTTGTGAAGTGTATATTCATCAAATATTGTTATTGTGTGAAAGGATACAAGCTTTGGGATCCTGTTGCATAGAAGGTAATACATAGTAGAAGTGTTATTTTTATAGAAACTAAGCCTTCTTCTGTTACAGTGCAGCCAAAACAAAGTGAAAAAGAAAATGTGATTCAATTTCTTTCTACGCATGAGAAAGTTGAATCAAGGCCCATGAATAGACAAGAAGATGAGGAGAGCTCATCTAGCTCTAGATCCTCAGAAGAGGAGGAAGAACCTCCAACTCAGCTTGTTCATAGGTCTACAAGGCATAGACAACCACCTGGAAGGGATTCACCTAGTGATTGGAGATGTATTTTTTCTTTGAATACGAACATGGATGAACCCAGATCTATAGAAGAGGCATTAGGTATGAATGATGCAAAATCTTGAAATATTTCTATGGATGAAGAAATGGTATCTTTGAAAAATAATGATACATGGGATCTTGTACCATTTCTTGAAGGATGAAAACTTGTTGCTTGCAAATGATTATTCAAGAAAAAAATTGGTTCAGATGGAGGTATTGATAAGTACATAGAAAGATTGGTTGCAAAGGGTTACACTCAAGTTGAGGGTGTTGATTATGGTGAGATATTTTCTCTTGTTGCAAAAATGACATTCATTAAATTTTTGCTTTCTATTGTTGTTGCTTATGATTTAGAGGTTGAGAAAATGGATGTGAAAACTTCTTTCCTTCATGGTGATTTGGAGGAGGATATTTATATGACATAGCCAAAGCACTACATAGTGAAAGATAAAAGTAACTTGGTTTGCAAATTGAAGAAATCTTTGTATGGCTTAAAACTAAGTCCTAGGATGTGGTACCATAAATTTGATACATATGTGTTGATTTTGGGATTTGAGCATTCTAAATAAGATCATTGTGTTAAATTGATGGTGAACGTTTCCTATTTATTGCATTATATGTTGATGATATGTTATTTATTGGCAAAGGGAAAGGTATGATTTCAAAATTGAAATCTTAACTTGCTACTAAATTTGAAATGAAAGATCTTGGTACAATGAAACACATTCTTGGGATGAAAATTAAAAGAGGGTGATCCCACAATACTAGTTTACAATTTGTGGGCAAACTGGACACTGAATTGAATTTTTTTAAACTAAATCTTCACTTTTGGGCTCCTATAGCGGCTAAACTGTGAGGAATTTGAAGATGATACAAACTAGTGATTTGTGATGTTTTGTTTATAGATTATAAATATTTTTTTTTCAAAATGTTTGGAATCAGATTGAACTTTTTTTTCCATCTCCTTCGAAAACTAGTTTTTATCAGTAAACAACATTTTTAAGGACTGATGCTCATGGTATACAACATAAATTTTTTTGTATGAAGCATAAAATTCTAATTTTTTCGAATTTAGATTTGTAACTACAAAATATAACGAGTTCATTTGGTTTGATAGTGTTAATTAAATATTTTTTCCTTAATCAAGTTTTGAAGTCAAACCAATTACAGTTCAATCATAGGCGAACTATATACAACATAACTTTTTCTATATGTATTGAAATTCAATTCTTTTTAATGGATCAAGCACATCAATACCCAATGTGAACATATTTTTCAAAATTTTATTTTGATAATCTACTATTTTTCCACATGTGCGGAACAAAGAGCTTGATTTTCTGTAAAAACCCTATGTTTAATAAAACTAAAAATGCATATACATAATAAAACCAAAACATATTAAAATTATAGTCATTGAATAGATCGTTCTGAGGACTACCTGATTCCAGTTGGGTCTGTGAAGTCTCCACCATTTTCATCTTCAACGCAAGCTCCGAAGTGCAAAAATTTTGATTTTTTTTTTGTGACAGAGAGCAGGAATCGGGGAAAAGGGGGGTTCAAGCGAACCAGGGTTCGCTCGAACCATAGTTTGAGGGAACCCCCTTTCAAAAAGGGGTTTTCATTTGTTTTTTGGTGGGATGCATTAAATGGGTTCGCTTGAACCTAGGTTCAAGCAAACCCTCTTTTGGTTCGTTTGAACCCCAACAATGTTTTGTTTTGGCATGGGGTCATTTTTTTCAAGTTTTCCTTATTCGAATTGTAAGCCACTTTTGCGGGTTTACCCAAGAGATAGAGTGAGCAGAAAGCTATGGCTTGGCCAAATTGGAACAAATTTATCTATTTCAGATTGTCCAACATCCCCATAGGAGATAAAAGACATGAGTAGAGTGCCTTACCATAGTGTAGTTGGAAGTTTGATGTATGCTATGGTTTGTACTAGATCGAACATTGCCCAAACAGTGGGAGTTCTTTCTAGATATATGTCTAATCTTGGTATAGTTCATTGGGATGCAGTTAAAAGAGTCTTCAGATATTTGTGTGATACCTCAAGTTATTCCTTATAATATCATAGTAATATGACTAAAGGCGAGATTTCCCTTGATATTCATGGTTATGTGGATTCAAATTGGGTAAGTGATGTTGATAGCAATCGATCCATCGATGCTTATGTGTTTACATTATTCGGTGGTGCAATCAATTAGATGAGCAAGCAATAGATTGTGGTTGCTCTGTCCACTACTGAAGTAGATTATATGGCAGCTACTCATGCTTGTAAAGAAGCCATTTTCTTAAGAGATTGTGTTCAGATATTGGCATAAAAAAAGGTGCAATGACAATTTATTGTGACAATGAGAGTGAGATATGTCTAGCAAAGAATATGATATTGCATTCCAGGACCAAGCACAGTGATGTACAATTTTGTTTGAGATATGGTCGAAGATGACAGGGTGAAATTGGTTAAGGTAGAGACTTTGATGAATGCTTATGATTCTTTAACTAAGCCAGTGAGCAAAAAGAAGTTCAGATGGTGTTTAGAGATGTTGGGCCTTTTGGCCCCTCGAAATTAAGAGAAAATGTTTACTCCCTCCCATTGCTCTTGCAAGGTGTTTGACAAGTGGGAGATTTGTTGGGAAATGGTGTCTCAACCTTGCAATTATATAACGATTATTGATTGATAGGCGAAGTGATTTTGTTACTTAAGTCATGGGATTCCAAGTTTTCATAACCTATGTCATGGGGTTTTGAAGTTTCATAACTTCCTGACTTATTGATGTCTTTGTTGTCATGGGATTCTAAGTTTTCATAACCTATGTCCTAGGGTTCTGAAGTTTCATAACTTCCTGACTTAGCAATCTCTTTGTTGTCACGAGATTCCAAGTTTTCATAACCTATGTCATAGGGTTCTAAAGTTTCATAACTTCCCACCTTAGTTGTTGTCATGGGATTCCATGTTTTCATACCCTATGTCATGGGGTTCTGAAGTTTCATAACTTCCCAACTTAGCGATCTCTTTGTTGGCGGCATGTTACGGGTTTTCAAAATTTCATAACCTTCGACAAGAGGTTCTAAAGTTCAAGCTTTCAGCAACTCAGTGATATGCGATGGAGGTATGGTGGGACCCGATAGGTAGATAAGGATAGATGGTGATGTGTATATGTTGATGACGATTATCGATGGGATGATCATGCAATTCACATCCTTGTTATGAATTGTTTGGCAATGAGCTAGAGTGGTGGGTCCCACAGGTAGTGAAATATTATGTAAATCTTCATCAGTGGGAGTTGATACATTGTAAATCTAGACCATTGATTATTAGGGTTTAGATCTAACAATTGATATTTTTTTGGCTGATCTTTCCCTATAATGTAACTGTATTTTTGTGAGGGCGTTGTATTACGGTTGTATGCGGGTATGGTGTGCCACAATGAGATTCTATTAGCAATCATGTTATCTCTTGATTTGTGAGTGGTGATACTCCTGTAAGAAGCTTGCTCTACAGGTATATTGTAATCTTTGTGATTTATTGAATAATATATTGGGCGGATTTTGGAGTGTGGGGTTTTTCTCTCGAAAGGGTTTTCCCCACATATATCACTATGTTGTGGTATGCATGATATTTATCTTTATTCTTGTTCATGTTTATGCAATTGTTAAAGATCTTTTTTTTTTTTTGCATCATTCTCCTCTCATGATTAGTGTAGGAAGTTGTTTCGCTACCTTATTTTCCTTACAATTGTAGACCATTGTGTGTTTCTTTTTCAGTTGGAAAAAAATTATCTATTTTAGATTGTCCAACATCCCCATTAGAGATGGAAGAGATGAGAAGAGTGCCTTACTAGAGTGCAATTGGAATTTTGATGTATTTTATGATTTGTACTAGACTAGACATTGCTCAAGGAGTGGGAGTTCTTTCCATATGTATGTCTAATCCTGGTAGAGTTCATTGGGATGCAACTAAAAGGATCTTCAGATATTTAAGTGGTAGCTCATAGTATTCCTTGTGTTATCATAGTAATATGACTAAAGACAATATTTCCCTTGATTTTCATGGTTATGTGAATTCATATTGGGTAGGTGATATTGATAGTAGACAATCAACTAGTGTTTAAATATTTACTTATAGTGCAATTAGTTGGATGAGTAAGTGATAAGCTATGGTTGATTTTTCCACTACTAAAGTTGAGAATATGAAAGCTACTTATGCTTGTAAAGAAGCCATTTGGATCAAGAAATTGTGTTCAAATATTGGAATAAAACAATAAATAGTGATAATTCATTGCGATAGTCAAAGTGTGATATGTCTAGCTAGGAACTCAACATTTCATGCTAGGACCAAGAAAATGTTGGGGATAGGATACGGATCTATCATCATAGATAAGGCATCTAAGACAACAATGCCTTAGTGATTTTCATTTTTATCACTTCAAAGACACAAACAACTATGCCATAAAGCGGAAGCAGGCATAGTAAATCCCCTATTGATCCTCTGAGAAAAGTAAATGCTTAACATATAAAAAATTCAACACAAGCATAGATTGAAGAATACAGAATCAGACAACCATGAAAGAAAAATATGTAGACACACATATTTACGTGGGGAAAAACCTTTCGGGTAAAAAACCCCACCCTCCAAAACACTCAGCTCACTTGTATTATTCAGTAACAAAGCAATAATAGTACAAAAACTAGAGAAATTCTCTTCAGGAGATAACATATTGTCCATCTAGAGAAATATACAGGCAACACAATAAATAAAACCTTCACATAGTTACAATGTCATCCATTGACATACTATGTAAATTCCCTTCAGCAACTCACAAATGACTGTCACAGACAGCCTCATGGCCAGCCCAACCTCTTGGCCTCCACAGGTTCACATCCTTGCAGATCTGAGAGACAAAGTGTTCACAGTCAGGACCGTTCGAAAACTCTCTCCATCTCTCTCTATTTGCTCATCATGTTATCAGACTGCATACAAGATTACATATCAAAACTGTCACCTTTTGGTTTACATAAAATATTGTATTTGACTGATAAAGTCATACATCACATTCAATGTCTCAAACAATTCCACGGCTTCAAGGTTCATGCATCGAACATCCAATATGCAATCGATCTTATCTGATGTCATCAAGCTGCCCAGGCATTTACTCCTTGCCTTAATCGGGTTCTATATCCAACAAGATGTCAGCCTACAATTACTGCCTTTCATTGTTTCGGTCTTTGGCCAATCAGACTGTTGTCAAACTACCACATGCCCATCTACCATTCGCCGGTTGCATCGACCATCTGTTCCAGCTCAGTTGACTGAGCTCCGAGCTCGTCCAAGAACTTACCGCACTACCGTCGATCTCACCAACTCACCTCATGGTATAGTGATGAGCTCAGCCGAGCTCACCCAAGTCATCAGCGAGCCCAGACCCATCATCCCCACGCTTCTGTTGCCTGGTTTGAGTTGACCCGCGGTGTGGCGGTAGCCACCGAAAAAACCATTGGCGGTCATACCGCGCTACCGCGGGGGCCGCCAGACCACTCTATTGTAGGGCGATAACCACCAGGCCGACTGTTGGTGGTCTCACCGTAATGAGGGGAACCATCACCAGCGGTATGGCAGTAATCTCTGAGCCCACCGTTGGCAGTCTGATCGCAGACACCATGGTGAGAGGAACCACCACCAATGGTATGGTAATAACCATCGAGCTAGGCCATTGGCGGCCTTACCGTGCCACCAAGGTGAGAGAACTCACTGTGCATGGTAAGGCAGTAATTGCCAATGCAAACTGGAGGCAGCCTTACTGCACCACAAAGTGAGTGAACTCACCGCACATGGTAAGCTGGTAACCGCCAGGGCATGATGACACAACCACGATAAAGAGGTTAAGGCCAAAATGTGAAGAAAAATGCCAAGTATGAAAGGACTTCAAGCCAGAAAGTTGAGACAGATTTCCCAACAATCTCTCACTTGACGAAGAATTCCAGGCTTCCTCCAAAAACCTGAACAAGGACCAAAACCATGCTTCCATGCTCGAACCAAGACATCTGCAATAACATTCAAAAAATGTTCACCATCTCAGGCTACAAA
>CM021108.1:111403879-111423397 GCA_007115665.2 Sequoiadendron giganteum
CCATGAAAACCCTAATTTTTTCTCCATTTTAATCCCATTATTTGCCTATCTTTTTATAAAAAAATTCATATTCCACGTCCAAACCTTATACCGCTACCTTAATATTTATTCTTTTATATCATACTGCTTTACTGCAGCCTCCCACAATGGGCTCGCGGTATGGTGGTAACGGCTAAAGGAGTGGGCATGAAGTGTTTACCGCGGTAGCGTAGTAAATCATTAGCAACTAGCGAAGCAACAATCAGGAAACTATACCGCATTACCGTCGGCCATCATTTCATACACCGTGGTAGTGCGGTAAGTTGCAAGCGGTTAGCGAGATGACAGTGGTGAACGGGTAACGGTTACCCCGCGGTACCATGAACAAGCATCGATCAGACCACGGTAATGTGGTAACATAAGAGAGACAGTTAAGAAGCGGTGAAGATAACAGCTGGTGGCTACCGCGGTACCACTGGCAATCAGGCCAGTGACCGCAGTAGTAGGGTAGACATGGAGATAACCGTCGCGGTGGGCAGAGATTGTGGTGGGACCAGTCAAAGTCAAGGTGGTAAAATGATAAGGGCCACGGGGAATAAAGTATAAAGAACCATAAGGTTTAAAATGAAATATTGAAGACCTGTAAAGTATTAAAACAAGATTGAATTCATAACTATGTAAAAAAAAATTAATTTGCCGATAAGGCAACACAATTAAATATTTTAACTACTGTCAAGGAATGTGAATGGATATAACAGAAAACTGAAGGGTTGTGACTCTTCGAATGTTATTGTATAAATCTGTTGTAAAAATCAGATAGCAGGGAGGAGGGTGCAGTAATTAGATTGTAGGAATGATATTTTCCCGAGAAGGGACTGGGAATGAAAATAATGTAACAGACCTTCCTGAAACAGGATCAATGGAGATAATTGTTTTTAATTGATGGTTTTCCTTTCTGAGTTCAGTTGTTGAGATGCTATGATTTGTATTAATTTTATCTTGGTTCTCTCCAATATGAAGTTTTTTGATCATTTGAGTTAATGTATCAAGCATAAATTTTGATTCATCAAGGTGCACATTTTCACTTTGTGTGATTTTATTTGCTGGTGTCTCAAGTTAGAATTAAAACCCTTCAAGTAATTCACAGTTTTTGAGAGATTTATTTTGGATGATTTAAGTAGAACCAAGTTAGAAAACATTCCAACATAATTTATGCAAGCCATAAATAAATGAAATTATATTCCAATCATAAGATTTTATTTTATAAATTGCCTAACAACTTGAAATTAAACCGGAGAAGGAAAACACATGTCATTTTCTATTTTTGACTCCGTTGCCCAATAGATAGAAGTCACTGATCTATCATGTCCTAGAGGATAGAATTCATTATAAACAATTTATTCAAATACCTTTCATTTGTGCAGTAGGAGTAGGAGTAGGTGTAGTAATTTTATCTATCCACTACCCTTTGCCATTGTGGATAGATTGATTAACCAGGAAACATATTTCAATTTGCATTGTTCATTTAGGTACACTTGCCTTGGTCTAGCAGAACCTAAAGAGTAGAAGGTGCAATTGCATCAATTGGCCTTGTACGTTGGCCAAAAGTGTAGTAAGAACTTGGAAAACTCTTCTGGTTAAAACCTACATTTTTGAGACCCAACAGTTTGGTGACTCCGTTGGGGACAAACATCAGAAAATTTGGTTCCAGCCTTTCCATTTACAGAGTCAATACAGTTTTCAAAATTGGTCTTCAATCAGAGAATCACAATTGTGTAATTTGCAGCTCCCCATCTGAGTCACACACACAACAATTTCGCGACTCTGCTGGGGACACATTCCAGAAAATTTTCAGCCTTCCCATTTATAGAGTCAACAAAGTTTCACTTTTTTTTGGAGATTCCGCTAGGATAAACCAAAACAATCTTTTTTCATTTTCCTACTTTTGGAAAAATTAGGTGGCGAATCTATTTTATTTTGATAAATAATACATGGATGTTGTGGAGCAGTAACATTTTGTCAAGATGGTAGAAAAAGAAAGAAGACAACAGTCAATAAGAGAGTTGAAGGAATTGAGGAAACAAAGGCTGCAATTGGACCAACAAATGCTACAAGTGAACAAACAATTGTTGCAATTGGGAGTCAAAGATGCTCAAAATACATCACCAAATAGGTCATCATACAGTGAGAATGAAGACACAAGCGCCAGGAGATCTTGGACACCACAAGTTCCCCATGATGCAACTGAGAATTTTGATAATAAAGGTAATGTACTCTATTCACAGAAAAATATTTTTGATGAGTATATTCAAATTGAAGAGAGAGGCAAAAATCTTGTGGATGCCTTTTTTGATATAAGGAGATATAAGGGAGAAGATGTAAACTCTCTGTACAATAGGATGGTAGACATTTGTATGCAACTACCTCATCATTTTAGGCCAACAAGACCCACATTTATTGCACAACTTCTAAGAGCATCAGAGCCCGAATCAGTTTATTGGCCAGAATCATAAAAAAAATGTGCCTTGGATGCAGTGAATAGACTTATTGATTCTATACTTGGGACAAGGTATGTGGATATTACAAAAAATGCTTCAGAAGTTGCAATAGAATAAGGTATCATGTTGTCCAATAGTGAAGATGTGGAGAGTTTCTCTTACATAATAGATGGTGAGTCAAATTGTGAAGATGAAATTGGGGATGTTGATCTTGAACAGGGTGATTCTTGCAATTCTTATGAAGATGAAGAGGTTGGAGACATGGTAGAAGATATGGAAGCAGAGACATGTTCACTCAGCAGTGAGCAAGTTTCAGACTTTTTAACTTTTGAATACCAGAAGTATGCACATAAAGATGATTCCAAATTTTTGGCTCCAACTTCTATCTGCTTTGACAGTGAAGATACTATGCGTGACAATTCGTATGACCCCATGTGCATCTCTCACAGTGATGAGGATTTATTTGAAGCTAATCAAAGATCTATTTGTGTCCAAGAGGAGGAATGTGACTTGAATGATTTTTTCCTACAAGATAGAGATATTGGTTTTCATGTTATTGATGATGAGTGTCCAACATTTTTTGATTCAAGTATGTATGAGGATGATTGTATGGATCAGAGGTGTGTGTCAATTCCAGCTGGTGATAGAAAAGAAATGGGAAGTAATTTTGATTTAATTATTTTAGAAGATATTGATGAGATTGAATTTGTAGATTCCCATATGAAGTATTTAGATTTCCAGGTCCCAGTACAACTGCTTGATCATTCAGCAACATATGACAGTGAGCATGCCTATGAATGTTTTGTTGAATGTGGATACACTTTGTATGCTAAGGGTGATAAATATTTTTCATATGATAATAAGAATGATAAAATGAAGACTTATGAGATGAATATGAATCATATTGAACACAATGATTTCCTGAAGGTTTTCAAAAACAATGCATGTTGCAGGGCAGGTGGAATGGATAGTTTCAAAAGAAGCCTGGTGAGCTTGAATCAGAACAAAGTGCAGGTTTTTTCTTTTGGGGTGGCCTGGGGCCATCCCTTATGGTTTAATTTTTTAAACCAAAGTAGGTACAGAGGATTAAGGATTGCCAGTGCATGGACAATTCTTAGCAAATCCTTTTTAAAAATTCTCTTCCATGCACAGTAGTTTAGGATTTTCCATTTCTCCATTTGCTCCATCTTTCCATCTTTGCTCTGTTCATTCCCTCCATCTGCCATTGCCTTCATTTTTCATGTCCTTTACTCAGTCTACTCTCCCAAAGAACTCTAGATTCTTAGAGTGATTTACACAATCACTCATCCCCAATAGGAGCCATTGTTAGAACCCAAAAAATTCCACAAAAACCCTAAGTTTTTCTCCATTTTAATCCCATTATTTCCCTATCTTTTTATAAAAAAAGTCATATTCCCCATCCAAACCTTATACCACCACCTTAATATTTATCTTTTTTATATCATATCGCTTTACCACGGCCTCCCACAATGGGTTAGTAGTATGGCGGTAGCAGCTAAAGGAGCGGGCATGAAGTGTTTACCGTGCGTGGTCAATTCATTGACCGTGGTAGTGCGGTAAACCATTAGCAACCGGTGAAGCAATAGTCAGGAAACTATATCGCATTACCATCGGACATCATTTCATACACCACGGTAGTGCGATATACCATGAGCAATTAATGGGCTGATAGTGGCGAACGGGTAATGGTTACCCCACAGTACCGTGAGCAAGCATCGATTAGACCGCAGTAATGCAATAACATAAGGTAGACAATTAAGAAGTGATGAAGATAACAACTGGTGGCTACTGCGGTATCACTGGCAGTCAGGCTAGTGACCGCGGTAGCACGGTAGACATGGATATAACCGTCACGGTGGGTAGAGATTGTGGTGGGACCAGTCAAATTCAAGGTGGTAAAATGATAAGGGCCACAGGGAATAAAGTATAAAGAACCGTAAGGTTTAAAATGAAATATTGAAGGTCGGTAAAGTATTAAAATAAGATCAAATACATAACTATGTAAAAAATATTTAATTTGCTGATAAGGCAACACAATTAAATATTTTAACTACTGTCAAAGAATGTGAATGGATATAACAGAAAACTAAAGGGTTGTGACTCTTTGAATGTTATTGTATAAATCTGTTGTAAAAATCAGACAGCAGGGAGGATGGGGTAGTAATTAGACTATAGGAATGAGATTTTCCCGAGAAGGGACTGGGAGTGAAAATAATGTAACAAACCTTCCTGAAACAGGATCAATGGAGATAATTGTTTTTAATTGATGGTTTTCCTTTCTAAGTTCAGTTGTTGAGATGCTATGATTTGTATTAATTTTATCTTGGTTCTCTCCAATACGAAGTTTTTTGATCATTTGATTTAATGTATCAAGCATAAATTTTGATTCATCAAGGTGCACGTTTTCACTTTGTGTGATTTTATTTGCCGGTGTCTCAAGTCAGAATTAAAACCCTTCAAGTAATTCACAGTGTTTGAGAGATTTCTTTTGGATGATTTAAGTAGAACCAAGTTAGAAAACATTCCAGCATAATTTATGCAAGCCATAAATAAATGAAATTATATGCCAGTCATAAGATTTTATTTTATAAATTGCCTAACAACTTGAAATTAAACCAGAGAAGGAAAACACATGTCATTTTCTATTTTTGACTCTGTTGCCCAATAGATAAAAGGCACTGATCTGTCATGTCCCAGTGGATAGAATTCATTATAAACAATTTATTCAAATACCTTTCATTTGTGCAGTAGGAGTAGGAGTAGGTGTAGTAATTTTATCTGTCCACTACCCTTTGCCATTGTGGATAGATTGATCAACCAAGAAACATATTTCAATCTACATTGTTCATTTAGGTACACCTGCCTTGGTCTAGCAGAACCTAAAGAGTAGAAGGTACAATCACATCAATTAGCCTTATACGTTGGCCAAAAGTGTAGTAAGATCTTGGAAAACTCTTCTAGTTAAAACTTGCATTTTTGAGACCCAACACCTCCAAAACACTCAGCTCACTTGTATTATTCAGTAACAAAGCAATTACAATACAAAAACTAGAGCAATGCTCTTTAGGAGATAACATCTTGTCCATCTAGAGAAATATATAGGAAACACAATAAACAAAACCTTCACATAGCTACAATTTCATCCATCGATATACTATGTAAATTCTCTTCAGCTCCTCACAAATGACTGTCACAGCTAGCCTCATGGCCAACCCAACCTCTTCGCCTCCATAGGTTCACATCCTTGTAGATTTAAGAGACAAAGTGTTCACGGTCAGGACCGCTCGAACACTCTCTCCATCTCTCTCTGTATTTTCTCATCATGTTATTAGACTACATACAAGATTACATATCAAAACCATCACCTTTTGGTTTACATAAAATAGTATTCGACAAACAAAGTCATACATCACATTCAATGTCTCAACCAATTCCACGGCTTCAAGGTCATGCATCGAACATCCAATACGTAATCGATCTTCTCTAATCTCATTGAGCCACCTAGGCATTTACTCCTTGCCTTAATCAGGTTTTGTCTCTAGCAAGAAGTTGGCCTGTAATTGTTGCCTTTCACTATTTTGGTCTTTGGCCAATCAGACTGTTGTCAAACTTCCACATGCCCATCTTCCATTTGCTGGTCACATCGACCATCTGGTCCAACTCGGTTGATCGAGCTCCAAGCCCATCTAAGCTCTTACCGCACTACTGTCGAGCTCACCGACTCGCCTCGTGGTATGGCGGTGAGCTTAGCCGAGCTCACCCAAGTCATCACCGATCCCAAACCCACCATCCCCATACTACCATTGCTCAGTTTGAGTAGGGCGATAGGGCGATAACTACCAGGTCGACCGCTGGTGGTCTCACCACAGACACCACGGTGAGACGAACCATTGCCAGCGGTATGGCGGTAACCGCCAAGCCCACCTATGGCACTATCCATCAGTGCAAGTTGTAGGCAGCCTTACCGCACCGTGCGTGGTAAGGTGGTAACCACCAGGGGATGATGACACATCTACAGTAAAGCAATTAAGGCTAGAACATGAAGAAAAACTCCAAGTCCAAAAGGAATTCAAGCCAAAAAGTTGAGACAGATTTCCCAACAGAAAATTGATGTACAAAATCATTTTGTCAGAGATATGTTCGAAGATGGCAGGGTGAAGTTGGTTAAGGTAGAGACTTTGGTGAATGTTGTTGATTCTTTAACTAAGTCTGTGAGTATAGAAAATTTCAGATGTTGTTTAAAGACTATGGGGCTTTTGGCCCATAGCAACTAAGAAATGATGTGTACTCCCTCCCGTTTCTCTTGCAAGGTGTTCAACAAGTGGGAGATTTTTTGGGAAAATATGTCTCAACCTTGCAATTATATAAGGTTTATTGCTGATATGATGTATTTAATATATATATTTCCAAGTTACACTGATAGGTGTATACATTGGGAGCACAGGAGGGAAATGTGAGCATGTTAACAAAAACTCTTAAATGATTGGCATACATTAAATAATGATATATTGTAAATTTGGACCGTTCATTATTAGGTTTTAGATCTAATGGTAGATATTTTGTTGGCTTATCTTCCCCTAAAAGGTAACTCTATTTTATGAGGGCATTGTACTATGATAATAAACAGTGATGTATTTTGAGAGTTTGATAGTGATCATGTTGTCTCTGGATCTCTAGTTGGTGATACTCTTATGAGAAGCTTGCTTTGTAAGTAGATTGTAATCTTTGTGATTTCTGAATAATATATTAGGTGGATTTTGGAGTGTGGGGTTCTTCCACCGAAAGTGTTTTCCCCATGTCAATCACCATGTTATGGTATGCATGATATTTATGTTTATTTATGTTTAAGTTTATATATCAGTTAAAGATCTGTAAAGTTTTACATTATTCTCCTCTCAAGATTAGTGTAAGAAGTTGTTTCGCTACCTTAGCTTCCTTACATGCAGGTCTTCAAGCAAGAAAGATCCAAACCTTGAGGAGATGTGCATGACTTCAACCTTTAAGGAAGCTATTTTTGAGTGGTGATTTACATTCCATTGTTGATTCATCATTCATTTTATCATTTAGCCTTATCCTTCAAAAGGATAGTCTCCTCATCATTGACATTTCCATTGCGGAAATGGAAACACTAACATGGGGTTTGACTAAGGCAAGCCCCTAAATGGCACAATCCTTCCCCTCTCTTTGAATTTGCAAGTTTTAGGTTTGAAGGAGATTGGAGGAAGTTTGAAGATCAATCATACATTGTTGCAATAAAAAATCTAGACTTTAAAAACTCACAAAATCTCACTTACAAAAATATCTGATAGTGATTCGATAACCTTGTAGGTGAAAACAAAAATATTTGATTTGGCACTAGAGGAATACGAAAACAAATATAAAATCCCTTTACAAAGAAACTCCTAGGGTGAATTAGTCCTCTAAAATCAGGCTCAAGTTTATATCACAAGTACACTGTGTCCCATTATATCCATTTCTTCGATTCGAATTTGTCTACAACTTTCTATGTTTACTATTTTGCATAAAAATAGTAAATTTCATCATTAGCTTAGTTAGATTATTACATTTCATCCCAAAATTCATCCTAGATTTGGTCAAGGGTTGGTTGACTCACCTTTCAGGTTGCAAGTTAATCATATATCTTGTCCAAGTCCATCAAACCCCCACAATCATACAATTTATATCCCCATTGCTAATGATAAACGAAAAAAAGATGTCAAACCCTAAAGAGTGAAAATCTCCAAAGGTGTTTCCCTTTTTCTAACATATCATTTTGGTGAACCCGAATTGTTAACATTATATACCTTGTGAAACTTGAAGCAATCATCCTAGATCTATGTTTTGTTTACATTTTTTTGAATAGTTCATTTAGGCATTCATTTTGCATCATAAAAGGCATAAAAAAATGCATATCATATTGCATTATAGGTTGCAATAGGGTTAATTTCAGTCATTCTAGCTCTGATATACATTCTTATTGCATCTACAAATTTGCATTAGGTCATTTAAAATCTGAAAATAAAACTTGAAAGTGTTCATTGCATGGATTTAGGTATCTTTCATATAGTTCAAAAAAGTGAAAAATTGCATTTTTTTGTTTCAAATTTGCATCAAAATCACTATTTTTAGAATTTTGCATATTGATTAATTGATTGTTGCATTTTAGATATATAAATTGCATTCAAAATTGTCATTTATTGTTCAAACATTTTCAACATTGTTGCACACTTGTATTACATCATCTTAAATTGAGAAAAAATTGAAAAAAACATTCACTGTCAGACCTGTTTACACACAAACCTATAAGCCTTAAACAGTCTTGTAAATGGTCAACCTTTCAATTTTTTGAAACCTTGTCTAGGAAAAAAAAAACCTAGGCAGCTTTGTCTTACTATTTTTGGCTCATTTTTTTGGTGCAAGGCTCTCTCAAGATCCTCTATCTGAATTTGTTGTCCGTTTTCTAGTTACATGTTTCATAACAATTTGAACCTCATTGCGATTATCATATCATCATAATGGCTAAGTGTTTTGGTAAAGTTTTGATTTCTTTGAAATCCTTGGTTGATGTTTCATGTTGTGTATTTAGAAATGATATTAACGTAGACAATGACACTCATGATCCTTCATCTCCCAATGTATATCTTCTCAATGAAGATATATTGAGGTAAGAAGAGGATTTCATAAATGAATTCATAATTAATACCTTGCCTAACCCTACAAATAATATGGTCCTTTACCCTTTAATGGAATGGACTAATCACCCATATCTATAATCAACACCTTCTACTATGCCACCTTCTTGAAATTATTTACACATCACATAGGGAGAGTGATCAATAATTCATACCTCAACCAATGTGAATGGAAGTACCTATTGGAAACAATCACAAGGAAAACATACCACCTAATGCCCCTACATCATATGAGAACAAAGTTACAAACACATCAGTTAACTTAGAATGATGCTATGGCCAAGGCTTTGGGATCTTGAAAATACAAGGATGTGACATAAAGAATGAACATGAGATCCATCCCCTTTTGGAACAAACATCATCTAAAGTGTTGGTCTGATAAATGTCTTGTACCTAGTTAATTCATTCACTAAGTAGTTAGGGGACATATTCACATGTTAAGTTTACTTAGGATATAAGATTCCTTCTAGAAGTCTTAGTTGTTTTTTTCTAGAAGTCTTATCTAGACTTCACATTATCCTATGTAATTAGTTAGCTAGTTGTCACATGTGATAGGATTAAGAAACTTGTCATGATCTTGTCTAATCCCATCTCTCTCCTTGCCTATATAAACAAGACATCATATGTAATTTTCCATATTCAATTTGGCATTCTTGCATCCTTAATGATAGCATGATATTTCTATCATTTCTCTCTTGTGAAAGTTATCCTAGGGTGTTTGAGGAGTTCACCAGAAACTCCTACATGGTATCAGAGCTTCAGTGTTGCAGACTTCTTCCTAGATTTGAGGGACCAATCTTGGTGTGAAAGTTTTGTTAGGTGCAAGTTGAGGTCTTGAGAACCACACCATTGAATCTAGGGCATCTGAGAAAGTTAGAATTGGCTTTCATTTCATCAAAATATGACATATTTTTTCAAATTTGCAAGGGTTTGATGCAAGCCATTTTTATTGGAGCTTTTTTCATTTTTTCTTTAGAAATATTACTTCCACTCATTTGTAGGAAAAATAATTTATGGGTTTTGTAGCTACGGTCAATATCTCACCTAGACATTGACTAGATTTGCAGATAGTGAGCATATTTTACAAAAACAACTATCAAATATCCAACACAACTATTTTTCCTATAGGTGAAGTTTACCTTTTTTTAAACCAAATCACATGTTTTGGTTTTTGGATTCAAAAATGATTTATAGGTTTGTTGGTAGCATCAAAATATTATCTGGGTATCTATTAGTTTTTTCATGCAACAAGTAATTTATCTAGAAATCAAATTAGAAGGTCCGTGTCTACATTGTTGACTGACATAATTTATCCATTTTTTTTCAAAAATTCAGAACTTGAGCATACAACATCCCTTTTTCAAAAACTTTATATTGTTGAAAATCTAATTATGTCCTCTACATAGAACTGAGGTTAATTTCAATTATGGGGGCATATGTGAATATTCATCAGTGCATGCACTATTTCCTTTTTTTGTGCATTAGGTTTTCATTTTATCTACACTTCATTTCAATTCTAGATCATTTGTCAATCAATTGTTGCTTCATAGATTCTAGAGTTGTGCCAATTTGTGAATTTTCTAGTGTTCCTTGGCATTGGGTTTGTTGTTTCTTTATCATGATTCTGACTTGAGTCCTTGAGTGACTCTAATATGGTTTCTAGCAAATATAATTATATTTCCTTGCTACTCTACAAGTGTGCTTCTAGTGATTCTTTTGCAACATGTTATCTCATTATGGGGGTTGTATGATCTCTCTTTTCATCCTATGTATGGATAAATATTGATTGGATTTGCAATGGATATCTTTATTGTATTTCATATCTCTTTTGGGAAGGATTTTTGTCCCACTAGGTTTTCTCCTTCTCTCTATTTGTGAGAGATTGCATTTGCATTTGTACATGGGTACCTAAAATGGCTTCGTAGTTGGGACCCATCCTTGCATCTTTGATCTTCTCTCCTAATTTACACTTAAGGGGGGGTGTTGGTGTGAATAAATGTCTTGTGCCTAGTTAATTCATTCACTAAGTAGTTAGGGGACATATTCAAATATTAAGTTTACTTAGGATATAAGATTCCTTCTAGAAGTCTTAGTTGGATTTTCTAGAAGCCTTATCTTATCTATACATCATTTCCTCGGTAGTTAGTTAGTTGTCACATGTGATAGGATTAAGACATTTGTCATGATCTTTTATAATCCTATCTCTCTCCTTGCCTATATAAGCAAGACATCATATGTACTTTGTCATATTCAGTTTGGTTCTTACATCCTTAATGATAGCATGAAATTTATGCCATTTCTCTCTTGTGGAAGTTATTTTTTCTTGCAGGTGATCCTGGGGTGTTTGAGGATTTCACCATAAACTCCTACATAAAGATACCAAAGGCATAGGTTACCAATGTCCTCCACCTTTGCATAGAACATTTGTTCCACCAATCAAACCATGTAAGAAAGGTGTGTTACATACCCCACATCATTTATATGAGGCTAATTGTATTTTATCCACACTTCTAAACTTGAAATATAGAAAAAGGGATCCTAGGTCCTAAATGCAAAGATCCTAGGATGCAAGGGTGGGCCTTTTTCCAAATTTCATTAGGATGTAGATCACAAGGTGAAAATTTTGACTTTTAGCCCTAATGGTGAGCCAATAAAACCTAGATCTACATCTAAAGGGGGATTAGAATGGATTGGAAATATTTTAGAATGATTAACTTAATGATCCTATATTCCTCAATATAGAAAATGAAAGATCACGACAACTAATAGAAAAAAAAACAATTTGCAAGTGGATATGGGAAGTGTAGAGGACAACAAACTTTCTCAAAAGAATTGGTTTTGATGTTCCTACAAGGACTCATTCGCCCAATGGTGAATGGGCCTTTGAAAGGGGGTGACCTTGATCAACTTTTTGGGTCCTCTAGTGGTAGATCTGAGACTTTCGTTTCCGCTTGCAATTTTTTTGGAATGTTGTCCGATAATTCTATAGCTAAGTTTTCATGGCTTGACAAGATGTATGACAACAAAAGAAAAAATGAAAAATGTCTCTTCAAGATCTCTTCAATCCTTCTTCAACTTGTAACCTACACATTCACAAAGAGGAGAAATGTTGGGCCATTTTAGGGGCTTACCTTAGTCAAAATCCGTGTAAGTGTTTCCACTTCCACAATTGAAATTTTGATGATAAATGGATAATTGAAAGGAAGGAATGATGAAATCACAATGTGCTAAGACTCACCACCCTTCAATGGCCTTGAAGGATTAAAGACATACACATCACCTCAAGGATTAGGATATTTCTTTTCTCGAATTCTTGAATTCTTTGGATACCTACAAAAAGATGTTATCCTTCACAAAATAATGATAACATAAACTCACAAACACTTTGGCATGATGCTTGGATCTTGAATTGCTACAATAAATCTCTGAAATGCTACTCTTGATTTTCTCTTGAATGATCTGGAAGTTCACCTCTTGCTAGGTTCTTTTACTTAGATTTCAAATGACAAAATGACTAGGTATTTATAGACATTTATTTAATTTCCCAAAAAATAGATCTCAGTAGCCAACATTTGTAAGTTGAATTTTGAATGTTAAAAACATATCCAAAAATGGGTCCTGAATCATAAAGGGGACCCATATTTCCAGGACATACAATTTAGGGGGTAACAAATGAGTTGTATGCATTTCTTCAATGCTTGATGCTTATTGAAAATGGGACACATGGGCTATAAAATGCATAATTTTAGGTACCTATGGGGTTAATTAAGCTCAATAATTTGGGAGGGGGGGGGGAACATAGTGTGAAATTGTAAAGGTATATAATTTTCTACACTACAAATCTTAGGATATATTACACTACCACTTGTTCACGATCGATGAGATAAGAAAGGAAAGAATAAACACACATCCTATATACCTATGATAGAATATTTGGACACACCAATGATGAATGTTGTGCTTTAAAAAATAAATTGAAATAATTTGAACCTTATGCGATCAAATGATCGACTAAGGAAGTTTATTTTCTCCTTGCCATGTGGTAGTTGTATTATCATAGTGCTCACTACCATGCATGGGGGTATAAACTATAATTTATGCAATCATATTTCATCTTGAAAGGAGCAATATTTAATTATCAATCTTGGCTCATCTTTGTCCCTACACTTGGGGGGTAAGGGTTTAGGTAGCCTTGTCTTAGGTGCATTCCTTCTAGAAAGGGATCCCTTTGTATCTCCTTAAAATGTTAGTGTAGCAAGTACACTAACATTTTAAGGGGGGAATATAGTTCCCTTCTCATTGTTTGCACAAGAAATGCTCCTTTTTAGTGATGATAATATTCATCTCCTATGAAATGTGACATTGGCAATGAAAGTGTGGCCTTCTTGATCTATGTTAACATCTCCTTTGTGGTGATATTGGGCTTGATATCCCCGAAGGGTGTGACTTTTTATGGCATATGGTGTTCCCTTTCGTGATAATGCTATGGCTAGTATTCCCTAAGGTGTGAGTTTCTATTCCGCAACTTGTCCTCTCTTGGTGGTGATGCCATGTGTGGTATCCCCTAAGGTGTGACCCTTCATGTATTGAGAAATTCCCCTTTGATATTTTCGAATCGCCTTTTGTGATGGTGTTGTTTATAACACCCCTTGAGGTTTTGGCCTTGTCTTTTTTTATCTTCTTAGATGTTTATGCACCTTCTTAGGTGAGTCTTTGTGCCTTCTTATGTGATTTTATGCACCTTCTTAGATGAGTTTTTGTGCCTTCTTAGGTAAATTTTTACGCCTTATTAGGTGAGTTTATGCATCTTCTTAGGTGAGTTTTTGCACCTTCTTAGGTTATTCTTTGCACCTTCTTAGGCCAGTTTATGCACCTTCTAAGGTGAGAATTTGATAAATTGGTTTATGGATTTAACATAATGTAACTTGTTGATTCATGAGCACCCTTTTTACATGGTTGTTGAGCATAAAAAACTTTTCTTGACAGTAGAGCTATGTTTTCCATGAGTGTCTAGCATAACACACCTTTCTATATCTTGTGGAACCTATCATATTGCATGAACACCTAGGATAATGCAGATTTATAGTTAGTAGATCCATGTGGATCATGAGTGATTTTGGCATAACACAAGTTGCAAGTCCTCATGGGAGCATTCTTTGACTAACATTCATTCGATGGATGTTGTTTGGTATTTGAGACAATTTAAGACTGAGGTCTCTTTACCTTACTGACTTGAATCCCCTTAGTACTAACCTCATGTTTTTGTTGTGTGTCTTCTTCGTGTTTTCATTGTGTTTGTATCATGTTTATTTTTATTTTTTCATCATCTATATGTTATGTTATGTCATGTGTTTTTATCATGTATGCTTTGTGTTTTTCTAACATTTATGTTTGTGTATGTTGTCTTTCTGCATTTCATACATGTGTGTGTTCCTTTGTTCTTATTTTATCTTGCCATGGGAACTTTGATCTTGAGGGCTTGTGCACTCCTCTTTGATCCTTTTTCATCTTATCTCTTCAAAATTTGGACAATTGAACCCATCTTGACATATATTTTCTACTTTAGTACGAGTCTAAGTGTAAGTTCATACTCTCACTAAAGTGGGGGATAAATGTAGCATCGTAAATTGTCACCCTTGACAATTTAATGCTATATTTTTCTCCCCATTAAGTTATTGGACCTAATTGAACACCTAATTTCCTAGATTATACATTCTATGGCACACTTTTATAATTACTGACAAATTGCAAGAGAAAAACAAAGTCATTCATCTAATACTTTTCCCCCGACACCTTAATTTTTGAAAAATAGGGGTTGGGTCCACATACGCCCTATGGTGAATGGGTCCCCTTTTGGTGAAAGTGTCCCCCTATTTTTCCTCCAAATTTAAATATGTCAGTGTTGACACTTTATCATTTACAATTCAAGTGTCCAAATTTTTCTATGAGGCTATAATTTTTGGGAAATTAGAATAATTGCATATAAATACCTATTTTTTGTATTATTTGAAGGAAATATAGAAAACTATTAGAGAATTTATGGTCAAGAGCATTATTAAGAAATTAAAGATCAAAATTTCAAAGATTTATTGTAGCAATTCAAGATCCAAACATCATGTCAAATCATATTTGATTTTATGCATGTTTATGCTATCATTGTTTTTGTGAGATCTAACCCTTGCATGTCTTCAAGCAATTTAAGCAAGATAGATCCAAACCTTGAGGAGATGTGCATGACTTCAATCCTTCAAGGAATCCATTTTTGAGTGGTGAGTTGTAGTCCATTGTTGATTCATCATTCATTTTATCATTTAGCCTTATCCCTCAAAAGGATAGTAACATTATCATTGGCATTGCCATTGTGGAAGTAGAAACACTAACACGGATTTTAACCAAGGTAAGCCCCTAAATGGCACAACCCTTCATCTCTCTTTGAATGCACAGGTTTTAGGTTTGAAGGAGATTGGAGGAAGTTAAAAGATCAATAATCCATTGTTACAATAAAAACCCAACACCTTGACAACTCAAAAAATCTCACTTACAAAAATATTTGACAATTGTGCAAGTAGAAATGAAAAGATCTGATTTGGTACCACAAGACTGTGAAAATAGATTTGGAATCCCTCTGCAAGGGAACTTATTCCCAGGGAGAATTAGTCCTCCAAAATCATACTCAAATTTATACCACAGGTGCATAGTGTCTTGTTCTATCCATTTTTTCTATCTAAATTTGTATGAAACTTTTTGTGTTTATTGTATTTGCATCAGAACAGTAAATTGCATAATTAGCTTAGTTATACCATTTCATTTCACCTCTAAATTCATCCTAGATTTGGTCAAGGGTTGGTTGACTCACCTTTCAAGCTGTAAGTTAATCACATATCTTGTCCAAGTCCATTAAACCCCCACAATCATAACATTTACATCCCCATTCCTAATGATAAATGAAAAAAGGTGTCAAACCCTAAAGAGTGAAAATATGCAAAGGTGTTTCCATTTTTCCAACATGTCACCAACAAGTTGTCGGTACAAAAAACCATCCACCAAAGGTGAAGAACACTTAGCCTCAAGTTTGACCCCTGAAAAAATAGAGCCAGTGTAGGATTACGGTTAACCATGCAAAACCTACGAAGCATATCAAGTGTGTACTTGGGCTATGCAAGAGAGATACCCAAAGAAGAGTAAGTGATGTCAATCCCAAATAAGTAGCGCAACAAACCCAAGTTTGACATTAAACATTGATCATGAAGGGCCATTTTTACTACCTGAATGGTGGATGAGAGACTTCCACTGATAAAAATTAATCGGCGTAGAGGACCAGGAAAGGGTGAGTATCATCTTGCTACAAAATATAGACATTAGGGTTAGAATGATAATGAGTGAATCCAATTTTTAGAAGGAATGAGTCTATCTTGGCATACCAAGCTCGAGGGGCCTGTTAGAGGCCATAAAGAGACTTTTGAAGATGGAAAGCAAGTGAAGGATCTTGTATGAACCATTGTAGTTGCTCCATGTATATCTCCTCCTAAAGTTCATTGTAAATAAAAAAACTCTTCACATGCATATGATAAAATTACCATCTATGTGTTGTAGTGATAGCAAGGACAAGTTAGATGGAATTCATTTAAATGACAACTAGTGAAAAAGTTAGAGAGTAGTCAATCTCGAGAACTTGGGAGAATCATTTGGTAAACAAGTGAAACTTATGCTTATTAATCAACCCATCTATTAAAATTTTTATTTGATAGATCTACTTGCATCGAACAAGTTTCCTTCCTTTAGGAAGTGGGACAAATCCCAAGTATGGTTCCTCTCCAAGGAACTAAACTCTTCTTATATAACTACATCCCACTCAGGGACACCAAAAGCTTCCCGAAAGGACTATGGATCAAAAGTTGTGGCAAGGAAGATATGTGGAGCTTCGTGAAATTATGATCTTGTTCTCCTATGATATTAAGGATCCCCTACCCAATCCCCTACTAACTACAATGTCTAACAAGCCCAAAGAGGCCTTAGGATTGGACAAGGTGGAGAATCTGGAGGATAATCATCAACCTATGAAGGAGGGGAATAAGAACCCTCATTATAATTTTCATCATTTGAAGTGGAGGAAGAAAGATCCTCATCAATATTGGAAGGATTGTGATCCTCTAAAGAACTACCATCATGATGTAAGGACTCCAATTTGATGGTAGACGTTGAAGTGATAAGAGAAGCATTGTAAGGAATATCCTCAAAATGAAAACTTCTCTCAATGAACAACTCATGGGTGGTAGGATGAAGAATCTTGTAACCTTTTACATCATTTGGGTATCTAATAAATACGCAAGGCTTACTCTATGGATCAATTACCTTGTGTTTCTCTACTGGAATGTGGGCCCATGCACTAGAGCCAAACACTTGAAAGTGCTTAATTGAGGGTTTCTGATCATTCCAAGCTTGAAAAAGAGTTACCCCCTTCACAAATTTATGAGGAAT
This sequence comes from Sequoiadendron giganteum, assembly GCA_007115665.2. Lineage (NCBI taxonomy): Eukaryota > Viridiplantae > Streptophyta > Pinopsida > Cupressales > Cupressaceae > Sequoiadendron > Sequoiadendron giganteum. Next base: position 111,421,548 of record CM021108.1, read on the forward strand.
TCAGTTCTAGATATCACATGCATAGTTAATGGCTTTTACCTAAAAAGATGGCACCAAATACTTAGAGTGAATCATACAATTGGCTATCTCTTTCAAGGACCATTTTTTATGTTCTACAACTCCATTTTGTTGAGGAATGTAGGGAACTATATGTTGCAAATCAATACCCTCCAAAGCACAATACTGCTTAAACTTGTAGTTGAAATACTCCCTCAATTATTTTTATGTAGAAATTTAAGATTTTCCCAAAAAAATTCTTTGCAAATGCCTTTAATTCCAAGAATGAATTAAATACTTTAGAGTTATGTTTGAGAAATTACACAAAAGTGTACCTATAAATGTTATCAATGAAGGTCAAAACTTATCGAGCTTTATTGAAAGATGGTTGTAGACATAGACCAACCAAATCACTATGTACCAAAGCCAAAAGATGTGAGGCTCTCCAAGATTTATCTTTGTCAAATTACTATTCTATATTCTTGTCAAGGATGCATCCCTAGAAAACACCATCGATAAATTGAACTATAGGTAATCTTGTAACCACGTCCTATTGATTGAGCTATTACAAGCAATGATAGTTCAAGTGGCCAACGTATTGATACCACAAATTGCTCACTTCACCATAATGATTGAGTATAATAGTTGAAGGTGGATCAAGAACAAAGTGAGAGAACAAATAAAGTTAAGACTAATGATCTTCTCTTTGAAGTACAACTGTAGAATCATTGTGCAACCCATGAATCACCATTGTATCAAGAGAAAACTCAACCCACTTTCTTGAACCTGTGTGAGTTATTTGATATACCAATAGGGGATTAGTTGATAGTAAGGGCAGGCAAAGAACATCCTCATAAGTGCCATCCTCCATATCAACAGACCCTCTCCCACACACCTCTATAGGAGTTTCATCACCCATCAAAATAGAAGGCATAGTACATGACTCCAAAGATGCAATTTCATCCTTAGATGAATCTATATGGTGTGAAGCACTCAAATCAAGAACCCAAGTGGATGGTGGAGAAGCAAATGCTACAAGGGCCTTGCCCTTTTCTTTCCCCTTGCTATTATCTTTAGCCTTGTGAGACCCCTCATCTGAACTCTGTTTGATTGATTCAAGAACATTGAGATTATTATTTTCAAGATTGTGTGACAAGTGATCAACTTGTTTCTTCAAACATTTATGCTCATCATGACCAGGTCTTTTATAATATTCACGTTTTACCTTCTCTTTCTTAGACTTATTGTCATTTGCATATGAGGTCTCATTAGTTGATCTTGGAGAAATTGATTTATGATCCTTCTTCTCTGTTCTTTTGTTTTGTTTCTTATCCTTGTTACTAATTTTTACCCACTTTTCTTTTGTCCCATGGTTGATAAATAAGGAATGTGACTTAAAAGACTTTAGAGTTCCCATATCAATTAGCTTTTCTTGATCCCATGTGAGAGAAGTAGAAAAATAATCTAAACATGGCATGGCGAATTTAGAATCAAATTCATCCTTATTAGTAAAAAATGTAGAAATAAATACTAAATATTTAGAAATCAGCTTAGAGAGAATAATAATAATCAGTTGTTCATCTTTATTTTCAATTCCACAATGATTTAACTACAACCTTATTGATTATTACTTTGTGAAGATATCCTAAATTGTGTTGAAATTTCCTAGAGAGTGGTCCCACAATACTGGTTTACAATTTTTGGTCAAACTAGACACTGAACTGATTTGTTCTAACTAAATCTTCACTTTCGAGCACCTATAGCAGCTAAACCATAGGGAAATTGAAGATGATGCAAACTAGTGATTTGTGACATTTTTTTCTGTAGATTCTAAATATATTTTTTTCATTTTT
>CM021108.1:111423497-111436690 GCA_007115665.2 Sequoiadendron giganteum
ACTTTATTATCCTAAGGAAGCTTAATAAAAGTGTAGGAAAAATCTATGACTAAGGGAAAGATAAAATAACCCACGAGAAAAATAAACCTACACCAACAAGTACATGTAACTCACAGAACCAACGTGGATTTGATGATAAAATGTAAATAAAATACCATGTATGTATTCCTAGTAGAAAAATATTTACAAAAAACTTCAATACAAGTGCAAAATAAACTTAAACCCATCAAGAAAAATAAGGTACATGCATTTTCTGTGAGAGGGTTACAAGATATCAAATTTGCATAAATTTGAGTAGTATAATGGCATGCATATTAATACTTAGAAATCAAGTATAAGAGAATACAAATAGAATTGTAGATAAAAGAGAAGAAACATAGATACATCCTCATAAAACCATTTCAACAAAAATCCAACCTCCAAAGCCCTAAATCAATATATTTCTAGCAATAATATAACTAATAATATAATATTAAGCTTAGAACCTTATCATGGAGATTAACATTATGTTCCTCTAGAGAAAATTTTCCAATATAACAAACCCCAACCCAAGCACCCAAATACATAAGTGAGTTTAAAATAACAAACCATAATGGTTTATAGAAACTAAATTGCACCCTAAGTATAGTTTTCAAATTTTATGGCACAAAATCCAATGCTTAGCTTGAATGATGGGTTAATAAGCTAGTGAGCGTGTTCATCTTACACTTCATAGCAACCCACCAAACTAGGGCACACCAATTTATCATTTACATCCTTTTCCAAGATGCTTTATGACATGTCATAAATTGTCATAAAATTATTCAAGATTTGATGTCCACTTTGTAACCTCCCTCTTACTTTGTTATTGTGATTGTTTCTCCAACATTGACCTTGTTTTCTCGAAGAGCAATGACAATTGTTCCAACAATTGGAGAGATCATTATGGAATAATGATCTTCCTCTGTGTTTTAGAGGGAAAACTCCCTCATATGATGTGGAATTTTGTAGTTTTTGTGTACTTTTAACGTAAAAATACAAAAAGGAAAAGGGGAAAAACTAAATAAATTTGAACAAAAAACCCTAGCAATAGACATACAAATACCAATTAGGACTTCATTAGATATGATAAATTACAAAAGGGATCTCACCACAAAACATACTTTGATGTGCAATGATAATGAAACAAGTGTAATAAATCTCAACATATGAGGAGACAAGTTGCTTCAAAACATTCAAACCAAGATACCGAGATATGAGTGTGTTCATTACATCAATTACACAATTTACATATGTTCAAGCGATAATAAATGATTTCCAAAAAGACAAAAAGGATTCCCAATTTGACATATGAAAAACCAATAATAATAATTCAGAAATACATCTAGGACATACAAGCCAAATGCATTATATATTATCTTTTTGAAATTATACAATTCCAAAAACCCTTAGGTACAAAATATCAAATCAAAATTCTTCATACAATTTCTCAAAAAATTCTTCTCAAAAGTTTCCCTTTCATAACTCCCCTCTTTTACATTTGAAATAGCCTTGTATTTATAGGCTTCATTGGATAACCACCTTGTAACTACCTCAACTACCCTTTACATTTTGAAAGAAATAAAATACTTTATTTGAGTTAGAAATCTCTCAACCTTTGCACGAATAAAGCTCATTTTCTGGCTTTTAGTTACAATAAGTGACATAAGTCATTTTACAAAAAGATAAATATGAACTTGTAACTTTTGGATTATGGATTTCATTGAGGTAATTTCCATCTCTGTTTGCTTCATCTTTGATACTTTTTGAAGACATTCTTGGCATTGAGAATTGTCTAAAATTTTCCTCGTCATCGCATAGTAGGAACTAGCACATATTTCACCCTTCCTTTAAAATTTTTTGATTTTGGAGGTGTCTTCATTCTTCTTCCAAAAAGAGTTTTTGGGGTTATTGGAGAGAGATTAGAGTTCCAACATTTGACTAAATTATTTACATTCGCCATGATAATTTGAAGACTATTCATGTTTTTTTCTCAACGAGAACACCACTCACTAGGTGCTTGATCAATTTTGAAACTTGATTTAGCATTCCCCTTGATTATTACATTTATGTTAATTTGTCTACTATCACATTCACTGTTACTAATGATTCCAATATTTGCAAATTTCATATCATTTATATCCTTAGGAGAAAATACTAATTGCTTCTCCTTGGAGTTCACAACCTCTATAAATAGACCTAGCAAGTTGGAAGGAGATTGGATCTATTGGATAATTGGGCCTAGGCTCCAATTTTAGTTTCCAGCCTTGCTCTCCCATTTCAATCACAACATGCACTAAAAGATCAACACCATTATCTAGGGTTCCACATGACATGTTTTTCATTAGACATAATCTCTCATACTTGTGAACATGGAATAGACTTGAAGTTCTAAATGCTCAATCATTTATTTATTTATTTTATAAGGGTCCATCCTTAAGTTCATAGTTACTGATATATATGAGATGATGACCTTGAGCACCTAGAAAGGGAATCTTAACTTTACCAAAATTTCCCAATTCATGCTCTATGAAGACATATTGATAACAATCATATAAAACTTTAGATTGTAATACACTCCACATTCCCCAACCCCATCTATCCCATAAAGTTTACTTTCCCATTTAGTTTTACATGGTTTTGATAGCCAATCGTACTCATGATTTCTTATACAAACATAAAATGGAACCTTGGATGTAAGAGGCTCAATCCCTTTGACAAAGACATAGAAGTAGCAGTGTTTTTCTTTTCTATACATTCCTAACTTAGAAAGTAGTATGTTTTACATGACTGAATAAGGTAGTCCACCACCTCCCTCTCGTACAATCCATTTGATATTCTGAGTCAGGTCTTTTATATCATAAGCCTTGCAATGCAGACAATTTTGTGCATTTATATGAAACTTCAAACGACCATTCTCATCTGATACATATTCATAGACCCGTGCTGGACAATATCAAGACTCTGGCCCTACATATCTTGGTAAGTTTACATCCAATTGATTTCTAGGATCACACAAATGTAGATGGATTGGCTGATCATAATCATGATTTGTGTTACTCCTGTATAATGAGGTCAACAAGTCAAACATCACTTTTCCATCTGGCTTTGGATATTTTATAGGTGTATGCAACTCTGCATCTTAGAGCTGTCTCATGATCAGGTTTGCCATGTTTGATTGTCCACAGTAATCTTCCTTTTGTAATATAGAGTTCCAAGGTAGAAAGACCCAATCCTGGAATCAATCTATAATTAAATGTCAAACAAAAATTTCAAACTCTATAAAGTTTATCCCATATCCAAGAATTCTTTAAATTGTCTCAATACACTTCCCTGTCAACTCCATTCCATAGTACATCAAATGCTGCTTCTGCTACAAGCATAACTATTCAGCTTCATAGCTGCATGAGTGCCTTTGATTTTAGGAACATTGAGAAAGCTAGTTGAACATCCTATTAGCGCTTCTCTAGGGAAAACAGGCTTTGGAATTGATAGAAAACCACCTTCATTCAAGCTATGAGAACCATATCGAACAAATTTTCCTCCTTCTAATATTGGCTTGATGATAGGATGTTGCTTAAATTTCTAGAACTCTGCATAGGGGCGCAAGTAGGGATTATGATAATTCAATACAACAACTAAGCCAACTGAAACCTACCGATCATTCATATGATACAAAAAGGAGCCTCCATAAGTCTTCTTATCCAATGGCCAACCCATAGCATGAAGCACCAATCCAGGTTTATGTTTACCTTCCTCAATTTCCCAGACCTAGTGCATAACTTTGACGCTCTGCATTCTCCTGCAGTCGTAAGTCAAAGTATTTGATCACTCTCTCAGAAAGTGAGCCTTTGCAACTTTCACGAAGAAGTGTGATTCACCCTTTTAGCTCTACTCCACGCTGAAAAGTTCCCTTGTTTTTTGAGCCATCTCAGAAAGTGAGCCTTTGCAACTTTCACGAAGAAGTGTGATTCACCCTTTTAGCTCTACTCCACGCTGAAAAGTTCCCTTGTTTTTTGAGCTATCCCCGTATCATTCGTTGCAATTCCAATCACATATTTATAACTTTTATCATACCAAACCGCACGGTGCCAGGGTGTAGACTTGGTCGACCAAATCCTAATTTCCTTTCTAACATGCTACATGCCCACGACAGACATTCCTCTTCTATGTTCATGTTAAAACTACATGATATAACTTCTCGAGCCAAGGCCAATACAATTTCAAATTCGTCTAGAATCGTCTGCAAGTTGATACCAACGAGAGCAAAGTAGCAAGCACGGCTCTAGGAAAATTCATGTCAAGGAACAGCAATTCACTGTGGCAGAAGATTTATCGTCAAGTAAAATTCACCCGCAACAATTTATCGCTGCGGTTAATTTTTCTCTGTGGTGAATTTTCACCCACGAAAAATTGTTGGCGGTGAATTTTCCGTCGATAAATTGCTGACGGTTAATTTTCCATCGCGGTGAATTGCTAGCAGTGAATTTTACTTTACTTGACAGTGAATTTTCCTTCCGTAAGTTTTCCCCACGATAAATTGCTGACAATAAATTTGCCATATACCAACCAGCACACAAAACACAAATGACACTAGCCAATTCACCTGAATAATTGATGATAACTTTCAACGTGCAAGAAGTCAATCCAGTTTGAGGGGGAACAGAGAACTTTGTCGTGTAAACCAGACATATACTGGTATGACTTGTTCCACGTCATGACAACATTTTTCCATATGCATTTCTTGAAAGTTTTTAAAGCGTTTTCACCAAATCCATTTTATGCACACTTTATATGATCATTGTCTGCCATGAGATGACATCTCTTTGAGGCATTTTGTCAAATAATTCATGTGCCTTGATGCATGATTCCACATTTTGTATTGGCTATGAGTAGCTCTGAAAAACAATGAGAAAATTAGCTTTACACTTGCCAAGTACATTTGTGTGAACAATCTAATGCCTGATCAGCAAATTCATTTTGTACATTTCCTGCAATAAATCCGTTCCATGAGACACAAATTTCTGTGATCAAGACATCTTTAAAATCACATTTCTTGAGGTTTTCGATCCAACAATTCATTTTTTTGTGTCTTATATCCTTCCATATCTTGCATGCAGGCCGCGAATAGAGAAGGTTGCCAAGTACATTTGTTTAAAAGCTTTTTAAAAACTATTTGAATAAATCCATTTTGAGGTTATCCTGCAATCATTCCATTTCATGAGATTGCATTTCAGTCGCCATGCTTGCACGCGGGTCTGGGAGATGTTGGCCATTGTTGTGGAATTCGGCATTACAACTACCATATGCATTTGCTTGAAATTTTTTAAAACCTTTTAAACAAATCCATTCTATATATATATCCTACAACCATGGCATTCCATGAGAGAACATTTCATTGAGGCTTTCGATCAATAACTAGCACCTTATCCTTATCTATGTTTCATCATTTTGCATGTATGTTTGCTAGAAATTTTCTAGCCGTATCACCTAATTAAATCCCTTTTTTTTTACACTGATGGATGACCACTAACCTTTTCAAAAATCCCATATTGGTGTGGGTATGTTCAACAGTTCAACAACTGCTACAGTCACTTCCTTTCGTATTTCTCCTCAAATGGATTCCTTGCCCACGTTATAATAGAGATAAATTGAACAGAAAATGGCATGATTTATGGACAAATCTAGCATGGGAGACCTCAAATCAATAGGATATAACTAATTCTTTAATGCCTTATTTATTTTTTATTTTTCTCACTTTGTTTATTATTTTTTTCATAATAATCATTTATCCCTTTAAAATAAGTAATTATTAAAATGACAATCATTGAAAGACTTCCGTCATCATTATTGACAACTATTGTGTGATCTATCTCTAGCCAAGCAACATTTCAAGGTTGGGGAAGTTTAAATTTTCTTTCAAAAATGTGGAACACCATTATATCTCAGAAGTCGAATTGCAAGCTTGTGGACAAGGAATTCATGATAACTTAAAATCAGTTTCATATTTTTGACTAAAAACTTTCGACATTATCCAAAACACTAATATGATGAAACCCAGTGAACAATATTTTCCCAGCTCTCTTGAAATTGTAAATTTAATTGTTTTTGCAACTTCACACGTGAAAAATAGAAGTTTTCATATTCCAGATTTATGGAGTGTCATGACTCCAAAACTGATCACAAAATACCACTAAGAACATTCCAATTAAAAGAATTTGTACCAGCTCATATAAAAAAATTAAATTTAATTATTTTCATAATTTTTGACAAGTTGCATCATTGCTTCTAAGGATTGGAATAGGGATGACGAGCGATTTTCCTTCAAACTAGTGAAGGACTTAACATGTGAGGATAATAGGAGTGTTTGTGACTAGGAAAAACTCAACATAAACATTTTGAGGCAAAAAATTTAAAATTTAGCGAGTTTAAAAATGGGGCTAACTATGTGTCATAGTATCTTATGCATCTTACAATATCATAGATTCTCTCATAAATGCTAACACATCATATCAATGAATACACATTACACAGTGGTCAAGTCAAAGTGGGATTTCCTATTCCATTAGTAGACATAAAATATTACAAGAAGAATTGCAACGTGTAGGACACCTAATCTTAACACTAATAAGATGCATGGGGAATGGAAAATAGACACATCTACATTCTAGTCAACTAAAATAGATCAATTAATCAATGGGAAAGCATTTTAGGGTCTAATGATCACCCATAAACATTGATTTAAAAGGGAGACTAATTCGGGTCATCGACTAATATTAAGTTTTAAATATTTGTAGATTATAATTTCCTCCCACTTCTAAAACTAAACATAGTGGCATATACAATTTATCAAAGGAATGATTTAACTACAAATTGAATTGAGAAGGTGAAGGCATTAATTACCTAGTTGATAAGGAATTATATAAGGATTGATGACGTTGTTGGGGTGATATGATGGCAATTTCTAAATTTATATGTGATTTTGATACCAAGTTACTATTCAAATATGTGGTATTTGAGAGAGTTAGAAACTAGCCATGCCCATAGAGGTTATGGAAATCGAGAAGGAATTTACTCCTCAGGGTATGGATAACTTCCAACCATTTAATTTGAATTAGAAGTAAAAGGAGTTGGGTTTCTATAGAAACCATACATGTGGATTTGAGGAAGATCTATTCCCATCCACAAGAAAATTTGATCTAAGAGAATATAATTCAACATACTTGTGGTACGAGCACCATAATAATTTACATCCTCCAAGAATTGAATTTTGTATGTTAGGTTTGATTGAGTGAGCTACAAGGTCTATGGTGGATTCAATGCTTACATGTACAATAATATAAATTAGTGCAATTATTAGTCATGTAGAAGATCTTGGTAGATTTGTTGGTTATAACTGTAAGATATTTTTATGGAGTTTGAGCTAGATATTTTGCTAGATTTGAGGTTTATATAGCCTTTGGTGTCAAATGTTGTACGCTAAGTCTTAAGCACTGTGTATTTAATTATGTACAAGCTTTGGAGAAAGTTTTAAATGAGTAATTATTTTCTCCATGTATGAATGTATCCATGCTTTAATAAGGAAATTTTTTTAGAACTATGGTGTGCTATTTACTTACATAGATTTCTTGGTTTAGTTTCTAGTAAGAGAATTAGGTGAACTTTAGTTAGTTCATGTTGATAGTGTTTGATTGTAGACATGTAGATAGTTAAAATTAACTATGTGATAGGTTGTAGTGAGTTTTATGTGTTGTGATTTAGCATGGAGGCTAGTCTAAGTCTAGTGTTGTTATTGTTGCAACTGTAAGTCATTTAGATCACTCATAATAATATGTTAATCTAAGTTACTAGAGCGTATGATAATGTACATACGCTTGTGACACCATTAGAGTATATGTGATGAAATTTAGGATCATGACGATGTTTTGGAGGACACTCAAAGGTACCATAAGTGAGTAGGATCAATTATGTGTTTGTCTCTACTATTGCAATCTAAGGATGATGTCTGTATATAATATAAGAAGACATATATGTGATTTAGGTAGAGTTAGTCAACTTTTGATTGAGTGTGATTAGTAGTGGCTACTTAAGTGTGTTGTGATAATGTCAAAATATGATTGTTTTCATTTATGTTTGTTCATATTTTAAGTGATAATTAGATAGTTAGAAAATTGGTATTCATGAAGACACACACAAACAAACACACACACACACACACACACACACATATATATATATAATTTATTGTATCTATGTAACTAGGTTAGATAAATGTTGATTGATGTGTGATATCCTAAATGTGTGGTAAAATTGTGAAGTTACAAAATGTGACTCTGCAAGAGAGGCCTATTGTATGGGATGTGCTACTCTTATGAATATAATTGTAAATGATCATTTTCTAGTGATTTTTTCATAAAAGGGTTTCTCAAATAAATCTATCTCATGTGTATTTATGTTTTACATATTATTTCATGTGATTTATTCAACATTTCTATTTTCAATTGATTAAATGATCATAACTATATTTGCATCACGTAATCTTAAGGTGTTCCAATATACTATTCTATCAATCAATTGTAATATTGATTAATTTCCCATAAATTTTAGTGGATTACAATATTATCTCTAAGGTCATACTTGTTGGATTGTTACTATCTATTGTTAGGAAACATGTTTCAACCTTCCAACACTCCTAATATTAAGTATATGAAGAATATAATTTCTAGTCTAGATGAGACATAAAAACTCAATTTTTGGGCTATAGATTTTATTTTTAGGAAAAATAAGCTTTTTAGGTTGTTCAAAATCAATTCTAAAGATACCTATTGTGTTGATATTTTCAATATTTATAATTTAAAAATACTAGGTCCCAACGATCTCCTGAATCAAAATTTATGGCCTCTAGAAGTTGGGCCTCTTACATTAGAAATGTAAAACATATAGGACATAAAAAGATCTCAAAGATGGAATTACACTTGTTGACCAACTTATGGTGCATGTTATGATGTGTCATAAGACACCTTTAAATGAAACAATGAATATAAAGTGGAGGAACTAAGTTGGTGAGTGGATTATGGTGCACTTGTGACAAATGGAAGGAATGTGTTATTTTTAACCAGGGATCTCATCTTGGTATTTGGGTGTTGGTTTTCTAACTAGGTATTTGGATGGCACTTTACTAGGTGTTTTTATTTTAAAATTTAGGTGTTTTTTACCTTGTAATCCTATGCATTATTCATATGTCTACAAAAATATTGAAAAGTGTCCATGGATTCCTAGGGTGCAATTCAAAATTAATTTATAATTTATATTCTCTCACAATCTTGATATTAGCTATCACATGTATTCATGAAGGAGGTGAAATTAACAACAATGGTTATAAAGCTATATTTAGAAAATCTCTCGACTTGGGCATGCGAATTGAGTAGTGGAGCATCTTGAATGTTATTGGTGGTTATTATATGAATTATATGTGATCATTTTGGATGCCTACCTTGGGATATGAGACATTATGGAGTTAAAAGTCAAATATTTTATCTATTATTAGTATGGAGGTTATATTTACTATTCATGACTCATTGGGAGTTACATTTAATATTCTTAAAAGAGCCTCTTTATTTTGGACATGGGAGCTTTTCCATGAGCACCTTACAAGATGACTACCCAAAATCTTGATAAGCTCAAGCTTCAATTGGAGGAGTTGTTAGAGAGGAGCCACATTCATCCAAGTGTCTCTCCTTGAGATACATCCTTGATCTTCATTAATAAGGATGTGTCTCTTTGCCTTTGTATTGATTATAAGTAGTGAGATAAAGTAATGATGAATAACCATTATCTTTTTCTAAGAATATGTATAGGCGTGAATTTGCACCCCTAATTTAAATTCCCCTTTTACCTTCCCTCACCTTAGAAAACCAAATTCGGAGGCTTAATTCCACATAAGCCCACTGTTAATATTACACTTGACGCCTATTTTGCGCGTCGGTAGAGAAATAACTGTCGAGGATGCTCGTGCGGTGTGTAGGCATCCACGTGGTGTGTAGACTTCTATGTGGTGCACTGACATTTGTGCGGTGTGCTGATGTCCCTAACAGATTCTCATGTCTAGAGCTTGCAAAGGCCATACACATCCCATTGGGAGTTGACTTGTAACGTCCTCTTTGGTCGATCGACCCGAATATGGCTGTTTTCTTCCCTCTTTCCTTCATAACCACTATTCATGCCTTCCATTTTCATTTTTGGATCCTTCACAGACTCTGAGTAGTCTCCTTAGCATTCTACAATCTCTTCACAAGATCCAAGCAGCTTCCTCACCATCTCTTGACAACACTTTACACTTCACAGCAGAAACATCAACACTCCATCACTTCAGTAGAGCAAGTGTGGAACAAAACACCATTGCAACAAAGGCTTGAGTTCCTCTCATTTTCTCCCCCACTAGCCTTGAGCGCTTTGGACGGAGGTAGTAAGCTTTCACTCCTCTCCTCTATTATTTGGTTGAGTAGCATAACACTGTTTTGTGGTGCTTTCGTGTACTTTACTTCATTTCTTGCTTTATCTTATCTCTATCTATCTGGTTGTTCGTGGAGGTGGGAACACCAAAAAGGGGGTTTGACTGAGGTAGACCCCTATACAACCCCAACACTCTCTCTCTCTCACTTGTGTGCGGGTATTGAATACATTCACGAAATGGAGGCTTCATCATTCGCACGATCGTAAGCATTTACTTTCCCTTCTTCTCCTTATCTTTATCACTTCTATTTCAATCTATTTCAGCTTTATAACATTTTGTTACTCTATCACTTTCTAGAAGTTCTCAACAATTAGAGTAGAAGCATTCACCTTGCCATTTTTCGTGACATTCTCGCTCTCTAGTCCATATGAGATGCCAGCATTCCTTGGGGACGCCAACGCACCGCACTATCATCCACATTTTTTGCTGACGTCCTTTGGCTGAGAGCTTGTCAATTTATCCAAAGAATCTTTGTGACCTGCTCTTTCTAACTCTAGAACTCTTGTTGTTGTCCTTTGAGGTAGTTTAGGGAAGTTCGCCCTGTGAGGCTCTTTGATTGAAGAGAACTCATGAGTAGAGAATCCCCCTTTTCTACATTTTGGTGAACTCGACGTCAAGAACGTCTTTTTCAAAAACTAGGAATTTATTTACCCCTACTTGGCGGGGTCATAACTTTTGAATCGATGCTCAGAATTCAGAACTGTTTTGGAAAGGTCTCCTAAAGAACTAATTCAGTCCCTAAAATACCAATGCCTTTGACAATCAAATTTTAAAGACCGATGCAAGTTCTGAACCCAAATTCTGCTTTGAAGACCTCTAAAAATGCAAATTACTAGAACATAGAAAATACCTAAAAAATCATAATGAATTTAATATCTTCTTTTATTAGTTATGTATCTAATTTTGTTCAAAATATTAATGGTGTTCCATTTCGTACATGCGATAGTGACTTGGCTTTACCCATGTCACTTTGTATCTTTGATCCTTCTCATGAGAGTCCTCTTGCTTCAAAGGATATCGTTGATACCTTTTTTAACATTACTCTACATTCTATTCATTCCAATGCACTCTCCTCTAGAGATGATGTATTTGTGAATGATGAATCTCCTACTCATTCCAATGCACTCCCTTCTAGGGACAATGCATTTGTGTGATTAATTTCTTATCTACCCTAATGCACTCTCCTCTAGAGATGATGCATTGGTGTATGATGAATCTCCTTCCACATTTGATCATGTTTGGATTGATGTTGAGAATATGTCTTCAAATAATTATTCTACTAGTTGTGATGATTATGTAAATGTAATCTATGTCTCTACTACCACTCAAAGGCCTAAGAGATAGGTCATTTATGTAACTCCAGCTAGTCCTTCTCCTGAAAGGGTTTGTTCTATTGATGGTGTTCCATTTGATAGTGATTCCCTTGATCTTTCTAAGGCTCCCTCTTATAGAGCAATGGCCCTTACATATGATACTAGAATGAATAAAGAACTAAGACTTCCTCAAACATCTGAACCTACGACTAAAGCACCTAGTGATTACGATCTTGTTGAGAAAATCCAAGTTACTCTGGCTAAGATCTCACAGTGGGACTTGCTTCAATCTGCTCTGGTTTATCAAGGTATGCTTCAGGAAGCCTTGCAAAAGATCCTCTTGCCTTCTTCTGCTAGGCTGGCAAATGTTGAACCGTTGATAGATTATATTTGTGTGGATTTGTCGAATATTGCATTCTATCCAAAGGAACTCACGCCTCCAGAAGTACAGAAGGAAGAAAATCCTCTAATGATTATAGTTAATATTAATAAGATTGGTATTAGATGTACTCTCATTGACATTGGTTCAGTGCTCAACATATGTAGCATTGATCTATTACCTAAGATTAATATTGATCCATCCTCTCTTAATGCTTCTTTTGTTGTTATTCGTGGGTTCAATAATGTTGGTCAACAAGTCATAGGCATGATAGTCTTGCCTTTGAGGTCGAGACCTGTTACCATACCTACCCTTGTACATGTTATGTCAAAGAAGTTACCATATAACCTTCTCCTTGGTAGACCGTGGATTCACACTATGGGTGTTGTCTCATCTACCTTGCACAAATCAATTAAGTTCATTTGTAATAATCGAGTAGTCACAGTCAAGGCTGATTTTGATGCTATGCACTTAAGTGAGATGGTAGTTGTTGGTCAAGCTTCGGTTGTGCGTACTCTTATTCCTTCAGTGTCTTCCAATGTGTCGATGTTTACTCCAATAGTGCTTACTATTGGAAAATGTGCCTCAACTTGCTAGCTTGAACCTCTATTAATGAACTTGGCGGATTTTCCCTTTGTGTTCATGCCTATAATGCCAGACCACGAGTGCCTTCTAGCTGAGGTGCAGTTGTGTGGTGTATACAACCATACTGCGGGTGCCTTCTAGCTAAGGTGTGGTTGTGCGATGTATACCGCCATACCACGTGTGCCTTATGGCCGAGGTGTGGTTGTGCGGTGTATACCGCCATACCGCAAGTGCCTTCTTGCTGAGGTGCGGTTTGCGGTGTACACCGCCATACCACGGGGGTCTTTTGGATGGCTTGCAGTGGCACGGTGGAAGGACCACAGGGTTCTATTGACTGTATGGTGTGATTTTCAAGTGGTGGATGAATGATGTGTCGACACGTGGC
>CM021108.1:111436790-111505561 GCA_007115665.2 Sequoiadendron giganteum
AAGATTGGTATTAGACGTACTCTCGTTGATGCTAGTTCGGCGCTCAATGTACATTTAGCATTAATCTATTACCTAAGATTAATATTGATCCATATTCTATTAAAGCTTCTTTTGTTGACATTCATGGGTTCGATAATGTTGGTGACAAAGTCAGAAGAACGAGGTCTTCCTTTGAGGCTTGAGACCCGTTACTCATACCTACCTTGTACGCGTTATGTGGAAAGTTACCATATAACCTTCTCCTTGGTAGTGGATTAACGCTATGGGTGCAATCTCGTCTACCTCATACAAATCAATTGTAACCGGATTTAATGTTGGCCAAACCTATAGGTGCAGCAGGTATTCAAGATATGCAGTAGTATCAGAATCGTGGAACACTCGAGACACTTAACCGAAATATGTGAACTTGTGGTGGTCATGAGGTTGTGTTGGTCGAGAGGCAATGAGAGATTCAAATGGTAAAATGAGATGAATCTACACGTGTGTTGTGTGAGAGTGTTGTAACAAGGTGAGGATTTTGAACATGTTGTTGCTTGTATTCTCT
This sequence comes from Sequoiadendron giganteum, assembly GCA_007115665.2. Classification (NCBI taxonomy): domain Eukaryota; kingdom Viridiplantae; phylum Streptophyta; class Pinopsida; order Cupressales; family Cupressaceae; genus Sequoiadendron; species Sequoiadendron giganteum. The sequence goes on from CM021108.1 coordinate 111,437,335, forward strand.
AGATGAACAAGATGTAAATCCTGTAATGGCTATGAGTCTGAGATTGTATTGTAACTTTGTTTGTTGCTGAATAATACAATGGCTCGATCTTTTGGAGGGTAGGTTTTTTACCCGAAAGGGTTTTCCCCACGTATATCTGTGTGTTCATTTGTTTGTCTTCCATGTTGTTTGACTATGTATTTAGAATCCACGCTTTTGTGTTGAATCTGGCTTTTGTTTGCATGTTCTTTTCTCATAAGGGTTAATCTGGGAAAATTAATTGTGCCTGTTTCTACTTTATGGCATAGTAATTTGTGTCTTTGACTTTGATTTGAGGCAATTTTAAAGTCGCCAAAGGCATTGTTCTTCTTAGATGTTTCATTCTAAGATGACCCGCTTTTCCCAACAAGTGGTATTAGAGCTAGTAAAGTGAGGTTAAGGTCTTTCCTGATACCAACAAGTGGTATCAGAGCCTTCTTCTGGCTTCTGGTTCTAGGTATTTCTCCTGTGAATATTTATTAGTTTGTCAAGCTTGAGGAAATCTGGAGGAATTGGTTGACTATTGATCCTTTTGATGAGTAAAATTTCATGCTCTTTTGAGACAACACGTAGTGTGAAAGACTTTGAAGATGGAGAATCTGGAAGTTGATCATATTGTGATGATGTGGTCTAAGGCTCCTGGTTGGTAGCAAATGATTCTAATGCAAGGGGTGTGAGTTTATGCTTATGGTTGTTCTACACCAGAGCATGGTTCATACTGGGTGTCTGTGCGAGAGGCTCCCTGATGGCTTGTGGTTTTGGAATTGGTCTAGAATGGGCTTGGAGTTCTTGTACTACTTATTCCTTTTTTGGGTACCTTGTACTTGCATGTTTCAGTTTCATGTTCTTTAGTTTTGAAGGTTTTTTATAGATTTTCCAAAAAAAAAAAATGTTTATGATGCATATTCATGTTAGTTCATTTTTTTTGTTAATCGTGATGGTTGGGTGCAAACTCTTGAGTTGTCCAGATGTACAGTGGATATGTATGTGCATGATTGTTTTAGAAACATAGTGGTTTTGTAGGTTTTGCATGGTCAAGAAAAACTTGTGGTTATACAGAGCTACTATTATGTTATTTTCTAGACCTTGGCTTTTGGGGTGTGACTAGATGAGATAGTTGCAGTTCGACATGGTTTGAGGAGGTGTGATGTCTTCTCTAAATGAGAGTGTTAGTATGTGATTAGTCACTCAATAGTCTTGTGGTTTTGCTTTTTGGTTTCCGAGACTATGGTACTTGAGTTGTGGACATGATTGGCAAATCGGATTTGTTTTTTGATTTGGTGTTTGAGTCAAGTTTGTCTACATTGTTGTTCTCTTTGAGATCTCAGTTTTGCAATTTCCAATGCGATGATAGATTTTTTGGCTTCATTGATCAGATCTACGAGTTGAGCATGTTGTGGGTTGTCTTTACCTACATGTGTGTTGTGGGACAGCTCGAAAGTGGACTGTCAATATCCACGAGGTTGTTTCACTGCTGGTACAGATCTATTAGTTGGCCTTGGCTGTGGTCACTTGTGCATTGGTGTAGCTGCTTTGAGATGCGAGGATGGATGGCATTGAGTACCTAAATAGTTGATTATGGGGACCTATAGCGTGTGTATCACGATGTCATGGAGAGCTTGATACACATTATAGTGTAAGCTTTTGACAGTGATAGTGTGGTCTACGTGGTTTGGAGATCTTGGTGTTGTTTGGGATTGTTGTCAGATGGACATGTTGTCAATTGTACCTGGAGGTTTTTTAGATCAGAAAATGTTTGGTCATGATGCTTGGAAAGCTTGGATGTCACGTTTCAGTGGGAGCTTTAGCAGTGACTGTGAATTCATCACTTGGTGGTGAATGATCTTCTTTAATGTTGCAGATGTTACTAGGAGGTACCCTTACACCATGTTGTTGTAGAAGGGGTCTTTCACATGTGAATGGACACTATTTGAGGATGTACAACATCTTGGAGCCATGGAGGACATTCTGAGTCTTTGGCTAAGGTGTTGGTGGTGCTTGATAGGTGATGGTGGTTTGGATTTTGTTTGCTTGATGTCATGTATACTCTTGCTTGTGCATTAGAGTTTTGGCATGTTGTGTTTCTCTTGAGACCATAGTTAGGTTACTTGGAGTGTGGTATCTCCTAAGGGGGATATGTAGATCATGATGCCATTATAAGCTCATGTTTCAAATGTTTGGAGCTTTGATAGTGGTCTGTAGTTTCTTTGTGTTTTGAGTACATTGGTCATGTGCTTGAGAACTTCATATTAAGTGCAGTAATGCAGATTGGAGTTTAGCATGAGATGATCGGTTGCCGGTGCTCATGGATACATGGAGAATGAGGTGAGGTTGTGATTCTCTTGAGATGAGAAAGGTGTTGATTATAGTTGAAAGTTCAAGTAGCCTACACCTTGGTTGAACGTGAGCTCAATAGAGACCAATGAGGAGATTGCTCTTGGATGAGTCATGTTGGCTTGTATATCTTGGAGGAGCATTCTCTTTTCCCACTCTTGGTCTTCTAAGTTCTGAAGACAATTTGAGAAGTATTTTCCCATTATATCTTTTAGATGTATTTTTATGCTTTCTTTCATAATATGGATCTTGAGCTATGGTTTTTTAGTTCTAGAGGATTCATTTTGAGGGATGTGATCATGGCATGGTTATCTCCTTGTGCATTTAAGGACTGGTAGGAGATAGTTATATGGGTTGTTTTCCTAAAATAGGAAATAAAGCAGTTTGATCTTCCTTGGTTATGAGAGGCCTACATCCATGTTGATTACATGATATAAATGTTATGTTTGATCGTGGTGATTGAACGATTGGATGTTGTTATGGCCTTTTTTTTGGGTTGTTTTGGAGGAGATCTTACTCCTCACAACTGACATTTAGAGGAGTGTGTAGGAGGACATGCTACATGTGTTTGGTTTGCAAGTTTTACATATCATTGTGGATCTTCCTTGGTACTACATGTTTACATATTCTATGTGTTGTTGTTAGTAGACTTGGTATGCCTTGATCACTTGTGATGGTGCCTTGTTTTGGAATTTTAACGAAGTGACACTTTGAATATGCTCATTCTAGTTTTGCATTCATTTGGTCATTGCCCATGCAATGGGAGCTCTTGGATGTGTATGTCACTCTTTGACAGGTTTACACATGGAATTTTTTATTATGGTTTATGGGTGGATATGTCATGGCATGAGTTTGTTAATGTGGATACCTTGAGGGTATGTGTGATTAGATGTATTAGCACAAGCTGAGGGTGCTATTTTCCATCACGTGGGTTTATCAATTGGATGGGAGTAGTCAATTTTCTGGTTTTTGTTCTAGCTGATGTTTTATCTTGTTTCTAGAGAATGACTTCACAGTTGTGTTCATGATTGAGGGCTTTGAAGCTGATGATGTGTTGCTTTTGTAAGGCTTGTGAGCATAGTGGAGTGGTGGCAGTGGTGATGCCCTTGTTGTGTGTAGGATTTGATGCTTGTGTTCTTGATACTAGTGCATATACGCCTTGACTCATTCCGTTTTTATGTGGTGGATGGTTGGAACTGTTGCCTGAGTTGGTGGACATCTTGAAAGTCTTTGCAGGTGTCTTGGTTGGAGCACGAAAGCATTGTTTTAGATTATTGAGTTTGAGGTTTGGAGGAATCCAGTAAGTCTTCGTCAAGTGGGAGCTTGTTGGAAAATGTGCCTCAAATTTCTAACCTCAACCTCTGCTAATGGACTTGGCGGCTTTTCCCTTTGTTTTCATGCATATACCACAGGTGCCTTCTGGCTGAGGTGCGGTTGTGCAGTGTATATTGCCATACTGTGGGTGCCTTCTAGCTAAGGTGTGGTTGTGCGGTGTATACCTTGGGTGCCTTCTGGCTGAGGTGTGGTTGTGTGGTGTATACTGCCATACTGCAGGTGCCTTCTTGCTAAGGTGCGGTTGTGCAGTGTACACTGCCATACAGTGGGGGTCTTCTAGATGGCTTGCGATGGCACGGTGGAAGGACCACAGGGTTTTGCTGACTATAAGGTACAATTGTCAAGCGATGGACGAATGATGTGTCGACATGCGGCATGATTTCATTTGTTTTTTTTACATCGTTGTTTTAAATCAACAACCATTGGCCAACAACTTTAATATTTGCATTACATGTGCTGACTTGGGGGTTGACAAAGTGCAGATATAGAAATATTCTCTGTAACCAAATTTAATGTTGGGAGGCCCGATGAGTGCTGCAAGGTGGTGACCTGAGATGAAGGAGGCTTGTCGGTGGGGTAATAAAATACCCTAATGGTTTTTGGTTAATGAGGATATGATCAACGAGATATCAGAGGCAAAGAGTGTGTGTTCAAGTAGTATGCACAGAGCATTGTAACCATGAACACTGAGACACTCAAAACTGAGAAATATGTGAACCTGTGGTGATCATGAGGCTATGCTAGCCAAGAAGCTGGCTAAGAGATTTAATTGGTGAGATGAGATGAATCTACACTCTGTCTTGTGTGAGGATTTTGAACATGTTGTTTCTTGTATTCTCCAAATGAACAAGATGTAACTCCTGTAACGGCTATGAGTCTGAGATTGTATTGTAACTTTGTTTGTTGTTGAGTAATACAATGGCTTGATCTTTTGGAGGGTGGGGTTTTTTACCCGAAAGGGTTTTCCCCACATATATATGTGTTTTCATTTGTTTGTCTTCCATGTTGTTTGATTTTGTATTTAAAATCTACACTTTTGTGTTGAATTTGGCTTTTGTCTACATGTGCTTTTCTCAGAAGGGTTAATGTGGGAAAATTAACTGTGCCTGTTTCTACTTTATGGCATAGTAGTTTTTTTCTTTGACTTTGATTTGAGGCAATTTTAAATTTTCCAAAGGCATTATTCTTCTTAGATGTTTCGTTATAAGATGACCTATTTTTCCCAACACCTACTGCAAAGGATACTCTTGAGATAAGTGTCCCTAAAGAAGATCCTTCTAAAGCAAGAAATCCTAAGTCTTCTCCTTCTACCTCTTCTCAAATGAATGCATGTCTTGGTGATGATTGGGGTCCTTCAGACTTTATAGATTCCTTCATTTAGGAATATAGAGTCGACCTGATCTGCTTAGACCTTCTAATGGCATCATTCACACCTGCTATTAAAGACGATTACTCTTCTGTGCCGCGGGATAATGTGAATTATATTGTCATTAGCATTGATCCTTCTTCTGAGGAAGATGATTATGCCTCTGCTAAAGAGGATAATGTTGATATTCCTATCAAGAAGGATGATGACAATCTTGTAGAAGAGTATGTTCCCCCTTGTTGGAATAATTGTCTCTATGAGGATCCTCCTTCTTCTCATGATTTGCAAACAGGTTATGGCCTCGACTTTAAGCTCATCTCTAAGTATGACTATGAGTGTAAAGGTTGTGGGTGTAATGAACAAGGCATACAGGTCCCTATAGAATTTTCACCTCGTAAGCGTAACTTGGGGCTTGTTTTCTCGAATGAACAGTCTGAATGGAAACCACAATTAAATGTTGACATGATGTCCATTCAACCTCGTTCTCATGGATTGTTTCATCCTCCTTTGTCTTCTATCTTCGTATCTTCTTCTTGTGATAGGTTAAGCTTTTCTCCACAAGAGAAAGGGTTACTTCCTGCTCCTCATCCTTTGTTTGAACAAGAGTGTATTTTATTGCGGCTTCTTAAATCCCACTTAATTACTCTTCCTCCTCCTACACGCAAGAAGCCTCATAAACATAATAAAGCGAAACATTCTTTCTACGCATACCATTGAGTGCTTGGCCATTCCACTAATGAATGTAAGGCCTTGAAGGATAAAATACAACAACTTCATGATTCAGGTGCCTATTGATGCACTTGCTTCTTCCACAAATGACAAGTGATATCGAGGTTTACCTCTATCATGTTCTAAATATCTTGTGTGGTTCTCCTCCCCTTTCAACTGGGGGTAGTGATAACTTGTTTTGGAGATGTGCTTCCTTCTTAAGGACCCTCTCTCTCTCTATGTCTTTTGAATGAAGCATCCCTTGAGTGGACCCTCTTTCCTTTTGAAGGGTTCCCAAGGGACCTCTTTGAAATTTCTTATCTCAAATGAATTCCATGGCGTCTAGCTTGGGGGCAGCCTGACTAGACCTCACTTTTCAAACAACACGTCCCTTGAGTGGATCCTTCTTCCTTTTGAAGGGTTCCCGAGCGACCCCTTTTAAATTCTTCCTACTTGATGATAGTCTATGTGACTATATACTTACTTGCTCTACAGGACCGAGAACCTGTAGAGCTCTTTCACTCTGTGATATGGGTTTCCTCCTTGAGTGAGGATTGATTTTATCACTTTTACTCGTTGATATAGGTTTCCTCCTTGAGCGGGGATTGCTTTTATCACTTTTACTCGGTGATACGGGTTTTCCTCCTTGAGCATGGATTGCTTTTATCACTTTTACTTAGTGATATGGGTCTTCCTCCTTGAGCGGGGATTGCTTTTATCACTTTTACTCAGTGATATGGGTCTTCCTCCTCGAACGGGGATTGATTTTATCACTTTTACTCATTGATACGGGTCTTCCTCCTCGAGTGGGGATTTATTTTATCACTTTTACTTTTTGGTACAATTTTTCCTCCTCAAGTTGGGATTGATTTTACCACTCTTGCATTCATTTCTATTTGTCTCAATTGTATATACTAGATCAAAGATCTACATCTTCATCCCGAGTATATGCTTTTCCTTTCTTCAACTTCATAGTTTTGCAGAGCTATGAAGTCCTTTGTGCCCTGCACTCTCAGGTTCGTCATATCGTGGTCTGCTTCCTCGACAGTTCAGGTATACATCTCTAACCCTATATCTTCTTTGATCTACTTTACTGAAGCACTCACCAATATTCGTGCTCGCTAAAGTGGGGGAAAAATGTATAGGCGTGAATTTGCATCCCTAATGCAAATTCCCCTTTTACCTTCCCTCACCTTAGAAAACCAAATTCGGAGGCTTAATTCCACATAAGCCCGTTGTTCTTATTACACTTGGCGCATGTTTTGCGCATCAGTAGAGAAATAACTGCCGAGGACACTCGTGCGATTATTATGTTCGTGCGGCGTGTAGACGTTTGCTTGGTGTGCTGACGTCCTTGATAGATTCTTGCATCTGGAGCCTGCAGAGGTGTTACACATCACATTGGGAGTCGACTCATAATTTCCTCTTCGATCGACTGACCCGAATATGGTCATTTTCTTCCCTCTTTCATTCATATTCACTATTCATTCCTTCCATTTTCATTTTTGAATCCTTCATAGACTCTGAGCAGTCTCTTTAGCATTCTACAATCTCTTCACAAGCTCCAAGCAACTTCCTCACCATCTCTTCACAATACTTTACACTTCATAGCAGAAACATCAACACTCCATCACTTCAGTAGAGCAAGTGTGGAACAAAACACCATTGCAGCAAAGGCTTGACTTCCTCTCATTTTCTCCCCCACTAGCCTTGAGCGCTTTGGGCGGAGGTGGTAAGCTTTCACTCCTCTCCTTTATTATTTGGTTGAGTAGCATAACATTGTTTTGTAGTGATTTTGTGTACTTTACTTCATTTCTTGCTTTATCTTCTCTCTATCTATCTGGTTGTCTGTGGAGGTGGGAACACCAAAATGGGGGTTTGACTGAGGCAAACCCCTATACATCCCCAACTCTCTCTCTCTCTCTCTCTCTCTCTCTCTCTCTCTCTCTCTCTCTCTCTCTCTCTCTCTCTCTCTCTCTCTCTCTCTCTTGTGTGCAAGTATTGAAGACATTCCCGAGTTGGAGGCTTCATCATTCACACGGTCGTAAGCATTTCCTTTCCCTTCTTCTCCTTATCTTTATCACTTCTATTTCAATCTATTTCAGCTTTATCAGATTTTGTTACTCTATCACTTTCTATAAGTTCTTAGCAGTTAGAGTATAAGCATTCACCTTGCAATTTTCTATGAAATTCTTGCTCTCTAGTCCATATGAGGCGCTAGCATGCCTTGAGGATGCCAGCACATCACATTTTCGTCCACATTCTACACTGACGTCCTTTGGCTGAGAGCTTGTTAGTTTATCTAGAGAATCTTTGTGGCATGTTGTTTTTGATTCTAGAACTCTCATCATTGTCCTTTGAGGTAGTTTAGGGAAGTTCACCCCATGAGGCTCTTTGATTGAAGAGAACTCGTGAGTAGTGAATCCCCCTTCTCTACAGGATTGATGACCTATTTGAATAGATGGAGGGAGTTAGGTTGTCCCAAATTCATCACTAGTTTAGTATATCACCCTAGGACTAATGGTTGGATTGAGAAGGTGAACTAGGTGTTGGAATACATATTGTGTATGTATGTGATGGACTAGAATTTCAAATGAGAGGATTATCTCTATCTCATGAAGCTCTCATACAATAAAAACCATCATAGTTGATTGAGCATTGCATCATTTCAAGAACTTTATGATAAATTAGCCATCGTGGTTCCCAGGTCATAATATTATTTCAAGTAATTAATGATAGACCATGTAAGATATTGCTAAGTTGGAATTGTATTCAAGATAGGGTTGTCAATGGGAATGTGATGTTGCAATACATGAAGCAACAAGTAATTATTATAATTTTTCACCTTTAAGGAGAAAAGCCTCACCAAAAGAAATATGTTGATGTCAAGAGATTATATTGACACTTCTTTTATGGAAATAAGGTCTCCCCAACCAAATTTTATGGTACTTTTAGATATCTTGGAGTGAATAGATCCTATAGCGTATCATCTAGGATTGTCATCTAACATGTCCCACAACCATAATGTATTTTTTATTTTTTTATTAAAGAGATATATTCTATATTGGTCTCATGTTATGGATAGGAATAATTTATAAGTAGAGACCTACAAGAAACTATATTTGGATCCCATTCATGTATAGTGACACATCAAAGTTTGGGCCTTCAAGAGCAAGAGCTAGACTAGGTTAGAGTCTAGTGGGATTACAATGAGATTATAGCTACATGGGAGGATGCTATACAATTATAGGAAATTTATCTTCACCTCTTTAAGGGATTCTATGAGGAATCTTAATATAAGGAGAGGAGGATTTAAGACCCATCCATTTCTACAATCACAATTTCACTTATTGTACCTTATTATATATTTTTATACCTAGTCATTATTTATTCTCTTGCAATTACTTTGAGTAAAATTGAATAACTGTGTTATTACTAAACTAAATTTTTAATATTGAAACTTAAATGAGAATTTAAATGATATCAGATTTAAGTGAGATTTATAAGGGATTATAAATATTATTAAAAATAATCTTAAATTCTTAATTAGGATTTTCAAGTGAATCCATTTTAAATGTTGAAATCATAATTTAGCATGAATAGTAACAATTTAGACATCATGTGCACTTTATGGGTAGGAGGTGATCACTCCCTTCGACGGTTTTTTATTCTTCATGGATTTGGAGCTTTGACATTGTTGATTGGGTTGAATATTTGATCATCAAAAGGATTTGGAATCTTCATTTTGTAAACATTGTAAGTGTTGATGTGTGTGTTTGACACTGTCAACTTAGTTGAAAATTCCAATGAACTCACATCCTTCTTAATGAAAATCTGATTCTAAATAAAATTAAGTATCCCAAGGCTTTGATCTTCAGGTCTTGATGTGTGGATACCTTAGCTATTCATTGTGAATCTTTTTTACACAAAGTGACTTATGTATTGAAAATCTAGAATTTATAGAGTTAGATTTGGAAGAATAACTAGACTTATGCATTCAAACCCTAAACATTGTGTTTTGTTTGATTTGAAATATTCTTATATTTATTTAAATTGAAAAACTTCATACCCTCTAATATTCAATACTATTAATTCTTTTCTTGGACTTTTATTTAGAAAAAGATAGGTTGAGGAAGAAAAGGTTAGAAAATCCCAAATCTAAAAGTTCATTAGAATTAAATAATTGGGTGCTAAATACTATCTTATGTTAAATAACTAGACATTATCATAGTATCACAAAGGAAATCCAAGGTTAAATAGAAACTCCATGTTATAGAAGAGTAATCAAATACTCATATATAATGGTGCAATTCAATGATATTTTTTATAACAAGAAAGGATAAGATTTAGGTCATCTTACAATCAATAAATTCTTGATAATTAGAACTAGACATCCATTACACACTTATTCAATATAGTTCATAACAAAATTTCACTATCAATAAAAAACCATGAAGGAAGTTTAAGAAAATAAATTATATTATAAAAATTCCATAATTATTGACAATTCTCTCCTTAAAATGTATAGTCAATGACCCTTCTAGAGATGAAGGTACATAAAGTTAGTTACAAATCAATGGCTAAGCATCATCCATTAATGATGGCCAGTATTTTATTTCACATAATATTCAAATACAAGAGTATATAGATTAGGGATACTCTCCAACAAACTTTATCTTATACAAACATGGGATCCCGTAACAAAATTAGGATGTTATGTTCCCTTAGAATACATTCAGTAGCCCAAAACTAGAAGGGAAATAGGATTTAGGATCAATTTCCTAAATTATTATGGATTTCTACATCTTGCTCATGTGGCTTCATCTTCATCAATTTCTACAATAATTTGTTGATCCTTTTGCACTTCTCTCAATTGGTACTCCATGCAGGTTGTTAATGTTTTCTTTATTAATGGTCGCTTTTTCAACCTCTTGCATACATAGGTACATCTAAAGCATTGAGTTCCAAATGAAAAAAATCTTTAGTGTATTGATTCTTCATTTCTAGAAATACGTTTCATATGCTTTAATCATGTTCTTCATCTTTGTCATTTTATTCATTTTATCTAAATTGAAGGTATTTGGTTGCTTAACCAAATTAGAGAAGATAACTTTTTTGAATCTATCTTGCATTTTAATAATATTTTTTCAATCATTATTTGAATTATAAGATAGATTGTATTTAATTCTTCAATCAGTGGCATGTCTTCAAATTCCATATCTATCACATGATCTATGTGCTTTTTCATTTCTTCTATTGATCAAATGATCCTCTAGATTTATGGTCTCTATCCACCTTCTTATTTTTAAGAGTGTTTAATGATCTAGGATGGTCTCTCTTATTAAGACTTATTCATCCAATTTCTCAATTACCAATAACATAGGAAGGTCTTGCTTGTTCTACTCTTAAATTTGCTTGCATTCATCTCTCCATTTATCTCTTATTATACAAGTTCTTCACATCATCCTAGGAATTAAAGGCGTGTTCAATCATTTTCACTCCTTTAGCAAGCTCGTTAAGCCATTCTTCAGTTATTATAGAAAGATTTTTTTTAATGATAATGCCTCTTATTAAGAAACGAGAGTAGGGGTAGAAATGGTACCATCAACAACTTGTATAGGAGAAATCCTTTGTTTGATGTATGCCTACCTACAATTTATCTTTTCAACTCATTTTTAATATTCTTATATTTTGGTATTCTTGTTGTTTCTACAAATATAGTAGACGAATTCATCAATTTCCCAATCTCTTGTTATATGACCTAGATTAACTAGTGTGATGTGATAATCACCAAGTTCAAGTTCCCTTGCATCCTTATTTTCTAATAGAATTTGCAATTTCTATAACTCTAGAACTAGTTGCATCCTTGATAATAAAAGATAAGACCGTGGCTTTCTTCTTAGCCTTTGGAACATCCATTTTTCCTAATATAATTTGAAGATCAATAAAAATAGTACTTACTTGTGACCTTTGAATCTTAACATCTAACCATGTAGGCACTAAAAATGATGCATCAATTATTTGTTGTTCCTATCATACTTGTTGCTCAAGATTTGAAGAATCAACTTGTTTGAAAATATTATATGACATGTAGTGTCTTGTGGAACTTGGCTAGATATATTTACTTGTCCTTGTCCTAATACTAACTCCAATTTGGACTCTTCTATTAATGTTTCTTCTACATTCTTCTCTACATGTATTATGGAGCTCATATGCTTAGATATTACTATAGTTAGCACTTCCTACAATGCTTCTTGCACTACTAGATTATCTCTTTCTTCATCTATGGGAGCTTCTTATGGTTCTAATTCATATTGGCTTTGATCAATTTGATCATTATTATTTTTTTAGCTCAATGGAGTTGTAAGAAGTGAAGTTTCAAGGGTAGACACATTTATTTGTATTTGTTCCATAATTGGGTCCAACCCTTTATTATATTCCTCAACCAATTGTTGAGTTAAAATAATAGTGTTGTCTTCCTTGGTTAATTCATCAATCATCATTTAGGTATCAAATAATGATGTCGACATGATAATTATATTATCATCCTTTTCTTGTAATTTCTCCCCAACTTGATCTTTTTCTATGATCGCCTTTGCTGCTATATGATCAATTTGAGATCAATTGTGAGGCACAACAAAATCCAAATATATTTATATATGTTATGATAATATATTATTTTGTTTGGGTGAAGATTGAGATCTTATCCATGAGTATTGTAAGTTATATTCTTGTAGTTTTTGAGTAAGCTAGAAATGGACACTATTCACTTGTTTATCCAATTCAAAATGAACTACAATGTTCTATTAAATGTTAGTTTGAATATTTAGAGGTGTATGGTATGTGTTTTTGGATGAATCTACATCGAGTTGAAGTTTATAGCTTGAAAATAATGCTTAAATTTTGAAAGTTATGAAAGAAATTTGGTCTTGGGAAAAGAAATGAAGTAGTTTCACTTGGAATTCAATCTAGTTTTAAATCCTTGTGTGGATTTTTTTTCTCTCAATCTTATGTGTTGGGCGCATGTAGAATTGAATTTTAGCATAGATCTCTTCTTAGAAAAAAATTAGATTCAAATGTTTAAGTTAAGAAGAAGAAAAATCTATTTTTTAAGACTCTCAAACTTATGACAAAAATGAATTATATGTTGTCATATGCAACAAATGCATGGTTGCTATAGAGGTCGAAGGGTTCTCCAAACAAAATGTGAGTTCACCATGGAGGCCAAAGTGTTCTCTACAATGAACATTAATTCACCATGGTGTTTGAAGGCCCTACTATAGAAAATGTTGGTTTTCCACAACAAATAGGAATTCTTCATAGTGAATATAGGGTTCATTGTGGCAACAAATTATCTACTATCACATGTAGTGTTTGTTTGTTTATCATAGAGGTTGGAAGGTTTGAAACATGAGTTCACCATGGAGATTGGAGGGTTCTCCACAACAAGCACAAGTTTGTCACAATATTTGGAGGCCCTACCATGGTAAATGGTTTTGCTATTCTCCACAAAAAATGTAAGGCTTATTGTGGCAACAACTCTAATGCTAGTGGAGAACAAAAGTTCACTATGATTATAAATATTGTGACAACAATAAAAAACTATCCACCACAACATCTTAAAGTTCAACACATGTGGCAAAGTGGTGAACTTGTTAAAATGAGCCTTAAAATCTAGTATTTATCATGTCTATTAATTATCTAATGATTCTAATATTTTTATGATCCTTACACTTTAATTTTTGGTAGAATGAAATTTTTTGGTGTCTTTATTGTGATTATCATCCTTTATGCATTTTCATGATATTAATTAATAAAAGAAGTGTGACTTGATATAATTAGGCAATTTAAGAATGTTCCTTATGTGAAATGATGTGTATGCCTTCATTGCTTATATATTGAATGAAATGAATGAAAAAAAAATTGCATGTCTCTTCTCTCCCTTCTACCTTATTGTTGGTGTGCTTTAAAAAAGATTGTCCTTATTCTATAAGAAAGTTTAAATAGTCATTCCCTCTTATTGAATCTACTAAATAAATTGATTGCTTATACCTTATAAAATTGACAATAAATTCTCATAAATCTTGATTCCATATCAAGTGAATGAATATAGTCGTTAATGTCAATATGCTAGTTAAGAATAAGTTGTGTTAAGGAAATGAAAGATTAATGAGTGTTACATAATGGAAATCATTTATCCACATCTCTTGCTTAATTTGGAAAATTAGTGTAAGCAAGAATTAGAGAATGGGATAGGTGAATTTTTATATTATTTTGCATTTCAAACTAGTTATATTATATTATTCCCACTTCAATTAATTAAACACTAGTACTTTATTGAATTAAAGTGAGAATGGAAAGCACACTTCTCTACCTCTTTTCATTTACTACCTTAGAGGATTAGTCGTCATGGGGGTGCTATCCCCCTTGTTGGAATCATGTGTGTTGATGTAATTCATCTTCTAGTATGTTTTTGTAATGTACGATATGTCGTATGGGGGTGTGTCTCCCATACATGCATGTTCTTTATTTTTCTCCTATCCCATTTGCATTGCTAATATGATCTTCCACATGTTCGATGTAAGGTGGAGTTCCATGTGATAATGACACCAACGTGTATAGATCACATATAGTGCTTCATTTAAATGTCAGTTGTGTTTTACTTGGTTTTGTCCATGGTTGGATTATGAGTTTTATACATTGAATGTGGTAAGCATATATTGAAATGTACTGATAAATGCATTAAAATTATTGCCACTAAATGATTTAAAGCATAAACTTTACACAATTTTAATGGATCAATACTAGAGAAAATGATTAAAATTGCACAAATAATAATAAAGATCAAAAGATCATAAAACTAGTGAGTAAATGATCACATGAATATAACCCAACTTTCTAGTGAATTTTAATGAGACATTGATGTTTTTTAAGTCCATTGATCCACCTTACACAGTCATAATGTAAACCTTTATGCAATTTGTTAGAAGATGGTCCATAGGTAGGTATGAAGAATGTCATTCAAGTTTCCACAAATAGTGCAATTGCATATGTAATCATAATGAGCTCATTTTTGGAGCTATATAGTGCACATTGCATCAATGCAACGTTTGAGGACATTGAGAAGGTTGGATGATTCAAAGGCGTAGATTAGTTTTGAAGGCAATTTTAGGTTTAGCTTTGAAGGCATACCTATATGTTCAGGCACACGCTAAAGTGATGGACGTCAGGTGTTTCATGGTAAATTTGTGACAGTTTTTGAGCACACGCCTTTGACTAGGGATGACGGAGTTTCAATTTTAAATCTTGCATGAGTGTATAAAAAGACACGCTCTTCTTTGGATGGATGTGACTTTTCAAAACAAAAACGCCTGCCCTAAATGGAAAGTCATATCAGCATGTCTTCATTATTCTAGTAGCAATCAACATCAAAGTTTCAGGCTTTCAGCGAAGTTGCAGAGGATTCAAAACTTTGATTTGTGTCTTTAGTATCATCATATTTTCAGTATAAAGGTATCATTCTGCAGAAGAGTAGCACAGATTTCTGTCACATCAGCAACAACTTTCATCATTGAAGAGCAATATCAATTTTAATGGTTTCCACGACAAAATCCAGCGATTTCCTTTGAAGTTCAATCACGTACGACAGTTATTATTATTGATTTCTGGCATAATCGTCATCAAGGCCGCTGATTTCGCAAGGTTTTCTCTTTGTCCCGTGATTTTCATTCATAATTAAGCTGAGTTTTTTTTCCGTAAGAGCAGAATTTTATCTCCAAATCGAACACCTGCATTCAAATCTGGGCTATCCTGTTACACATTAAGTTGCTTTACATGCAAGTGATATCATCAAAAAGCTTATAAGAGAGATCAACAACAATTATTACTCTGACCTATCAAGAGCAGATCTTCAATATAAATACTGTGAGAAGATTTGTGTGGCAAGACCTAGGGGTGTTCAGAGTATACAAGGTCACAGATTTGAACTAGGATTTGGTGTAAAGATCAACAGAACTAAGGATTTTTCAAATCCAAAGCATTAATGTCGAGAGTTTCAGAATTTCTTGAGAGGGTATGCTATGTTCAAAACAAATCAAAGCTTCCCGAGAAGCATTGCCAAAAACCACCAGTGAGTATTCATTAATCTTGTCATATTTGAAAGAAAAATATATTTTAGAAAATCTATTATTATCCAGAATTTATATAGATTAACTATTTTTATACAATCCATAAAGTTTATTTTTAGTTCACAAATATGGAGTCAAGTAAAGATTGTTTAATTAGGATTTAGTATTTGTGAGCAAATTTGTATAACAAACTTTCTTTACATGCATGCAATCTGTTATTGGCATAGAAATTGTAGGTAGTTTTTTATTAATTTTAAAGCACAGCTTTATAAAAACTCGTAAGTGCTCTGAGCATTTAGTTTACTGATTTAGTTTATTTAATAGGATTTAATTTTTATTTAATTTATTTAACAGGAATTTAAGATGACTATATTAGTACTATGTTTGTGTTTTTATTAATCGAATATTATTTAAAAGTTTTGTATTTTAGTAGGTGTTGAATTAGTAAGTGAAATTTTGAATGCAATTATTGTGTTTAGTTTGAAACATCGATTAAATTTGTTTGTAGATGAATTAAATTTGTTTTATTAAATTTGCAAGTTTAGTAGAAATTGGAGATTGTATCTTTGTGTTTGATTCTTTAATTCAATTTATCAAAATATTTGTGCCCTTGTTTAACCTTATTCAATCATTGTATTTCACTCAATCAGATAACTATTTAAAATTTTTTTTTTTAATTTTAGTCCAAAAGCATGAAAGTTTTTTAATTTTAGTCTAAAAGCATAAAATCCTCACCTTGAATAGATGTATCAAGGTTTTAATGGCAGGTATGTATTGTAAGTGTGTTTATATTGCATATTTAAAGGCACACATTTACTTATGTTTGTTACATTTGAATCACCCTAGAAAATGCAAGTATAAATTATAATTAACAAGTGCATTTTGTTCATATTATGATTTTAGATTAATTTTTGTTTATAGGGAACTTCCCTTTCTAATTCAAAATGTGTTTTTCATGTGTGTCTATTTTTTTGTGTCACACTAAATGATGTGAAATAAAACTCTAATGCATACATCACAAGATCTATCTACAATCGCATTTGGGTGTTTAGTTTAATGAAAAAATATATCAAAGGAAAGAAACTTATATACTTGGGGATCACATGATTTGTTACAAAATTCATCATATTGCAAAGTAGTGTAATGACACTAGTTAGAGTCTCCATATTATAAGAAGTCATAAAGGGAGGGAGAAGATTGTGAGGACAATCTATTGAGAAAAAATAATAATGGTCACTTACAAATTTATAATTAATCAATTTATAGTTTTTTTAATTTTTAATAAATATAATTGCACATGTCTAGCTCATAATGTCTTGTGTATGTTTGTTGAGGTAAATTAAACTGGTTTTAATTGAAGTTGGAGCTCATAGAATTTTACATGATCCCTAAATACAAGTTACTGAAATATTTGTCACTAGAATCAATGTCAATTTGAAGCCATTGTTAAGAAAAATCCCTACAAATCGCTTAGCATCTAAACCCAAAATTGAACTTAAATACTAAATGTAAAGATTTACCATGTTAATCTTATGAAGAATGATTCATAGATACCATATCTAAACTCATTTCAACAACATTCTAACATATAGAACAACACTTAGGGAAGAGAAATAAAGGAGAGAAGGATAGAACAACCATAGATAAGAGTGACAAATATATACCCTAAAAAACCCCAACCTTCAAAGCACAATCTCTTAACTTCTTATTCATCAACAATGTTACAATACAGTCACAAAGCCATTAAATGCTTCAATGAGATCAACACTCTTTAAGAAATTTGAGAGATAAAAATGTTGGTTAAGTCTAGGGTTAAGCATTAAATTGAACTTTGATGTTACTTAAGGAGTTGTCTTGGATTTGTGAGTGCAAGGTAGTTGCTTCACGATAAGAATGAAGCCTCCTATTGGAGGCTCTCAAAATCTTGGTTGAAAAACCAACAATAAAGTTAAATAGGAAGCTCTCAACACAAGGTTAATCTTGATTTACAAGGAGGGTTATAGAGAGTAAGAGATTGAGACAACTCCCAGGTGGATGTATAGGGCTCATTTAAAAGTATTAGCCCTAATTGACACATGAGAGCTTATGTCAAAGAAGCTATATGTGGATTAAAAAAAATGTGAAAGTATATAGATTGCTATCATGAACAAAACCAATCTACTGATTTTTTGGTAAAGGGATAGATAACACTACTATATATTTCGTTGAAATTATGGATACCATGGAATGGGAAGGTCTCGATAATATTATTGAGATTGATATAAAAACATGTTTAATATTCTTATTATTTGTGTCATATTTTCATTTAGTGATAGTGAGCCCTTTGAGCATTTGTGTGTGTTTGCAATGGTTGTGTTGAACGTTCAAGATCATGCAAAAGGTGAGCTCATGTGGTATGTAGTAATGAGTGGGTAGTCTTCCAAGCATTAGAGGTTAAGGATTTCTTGAATGCTTTATTTTCTACTACAATGTGGTGTCTTATTTTTTAGATATGGAGCATTTGCTTGGCTTTCTTTGGGCTAGTATAGGTTTCTTTTTAATGGTAGAATCAAGTGTTTGATCCCTAGGGATCCTCTTAGGAAAGGCTAGGTCTTATATTAGATTGAAAAAGACTATGCAACCTCTAAATATTGTTAAATTGATTCTAGGTCTCGTAGGGGTGGCAAACACAAGCCAATTTTGGTCATGGGCGACTATTCTAGCCAAGTTCCATATGAAGCTTAAGGAGGTGGTAAGTAATGTTGTTGTGAGACATTGTACATAAATTATTTTATAATTTAATGTAGTATATGAGGTTATGGAGTCAGCTCTAGAAATGCCTCATTTTGTTTTTTTTACCCTTATGGTGACTAAAGATGAAGTGAGTTAAGGGGTTTAATATCCCAAGTAGCGAAGTAGGGAATTCAATGGACTTATTTGAGAATTTTAGGAAAATTACAAAACATGTCATTATTTCTCATCATCATGGTATATTTTAAGTTATGAGTGGGTATTCTCTCCCTATGTATGGCAATGATAATTTGTCTCTCAACGAGGGTTATTTTAATTGACAATGTTTGTATGTCTAGTCTAGAATATGTTGCTTCTCAAGTCATTGTGAAGGTGATGCCTATGTTGAGGGAGAGCATGGCAAGAGATCATTGGAGGTCTATGTTAAGTGGCACAACTATCCCATGTTAGGGTGTTTTATAATTTTTAAATATATTTATAGTGTGCAATTAAGTCATGGTTTTTGGTGCTTTCCAACTTTGTGGCTAGAAGTGGTTTTAGATTATTACGTATAGATTTTGTCTTTCTATTGGTAGGTCTTTGGTGCTTATCACCTTATTCTTCTAGTTGTGGTTAGTTGGTTTTATATCCAAATCAAACCCTAGGATATCATATACAATCATATCATCAGTAAACTTCACAAAAGAAATCAACAATATTAAATGCATTGAATTGTCAAGAGCATATCTTCAGTATAAATATTGTTGAAAGATACAAATGACAAATACCTACGAGTGTTTTATGTATCCAAGGTTGTAGACTTAAACTAGGATTTAGTGTAAAAACAAAAACAAAGAATATTCAAAGCATCAAAATGTTAGAGAACTTCCATAATTTCTTCGAGGGTATACCATGGTAAAAACACTAAAAGCTTTATTAAAATCATTATTTGGAGGCAAAAATCAAAATTCACTATTTTACCTCTAATTATATATTATCTTGCACTATTTTTAGTTGTCATTTTTTAGGAGGTGAGCATATTCTAGAAATTCATTTTTTATATGTAAGAGTGTGTATGTGGGTATACACACAAACATACATATACACTATCTTAGATACATTTGTTTCAACATATCATATGTAGGACACGATAAAACCTTGATTAATTTCACTAGTACTAATGTTTTTCATTAGACTAGCAAGGAAAAAGGGCCTTGACCTCAGATAAAACTAGAGAAAAGGCATATAGGCCACCAAAAGAAGAGCAAGGCACATAGACGCCAAAAACAACACAACTAAAAATTGGAAAACCAGAAGAAAAGGAAAGAACACCACCAATAGCCAGAGGAAATAGCACCCAGGAGCCAAAAACAACTATTTCATCAAGTTCCAGTTCTCCAACAGAGCATCAAGAAACTCATCCCAATCTTCTTTGACCTGGACCTTTTTTATTGTTGGCTTTAATCAAGGGTCTTTGTCTTTTCCTTGTTTCTTTGTTTCTTTGTTGATTTTTGAATTTCTCGAGATAGACCCTATCACAGCTTTCAATAATATGTCAAGATTGACTAACAAAAATATTTTGAATGGTCGATTCCATTCTATGGATTGTTTCATTGTCACTATTGGCATTCATCTTACTCTCAATTTCCTTGGCTTTCATCTGCAAAGCCTCAAGTTAAGATTTGACAAAAGAGGGAAAGTCCTTCTCACTTTCAGTTCTATCATCTCTATCACCCTTGTCAATCACATATTTTTATTTTTCCAGAGGAACAGCTATTAACTTTTCATTCTCCTTCAGGTTTCCATCTTCATCATCTTTGTTTCCTTCTTCATCATCATCTCCTTCGCCTTCAGCTTCATTTTCCTCCTTTTCTCCTTCATACAGATCCTCCTCAACATCATCATAAATCCATGCCTCATCCTCCTATCATTACTCTTCCTCAACCTCAATCTTCAAGTACTCCTCTCGGTCCACACTAGGGATGTCATCCTCAAAGATATCCTCAGATGAGGGAGGAACTCCTCATCCTCATCCTTATCTAAGAAGGAAGCAACTTTTTTTCCTTTAGTAGTCGATGAAGTACCCATAACATGAGCTTTGGCTAACCTGGCAGATCTACAACCCCCAAAAGACAAGTTGTTCTTCTCTAGGTTCAAATTATCATCGAGCTCACCTTTGGCATCAAAATATTGATAGGTCCCTCATCTTCCTGAGCAAAGATGACTTTCGTATTTTTCCTTTTTCTAGACTTGGCCAAAGGAGAGGCTTTCCTTTTGATGGGGGTGGTGTCTAGGGTTTTCAATGGCTCACTCTCAAAAAAAAAACTAGCAAAGGACGACGAGGAGATTTTGCAACCAACTTTTATAAAACCTTTCCTCTTATCGGGAGTAATGATAAGGTCTTTCAACAGAGCGAAGATAGAATTATCATAGGGCCTAGAAAATACCTCCTTGTTTTTAAAGGCCTTTCTCCCCCTAGACTTGGTACCCAAGCTAGTGCTCCCTTTCACAACATTTGTATGAGGAGGTGGTTCAATCTATTGTATCTTTATATTGCTTTTCCTAAGAATATGGTTTTTCTTCATAACCATAGAAAGGATAAATTTATAGAGGGTCATAATTAAGCCTTGGTGCAGGGGAGGATAGGTCCCATCTGTAATACATTTTTCAAGAGAGGAAAGCAAAGAAAAAGGGAGAATTACCTTATAGCCATGTCGAAGATGGCTTGAAATTGAAAAGTGATAACCATGAATAGTTTGAAATCAATAGACTTACCAATCCCCAAGGCCCTAGTAATGTTCTATGTTGTAGCCATTCTATAATTTCACCACCTTTTCCCCTTTCGTGAAGAAGATGTCGATGAATTTGTCATAGTTGTCATTACTCTTTTTTTGAATATTCTCTCCTTCACTCTTCATACCAATAGCTTTGGTGATTAATTCTTCCATAACTTTGAATCACACTCCCTCAATAGTGACGACCCCCTGCTCCCAAGAATTGACAAATTTAGAGGTCAATTTGTCATTGTGCCCTTTCATAGCCTTGAAGAAAGGGGAGCGACCCCCGTTTTCTAAAATCTCCCAAAGCTCAATATTTTGCATTGGATCCTCATAGGATTGTGGCTCAATTATTTTATGAGGGCCCCCCATCTTTTTCCTTACTATATTTTTTGTACCAAGCCCACAATAAATAACCTCGGTATCCCTTCTATTACAATAGATGGACTTGAACCGGATAAAAAATGGATCAGCGATAACTATATTGAAGGGTTGCCACCTTTCCTCATAAAAGTCAGCTCTTTGATGTCCCATCATCCACCACTTGTCATGACCTCTCTTGTTGAAATTACCATTCCCATCATTAGATCTCCCCCATTCTCCTGTAATATAATGCTTATTATTAACTTTCACACAAAAACCTCAATAGTTAACCTCACACATGCAAGAAATAATTACTAAAATCCATAAGCCTTTAGAGAATATCAATAAGATCCCATTCATAAAATAAAATCTTTTACCTTCAATTTCTTTATTACGAATATGGTCCATTGTGGCAATTTTACTTTCCACCTCATACAAGATTTGATAATCTTTCCAACTAAAGGCCGCTTCACTCTTCAACCCAAAATAGGACAAACAGATAATCGACTTACTTGGAATCATTTAATTTTTTTCTTCCTTTGGACACTATCTCTTTCACTTTGCATGGGAGATCAGAGTAAATCCAATAATTCTAATCAAGACAACATAGTCCTTCATTGAAAACAACATCAACAACCAAGTTCCTTCTCTATAAATATGATTAATTTTGATTTGAGAGAACCCTATAAGCATTATTCTATAGTCATCCATCAGATTTCTTATCTTTCAAGGAGATAACAAATTACCTTTCAATATTTGAATAATCATTTTGTAATCTCCTTCAATCTCAACATTATGAAAACCCTCCTCCATTCTTGTTAATCCCCACTAGACATTAGTTGCTTCTACCTCATTATTGGATTTTCTACCAATATTTTTAGCATACCTAGGTCAATCAAGAAAGTTTGCTCGTCTCCTATAACTCATCTAGCTACAAATTCACTTGTATTTCCTTTCAAGAAACCATTAAAGTTAATTTTCATCCAACCCTTATCAAGCGGTTTCCATTTGACACTTTTCCTTAAGAGAATTTTTCCTCAATTGACGTTAGTAAGATCCTGAGTAACTCCCCAATTTTGTTTAATCA
Source organism: Sequoiadendron giganteum (assembly GCA_007115665.2). Lineage (NCBI taxonomy): Eukaryota > Viridiplantae > Streptophyta > Pinopsida > Cupressales > Cupressaceae > Sequoiadendron > Sequoiadendron giganteum. The sequence continues at coordinate 111,460,159 of CM021108.1, forward strand.
TAAGTTCAATATAAGAAGGAATCTTCTTAGCATAACCAAAGCTCAAAGCATTAATATAATCCTTCAAGTTATGTCCCAAGTAGAGGATTTTTTTAATTCCAAACTCGCACTTGGATGCCTTAGCATACAAATAATGTGCCTCCATTATGCCTAGAACCTCATCAAGATATCTCAATTGTTTCTCCCAAGTCCAGTTGTATATGAGTATGTCATAAAAGAATACCAATAGAAAATTCCTCAACTACTTATTAAAAATATAGTTCATATGTGACTGAAAGGTGGTTGGAGCATTGGTCAAACCAAAAAGCATGACCAGAAACTCATAGTGTCTATAATGACACTTGAATGTAGTCTTATTCAAATATCTTGCTCTCTTACCTTGATCTAATGATACCTTGATCAAAGATCAATCTTCAAGAAGTACATTTTACCATGCAACTCATCTAACAACTCATCAATACTAGGAATAGGTTATTGGATTTTTATGTTCATTTTGTTTGGCACACAACAATCTATACAAATCCTCATGGTCTCGTCCTTCTTCACCAGGATAACTAAAGAAGCAAAGCGACTCAAATTGGGTCTAATGTGCCCCATATATAGTAACTCCTTAATGGATTTTTGTATCTCCTCCTTAAACTTATTATGATGCCTATAAGGAGTAGTGATGATGGACTTGGATCCCTCCTCCAACTCAATGACATTCTCAAAAACTCTATCTGAAGGTCTCCCTGGAGGAATCTCACCAAATATCAAACTATGTTTATCCAACACTGGCTAAATGTCTGCATGATACAAATTAATATCATCAGTAGGGGTCTTAGATGAAATCAAACATTGTGCTACCCATTCCACATCGTCATGCCTAAAAAATTTCCATAATTTTCATTGATGCAATCCTAGGAGCACCATTAGACATACCCCTCAAAACAACCTTCTTACTATCCGCTTTGAATTTCAACTCCATAATCTAATTTTTTTTAGAATACTTCCCTAAGGAGTGAAGCCACTGGATACCCTATATAGCATTAATATCTCCTAAATCAATAACGTGGAAATCATTAGTGACAATGTAATTCCCTAATATAATATTCAATTGTGGGTCTTGTTGGGTACAATCCATGTTAAAACCAACTACCACCATAACATTAAACCCCTCAAAATCTTGGGTTTGTATACCCCTCTTCGCCACCAATAATGAAGCTATGAAGTTGTGGGTTGCCCCACTATCTACTAAAATTTCCACATGTTGTCCTTGCAAGACTCCTCGAACTTGAAAAGAGTTAAATATACGAGCACCTGAAAGAGTAGCTATAGTCCCACCTTTAACTCCTTTATATGGTTGCTCAGTCTCTTCCTAATGCTCATTATTTGAATCACATTTTTTGTTTCCTTGAACTCCTTCTCCTCCCCCTTCCTCCTCGTCATCTAAAACTACCTAAGTGTAATTGACCTTACCTTTTCCCAAGCACCTATGGCTAGGTTCCCAAGGTTCTTTGTAGCTGAAACATAACTTTTTGCTACATAATTCATTGTAAACCTTATCATCCATGTAGTGCTTTTTAGGCCCATCCCTTTGAAAAGGTTTCTTATTGTCTCTCTTATGTTAGAAGGGTTTAGGCTGAAATTTATTTTTATGGGTTGAACTTTCCATGTTCCTAGCCCCTCTTAATCCAACCATAGAGTGGATCTGCTAATCCTTCTATGAACAAAACTATTGACTTGTGTTCTAACACATCTATGACCATAACAAACAACTTTTGAAGCTTTGAAATGTATGCATCAACCAAGCCAGCCTATTCCAATTGTTCCAACTCCCTAAAATGCAATTTGAGATCCTTCCTTTCAAACTTGTCTATCAACCTCTGTAAAGATTATGAAATTATGCTATCATGTTCCTCACTAGCCCATGGTACCACCACTCATGAGCCTCTCTGTCAAGATTAGGATTTCATATTTGATTGCTTCCCTTTCGGTCATATGGTTTAGCTAAAAATAGGTGTCTAACTTTTGAATCCATGCATGTGTTGTACACTTACCTAAACCATCATAGTTGGGAATGGATAGCTTACTTGTTGGAAAATTCATTGTTAGTGTTCACATAAGTTAATAATGTGAGTTGTTAACACAACTCATGTGGATATTACATATTTGAACATAATTATTTGTCGAGGTTTGTTTATTTGTTTATGAGTTGTTAGAACAACTTGTCTATGTAAAGGGAGTTGTTGCAGGAGGTATAACAACACTCCTTTAATATAGGATAAGAAAAATCCTATATATATGATTGCAATTTGTGTCATATGAGAGAAACAAGCAATATTATATCGAGTAGAAAATTCTCATGTTTGGCTTCTATGACTACCCATATTCCTAATATGGTATCAGAGCACTATAAGAATAACCTATGAAGTGGATTGTGTGGAAGAGAAAAATATGAATGAGGTTGTCCTAAGTAAGAGATTCTTTCAAATTTAGTGGTAGACTTGGAGAGAAATATTCCAAGTTGTGACTCGACCAACTTTCCCAATCTACCACACTCTTGGACTTTGTCTTCTTGCAACATACTTGGCCACGCGAACCTCTAGACTTGGAAATCTACATGCAAATTTGTGTCTGATTTAGTGCTATTGCAAGTTGATTGGAGGATGCAATTCTATCTTCATTCCCTTCCTTGGCATTCGATCTCCATGTGTGGTATTTTCCCTTGGTGTGGAAAGCATCAACTCTAACCCGCATATATAGAGCAACAAAGGTCGATTCCACTCTGTACTTGGCATGGAGTCGAAGGTTGATCTACACTTGAGGAATCATGGGACTATTTTTCCTTATGTATGTTGAGCCTGCAACAAAGGAATGATAGTGAGTAGCAAGCACATGTATGTGGAGGATTTGATTCGACCCCCGATCAACTATAGAACTACAGGCATAGAAGGAATTGAACATCCCTCAAAGAATGTATTATCTCTACTATTCTCTTTACTTCTAATCTAGGCAGTAATCATATCATTTGTGTTGATAGAATTATAAGGGTTTTGATTGTTGTGTGACCTGTTGCATGAGATATGGGGATAATATCAAAGTGAAGAGTGGTATGAGGTTTGTTTCCTTCTACAACTCATGTAATGCTTCATTCTTGCTCATGGAAATAAATTGTTGTAGAGTTTGTTTCTAATGCTAGTTGGATTGGAAAGAGAATGACAAGGAGTGTGAATGCGAGAGCAAGTTGAGAAAGAAATAGCTTTAAAAATGGTGGCTCATCATTTCATTCAACGAAGTGATTCAAGTTGTGTAATAAGATATTTTGAGATTCTTCTTGTCTAATGTGGTGAGAGATTTAATTTTCAATCATTTATTTTGATTAGAGGGGTTAAGTATTTCAATAGAGACTACTACGGGAAGTAGTATTTCAAGCATTTTGTGGGCATTGTCATGGATAAATTAAGTTTCATAGAGAAATTTGAAGGTCAAGAATTCCGCACATGGCATATATAGATGCAGTTACACTTGACTGAAAAAGATATTTGGGATGTTGGCAAACCAAACTCAGTCTTACCAACTGATGCAAATGAACTTGCTAAGTGGAATAAAAAAAATCAAAAAGCGTTACAAACCTTTGGCCTAGGCTTGTCAAAAACCATGTGGATTTTATGAAGTTCGCAAAGGAAATTTGGGAGTCATTAAACAAGCTCTTCGGATCTGAAGCGGAAAGTGCAAAGATGACATTGAAGAAAAGATTGTATGGATTGAAGATGGATAAGGTATAAAAATGGCAGATCATATAAGTTTCACTCTCTCCTAAATCAGTTAGCTAGCATTAATGAAAAAGTAAAGGATGATGAGGCCATAATTTTGAATATTTTTCCTAAGCATATGTCTGGTATGGTGTTTACATTAAGCAAGGTAAAAATTAGTCTTGAAGGAGTAATATCTACTCTACTTGACCATAATTAAGACTCGAAATCTAAAGAAATCTTATGTGTACATAACAAAGCAAGTTCACTTTCAAGAAAGGGAAAGTACAAATTTAAACATTTCTCTTCAAAAGGGAAAATAAATGCCTTTATTGTAATAAAGGACATATAATATTGAATTGTAAGAAGAGGGCACAATATCTACTAGATGAAAAACTAGATCAACATGCTTCCTTGGCTAAAGAAATTGATTCAAAAAATTATACCAATGATGAAGAGATATCATGTCTTAGTGATGGATAATATATGTTTTAGATAAACTCAAGCCTAGGGGCAGGAGGCAAAAGAGGAAGGAGGACACTCAGCGTCGTCTTGTCAATCACCAACGACGAGGCTTCCTATCAGCATTGGTGGCTTATTGTTTGTGATAAGTGCTATTTTCTATGTTTCTAATAATTGGAAATTTCACATCATGGGGGGATATAACATCAATGTTCCATCTATATTGCCAATGAAAATTTCATATGTTGTTGGAGATCGAGTGGCACGATCAACAATGGTTTCTATTTCTAGTCATGTGTGTGTTATCTCCTTATCTAACCTCCTAGTGTAAAATATTGTAACAAACAAAAGCACTGATGTAATGCAGTTCATGGATCTTGAAAAGGTTAGTGGTAATATAGAAAACCATATGAGGTGAGTAAATGAGTGTGGTCTTGTTCATGTCCAATTTTTTGGTAAACCTGTGTGAAAACCATGAAATTTTGATGAGAGGTGCCTTTCATTTGAATGAAGATCATGAGCCACAAGATTTGGGCATACTGCAGTTGAAAGTGTGAGTTTTTACCATGTTCACACAAGGGGGGGAATGTTGGAAAATTCATTGTTTGTGTTCACATAATTTTAAAATGTGAATTGTTAACAAAACTCACATGGCTATTACATATGTGAACATAATTATTTGTTGAGGTTTGTTTATTTGTTTGAAAGTTAGAACAACTTGTCTATGTAAAGGGAGTTGTTATAGGAGGTATAACAACACTCCTTTAATATAGGATATGAAAAATCATATATATATCATTGTAATCTGTATCATATGATAGATACAAGCAATATTATATGGAGTATAAAATTCTCATGTTTGGCTTATATGACTACCCATATTCCTAATATTATTTGTAACATAGAATAAAATCTGGATTAAGAGATCTGCAACTAGAATAAATAATGTTAATCTTAATCTAACCAATATTAATCTAAATCAAACAACAAAGAACGAGGAAATAAACATAATGAATAACTAAACAAATTAATTGAAAAGGTCTCACCGAATATGCATTCACTCCTTCGAATTATCTTGATTTCTCTTCTCCATTTTGTTGTTTCAGTATTCTTGCCTTCAGATTTTTAGTGTTGATGCAAGAATAACTTCATCGAGTGTCTAAGCATAATGTCGAAGATAATTTTCTTCTCAAAAGTGTATGATTTCGAGAGGAGGAATAATGATAATGCCAAGCCATTTTATAGATTTTGGTTTTTCGAACGATCGGCTCAGATTGAAAGAGAGATTGACAAATGAGATTGATGAATGCCATGCAATGTGAGTTCTGTGTCAGCTAGAACGTGAGTTAGAACATGAGTCAGAAAATACTGCAAGATAAATATTAAGTTAGAATGTGAGTTAGAACACGAGTTCAAGATCTTAATCTCCAATTAAGAGTCTTCGAAAATAGAAGAACAAGACTTTGAATGTCAAAGACAAAGTTAGAAGTTGAAGAATAATGTATTCGAATGCAAACATGAGTTAAATAATTAAATAAATATATTTAATTAATAGACACATCATGCATATGAGTTGGAACTAGTTAACTAACTAGTTGTGACAGAGAGTCCTCTCGCAGAGATAATCATATGTTGAATCCGAAAATAACTAGAGAACTAAAAATAGATCTTGAGTCAGAAGGTGAGTGAATGATTAGTCAACTGACTGATAGAAGAATGTGACATAAATAAATAAATATGAATTAAATGTTAATTTAATTCAACATTCGAAAATGAGAGATTTAATTAAATATTTAATTTGACTATTGTAAAGGTGGAATTGAATAAATTAAATAATAAATATTTAATTATAGATAAAGGGGGTTAAATGAATAATTAAATAATAAATATTTTACTATAGTTGAAAAATGACAAAGGGCTAATTGAAAAATAAATTATTTAATTAAGAAGGAAGAATTAATTAGTTAGCGACATAATTAAACAAATATGATTTATTTAATTAATCAAGTTGAATAAAGGTTATTAATGAATTAATAACCTAATTAAAAAGAAGTATTTAATTAATAGAGGAAATATGTATTAAGAAGGGTAATTAAATAATAAACATTATATAATCATGACCATGGATAATAGAAAATTATGTCGAAAGTGGTGTTCGTAGGCCTAGACCAATTTCCGGTGTCTACAGTTTGCCCCCTCGGGAAAATTGACTATTTTTGAAAAATGTCAAAAGAAAAATAGAAAATGTTCCTGATAAGTCTATTTGATAGTTAGAAATGCTATGGATTTGACGGAATTGAAATTGGAGGTGATACGGACGTGTACGGGTCATTTGAATTTGAAAGGTTAAGCGGCCAATAGACAACAGAAGAAAAATGCCACCCAAACCCTATCTATAAATAGGAATTAGGTTGAAAACTAATTCATTTACACCCAGAAGAGTTTGGAAAACTAAGAATTTTCTCTGAGTAGCGGACGAAAATGGCACCCATTCCCTATGTTGTGCATTGAGGATATCGGATCCGAATGTTTAGGAAGCCAGCCGACGTAGAACCACCAGTATGTACCCGAAAAAAAACTCTTGAAATTTAATTTTGTACATATTTCTAGGTCTTTAAAAGTTAATTAGCATATGCGGTCTTTCGAGATCGATGCATATGTCATCATATTCGCCGCATTTGATTGCGAAATGACACATTTGCAAAATCACGTCTAGGCTAGGTTAGGCATATTAGGGATTAAATGCATTTGCATTATAATGCACCGCATATGTATTTATGCAATGCATCTGCATTAGGGATAAATGCATGTGGGGTAGTGAACCGCATGTGCATTAGTGAAACGCATATGTAGCAGATAGATAGGCTGTAGAAAATGCACTGCATTTGGTTTGTGTGCACCGCATTTGTAGTGGGTGGAAACGTGTGTCGTAAATGTGAAATGCATATGTAATATACGATGCAAATGAGTTGTAATGCAACGCATTTGTAGGAGTGCACCGCATCTGTTAATGTGAGCCACATTTGGCTGGTAAAATTTTTGAAAAACATTTCTAGGAAAAAGTTTGAAAATCTTGACATCATGGTTCAAATGCAGGTTGTATTGGATCCTATATATACATGGGAGACACGTCCTGACACATTCAACCTGAGAGATTGTTTGAGTAGTGCAGAGATATAGCTTCTGTGGAGACTTGGTCTACGTCACTATCTGTCGATGCCCACCATTCGGGCGAACAGGGGGACGCTTACTACTTTGTGCGAGTGATGACACTCTGAGACATCGTCGTTTCATTTGCTGATTGGGGAGGCGACTGTCACATTGGAGGATGTGTACAGGATACTTAGACTGCCTATTAGAGGAGAACGGGTGATGTACGATACCCAACATGGATTGACCGAGTTAGTGAGATTTTATCAGGTGGACGATAACAGTAGGCTCGGTATCGAGCATTATGAGATCAGATGGCCAGTGTTGGCTGATAGATATGAGAGGATTGACTTTATATTGTGTACTCTGATAGGGGGGATAGTTCTACTAGATCGATAGGGTCATGGTTTTTCGGTTGTATGGGGAGAGATGTTGGTGGGGATGTTGGAGAGAGAGGCCATGTATGTGTGGGGTCCATGTCTATTGGGGATGTTGTATTTCCACTTACATGATATTGCATATAGAGACGCACAGTTGCTGAGTTGTGGGACCACTCTGCTGATGGTGTGGGCTTGGGAGAGGATAGTTGTGTTTCATCCTTTGGTTACTATAGAGCATCAAGAGAGAGCTCTGTATGTTTTCTGAAACATGGGGCACATCACTCAAAGCCATGTGGGAGGCACTGGATATTGGAGACTTGCGCTCGACATTCTAGATCAGTTCACTTGGAGACCATACATGGACTGTGAGGAGTGGTTGGATGAGGATATACATTTTCCATTTTGTAGACAGACACAGTACCTGATTGGGAGGATTGTTTCGACTGTGTACATTATAGAGAGACACTTGCCAGATAGAGTTTTGAGACAGTTCGGCGAGGTTCAGGATGAGCCTTTGAGTAGAGTAGAGTTTTCTCGTTCTTCAAGAGAGGTTCCATATTGGGGGCCCATGATTCATGTTGCTACCGTAGAGGTAAAGATATAGGCCTTACAGCCAATACATTGGGGATGGGGAGATGGATTAGCAAACCCAAGGATGACAGCGGCATATGATGCATGGTGGGCAGAGCATCGTCTGATTCCATACATCGATCTGGATCAGTCGACACCAGTGGAGAGACGGGACACAGGATTGAGAGGACGGCAGAGAGGTGGAGGTGCCAGAGTTGGAGGGAGAGGTGATGATGGTAGAGGCGGTAGGCAAGGACGAAGATAGGGTCGGGTAGGTGGACTTTCACCTATCCGAGAGGCGGTGGTAGAGGATGTACCAATGTTGGACATCAGAGGTAGAGATGATGTACAGGGCGGAGTTGAGCATGTTGCAAGGGAGGAAGTTGTAGAGGAGTTAGTTGAGGTGGATATTGGGGGAGAGGATGTCGCAGATGATGTGGATATGGATATAGACCCTCTAGGTATCCTGGCAGGATATGGGGAGGATGATGTTGAGGAGGAGGCACCGATTGAGGAGAAAGAGAGAGAGCTCAGGGATCGGATTATGGAGGGGAGACGGGAGGATGATGCCCCTAGGGATGGTGATAGGGAGGCCTTGGAGGAGATATTGAGACTCATGATAGCAGAGCTTGATGCTATGAGGATAGAGAGAGACAGTGCTCACATAGAGAGAGATAGTGTTCATGCAGAGAGAGACAGTGCACTCATGGAGAGGGATCAGGCCATAGCTCGACGACAAGAGATAGAGTAGCAGTTCACAGAGGTCAGACACCTTTGCAGTGGGTCCTCATTGGATGGCATGGTATGAGAGTTAGTCAAATCAGTTGAGAGAGCTACCTATTACAGGGATTTATATGAGGCACTGGTTCCAATAGAGAGACAAGCTCCTAGCTTTTCAAAGTTTCGTAGTCATAGATCACAGGGTAGGAGTCATATCAGGACATAGAGTATAGAGGGTGTGGTAGGACCACCGAGGGCAGGTCCGTATGAGAGGCCTTCCACCTCACAGAGAGCACCTTCGAGGATTTTTCCACCACCTTCACCACGTGACAGTAGTGGTAGTGGGACACGTTGATAGTGTTACATATGTAGACATTGTATTTTGATCAGAGAGCCTACGAGCTCGTTTTTCTTATTTATGGAGACAATATGACATTGTATTGTGACACATTATTTTGAGCGATATATATAAATATGATTTTGGTGGCTTCTATATGATATGCAGTTCTATTTTATGGTGATGTATTGCTTCTATATGATTATGTTTCCTAGATGATGTATGTATATGTGTTATGAATGAACGCTTCTACAAGTGACGAGTTTATGCAGTTTATGATGCTATGGATGAATTTATTTACTTATGATAATGGATGTAATGCATGTATATGATGTTATTTATATGTGATGGTGAAATGTACATGTGTAATGTTTCCATTATGTATGATGATTGAATGCCTATGATGTAATGATTTTGTAAATATGTAATGAAGATGTTAATGCAATGTAACTATATGACATGTTTATAGAATGTATGTAAATACAGATTTGTTTGTGTGTCACAGGACTTTATCATTATGTTGAAAAATAAATATTAGCATGAATGAACTTAGAATGTTAGTAATAAATAACAAAGGTTGATAGATTGATAAAACATATGATCTTCGATATTGTGCCAAGTATGCTATACTTGCTTGTTATCATCATTGGGTGGGACATGACACAAATGGATAGTACACACTATGATATGAGATAGACCATAGTGTGCAAATTCATCCATCTGTGAAAAATAGACAGACGTAGACAATGAGTGTCTTAACTCATACTAAGGACAAGATTTCCCCAATCATTTTGTCTTAACAAACCACAGACAACAAAAAAATAAAAGACGGGTCATGAGACGTCATTGCTCCTCTAAATCCTTGATAGGACATCCTTGAGGAAACTAGTAACATGACTCAAAAACCAATGCTAAAAAGACAGTTGACAGACAACAACTAAAGAAAAAGAGTCCTGAGACATTCTTGCTTCTCTAAATCCTTCAAGGGGCATCCTTGAGAAAGCTAGTAACCAGACTAAATTCACAAATCAATGAAAAGAGAAGATAAAATAAGATATAAAGTCGTAAATCCAAATAAAATTATTCGCCCAAACTTGATCTTGTGGGATTCTTTGATTGTTTGATGTTTGACATAGCGTAATGTGATGGATGACACATACCGCAATAAGACATTGAGTCTAGTTTCGACTTGGTGACTATCTGTATAAGGCATGACAAAGCTTGGTTTCAGAAAAGAAATGAGTCATATAAGACGTTGGAGCCTAATAACGTTGATGTGATAAGCTACATGAGGCTACGAAAATTTGACGACGTTTGTTAACAAGAAAGACATATCTTGCAAAGACATAAGTTGATCGTTTTGACAATGTGTTTGATATTGACTTAATGACTATTTTGACATTTTTCCTTGTTGATGTATGACTTGTTTCGATTCCTTGAATGATTAAAAGTGTGTGTGTGTGTATTGACAGTGTATGACATGAGGTGATACCCTAAAGTACTAACCTAATGTGACTAAAGACATGCCTCTAAGTGAATGATATGCAATGTATGTGATAGTGAATTGAATGTGAATGAACCTTATTGGACTGACCTAGTGTGGTCTCGGGAGCTCATCAATTGATTAGCCTTGCCTACGTTGTACATGCAGAGACCTCGTAGTTCGACACGACCAATGACTTTAAATGTATAAAGAGTCATGATTTTAATGTGTGTGATACATGACAAACCTAAACTGACAGAAATAATGCCTCGGGGGCACATCGACTGATGGCCTTGCCTACGTCCCAGTTGCAAAGGCAACGTAGTTCAACTATGTCTACAACTGACTTAACATGACTGACTTGACATGATTGACTTGACATGACTGACTTGACTCTATTTTTGGGATTTTCTGACATGTTTTGATTTTTTTGTGTTTTTGAAGTTTTCTAATGTTTTTGGATTTTTCATGACATTTTCCGATGGTGTAATGCTATGTACAATGTCTTTATGGAACAGAATAAGGATTTTCCCCCAGTCGGGAATAAGACTTGTGAGATGGAGTGCGGAATGTGACGGAATGGACGTTAGATGTCAATCATTCCAAGCAATGGATAGGACAACCATTTATTATGAGGGATGGTGAAAATTCTGATTGGAATGATGGTAGATGGAAGAGCGAGTTTGACTACACATGGCGCCTGTTTGCCAAGTTTTAACCATGGTACTTATCCATAGCACCACCGAAGCGGTTTTCACTATTGGACGGATTATTTCTCTTTAATTTTTTTGGTGTTACAAAGACACCTGTTTGCTAGGTTTTCATCAAGGTAACAATTTTTTTATTTTTTTGTATTTTCTAGATTAAGACATGGATTCTCAGAAGCTAAGCATAAAACCTCTTTAGATGAAGACTGTTGATAGGTGAAAAAAGTGGCTCTCCTTCAGGAGTAGAGAGTTGGTACGATCCTGACCCAAAATCTTCTATGACAATATAAGGCCCTAACCAGTTAGGTTCAAACTTACCTGGTTTTTCTCGTTCAGCTTGATTCCTAGGATTCTCCATTAAAACTAGGTCACCAATGTCAAAGTGTCTATTTAGAACTTTCCTATTATAGCTTCGACGAAGACGATTCTGATATGCTTGCAAATGGTCTAGTGCTTTCTGTCTTCTTTCATCCAGTAATTCTAGCTCTTGTAATTTGGAGACATTGTATTCTTCATTGTCAATATGACCTTTCAAGGATACCCTCAGGGAAGGAATTTCAACCTCAATAGGTAAGATAGCTTTGGATCCGAATACTAGGGAATATGGAGTGGCGCCAGTGGGAGTATGAATGCTTGTACGGTAAGCCCATAAGGCAGGATTTAGTTGTAGGTGCCAGTCACGACCAACGTCATTGATAGTCTTCTTTAGGATTCTAACAATGGTTTTATTAGATGCCTCGGCTTGGCCATTACCTTGTGGGTAATACGGGGTGGATAAATAATTTTTGATATGGAACTCTTCACATAAATGGCGTACTTCTTGGTTCTTGAATGGGCATCCATTGTTTGTGATTATGGATTGGGGACAACCATACCGAAAAATGATATAGTTTAAAATAAACTTGGATATTTGTGTGTCGGTGATGTAGGTCATGGGAATAGCTTCGATCCATTTGGTGAAGTATTCGGTAGCGGTTATGATGAATTTATGGTCGTTGGATGATGAAGCGTGTATCTTACCTATGAGGTCAAGTCCCCATTGGGCAAAAGGCCATGGTGATGCAATCGGACGAAGCTCTTGTGTTGGTGCTCTTATAAAATCTCCATGTATCTGACACTTTCTACATTTCTTTACAAAGATATATGAGTCTTTCTCTATTGTAGGCCAATAATAGCCTAATCTCATAATCTTATGGGCTAAAGTAGGACCACTCGAATGGGATCCGCATATACCCTCGTGCACCGCTCACAAAGTTGTTTGTGCTTCTTCAACATCGAGACATCTCATTAGGGTGTTATCTAAGGTACGTCTATATAGGGTATCTTCGATGATGGTGTATTTAGCTGACTTACGGATGAAGGTTCGACATTGGTTATTTGACAAGTCTAGAGGTAAGGTTTGGTCGGTTAGGTAGTCGAATATGTCTTTATACTAAGGGGAAGTAGGACCAACAATTGTACACACCATCGTAGAATCGGGGACATCATAGGCGGGGACCAACAGTTGTTCAACCAAAAACTCAAACTTAGGCACGTTACTCAGAATATCCAATAAGGATCCCACGGTTGTCATAGCATTTGCAGCCCTATTCTGAATACGTGGTATTTTTTGAAAGGAGATATGATCAAAGTACTGCTTGAAATTGTCATTCATGCACTTGTAGGGGGCAAGTTTCTCATCCTTAGTCTCTTAATCATCATTTACTTGCCGGACTGCTAGCTGAGAATCGCCAAAAACATTTAGACTCTTAATCTTCCATTGTGCTGCCATTTTTAATCCTGTCATAAAGGCTTCATACTCTGCTATGTTTTTGGTGCAAGGGAAAGCAATCCTGAATGATTTAGGAATGGTGTCGCCTTGAGGTGTAACAAATAGAATACTTGCTCCTGAACCACGTTGTGTATGTGACTCGTCAAAGTATAATTTCCAGTATGTTCTAGTGTCAATGTTAAAGATAAATTCGTTAGGAAAATTTGCCACTAAAGGATGGTCTGCCTTCATGGGTGCATCTGCTAACTTATCTACAATCACTTGTCCTTTTATAGCCTTCCTTTCCACATATTGAATGTCATACTCGCTAAGTATCATAACATTTAGTGTCCACACAAATGGTACTTCTTTCTTGAGCAAATGTTGAAATGGGTGTATTGTGTCTGCCAGTTGTACAATGAATCGCCTGATGGACTGTAATCTTCCTTGTAGTGTTCTTAGTTGACCAATGCTGACGGGAGGAGGCATTTCTATGATAGCTCTTACTTTCTTTGGATCTACTTCAATACCTCTTCTGGAAATGATGCACCCTAATAGTTTTCTTGATTTCACTCTAAAGACACACTTCTTCGAATTTAGCATGACGTTGTAATTCTCTAGCCTCTGGAATATCTTGTCTAGGACCTTCAAGTGATCTGCCCTTGTTTCTGATTTAGCTATAATTTCATCTACATAATCTTCCATGAGAGTGTGTACAAATTCATGGAAAATCGTAGTCATTGCCCGTTGATAGCTAGCTCATGCGTTCTGAAGCCCAAATGGCATAACATTCCAACAGTACGTGCCCCATGGACATGTGAAAGTTGTCTTGTGCTGGTCTTCAAGCATGATTTTGATTTGGTTATATCCAAAGAAACCATCCATGAGGGACAGCATCTCGTATCCTATTGTAAAATCTACTATCATGTCTATGTTTGGAAAAGGGAAGTCATCCTTATCACATGCCTTGTTGATATCTCTAAAGTTTGTGCAAATGTGGATGCCCCCAGTTGGTTTAGTCACTAGCACAAGATTTTAAATCCAATCTGCATAGTCTATAGTTCTTATAAATCCAACATCCAAGAGTTTCTTAAGTTCTGCCTTGACCAGTAGAGCAATCTGTGGATGCATTTTCCTTAGCTTATGTTTGATTGGCTTAATACCTAGTTGTAATAGTAGATGGTGCAAGATAAGGTCTGGATCCAGCCCAAGCATGTCAGTATATGACCATGCAAAGTTTATCTGTCTCTTTTTGAAGAAGTCCTTAAACTCAGGTTTTTCTATCTCTGTTAAAGAAGTTACAAAATATACCATCTGAGGATTCTTTTTTGCACCTATGTTGACTGCAACAAACTCTTCTACTAGCATCGGTGACTTTTCTTGTTCAACGGGGAGAATATTTAAACCTCTATCCTTGGGTGCCTCAGAGAGGTTTTTGCCCATAGATACGTCCTTTATTTTGACTGTTTCTTCGTCCAAAGGTGCCTTTCGGTTTTCACCTAGGGATGCATCATTTTTCTCATTTTCATCATTTTTATTTTTATTTTCATTTTTGCGACTAGAGGTGTAAATAGACTCCCCAAAATATGCTTTGTCATCCAAGTCTATGGTAAAACTAGCTTTATGATCCTCTCTTGGTATGCCTTCTCAAAGTCCCATGAACTCAGCGATTGCTTCATCGTTCTCGAATGTATCTATGATGGGTGTACCTTGTTGATCCCGGTCAATAAGTTCAGGATATATGAGAGGCATGTCATCATCGGAGTTTTTAAAGGTAGCAGCTGATAAGGTGAATAGAGAGTGGTTGACATGATCACAGAAGTTTTCGACTAACTCCTTTTTCTTCTTCTTATGGGTAGGTATATTCTTTTGTGGGACTATAGTAAGAGTTAAGTCGTCAGAACATGGTTCGGTAGGTGCCTAAGATGCACGACCAAGGGTTTCCAAATAATAGTATCTATGCCATTCTTCTTTAGACAAGTGCTTCCTATGATAGGGACTAGTTGGTTTTGGTACAGGGTTTTACCTTGAGGTCCAGTTCTCCAAAGAGATCATCTATTTTCATGCTACTGGTAGAGGAAAAATAATCCCATTCCCAATTGCTTGTGTCGGGGGATTCATCGTAAACCGGGGGAAGTGATTCGTGAGACTCGTCGTAGACTGGGGGAAGTGGTTCTTGAGATGTCTCGATGCCTGCATAAGCACAATCTTCCTCTTGAAATGGTAATGAAGTACTAGGAAACTCAATTCTAAGCAGCTAACACCCTAGCCCTAGGTATTTCGATCGTGTTGAGATAGTGATCAGTTTTGTCCTTCCATTCTGATGTAGTCCTAACACACACTGTCTGTCATAGCCTTCATTTTACATAATCTTAAAGCCTTTTCCATATTGGTCCTTAGCTATTTGAATAAACAGTGGGGGTATTCATTTTCTTCTTGATACAACCAGGAGGTAATATCACCGTGGTCCACAGTTTCTTCACTTAACTCTCCCCATTTGGTCAATGTCATTGTGGGGGGAACATGGAATGTGACTACTGATTGCCTTCTATTTGCCATGGGTGAGCCATATGCCTTAGGTGGAATCAGTTGACTGACATAGTATGATGCCTTTATGTAATATTTGCCACAACCCTTGTCTTGGATCTCGACCTTAGGAGTGTTTGATGGTGGTTTGAATGAAATGGACTTGGTAAGATGTGATGGGTCAACATATAGGGATAAACTGGACGATGACGCTTCTTGGTTAACTGGTACTTGTCGTTGTGGAATTTCCCTTAGGCTTGTACAATATTGAAAAGGATCTAAATCACCATCAATCATGATCTTGGTGCCATTATAAGGGAATTTAAGACATTGGTGATATGTTGAAGGTACAACTTTCATTGTGTGTATCCAAGGTCTACCTAACAAGTTGTATGGAAGGGTGAGATCCAAGACTTGGAAATTGGTGTTCATAATTGTTGGGCCAATTCTGATAGGGAGTGTGACAACTCCTTTTGATGATCTTTCTTCATCATCGTAAGCCTTGATGACTATACTCTTAGAAGTGTCTACGCAGTCTTCTAAGAATCCTAATGCCTTAACTAAATTTAGGGTACACAGGTTCAAACCTGCTCCTCCGTCTACCAAGACTCGTTTAACTTTGGTTTGATGGACTAGGACTTCAAGATGAAATGGGTCATTATGATAAGACTTTTCGGTTGAGTAATCTTGTTGGGAAAAGGTGGCATGATGCGATTTGGTCAAATATCCCACCATTTCTTTGAAACGATTAACATCTAAATATGTCGGAACAGTCATGTTCTGCAAATCTTTTTCAAGAATGGCTCAATGTTCCGGTGACAAATTCAATAGTTCCAAGATAGATATTTGTGCGGGGGTTTTTCTCAATTGATCGAGGAGATTGTATCTAAACTTGGACCTCTGTGTAGGTGGCTCAGAAGGACCTAGAATAGTAATCTTAGTTCTGCGTGTGTTTACATTACATTCTGGATGCTTCTTAATAATGATGGTGTTGACGTTTTCAATTACAGCTCGGAGGTGATTTACGATTGATCCTTTACCATAGTCATACTTGGTATTGGTGTATTTGGTAGATGGATTGTTCTTGGTTCCCGAACTGGAGGCTTTTCCTTTCGTGTGGTCATGTAATGGGTCTGTGAAGACCTTATGATCATTGTTCTTAGTATTTTTCTGCCCATTGACCTATATGGTTTCATTTTCAACAAAGTCTTGTATGATATTCTTTAACTGTCGACATTGTTGTAGGTTGTGTCCTTTTGTGCGATGCTAGTCACAATAGGCGTTGTCGTCCCACCATGAAGGTTTAAACTGTTCAGGTTCATACTCTCATGGTTCCAAAGGTTTAATGAGATTATGTTTGATTAATTCTTTGAAAACCATCTTGATTGGTTGTCCTAAAGGTGTAAATTCACGTGTAGGAAATCTCCTTTGTGGTCTTTTTTGTTGTGAATTTTGGACATAATTAGTTGTTTGATCTGGACTGTTCATCATGTCTATATTTTGGTTGTATCCTCTAAGTGTGACAAATGGTCCCGTATGTATGTTTATAGCATGATCAACAATGTCGTCATCCGTGACATTCTTGTTTCTAGACCAAAATTTGTTTCTATCATTCGGTGCGTTTTGATGTTGGACAACTGGGATTCTGCCTGGTACTTTTATTTCGCCTTTGTCAATATGGCCCTTTTGAAGGATGATGCCTTTTTGTACCAAGTCTAGGAATGAAGTGCAACAATGTACTTGTAAGTCACCTCTCAGTTTCGGATTGATGTTTTCAAGGAATATTGTGACCTGTTTTTCGGGTATTTTGACTGGACATCTGCTAGCTAGACTTCTCCATCTCTGGAAGAAAGTGGTGAAAGTTTCGTCGTCTTCTTGTGTCATGTGGCACAAGGTTGCTATTTTTACTTCATTGTCTATGTTAAAGGCAAAATGTTTGACAAACTTCTCAGCTAATTCACCCCAAGATCGTATACCATATGGTAATTTAGAAAACCATTCCAATGCTATCCCTATGAGGGTTCGTGGAAATAGTCGCATCAAGTATGTGGGGTCATATGATATGTCCATGCATGTCGTTGAGAATTATCTAATGTGTTCCAAAGGATTCTTCCTCCCATTATACTTTGGTAAATTTGGTATAATGTATCCATGGGGGAAAGGTGTCATATAGAGCGCTTTGTCGAATGGAAATGGACATAGATCTTGCGTTGAGATAGTTCGTTTTCCAGACAAAGACATGTTGTCCATCTGTTGTTGAAGAGTTTGCATTTGGTTTTGGAGGACATCTACTTGTGTCAAGGACATGTTTTTGGCGTTGTTTGGATCAATGTAGATATTTTGAAATGCCATGTTCTGTGACGGGATGTGATTTGGCGAGGGAATGTATCTCGTTAGAATGTTCTGATTTGGATTGGGGATATTTCCTGTTTGAATATTTTGATTTGGTAGAGGAATATATCATGTTTGCGTATTCTGATTTGGTATAGGAATATTTCCCATTTGCGTGTTCTAATTTGGTATAGGAATATATCCTGTCTGCATGTTCTGATTTGGTATAAGAATATTTTTCGTTTGCGTGTTCTGATTTGGTATAGGAATATATCCTGTCTGCGTGTTCTGATTTGGTATAGGGATATTTCTAGTTTGCGTGTTCTGATTTGGTATAGGTATATTCATGCCAACTTTGGATCTCTTACTATTCTTTTTGGTGCCAAAGGGGTTTGATGACGTTGCTCCCGCAGTAAATTATAAACCTTGTGTTATGTTGAAATGGGTTGTGTTTACAATTGACGATGTTTGAGTTGGTATGTCGGTTGGTATTGTTGCAGTGATTTGGGGAATTGAAACACTTGATGTCGAAGTTTGCATTGGTTGAGTAGACTGTGTTTTCAAAGTATAAATATCAAATCCTAGTTGTAGTGTGGCACCTTCTACTACCAACTTTGCTAGATAGCGTTGGGAATCATTTTCCAAACACTCATCCATGAAGGATTCAAATTCAGGATCTTGTACTGATGCGTCTATGTCTTCAATGTAAATTTATCCATGTGTGTTCCTAGTGACATGTTTTTCAAGCAAAGGTTTGTGTGGTCTTTCTTTCCCTGACGGTTGATTTCCGAATGGATTGGTAAATTCGTTGGGGTCTAGCATTGCTTTTTGTTTCTTTTGAGACCTTGTTTCAACCATGAAAAGTTGCTCAAAATGGGGTAATGCAGACTATGTTTAAAACGTGATGTCTTATGTCTATGTTTTTGGAATTTTTTTTTACAATAAAGGATGTTGCTAAAATGATTTCTAGAATGACGTATACTAAGATGACGTATGGTACAACGGACAATATGCCAAATTTCGGGTAAACTATGACAGTAAATGATTCTAAAATGGGTATAACCTACCACCTATGGAATATATGCATGCAAGGATTTGAGTTTCACCAAGGAACCTGATTGTAGGACAAGGATAGTTGACAAGGTGAATTTTCTAAACTAGACTGTTGAGCTGAAAATATTCACTAAAGGGGACTAAAGTGACTAGGTTCAATGACTTGTAACGAATCAAAACATGAACGTATCCAATGACGAGGAAAGTTATCTATTATGTGATATGCAATTTCCTAGGAAGTATCTATATGCATGCAACTTAGGATGACTATGACTAAGATGTTGACTGTGACTAAGATGTATATGACACCTAATGATGCAAGGATTTTGAGCAAAATTTATCAATTTTTGTCCAAGGTAGATCATAAGAACCAGAAGCGAAAGTGACAGTGATGTTTCAGACTCAGTTTGCGGTTTTCAAAGTTTTATGTTGACAGTCAAATGCGGTTCACCTAACAGTTGTGGTTCAAATTTTGACAGATGCGGTTTACCAATGTGCATGTGGTGATTTGACTAAAACCATGTTTTGGATACTGACAGAGTTTGGACTTTTTGACAGATACGGTTTTATTTATGACAGATGTGGTTTGCCAATGTGCATGCGGTGAATTGACGGATGTAGTTTTTGTTATGACAAATGTGGTTTGGTAATACACATGCGGTGATATAGATGGGCTCTGTGAGCCTAAAATTTCTGATAGACACTTGTGGCTTGAAAATTGACAGATGTGGCTTGTACGTACACATGCGACTCACAATTTGACAATTGTGGTTTTTCGAAAGTTGTTTTGACTGACTCTGTTTGTTGATCAATATTTTTGACGAATATAGCAAAAACAAGCACATAAATTAATGTATTTTTAGTTTGTGATGAGAGGACTGTTAATACCAAAAACATTTACAACCTAGGCTTTGTGGACAATACTTGCTGAGTTCTTACTTGGATTTCTCCAACTACGCATATTTATGGCGGATGACTAGTAGCTTGACCCCACTGGCTCCCCTCCACGACACTCACTTATACGGGGCAGTCAAGCTACTGTACCCATGAAACTTCCATGGCATACATCTCATCTCCACACATAAACCGTAAGAATGTAAGACGGCTTCATAGGGCCGACCTTGTTGCGCCAGCAAATAGATGGGATTTTGGAAAATATACAACAAGGTGTTTAGTAAGGGAATTTCATTCGTGGGGTACTATCCAACATCGGTGAGAGTCCATTTATGTCCATCTCATCGAAATAGTGTGAGTGATTCTTGGGCTTTCCCCAAGAATCCACGTTTATATACTAGCTGGAAGTCGCTTGGCGTATAGCGTGCTACCGGTCTAAGTCGTCTTGGGGTGAGTATTTTTTCCCACCAAGATAGGCCCAAGTTCTAGAGTCAGTAACCATTTCTCTTAAACCTAGGATTGCATGACTGCGCAAGGGGAGAGGATACTTCGATATACTGAATCGTGAAGGGTTACAAAAACGTGCTTTCGCACCAATCAAAGAAAACACATATTATTTTTATTTCAAATGAAAGTTATCTATCTACCAAACAAAAAGCTTGCTAAATAAATAAAGACAAAGGCATTAGGTCCTACATGCAAATTTATTAGTAGTTTATGTTTTTGGTGTCTTCGACTTTCGTCCTGCAGAAAACAATGGTTTTGGTTTTTATTGTCTTCTATGATTTGTCCTGCAAACACTAAGTTAATCCACCTTAACACAATTGTAAACAAACATTAGCGAAAATCAAAACAACCTATATAGCGAGAATGAAAAAAGTGAATGTACGAAAATGACCACAAAAGTGAAAAAGTGATTACCAAGTAGATGCGGCTCGATGTTGACAGGCGGATGCGGTTCGCGAATTTGTTGACAGGCGGATGCGGTTCGAGATGGCAGATGCATCGCGGAATATGGCAGATGCGATGCGCGAGGTTAGATGCGTCTTTTTTTTTAACAGATGCGGTGCGTCATTTGATAACCTACAAAAAAAAGAAAAACAGAAAGACGAAAAGATGTGCGAGATTGAAGCATGTTCACATCGGGTTCACCAAATGTAACATAGAATAAAATCTGGATTAAGAGATCTGCAACTAGAATAAACAATGTTAATCTTAATCTAACCAATATTAATCTAAATCAAACAACAAAGAATGAGGAAATAAACATAATGAATAACTAAACAAATTAATTGAAAAGGTCTCACCGAATATGCGTTCACTCCTTCGAATTATCTTGATTGCTCTTCTCCATTTTGTTGTTTCAGTAATTTTGCCCTCAGATTTTTAGTGTTCATGCAAGCATAACTTCGTCGAGTGTCTAAGCAAAATATCGAAGATAAGTTTCTTCTCAAAAGTGTATGATTTTGGGAGGAGGAATAATGATAATGATAGGCCATTTTATAGATTTTGGGTTTTCGAATGATCGGTCCAGATTGAAAGAGAGATCGACAGACGAAATTGATGAATGTCATGCGATGTGAGTTTTGTGTCAGATAGAACGTGAGTTAGAACATGAGTCAGAAAAGACTGCAGGATAAAGATTAAGTTAAAAAGTGAGTTAGAACACAAGTTCAATATCTTAATCTTCAGTTAAGAGTCTTCGAAAATAGAAGAACAAGACTTTGAATGTCAAAGACAAAGTTAGAAGTTGAAGAATAATGCATTTAAATGCAAACATGAGTTAATTAATTAAATAAAGATATTTAATTAATAGACACATCATGCATATGAGTTGGAACTAGTTAACTGACTAGTTGTGACAGAGAGTCCTCTCGCAGAGATAATCAAATGTTGAATCTAGAGATAACTAGAGAACTAAAAATAGATCTTGAGTCAGAAGGTGAGTGAATGATTAGTCAAGTGATTGATAGAAGAATGTGACATAAATAAATAAATATGAATTAAATGTTAATTTAATTCAACATTCGAAAATGAGATATTTAATTAAATAAATAAAGATCATTTATTTAATTTGATTGTTGTAAAGGTGGAATTGAATAAATTAAATACTAAATATTTAATTATAGATAAAGGGGGTTAAATGAATAATTAAATAATTAATATTTAATTATAGTTGAAATATGACAAAGGGGTAATTAAACAATAAATTATTTAATTAAAAAGGAAGAATTAATTAGTTAGCGACATAATTAAATATGATTTATTTAATTAATCAAGTTGAATAAAGGTTATTAATGAGTTAATGAATTAATTAAAAAGGAGTATTTAATTAATAGAGGAAATATGTATTAGAAAGGGTAATTAAATAATAAACATTATTTAATCATGACCATGGATAATAGAAAATTATGTCGAAAGTGGTGTTCGTAGGCCTAGACCAATTTTCGGTGTCTACATTATCCACCTTGCATTGTAAGTATTTGTTATTTCCTTGTCCTATTTTCCCTCTAGGTTTTCTTGTATTTAATGCCACAAAATTTTGTCAAGGACATAGATGCATGGAACTCCTCACCCAAAGATTAATATTCTCGCAAATAATTATCCCATCCTTCACCACTTCCTTATTGTCATGCTTATTCTCTAGGTTGATCATCCAAGAGCTTGGGCATTAGAGGCAAAAGAGTGACCCTACTTGTTGTCCTAGAAGTGTTTATAGGTACATTGGTATTACTACCTTTACCTTGGTTGTCATTGTGTCCCTTGTTGCCATTGTTATTACTATCATTTTCATTTTCACCTTGGTTATTTCTTTTATTTGCATTCACGGTTGCATCATTTGGGTTAATGTTTGAACCAATTGTTGTTGTTTCCTAGTCAAATCACTCGACATAGACATAATAATAGGGTCTTGGTATTCCTGCCTATCATGTCTATCTCCCATGTTTTCTTCTTTCAAAATTAATAACACCTCTTTCCCTTGCCCTCCTTGTTGGCGTAAGAACTAACACCTCTGGAGTGTAAGTTTGTACGGACAGCTATGCACACTACGTAATGAGTGCTCTTCAAATTAGGAGGGGAAGCTCCCTCGTTGTGCCGGAATGCATGGAATGGAAAAGTAAATTAGTATCCTATCTTTTTGTTCTCAGCCGGTAGAGGCACAAGGTTAAGAAAACCTAGAACGTTGCAGCTAAGTATTTTCTGGTTTCGCAGATCATCTAACTACAACTAAGCTAACTTCTTTAAATCTATCCAGTTTCCTCAAGAAATAGAGCATGAGGAAATGGAGCAGGAATGTATTATACGATAAACTTCAGATGCGGGCTCACAACATGAAGGCAAGGGAGACGCAACTATTTGCTAATCCGAGAAGAAGTTTATTAAAACAAACAAATAAATGGTAAACTTGGTACAACTTCACAACATGAAGGCAAGGTAGGTGCAACTATCTGCTTGGTTGAATGAGTCTACTATCACACACATCAAACAATAAGATTTAAGTACAGTTTCGCAACATGAAGGCAAGGTGGGCACAACTATTTTCTCTTCTAAATAGGCTCGTGATAAACAAAACACAAGGTAAGCAACCGAGACAGTATATTGTATAGACGAAACACGCATGCAATAACGATCAAACCAGCAACCCCATTTAACTAAGATTGAATAAACACCATGACAATAACATGAAGGCAAGGTAGGCGCAACAATTTTTTATAACAACAATCACTCTTTGAACAGATACAATAATAGCAATACTACAGGAAAGGTAGGCGCAACATGTATGTTATCAAGCAAAAGTTCTAATTTACAAGGGTGAACCAATCTTGAGAATAGGCATGTTGCCGACAATGCGACAATTCTCTATCACCAGGAAAAGCTAATTACAAATGAGCTAAAAACTCTTATTTATAGACTTCAAGGTGTAGGCAACCCTAAAATCACCTTGAGTCAACTACAGTCTTGCAAGACATGCAAGATCTTATTCCTAAACCCTAATTGAATGAAACTACACAATTAACTGGGAAACTATCATCAGTTAACTGAAACATCTAATCTAAATGGACAAGGTGCAACATGCACGTCTTTATTGAAAGAAAGTCAACTGGAATGCTATCATCAGTCAACTGAAAGATCTAATCTATGCTCCAAGTGTGTGTAGATGTTTCCAAGAAAGACATGGCATGCAATGTGTAACAACCATTAACTCGGAAAGAAGCCTTGAGTTTAACTCTTGTGTCTAATGTCTATCTTGGAAAAGGTGGGACGCCCTAATCTGGAGTTCACTGGTTGTGACCTCAAGCAAGTGACCCCTCCACGAGGTTAGTGACTGCATTACCATCTAGAGGTCATCGCATGTCTCAACTGTCAATTTACTACTTGTCAGCAACTCAAGCAAACCTGGAAAACCTCTTGGCACTTTATTGACTGGTAACTTTGGCGGCTCTGCAATTGAAGTAATGGCCACTATTTCTTCTATAGCTTAATGCTTCTCGCGTTTTTGACGCTTTTCTCTATGGAAGAGTGTTACATGATGAAACCACAAAGTTTGACTGCAACACTTTGGTTGTGAGAAATACAAATGAACTTGTTGCATAAGCAGAAACCCAACGGTATCAACCCTCTAAACTGGCCTTGGAAGACAATCAGCTATACGAGGCATGAAACCATGTGAACTTGAGTGACTACGCTTGTCAACCTTTCTGATGCGCTTGATACAAATCAATGTCAGCTTTTCTGATGAAACCATGAATTAAGACTGACTTGGTCTTGAATTCATTCTGCATGAACTACATCCTGAAAAACTCGCCTGTTGACTGTGAACATGGCTATATTCTGACAACTTCTCCAGAAAACCAAAAATCTCTCCTAACGAGGCTAAAAATAGCTTGTCGGAGGGAAATTTTCACAGAAAATTTTGAAACGTGGGTTTCATGTAGAATCAAATTCTAAGATGACCCACAGTGTCAGAATTGTGAAAAAATGTGATTTAGGCCCACATGCAAAAGGTTTTCAGTTGAGATCTGAGGGGCTATGAGGACATTTTTCCCGAGAAAATCTGAGATATGGGTTTTGTCCAGAAGATCATTCTAAGACAACCCATGACGTTAGATTCGAAAAGTATCGACTTCTACTCCACCATGCAAAGGAATTTCACTTCAGAAAATCAAAGCCTCAAGAACTGATGCTCTGGAACAAATTTCCCCTAAAAATTCTAGCACATGGGTTTTGCTGAGAAAGCAATTATGAATCAACCCAGATGATCTGTTTTGCCAAAAACGCCAATTCTTTCAAACATGCGAGAGAATTTAAGACGAGAAGATGGAAGAATTTTAGAGAAGAAGAAAGATGTTTTTTTTTTTTTTGTTTTTTTTAATTTATTATCTTCTTCTATCAAAAACGCCACTCTGCCTTGAATTCTACTGATGAATCTGGACTTGTACCTGCAAAAGAAGATTTTTGATGCCTTCACAACTGATTGCTAAAGAAATTCGCCCAACTCTGGAAAGAATTCACCTCTGCTCAAGCTAGATGAATGAAATGATGAATGCCATGCTTGCATAACTAGATAAATTTGTACCATCATGCATGCATGCATGCTGAAACCCTAATTGTGAAGAAGGAATTCGATTAGCCCTTTACCAGTTGAACTGCCACTGTCTCTAAGTCTTTAGACTAAAAATAATATTTTAATTTCAAAACATGCAAAGAACTAAAAGTGGTGCCAATATCTATCTTTGAAGAAATTTGTCACTTTTTAATGCTCTGCATGCAAAATATTTTTTTATCATTTTTCTAAAAATAGCATCTTGTTGTGCTCAACACACTTCACTGATTCTAAAAAGTCAAATTTTGATCTTTTAGGCGTCCATTTGCAAGAGTTATGAGATTTTTGAGAATCTCCTATTTTATAGCTGACTGCAAAGTTACATATGTCCATGTTCAACTCTGATTTTCAAATGATTGAATGATCCTACAACCGTGCTGAGATATCCACTATGAAGCCTGCATGACAAGGATGAAATGTCTGCTAGGAGAAACAACTGCTAAAATCATCATCTGACACCTTAGAAAATTAGGCGCCTCTGATTAAATTGATGCATTGATTCCATACAGCCATTTCTCCATATTACCTTTTGATGCTTCAAACTACTATTGACGGTGAATGATGAACCCTGTTGCTTGAATAGTGGATTCACTGTGTGACTGGAATTATTCTACATCCGATGACTGTATGTGAAGTATCTGCAAATTGAATCAGGAACCTCAAAAAGATGGGCGCCCCTATTCTGTGAAGATGCAAACACCATTTTGTCAAAAGTGTTACTTTCATCCAAGCACCATACTTTGACCCTTGATACCGGGAGCTGGAATGCTTCGATTCGTGTGCCACTTGTCTCTCTGTATAATTTGGTCAACTTGCAAGAGATGTTCTTGGAGAAGACGAAGCCAAAAAATTGCTTCTAAGGCCCTTAAAAGAGAATCGCCTTTTTCAAAGAAAATTCTAGCCTTATACTTAGTAATTTTTTGAACTGTCTTCAACCACTTCCACTTTACAGCATTGTCACCTTGACCTCACACATACGAGCACTCACCAAATCCCGGAGGCTGTCGGTTGGACTCGTTGAATGGCTGGAGTAATTGCACACAAGTCTTGTGAAGACTGCAATTGCAAATAACCCCATCTGGCAGGCCTAAACGTTGGGCGCCCCTAGCCTACAGATGTGTAGCTTTATGTAGCTATGCTTCACCATCCTCTGTTTTACGTGCTCGGTTGAACCTCTGTCATGATCACTCAGAATACCGAATTGTCTTGTGAATTGTTGCGTTGCAAAGCTAGACTGAATTGGAAAAGATCTCAGGAAGACCTCAATTGCAAACTCATCCATCAAACAAGTCATATTTAGGGGCGCCCCTGGGCTATAGGGGCGCTCAAACCATGCTTCAACAACCTTTTCTCACATGTATCCTGCCTGCAGTTTCTACTTTTGATACTGACAACCAGATTTCCATTATGGATACGCTTCCGTTTGATAGCTCGTTGAAAAGCTAGACTGATTCTGCAAAGACTGAATCCAATAATACACACATGCATCCAAATCTGGGCCTTCAAAAAGAAGGGCGCCCCTGGGCTACAGGGGAGCGGATCCATATTTCTAGATTGCCTTCTTGTGAGAAAACACTCTTCGTAACCTCTGCTTCTATCTTCATTTGTCAGAGTTCCGCAACTCAGATGATCTTGCTCCATGGCTAGTCGGAAAGCTAACTGAAAACATAAAACAATGAATGTATTCTCCATCCAAAATAATCAAATCTTAACCTTCAAATGGAAGGGCGCCCCTGGGCTACAGGGGAGTGGATTTGCTCTGAATTTATTGATTTTCACCATTTTATGCTTTACAAACACTATACCTGCTACTTGAGGTCGACCACGTTGAAATGTTGTGACTGTTGAGGTGTGTGTATGACTATACTTCATCATTTTCACATGTACGAACACTGTAAAGTTTATTTGCACGTTGATTGCACAAGTGTCTACTACGTTACAAAGTGAAAAGTTCCCAAACTTAAAATATTTTAGCACTTTTTGCCAATCTGAAAATCCCCTCCATCAAAAAGCATTATTTTCAACATCTTTCTTCGTAGAACGTTCTTCTTTGAGTTTCAGGCTTAGATATTGATACCTGGTACTGGCCAACTGCCATTGACGACCTCGGAGGTCCTAATTTTTCTCCTAAAAAAGTTCTAACTACCCACCAGCCTTAAACTGACTTTTAACTTAAACTGACTCCACCACTGTGATTGTGATGTGGAATAAGCCAATCAAAAATAATTCCAGCCAATTCTGACAAGTTCCTATTTTTTAGGGTTTCGAGCTAAAAATAGAGTTCAGAAACCCTAATTTTCAAAATTTTCAAATTTTGCCAGTATCTTCTTGGCATCACACTGACTAAAAGCCCATACTTTATTTGCCCAAATACTGAGTTTTGACCTCATTTTTACAAGGTTTAGACCATTTTAAACAAAATGCCTTAATGAAGCATAAAAATTGGTTTGGGTACAACACTCCTGTAAGTAATGTATTCCCTATCTTTCAAATTCATTAATGTGCATGCATATGACTGAAAAACTTAAAACCTATCAAAAAACTACTAAAGAAAGCTTGCACAAAAACCACCAGCTAACAAGATCTTCAACTTTGATACTACTAAATTATCTCGAGCTAAATTTTGATACAAAAAAATCAAATTCACCATCGTATGTGCAAAAGCATTTCGTCAAACAATTGTTTTGAGCTTTTGTTCAGTTTGGCTTCAATAAATTGGTAGTTGTTTGGTATAATACATTCATCACATGGATTTCTCACAGTTCATAGACATGGTAAAATATATCTCAAACAATATAATAGATGGATTTTTTTATGCCAAGTATACCAAATGTATAATATTCATCTCAAAAAAATTACGATTCAATAACAATTACCATCAAATGTTATACCTAGCAAATAGCAATAATTTTGTTTTGACTTGAGAATCCAAGAAAGAGATTTTAAATATTTCTTTATGCAAATCCAAAGAGTATAGTTACTCCCTCCTTAATGGTACAACGATTACTTTTAACCCCAATGTTGTCTTCACATCCTTGGAGCTCCCACATCAATATCAAATAGTTGCAACACTCTCAATGACGTGACTCATGAAAATAGGGGCGACATATGATAATAAAGGTTGTGATATGGAGTTAAGGCTAACAATCCTTTACAAAATATTCAGTTGACCCCCTTATCTTTAACGGTGGTAATATTATCATTAAATTGACCCTCTTAATTACTTGAAACGGTACAATTGGCTCTAAGAAATTGAAAGACATTAATTTATTTCTTTATAACCCTACAACTTATCACAACTAAGAAATTCATCTTAGCACAAGACTTCACAAATTTTAGCAACTCTGCTTCTGAATCCTATGCAAAAAATCTAAATGAGTTCTTCAACAACTAGCTAGGGTAGAATCTTGCACCACCAAAACCAGCATCCCTCAAGTTTTCATCCAAGAGTTTGTTTTCTCCGAAAAATCTCCAATTTCATCAAAATATTAATCAAGCATGTAGAAACGAGCTTCCAAAAGCACTTATGTAATAATCTTTGAAGACACTAGAATAACTTTTCAAATTCCTACACTTTTGTATTTTATTTAAAACTCGAGAAAATAAAGTGACTTTATTAAACTTCATTAAATATTCTACTAGAATCACTTTATGAGACTTATTAAATTAATTAAATAATATTACCCATAAAATAAGCTTGGTTGGATAATATTAAATAATTAAATTAAAATATTCCATGTTCCTTGACTTTAGCCTACGAGAATAAGATAGGCTAATTGGTCACTCTGGATTGCTTCTCGAAAGGGGACATTACAAAATATTCCATCCATTGGAAATAAGAAACATGTCCAGTTTGACATGTATCAAAATGTTGCCTTGCCTTCTATTAGACCACGTGAAAGTTGACCCTTGGAGGTCAATATCAATCAAACCAACATAAGAAAGGAAATCAACAAAATCAACCATACTTTCAGAGTAGTCTTCTAACCCTCCTAATTTTTTTGAGGGAGGGAGTATTAAAGTCTCCTCCAAGCACCCATTTTTCTTCATGCTTAGCTTTCACCACACCATAAACAAAATCCCACAACTATTTTCTAGCAAGTTTAGTGTTAGGAGCATGAATATTCATAAGATTCCACTTAGTAGAGTAAGATAAGTCAACAAAAGAAACCATGAGACTATTCTTACAATGTTGTCCTTTAAACCTCATAAATCTTCTAGGGCTCCAAAGGATGGCAAGGCCTACTGAAGCACCTTCAAACAGACAAACACAAAACTCAGCAGAAGGCCAAATGTTTTTAACAATATGAGCAAAAGTTGGCATTGCCCTTTTAGTTTCTTGAATCAAGAGAATATCCACCTTATTTTCAACTATACAACTCCTTAAAAGATGTTGCTTGAAAGGGTTGTCCAACCCTCTAATGTTCCATGAAAGGATTTTCATTAATACAACTGTAAATTCACGCACTGTAGACCTAGTAACCACTAAACCAAGGGAGGGGACTTCCCATCCTGAAACAAACTTATCATTTATTTTATTTCTTTGGACATGATAAATTCAAAATTCTTTTTTTTGCCAATAGGCACTTCCCCAGCTACCTCCCTAGCTCTAGTGCCCCTATGAGTAGGTTTGTCATGTTTACTTTCTCCACCCACATCAGGCTTTTTTCTTTTTCTTATGCTTCCCATTCACTAGAGTCCACTCCTCCCTAGTCAGACCAGTTGTTGTAATACCAAAAGGAGAAGGAAGAGAACCAATTCGAAACCCTAATAAAGCAAGAAAATCTCCAATTCCTATTTCCATTTTTTTCTTTTCAATAATGATTTGGTGAGACTCTAGGGGACACCCTACATTCATTTGCGTATTGTCCTTAGTTGAAGATTCAATCTGATCGAGAAGAAGATCATTCTTAAGATCTTGGGACACTTTTTCCCCATTCTCAGATTTATATTGATTTTGGGTGAGTTCATCCTTAAAGGCATTGGTCTCTTTTCCAACTTCTCCTTCTTCCAAGTTATTCTCATTTAGAGTTGATTCCTGAATTTCAGAACCATTGGGGGCATCAGCAATTCCATCTTATATCACCACCCCCTTTAGTATATCAAAAACAAAAGAGGTGTCAATATCAAGGCTCTTCATATTACTTTTGTTTTGAGGCATTTCAACTGTCTCCACCAAAGAGCCAACATTCCCTTGGGAAATAGATAAAACTATAAGATCCTTTTGAGCCTCAAATCTATTTGCCATATTGCCACTACTCTTTGAAGGGATGAAAGGGGAGAACAAAGCAATATATTTCATTTTAGACTTCACCCTTTTAGAACATCTATCACTTTGATGCCCAAATTGCTCACAGAGCAGACAATAAATTTTGACATTCTCATAAGCTATTGGTTGGATCTGACTACCATATTTAGATTTAAGGATAATATGAGTCAAGAGAACTAAACTTATAGCAACATTAACATTGATTTTGGCAAAAACCAATCTCGACCTTTGTTGAGTTACCTTGTCAACTGCCAACAGATGCCCAAAGGAATTGGCAATACATTGAAATTTTTTATAATTCCAAAACTCCATAGGTAACTTAGGCACCTTGACCCAAGTGAGAGCCACTAAGCCAAGGTCCATAGATGGATCTAGCCTCGGTTTCCATTTGCAAAGACACAGTCAATTTCTAAAACTATTATCATAAGCCCAAGGTGCCCCCATAAGGGTCCCCCGTAAGCAGTTTAACCATATCTTCCTTATTAACAAAATGAAATAAAAATAGCCTATCCACCATCACAATGATTGACACGCTACCTTTAAATTCCAAACTAAACTTGCCCATTTGTGAATCTAATCTACATTAGGTTTGAAGGCTAAAAGCTTACCTACTAAAGCAAGACCTATGTCTGCAATCACTTCATTCGAAAGATCATCAAGGACATCAATAGCCACTCCCTCCTCAGATCTGATCACCAAATGAACATACCCCTTTTCTACCTTCAAGGAGTTTTGACCAATAAGTTTATCCACATAAGATGCAGGGTCTTCTATAACAAAAAAAATAGATTTTACTTCCTTGATAGGAGACACAACTCTTGACTTGTGAGAAACAACATCATTTCAGAGCAAACCATCAACAAGCTTGTCAATCGAATCTTTTGATTGGGGAGCCCCACAAGGGCCCCCCACCCGAAGCTCCATCATAGAAATTGCAAAGAAAATTTTGAAATTGTAGAGCGCACTCACACTCTTGACACAACTCTTTGTTTTTCCTTACCTTGTGCTACAAAATTCCTCAACAAAAAAAGATTATACTATTACATTTATCAAGCATTCTTATAAACACTAATAAAGGGCCTTTCCATGAGTCCTTAGCACTCATTTGAAATCCTCCAAAGAGCTAGCAACAATACCTTCACCAATAATCAACAAAATGGGGTTAGCCTCAACAAAGGTGCCCAAGAGATCCCAAGAAAAAATCCCTCCCATATCCACTATACCATCGTCAACATCATAGCCTAGCAAGGCTTTTATTAATTTTGGCTCAACTACGACATGCATCATACCTTCTTACCTCAAAATGTCCATTATATTGGATAGAAAAATCAGCACTATAATGTTGTTAAAGCAACATTGAGGTAACTCATAAAACAATTCTAGGCCTATCACCTTTCAAATGACACTTTCAGTAAGGGTAAACCAAGAATGAATAGTCCTCTAAGGCATTCCAAATTATACTTAGCCATGTTTAGACTCTCCCATTTCCTTAGCATTAGGTATACTCTTTCTCAATCACTACTATGAAACCATCTCTAATTGCCCTAAAATATACATGTGAATCACAAACACTACCTTTTGACTTATTGTCCTTCCAAGCTCAAATTCCAAGTAGTAGACACGAACATTTAGAGATACATTGTCCTCTAATTACATCCAATCACAAATTATTGTTCATTTCAAAAACACATCCCAAACTGGCAATGAAGAGTCGTATATTATGAATTGAGTGTTGATATCCTTGCAAATGCCTAATCTAAAAGACTTCATGTTATACATTAGCAAAGGAGAAAATTGATATACTTTGACTCGACTAAACAAAATAATTAATCAATTACCATTAAACATAAATCTTTCCAAACCAATACATTTTGGCTTATGATTTAGAAATTTAAATTATTCGCCAAATTGTCAACCACTTGTTACCTTCCCTATAGCAATGTTCTATTGTAAAGGAGTTCAGCAATGAAATCTTTTGCCCAATTTGTTCCATCATATTCCTAATTTTTCAACTAAAGGATTGTTTTTTATTGCATTTACTATTACCATTGAATCTCCTTCTAGGATTATATCCTAAATCTCCTTTTTAATGCAAATTTAGAGGTTGCATGGCAAAGCTTGAGTGTCAACTTCATTACTAGTGACAAAGCCTTTGGTCAAGGTTCTACATTTAGTTGATAGTGATAAAATGTCAATGTGTTATCTTTGTGATTGCAGTATTATGATGGAAACAAGATAAAATATTAAGCCATTTGACAAATCATTAATCATAGATGCAACAATCAACTTATCCAATTAATGCATGTCATGGGGTACTACTTAAAAATAAATTCTAGTTCCTTTAAAGTTGGACTAGAAGGTTATGGCAAGGCTTGCCTAAGTATATAGAGAGAATTAAACTTGCAAAAACTTTAGAGGTCGAAATCTAGATAAGTTGCGAGTCTACAAGGTTGCCAAGGGAATGTTTGTTTCTTCATCTTTATGCATTCAAATGAAGGCAATCCAAAAACAAAGTAAGAATACATTCAAGTCCATTAATTGCAAAATCCTTTGATAAATGCAATATTAGCTCTAATATTACACATTTTTACATAATACTTTAGAAAAAATAATATATCATGTGTAGATTTATGGTCAAAATATTGTAGCCCCTAAATACCAAATCTTAAGCAATTAGCCATCTATGTTTTTCTCTAGCCCTATAGCGTTTTTTAAGTGTGAAAACAATGAGCACCTATTTAAGAGCATTCACATCAACAGGAGGAACAAATTGACCCACAAGCATCTTAATTACCTTGCCTTCGCTCAATAAAACCTTCACTTCAGACCAAAAAAGTGGAGGGGATGAGTTTCATAATACCATTATCTTGGATGATGTCAATCTATATTCAGATTGTGATGTTAAGAATGTGTATGTCATGTTCATCGATGATACATCATTAAAGGCAAAATAATTAGGAGATAGCATACTTCATGATTCATTTGAGAAGGTTGATTCAAACTTACCTTCAAGTTTGAGGCTAATATTTTGCGTGGGAGAAGAGGTTGTAAGTTGCAATACAGTTTTTAGAATTTAGAATTTTGTGTTTTTAAAGGATATGACATGCTAGCATTGATTCATGACAAATTGATAATCAAAAGACTCATATGATCTCAAAATCCACTCTTTATATTTCTTAGAATTACTCAAGTTTATTTTTTATATTTATGTAACTTATTTTATTTTTCGACAGTGAATCTATGTTCAAATCAGATGTTTGAACAATTGAATTTTGTCAGTTATCTTATTAATAAAATACACTCTTTAATTAATATAAATAAATTAAACAACTAATTAAATTGATCAATCACTTAATCAATAATTAATCACGTGAATATCTCCTTCTGTCCTTCCTTTTTTTTATTTGGTTTGTTTTTTCCCCTTTTCTTTCCTTTTTAATAAAACTTTTATTATGCCAAAGATTTTCCTGACCTTTACCTCTCTTTCCTAACTTACAATATAAACCGACTACTACTTTCATTTTTCGTATCTTACAACGTTAATATTTCTAAGTTAATAGAATTCTAATCTCCTTGTCAAAGCTTGGCTTGAGAACTTCTTTCCTTATGTTTCCAATAGATACGCTAGAAATATTCGAATTCAATGCCACACGTTTTGATCCAGAAGCATTTAACGAAAAGCAAAACAATGCAAACAACCCACCCTCAAACAGAAATAAAAAAGTTGAACAAAAGTTTGTTCCTATTCAATGTTTTCTTTTAAAGACTGACCAAGAAAATTGAAGTGGGAATTAGACTAATTACAATTTCTTTATCTTTTTGAATCATAAATACAATCAGTACAGATTGGATGAGATAGACAGAAATGATTTTAATAGCCATCAATGACTAAAATAGGTGATCAATCTAAAACTACAGCCACCAAGAAGTAGCCTTGAAAGAATAGACTAAAGCAACTCTTATCTACAAAGTAACCTAAGGCTTGTCATGCTATGTGGCCCATTGTTATTGTTCAGACATGGAACTGTTGGTAACCACTTTGTGTTACTTGGTGAACAGAAATCATGTCCGAAGGAGAATGGTCATCCCAGTGAAATTATTAATTTTCACTACTTCTACAATTACATCAAACACTGAGCCCAGTCTAGATTTTTGAAACGAAGCATCCAATGAAACTTCCATATTCCCACTAAATTGGTATGACATATTTCTTGAATAGCTGTAGAGACTTATTTGTCAGATATGAAGGGAAGTGGAAGGCAGTTTCATTAGCTTTAAGGATAAGAATAGCACCTTTCATAATTGTGTGTAAGGTTATAAACTTATAAACATAAGATCACATGCCAGATGTTGAAGACATCTCCAAATTGTAGATTATGTTTATACAAAATGCTTTGGAAAAATAGAATTTTGGATTAAAGAAGTCATAGCTTTAACTTGCGTCAGTAAAATGTCCAGCTTACATTGAACCCTTACACAAAGATTAATATTCTGCGTCTTCATAATCCCATGAGCCCTGATCGATCCAGAACTTTATTTTAAAATCTGTGATTCTATTTCTTCCAAGCTCAGTCCCTTTGTCTCAGGAACATAGAAAATGGCAAACAATAGTGACAGCAGTGAAATAACTCCAAATGAAGCAAATAGAAGTGATGGTCCAAGAAGTTCCTGAAATTGTAAAACCGTGACATTCAAAGTTGATAATAATTAATATGCCTTGAACTTAAGATTAAGAACAACATGAAAGTAAAATTAAAACAATTTAAAGGAGAACCTATAGTGTTTATGAGAGCCCTACAGTTCAGTGCAAGGACCTCATGATTACATCATATCTCCCAATTGGTAATGCCAATAATAAGTATGAAGACTGACTTCAAAAGATCTAACCATTTTCCATTTCATTTTTCATGTCCTCTTGTTATTGATAATCATAAAATAATAATTTCTTGAAGTTCCAGCCACTTGTGATAGATTTGTCCCCAAGTTCGACTATGCACTTCAGATGTATGAATGGCAGAGCCCAGGGTCTATTAGAATTACATCTCAATGCCTATTAACTCATTGACATTGTTACTCATGTCCATGCATTGGCAATCAAATTATATTGGTCTCAGTTGCAGCACAAGTATACCATGGGTTCTAATAGCAAATAACATGTTCATCGGGTTGTGATTTTAACTCTAGTGATTGAGATGACCTGTTCTCCACTCACATGGCTAAGGTTCAGACCTTGGCAAGCACAAAGCCCATGGATGTTCCTTGGATTTTGACCTCTTCTCACTACACACCAAAAAAAGTCACTAATATATTTATGATATTCAAGAAAATGGAGACCAACCCTCTAAATAGTGGATACCTGCATTTAATCTATGGATCACTATGGTGTTAAAGGGATTGATGAATTAATGAAGGATGGCTGACACAAGTTCGTGCAAAGTTCAAGCCACAACTGAAGCAATTTATAGGCAAGTGTTGAGCAGCTCTATGTATGACTCATATGCCATTAGTATTTGGCATGGCCACCAGGATCATCTGAATCTGGCAGACTAGTTTCAGTTGACAGTTGACGGTTGACGCTGACTTTTTGGGCTGGCCAAAGCAGTTCAGACAAGACCTCACACAGGATTTTTCTTTAACATTTTTTATTAATTCACCAATGACAATGTAAAAATACAAAAAATATTAGAAACATAATAAAAAAGAAAAATAAGAGTAGCAAACCCCTACCTAAAATATATTGGCATAATAAAAAAGGAAAAAAAATGGGGAAGGCTGCACAAGTTACCTACACCATAAGAGCAACACTTCTAAACATGAAACTTCACCCTATAGTGATTCAAGAAAATTTTCAACTTCATGACTTATTAACGCTGAAGAATATGACTTCAGTATTCTTTTGTAGATGACATAATGTTCGATTTTGTGATAATTCTCAGTGTTATGTACTTCTATAGTTTCCCTTCTGATTTTTTTTCAATATTTTCTTATATTCCAAATTGTGGCAACTTTTTTCCCCTTTTGAACCTGCTAAAGCATTCAAATGTGCTACTTGTGGCATTCAAACATCATACTTAAAACTTTTATGGGCCTGGCTACATCGGCTATTAGTCTATCTAAACACAATTTGACCTGATCATCAAATTAAGAATGCAGAACTTGCAGCAGTCCAGTTAAGAAGCTTGCTAAGAAAAACTATAGTCAACTTCCTAACTAGATGTGTTAGGGACATTTTCATAATTATGGCCTTTGATTGAATGTTTAGCTCTTGACAAAAAAAGCGCAATAGCAATACTAAGATGTTGATACTACAACTAGTTCAGAGATGTGCAAGAGCAATATATATTTACGAGTGCCATTTGCACAATTGCAAAATTTGTAATGCTTTATTTTCTTTAGCTTAGCTTTACAAAATCTGATCGCTGAAGTGTTTTAATCTATCTGTTGCTTTATGCCAGATGGATGGTATTAATCATTCCATCTTAAAGTTGTGTAGATTCTGATGTAGTCAAGGATAGGGGACCCATTGGATCTCCTATCCTTGCAAAAATATCACATAACATCACATTTAACAGTCCACTGAGGTCTCTGAAACACTCAACAAACAGAATTTGAAAGCTCTCTAAAGAGATCCAACTCTACATAGAAACTGCACTCACCTAGTCATTGAACACAACTACATAAACTTGTTGATTTCATAGGCAACTGGTGAACACCAAACATACTGGTTTTATTATCATGAAAGAGCAAACATTACACAATAATAGTTTGGAGAAATTTTGACGACATAACCCATTACAAAATGGATGTTTCTCTAATATGAAACCTCAAAAATAAACTCATGACACAATCCTAAACATAAAATAATAATAACACGAAAATTAAGTGTCTCTATGCCAACACTAGCTCCAATCATTGACTCCAAACTTCTCTTATGGACTTCAAACCTGTAAATTACATCTCCAATGCCATTTTAACCTTCAATCTGTAATAATGTCGAACAGTAGCTCCAATTATTGACTCTGAACTTCTCTTGTGGGCACCAAACCTGTAAAAGACATCTCCATTGCCTTCTTCAATAGGATCTCCAATGCTATTCAAAGTCAATGATCATCATAGGAGATCCTATTGAAGGTGTTGGAGATGGCTTTTACAGGTTAGGTGCCCACAGAAGAAGTTCAGAACCAATTATTAGAGCTAGTGTTAGCATAGAGCCACCTAATTTTACTACTATTATTATTCTTGTATATTAATGACTGGGTCTCAAGTTTATTTGTGAGGTTTCAGATTAGAAAAACATCATTTTTTTAAGGGGTTATGCTGTCAAAATTTTCATAAGTCATCATTGTGTAATGTTGGTCTTTCATGATAATAAAATCAGCATGTTTTGTGTTCGCTAGTTGCCTATAAAATCAATAAGTTTAAGACTGAAGGCTTTCAACTTTGTTTCTGATATAAGTCGGTGATTTTTAGTGTTGCAAGAGTGTTGATGGTCTTTTAAAAGTCTACAACAGTATCACTTAAGTTCATTTCCAAAATCAATGTAATAACAAAGTGTCTGTGGTCTTGTTCAATGACTAGGTGAGTGCAGTTTCTGTGTAGAGTTGGGTCTCTTTAGAGAGTCTTCAAATTTGGTTTGTCGAGTGGTTTAGAGGCCTTATTGGAGTATTATATTTGGTGTTATCTGACATTGCTGCAAGGATAAGGCTGCCCTTCATTAGGTCCTCTATCCTTGACTACATCAAATAGAATCAAAGAGGTCCATTCTGTGTGAGGGTGAGAAGATATAGGAACATCTTTCACTGAGTGGGTGATGGGGAAACGGTGTTAGAGAGAGCATTAGTGAAATTTGGATAGAGGGTATATTCAATTTTCTTAAGAGAAAACCAATTTGTGGGTTAAGCATGTGTGGGTATATTATTATTTCAAAGAGTGTGGGTATTGAGATTGTGGGTGTGTGACTAGTTGTTATAAGATGTCTTCAAGAATGAAAATAAGATTGCTCTTAAAAAGGGCAACGAATTGCATTTTAAAAGAGGAGGGAGAGGACTTGTTTAGAAAATGTTATTGGGAAGATGAACTTATTGAGAGAAAAGTTGAATGTTCTTGAGAAACTGATACATAAGGAGCAACATAATGTAGTGGAGGAAGAAGAAATCCTCATGATGGAGTATGGCGACACTAGTTGTTGATCCTAAAGAAGAGGTATCAAAGGTATGTACTTTGGAGGACATGAAGTTGGTGATAAATGTGGAATAAATGAGTGCACAAGATGCAAATCAGGAGTTGCAGAGACCCGTGCAAGAAATGCTTGTGGAAGGTTTGAGTCTAGAGATAGCAACAGAGGGAGGTGATCAAAGAAGTGACACAAAACTGATGGATAAATTGTTTGATTACATCATGCAGATTGAGATGGGACAAGATGGAGACCTTTCAGCTGAAAAGGAGTGGCTAAACAGAATCTTGAATGCAATGAATGAGCAGATCATGAGTGGATATAGAGATGGCAAGCATTGAAAACAGGGAATATACAATATACAAAAGGAATACACATATGAGAATATAGAGTAACCACATGAGAGAAGTAGATTGATTCAGTTTCTAAAGTGAGAGGAAGCAAAGGAGAAGCAATTGGAAAAGTAGGATGGGTAATGGTGAACATAAATCTACAATAAGAGTGAAAATACTCGCATTTAGAAAAAGAGGAAGGGATATGGTCTAGTCAAAACCAGAAAAAGGATAAGGAAGAAGGCCTATATTTTGCAAACTACCATGTGAGCAAGAGTGTTTGATGCAAGAGCATCTTCGGTAAATTGGCAATCAATATTAACAAATAATATTTTTTTGTATTTCTTCTGTTTGTTTGGCTTTCTAGGCATCAAGGACATTTGCTACCTGTAAATTTAATTAAAATTTGAATTTGAATTATTTTCCCTCTCAAAAGGGTGTCCAATATATGTGGGGAGTTTCATCTTCACTTACAAGTTGATGGTTTCCAATGCAAGTGCTTAGATGGAAGAATTTGAAGAGTTGACTTGAAGAGGAAATGGAGTTGAGTATGGAGAGAGTTTGAAGTTACGTAATTCACCATTGTAATGCATGTTTTGATGCCCAATCCATGCACACATGTGAAGAAAGAGTTTCAAACTCAGTTCTAAGTTGAAAAAATAGTTTGCATGTCACCTGAGGAATGAATGTCATAGTTCTATTTTTTACAAGCCCTAGTTTCAAGTATTGCATGTATTTTGACTCTTTTGAAGGTTGGGCACCACATTGTTGATTTTATGCAATTGAAGTTGACTTACAAATTCAAGGAATTGCTTCTTAAAATATCTCCTACTTTTTTCTCTTGCTCATGCTTTGTAGTAGTAACTTGAAAAAAAATTCTCTCTCAAGCACCATATTGGAAAGTTAAATTTGCTGAAATTGGGGATAGAGAAGAGAAAATCTCTTCCATGATTTTTGCAAGTTGAAGGCTTTACAAAAAATTTAATGCAGGTTGAAAGTCTCAGGGTGAAGAATAAAGAAAGTTTTATTAGTTTCCAGCACATAGTGTGCCCATATTGTGATGAATTGAATCCACCATAGTTGAAAAACTCACAGGGTATTCAGCGAGTTTCTAAAAACGCATAGGTTTTTTTGGGCGGTTCTAAAAACTCATAGGTTTTTTTGGGCGGTGGGTTTTTCCCACATTTACTTGCCATTTCTGCTTGCCAAGTCAAGGCGAAAAACTCGGCGAGTCCAACAAAAAAACTCAGCATTCAAAAAAACAAACTTCTACGGCCACTAAAATGATGTGTGCCATGAAGGTTTGTGTGGCTTTGATGGTCTTAATTTGGGTATTATTGTTAATACAAAACGATGTACACCATGAAGGTTTGTGTGGTTTTGAAGGTCTTAATTTGGGCTTGGTTGCCCCAGACCCCACGAGGGGTGCTGCCCCTCGACCCCATTGGGGGCATCGCCCTCAAACTCCCAATGAATTCATTTGATTTTCTAGGTACTCTTTTGAGTCCAAGTTTCCAAGTTTGCCTACAAGTCTTCATCTATAATATCATCTAGTTCTACCTCTCCCCTAGTTTTCACTAGAAATGGGAAGAGGAAGATGTAAATTTGTAAAATATATTAATGTAGTATCTACTTTCAGTTTTACAAAAACAATTTGTTATTTTCATTTTGTTTCAAACGATCAGCATCAGCGCATTCCACATGAGGATGCCATTTTGTGTACCCAATTTTCTTTCAAATCAATCAAATACAATTGGACTCGGCTTGTTTCTTTTATGTACTAATTTATTGACTCATTGGATGCATCTTAGTTTTTCAATTTGGTGAGCTTTTCAACTATAGAATTCACCATTGTTTTATTCCAATCTTGTGAAGTTGTGAGGTGTTCTTAAACATTTATTTATCAGTTTCCCAAGTGGATATGCTGCCCAAATATTTTCAAGGGCAGTCTATGTAATTTTGTTGGCAAACTACTAAGGAAAACAGCATTTTCCCTCACCCTGTGAATCAAAAATCGTTCTAATTGTGAGGTTCGTTGTTCTAAGTCAATTTTCTGATCAAAACCAGTAATGTGTAAGTGTATTGAATGTGTCAAGTTCTTGTAACCAGCCAGAAAAGTGTTTGTTAAAAATTTATAAAGCAAAATTGTGGAATCACCTATAAACTAACCTAGGATAAAGACTAGTCTTAGCAGTTTTAATCTCTGGTGTTTGATCCAAGGGTACAGATTGTATGAACAGATTATATTTATCATTTTCAGACCCTTGAGAACCTTAATAGATTGTGTGGTTAAGTATTGCTGTAAGGAAAAGGTCACCATTCAGTTGATTCCCTATCATTGATGTGTTAGATTCTTACTGTGATTTCATATAATGCAAGTACAAGCTTGTGAAATCTCTGACGTAGCACTGTAATGAGTTTAATGCACTTTTTCTGTGGAGTTCTTTTGGAAAAATACTCAGATTTGTCAGATGGAGATGACTGAGAATACAATCATTCAGCTTTCAATTATTTTTTGGAGAGTGGATTTACCCCTGGCATGTGTCTTGAAAGTTTTGAATTGATTTATATGAAGATTTATCTTATCTGGCCTTCACAACTTCCATTATTCTGGGTACACTAGTTTAATGGTGTTGCAGACTAATTTTTAGCACTTCTTGTCTTCCTGGTGCTTTATTATGTTAACTCAAATTCCAAGCTGCACTTTACAATTGTCAGTTTATCTTCAAAGCTTGTTTATTTTACAAACTTGGGAGAGATTTCTTCTCCCAGGCAGTACATGCTTGTCTTAGCAGTTTTAATCTCTGGTGTTTGATCCAAGGGTACAGATTGTATGATCAGATTATATTTATCATTTTCAGACCCTTAAGAACCTTAATAGATTATGTGGTTAAGTATTGCTGTAAGAAAAAGGTCACCATTCAGTTGGTTCCCTATCATTGTTGTGTTAGATTCTTACTGTTATTTCATATAATGCGAGTACAAGTTTGTGACATCTTTGACATAGCACTGTAATGAGTTCAATGCACTTTTTCTGAGTTCTTTTGGAAAAATACTCAGATTTGTCAGATATAGATGACTGAGAATACAGTCATTCAGCTTTCAACTATTTTTTGGAGAGTGAATTTACCCCTTTCATGTGTCTTGAAAGTTTTGAATTGATTTATATGAAGATTTATCTTATCTGGCCTTCACAACTTCCATTACTCTGGGTACACTGGTTTAATGGTGTTGCAGACTAATATTTTAGCACTTCTTGTCTTCCTGGTGCTTTATTATGTTTACTCAAATTCCAAGCTGCACTTTACAATTGTCAGTTTATCTTCAAAGCTTGTTTATTTTACAAACTTGGGAAAGATTTCTTCTCCCAGGCAGTACATGCTTAATAAAGAAAACAACGATCCTTGTTTAGTTTTGGAATTAACAGAGCTTTGAGACATTTGGCATTATGTAGTGACTATTGTTTCTTTCCATCTTTTCAGAAGACCCCATCAAGTATGACTTTATCAAGTTTGGTAAAAGAAGGTCTAAAATTTATACGATATCTGTATGTGTACAGACACTTAGTTTGCAGACTTGATTTTTCTATTTAAGCAATTTTTTCTTGAAAGAAGATGTGCCTTGGTGGAGCAACCTTAGTTACTTTTTCTTAGAGACTTTTGAATTCTCTGAGGACAGTTTATCACTGTTTTTTTCAAGGGTTATGTCAGAATATCAGTTTGTATTTTTTAACAGGTTGTTTTGGCAGCTCATGCATGCTGTGATGTGTCCTGTTTAGTTTGGGACTCAGATCTGTTTACTATGTTTGTAATTGGAATGATTCTATACCTGATTATTCAACAGAGTGACCTATTTAGTTTGCTGTCTTCAACATTATTGGATCCTTCAAAGTTCCATATTTGAAGTTTCAGTATAGCATTGTTTACAAGCATCTGTCATCCTTTAAAGAATCCAATTCCACATAGATTTGAAAGTAGCATTTAATAAACCACATGTTGGTTTTTGGACTTCTTTCCATCAAACCACAATTGGGAAAAAAAAAATCAATTAATTGTTGATTTAGTCTGTCCAGTCTGACTCAAGTTTCGATAATGATCCCTTAGGACATTCAAAGCTTGATCATTGTGCCCAATGTCAATCTAAAGTAATGTTCAGGTAGTCTTAAGATATTCAATTTAGGAGAAGATGTCAGATTACCGTCATGGTGGGATTATCAGTGGGTTTCAGTAAGCTATTTACAACCAATGTAGTCATCGCTGTAAGCTCTAATATTTTTATTCTTTTTCAATCTAAAAATAAACTATAAAAATAAATCCCAGGCATTTTTAGTGGGTTAGAAGAATCAGAAACTACTATAGTAGAATAGATTTCTTACGATCATTTTTTCTCCTCTCCCCTTAACTCACTGATAAGGTTACACTTCAAAATTTTGAAGACCACTAATTGAGACTACATTTTGTGTTATCTTTTTGCAAAACGTGTTAATAAAGATAACATAGGGCACTATTAAGTCGCATCTTCTTCAAAGAGGAAGGAATAATGGAATACAACAACACTAAAACAAACTCACCCGTAAAGGAGAGAAGGAGAATGTAACAAGAGCATTTGAGGCAAAATTCACAAGAACTGCAACACTTATTCCACGACCTCTTGTGCGCAAGGGAAAGATCTCTGAGACCATCAGCCAGCTGATGGGGCCAAAAGATACCTGCATAATGAATTATTTTCATCTCACTATGTCAAACCATCAGATAAAATAAAATGCTGTTGTATATAATATGAATCAATATAATTCAGTAAAATTGTGCCTTTGGCATGAGCAGAAGTTGTAAGAAAAAAATCAAAC
Organism: Sequoiadendron giganteum; assembly: GCA_007115665.2. Taxonomy (NCBI): domain Eukaryota; kingdom Viridiplantae; phylum Streptophyta; class Pinopsida; order Cupressales; family Cupressaceae; genus Sequoiadendron; species Sequoiadendron giganteum. The sequence continues at coordinate 111,504,481 of CM021108.1, forward strand.
ACTTGACAATGTACCTTTTTTGTAATATGAATTTAAAGTCATTGTGAGTATACCATCTATACAGCTTGGAAAAGAAGATATATTTCAACGAAACATTACATTTCTCCAACATTACTAGAATACATCACAGTTAGAACACTGATAGACATAAGCAAGAAATGCAATGGTTCTAATGTAGCATTTATTAAACCTTGAATAATATATCAGATTCAGCTATTTGGAGCATAAGAGATTCAAACCAAAGCTGATTCCAAGGACAACATTGTCCTGAGTGCTTGAACTTAGAAAAGAGTGTGGATTGTCCATGTACGTGTATGAGGCACAATTACTCACCATCTTAAAGAGCAAATCTAAATCAAAAAGCTTCTTCACAAACTATACTATTATGTTGAATAGGTGTTCTATTGATAAGACTTCCTTGATGGTAGATTCAAAAGTCTCCGAACTCCTGTAAAACCAGCAATACATAACAGATCCAGATGACAATTATAAAAATGTCTAATAGTTAATCTGAATAAATTTATGTTAGTTGTCATCTTGCGGCTTAATTCCACTTCTTTTTTATTAGATTTCCATATGCTGTATTGCATAGTGAATGCACAAGAGGAATGTTGTAACTTGTAAGCACAAGGTTTGTGAAATGGAAAAGGATACGTATGGGGAGTAAAGCCATCTTGTTGGCCATTGGCTGCATAATGATTCTTTGAATAATGGTAGTGTTTCTGCACACTCTACTGGCTGCAAAGAACTAGTGCAGATTGCAGGAACCATAAAATGTTGTGGGTGATAAATGAGATATCTGAGCCTCAAAGCTGTAAAGGGGGTGCACAAGAGAGTGGAATGATATTACATGCAGGGAAGGCATTTGTGCAAAGTATAAAATAAGCTATAGGATACATTAAACTGCAAAAGGGGTAAATAAGATTATTCAAGTGCTATATTACTTGTGGATCAAGTCCAATTATGCACCCTATGAAAGTAAATGGACCTTTATCATATGGATTTGTGTTAGTCGACTGTGTTTTGAGTCACCATCTCTGATCCATTTTTCTCTACACCTCTGATGCTGGAATAAGTATAA
>CM021108.1:111505661-111540648 GCA_007115665.2 Sequoiadendron giganteum
GGGGTATGTATCTATCATTCTTTAACTTTTTTAGTCGAGTTTCTGTTTACTCAATACGGGTACAATGACGTACGGAGTAAACGGAGATAATATAATAACATTGACAGCATATAATAATCACATGGCAATCGCACAAAACATAGATATACTTCTTTATTAAGTATTCGGCAATTACATCATAATGTCTCCAGACAGAACATAGCATAGCATAGCAGAACCATCTCCCTTCCCGACTACATGACTCAAGTACATATAGTACGTTGGCGGTGGTTAAGGTACCAACCGTCGTGTCCCTTCATTATAACTAATTACTTCATCAGGAACTGTTCCCGAGACAACTAACCAACATGACACATACATAAGTACATGGATTATTAATATTAACTAATATCTTATTTACTTATGGCTCACAGCCGACCAAGTACACTCTCGGCGACTACAGTTCGATATGGAAGCCACATGCTTTCAAATTTGGAAAGGCTTCATGGTTTCATTATTGTTGGTTGGATGCTTAATGTAATTGGCCAATGATCAGAAAGCATGGTGTTTTGGACAGCACTATTGACCACGAGGTGAGCCATGATATGTTAAAATCATATGAAAAATCTCAAGCTTATCTGCTGTGTGTCCCTGTCCTTTTCTCTTTTCTGTCAAGGTGAAACAATCTTCAACATATTCCATGTTGATCATGCCTGTTTCATAGACAAGCTCCATTAAACTATCTAACATCCTTTTGTTAACTGGGCTGCCTATTTTTCCTTTTGGTGCTTTTATTGTGTTGAAATCCCCCATGAGAATGAGGAGTGGGTAGTGTTCAGAAGAGCCCAATTCTTAAGCTGAAAGATTATACGGTTCCCTATAGAATGTTTATATTTACCATACAAAACTGCATATTTGTTTTATGGTTGTAAAATTACTGCCTCCTGCACCTCCGCACCCCATTGATGAGAGGTATGGAAAATAGTAAAATAACTTTGTGGATTCCATAGAATTGTAACTTTGTTTGCACATTAATGCATCTGTTTACTGCCTCATAGTCCCTTGAAATTGGTCTTCTTTAAGCTCCCAGGTCTGGATTGACTCTGCTTTCTTTGATTTTTCTTTGCAATAGATGTTTATTGGGGGCACTTATTCCTCCTACCTTCCATGACAGAATAAACATTGTCAAGTAGACTCAAGGTCTAATATTTCCAGATCCCTCTGTAACAGTCCATTTTATCTACCAGAAAACAGACTGATTTTTTTGTGCAATTTATTCATTTGACATACAACTAGTTTAATGCCTATTTAATTAGCATAACTATCTGAAAACAATATTGATTTGGCAAATCTGAAAACTATCTAACACCGTAATTCTGAAGGTAACTCGGGTCCTGGCTATATGTCTTATCTACTCAATTGGACGCAAGACACCAAGTTAACTAGATTCTAAATGATTATGTGTTAGCATACTCCTAAAGGACTTGAAGCCTATAAAAATTGGCAAATGCAAAGTCTTTATTAATCATAACTCACTCACCCGCTTGGATCTGACATGAAACTTAGACTCATGATACTCCAAATGCAAGGAAGCAACTAGGTCAGATCGAAATAAGAATTTAGGGTCTGCAAGGCACTCTTAGTAACTCTGGACTCTATACATGACTTTATTTGGATGTAAGATTTCATACATACTATAGTCTATCCAAGAGCTTAGCTCCACACTTTGCAAGTTAATAGCCCCAAGGGGTTCAGCATACTCGAGTCTCCTTATGATAATGGACATATACTAAGTTTGGATCCAAACTTAGTAGAATAATGACTTCTGAATTCCCACCCTGAAATATCCCAACCAAGATATATGCAAATTTTCTGATCTTTTACAACACAGATTTGTGCCCTAATTTTCTGATTTCAATTTTCTGCTCATAACCCTAACATGCTGATGTAAATTTCTGATTCTAAACATGCATTAGCAGCAACATATAATCAAATAACATAGCAGATTTGTTTAACCATAAACAAGAATGTAATCAGCACCATGAATCACCAAAATATCCATCCCAAACATGCCAGATTCTAATTTTCCAAATGTTCAGTTTGCTGCTACAAATTCAGACCTAATCATGGATGCAAAATGAAAGATACCCTCTCAATTTTTTCTTGATTTTTTCATTTCAAATACAATGCAACCATACACCCATTCAAGTTAGTTTCAAACCAAATGATGCAGAATGGTAACTCTAACCAAGAATGCGCCCTAAGACCCAATGAGGGAGGAGGGGCGGGCATATGGTCAGAGGATCCGTAGGATCTAATTAACTCAATAACTGAATTTATTACAATTGAGAGAGAAGAACTAAACTCAACACCAAGAATGTGCACACAAGATCTTTTAGAAGGCGAGGTGCTAACATATGGTGGAGTACTAATTACAAAACTGAAAGAACTTAGGCGGATAACCAGCCATGAGAGATTTTCCACTCTTCCACTAAAACAATGGGGGGAATGAAATTACAAATAAAACAATTCATCTATTGCGGCAGGCATCCACTCAAGAGTGGGGATTCACCACTTGACAGTGGGTACAAGAAAACTTAAACAATTCGTTTCTCCACACTGGCGGTATACCATCTAGGGGTGCTTAATGTGAAATTAAGAAATAATTGAAGCAATAATAAACTGGAACAATACTACTGTTTACAGTTTTTACAATATGAGAATGAGCTGCAAATTACATGACTATTACAATGATTTCAAAGCACCAAGAAACTGGATGATTCCACGTTAGATACCAACAATAATTGATGAAGAAAAGATTGGAAATTCAAACTGAAACAAGTCTGATATAAATCTGCAATTCTGGAAATGAATAACCAGCAACTTGTAAATTCACTTAAATGTTCATAACTTCATCAAATTACCTCTGAATTGACTGAAATCTTTTGCAAAGGCTCTCAAGAAGTATGGTGCCCAAAAACAAAACAGAAAACAGCATCAAAACCCCTTCATTTATTTGGCACGAATTCCAATGTACTCTAAAAGGGTACAACCTGGCTGCAAGGGCGATTTTGCTCTTAAAAATCAGGTTCTTTGAATTTAAATCTCAGCTTCCATGGAAAGGGTCGCCCAAGGTCAACAAACACATAGCACAAATGCCCAGAATGAAATAAAATTTATTCACAAAGCTGCTAACAAAATTCGATTTCAACTGTAGGTGAACCAACAACATTAAAACTGGAAATTCTCACCAATATCTTCACTTTGATGCACAATATGCACTTCTGGATGAAGCACATTCTCAAACAACCATCTAGGGTACCATAGTTCCAAGCCTGAAGAATGGAGTAAACTTGCTAAGCTTTCCCTTAGCCGGATTTTGAAATTAATTCAATAGCATAACTTTACAACATTTTTCCAAGATACCAAATGAGAGAGCAAAGGCCTTCTTTTATAAATTTTGAGGTGACCCTTCAGCTTCTCCATAAAAAACTCCCTTTCTTACTCTTGAAAATATTTTAATTTCAAAATATTTCTTCCCTCTTATTTTGGCGTCCAAACTTTAGGGAGATAATAAACTTTTAATAAAATAATAACCATCTCCAAAGTGGCGTCCCATCCCTAAAATAATTAACTGACTTTAGAAATATTAAATATTTCTTTCATGAGACGTCCTCCCTTTCATGACCACTTTTAAAAACAACATGAAGTTATTATGCTAGGCCAAGGTCATAAAATATTAAAATCATTTATTCACAAATGCACCTCAGAAAGCCAAATTAGAGAAAACTCAACTGCTCCACTCAAAGTGAAAAGCTTACTGTGTTGTTGTCGACTAGAGTCCTGCTAAAAATAGAACTTACTAAAAATAGTAAATTCTGAAAAGTTGTTTCGTTCACTTTGCATGTCATACCATAGCAAAGCTCTCAAAAAACCCAGAAAGAATCCGCACTCCAAATCTTGAAACTCCAATGTGCTAGCTAAAAATAGCAAGTTCCAAAAAATGTTGTCTGATGGAGATGCATGTCACACCATTTTGAAGCTCTCCAAAAACCCAGAAAACATCACCAGACATTCATCAGAAACTCATACATGCAAACCCTCAAAACTGCTCTAGAATCCCAATAGCATAGGAAACCCTAATTTCACCTCTGACAAGTCGAGCTTCTGGAAATAAGCAATCGAGCATTGAAGGGCGAATGGCAAAAATAGGGACATTGCACAAAATCACTATGAAGTGGGCTCTAAACATACCCAGCAATGCACAGTAGCTTGCTGATATGAAGAAACCCCAAAACATGCAATGAAATGATGATCTATCATAGCCCTAGCTGGGCGAATTGCTCCAGCTCACACGAATGCAAGATAAATGCAAATATATGATAGAAAATGTCTCCAAAACCCTACAACAAGGGTGCGTTGGCATGCTAGTCTGAATGTAGGGTTCGCAACACTTGAAATCTTGCCAAAACCTTCCAAACTTGCCAATTTTTCCCCTCCAAAACAAGGCGCTCCTCTTGCAACTTGGGCGCTCCACCCTAAGTCAAAACAACAACGAAACTGCATTCCTCAAGTTGCCCAGGCTGATATAAAAATCTGAGCATGAAGATCTAACAAAAAAACTCCATTGAAGCGCAAGTGAACCTCCGTCATGAAGTCCTCCATTGAAAAGCTAGGTTTTTGTTGAACTCCTCTATTATTCTCAAGGGTTTTCGTCCTTGGAATAGTTGCAAAATTGCAAATCAGAAGGCAGAAATAATTCACCATGATATCTTCAAACCTCCAAATGATCTTGTTTATATAGCAATCGCTCCTTGTTTCCCCAATTAGGTCAGCCCAATTTGGGCACCACTCTTTACCATTTAAATTGTTTGCTTTTATTTTATTTTCACCCCTCAACTTGGGCGCCAAACTTCTCTTTTGAATTTTTCTTTTTATTTATTTTTTTAATTTCTCCTTTTGGGTGCCAACTTTATTAATTTTTATTTTTTTCTTTTCTTTTTTGTTTTTCCTTTATACCTCCCAAAAGGACCGCCCAAGCCCAAATAAATTATAAAAAATATTTTAGGCAACAAAATTCAAAATTAAATATTGTTTTCTCCCTCCCCTTGGACACCAATATTCAAAAATAATAAAATATTATGTTCACTTAATTTTCCCTTGTTCACTTTCAGAAGGGACATTACACACCCATCCATGGACACGTGTTGTGCAAAGTTTTACCTAATAGTTCAACAACTGAGAATACACCCAATGAAATCAATGATCTAGGTTCTTCCAAAGACTTCCACAAATAAGAGTACTCTATAAATTTTGACATGCTTGGGCTCTTCGGTCCAAAACTCACATGACACTATGCTAAATAGCACTCTACAAATGCAAGCATCCTTGTAAATTATAAACTATTAGAGGTCTTAGTTCCAAACTTGACATGTTAAACTCATAGACAACAAGTGTCACAATTTTTTAAGGACACGAGTCAGCTAGAAATCAACCCTGAGGGAATCAATGGTTAAAAATCACTCGAAAGGATCTAAGGATGAAATTTCTTCTAGTAAGTTAAGGGTCTAGAATTGCTCTAACAAATCGATGGTGTGGATTTACGGAAACTCAACACAAGGTTATAAGAAATAGGAATAACCTCCAATCTTGAAGCAAGATATGGCTAACTCACTTCCTATGAAGAAAATTAAGTGTAGGCAAGGCAATTATGAATCATGATTCAAACTTCAAAGCCTTGGCAATGAGGCTTATTGTTGTAGGAATTTCATTGATTTCATGTGGCCTTAGCATTCAAGTTCTTAGCACAATCTATAGGTATATAACTACAGAACTAACATTCTAAATCGATGTCTTTTAATCAATATGACCATATTAGCTAGAGTATTTATAGGACTAAATCGTTAGTCTCACCAATTAATCAAGAAAAGAACACAATGTTATCTTACCAAGACAATACCAAGACCTTACAAATAAAGCTTAGCTTCACCAATAATTATCAAGATATCTTAAGGGAAGGCACTAGAATCTCTTGTATACAATTCAACACAAAATTGTCTATTATACCTAGGTGAATAAGATTGTTATAGACTCTATTTAATCAATTAAACTAAAATGATTCAAGAATTTATATAACAACACATTATAAAGGTTTACATAATTTTAGGTCTCTATCCTTCACAACTACTTTTGCTATCTCTTTCTTCATTTGAACAAGAACATCAAGACTATCCTTCTCCCTTCACGGGTCTAGCAAACTATTGTTGCATCATTCATAAAGAGTTCAAGATGTCTCTAATGTCACTCAATCCATTTATCTACAAACAAGCTAGAACAAGTCAATTTTGATAGTACTTCCAAAAACTATGACTACTAGCCACTTGACCTAATCATCTAGACCTAACCAATTATCAATTACCAAAATGAACTATATAAGAATCGAAACATAAGGTCACTTATCACCAAATCCTTTTGCCAAGTTACTTAATTCAAAGGCAATCCAAGTCTCAAACTTGCTTTTCCACATTGCTGCCCTTACCACAAGGTGCTATGTTACATGAAGGTGTCAATAAGGTGCATGGCACTTGGAGAATTCATGACTAGTCTACCAATGTGAAACTTTTAGATTACAAAGTGTGCATTATCACATCCATAACTCAACCAACCCAAGATCGAGACTTTTTGGCTATAATCCATACATGCACAAACTTGTACTAAACACAATCTAGACATTCACTAGACACACAATACAATTCAGGAAGGCTAAAACCTCTCCACTAGGCCCAAGCACATGTGGCCAAGGAAGCTTCTTGTTGTACCACAAGGCAATCATCCTACTATAATAGGGCAACATCATCTTGCTACAACAAGAATGACCACCATCCCGCTACAACAAAAATGGCCACCATCCGGATGCAACCAAGATAGTTGTGAAGTTGTGCTCACCACCATGGGTGGCTATAAAACTCCATAGAGGCTTCATGACTAATTATTACATTTCACACATTGAACATCCCACACATCAATTTATACTCACACACACAAATCATCTTGCAAACTTGACACCACAAGACTACATATAAATAATTCAATCACAAATTTACATGTTGGATTCTACCCAAACACATTAGACAAGACATTGATCTAAGGCTTATTTAATATTTACAAATCCTAGTAGTACATTATACCTTATTAGGAATTTTGACAACTCCTTTCTTTAAATTGATGCATTGCCTTTACTTGCCTCGAACACCATAGTCTCATGCACTAGTATCCCTCAAATTTAGCAACCTTCATCCATTGATTCCTCCAAGTATTTATTTAGTCATCTAAGCCCTCTTCTCTCCAGATTTTACTAGCTAGTTTGTGTAGTGCCTCAAATTTTTCTAAATTTCTATCATTAGTCATGAAATTATTTCATCTCTTGGAACTCCCTAGCATACAAGTTCTTGGCTCTATTTGACTGGCTAAATTCACAATAGTGAATTTTCAATTGAGGTCTCTATGTTGTTCTCAACAAAAGACATTCATTGGTTCTCCAAACTTAATTACTTTAGCACATTACCCGCAATTCTCATATAAACTATTTGGATCATGCAATTAAGATTCTCTTGCTAGCACTCTTTGTGGACAGCTTGTCTTTCTATGTATCCCCTTTGACATCTTGTCTCTCAAGTTTCTCTTCGGTGGACTTGCTTATGCACAATTATCTAACACCAATGAACTCCCATGAAATAGAGCACCTCTCCCCCACCCCCTCATTTCAACATGGTATGTCCCATCTATGTTATCGGACACCTACATAGACAATCCAAAATCATATAAGCATATATATATATATATATATATATATATATATATATATATATATTAATAAATGAATTCTTGAACAAACATGAATCTGAAATACTTAAATTTGAAGTTAATTACTTTGATTTCTTGTCAATGCTTCTTGCACACTCAAATGATAGCATTCACTCATCTTCCAAATGGCATCGATTCAAAATTTAAAACTATTATCCTCAATCATGATTCATAGGATAGTCTATTATTCATAAAATATTACATTCACAAGACATATATGTGTGTGTGTGTATGTATAGAGAGAGAGAGAGAGAAAGAGAGAGATGTCATGACCATTTCTGATTTTATGGGCTCACGGAAAAACTCAAATGTAGTCCATTATATTTGTTGGAGTAATAACTAACACCTCTGGAGTGTAAGTTTGTACGGACAGCTGTGCACACTACGTGATGAGTTCTCTTCAAATTAGGAGGGGAAGCTCCCTCTTTTGCTAGTATGCATTCTAAAAGTAAAGTAATCTAAACCTATCTTTTTCGACTCAACTGGGAGAGGCACAAGGTTAAGGAAACCAGGGACGTTGCAGCTAAGGGTTTTCTCTAGTTTCGCAAGTCTTAACTACAACTAAAACTAAATACTTTAATCTATCCAATTTCCTCAAGAAAACAGAGCATGAGGAAAAGGAGCAGGAATGGTTTTACACGATAAACTGGGTACAGATTCACAACGTGAAGGCAAGGTGGCACAACAAATTGCTTGGCTAAACAGGCTTATTATCACACACATCACACGATAAGCTTTAGGTACAAACTCTCAACATGAAGGCAAGGTGGCACAACAATTTGCTCAATTCGAATAGGCTTATTGATAACAAAACATAAAGGATAGCCAACTAGGACAATAAATTGCATGGGCGAGACATGCGTACAACTACGATCAAACTAGCCACTATATTTAACTAAGTTGAGCATTCACCATAATAATTGCATGAAACCCAAGTGGCATAACAATTCATTATCAAAAAAAATACTCATAAACAGATACAAAAAGGCAATATTACAGGCAAGGAGGGCACGGCATATATTACTCTCTCGTGCAAAAGTTATTTACAAATGAGCTAAAAACTCTTATTTATAGACATCAAAGGGTAGGCAACCCTAAAATCACCTTGAGTCAACTACAGTCTTGCAGTGCATGCAATATCTTATTGCTAAACCCTAATAAAGGAAACTATACAGTTAACTGGCAAGCTACCATCAGTTAACCGATACAAATAATGCTAACTGGACAATGTGCAACATGCACATCCTTATTGAAAGAAAAGCTAACTAATAACTAACATCAGTTAACTAACACTAACTAAGAGCCCATCCTCCTACAAAAATATCTCCAAGAATGAGATAGGCGTGCCTGATGTCAACAAGGAAAACTCGAGAATTGACGTTGAGTTAACTGCTGCTCGTGACTCATCCTCGAAAACAACTGCAGGATCTAACTGGACATCTACTCCAAGTCCTCTTTGTTTACCATCTCCTCTAGGAACTTATCAATGGTATCATCATCTGGCAATCTGACGCTGTCCACGATGATCAACTGTTTGTCTAACTCCTTATCTCCATCCTGGATTTCCCTATGATTGTCTCTAACCTCTGTGGTCACCTTCTTGAAACTGATAGTCAACATTGAGAACTCCAATTTGGACGCCTCTGGGTTTCCACCTAGGTTACCACAAACTAGCTCTTCGAACTCAACCTGAACTGCCTCCAACTCGGCGTATGTACCATCCTCACACCGATAATGACATGGGATCTAGGTGATGTATTCGCTAATAAATCGAAGAGCTGTAGCAACCTTCTCCTGAATCACACCCATCTTAGCAGAAACTCTATCATATGTTTCCGCTCTAGAAAGATACAACTCTCTCCAAGTTAAAACCTTCCTTTTATCTTTTGTTGCTTCAATGGCGTCATAGGCACCTGCAAGCTGTGATATAAGAATCAAATCCTTCGGCTTACGCTCGGCTATGAAGATCTCAAGCTCCTGAATCCTCTGGCGAAGACTATGTGCGTCAACCCTCAACTGATACAACTCTATAAGGAGATGTCGACCAGCAATGATGAAGTCCTCAATCCAGGTATCTAAAATCTTTCCTCGATCAAACAAGTAGCGAATCCTCTGCTGATCTGCGGCGGTCTCTCTAAGTTGCGGGAGTAAAGGTGCTTGCCCCTCGTTTCCATGAAGCAAACTCAAGATGTACATGCGGAGTTTCCTGATTTCAGCCTTGAGAGCTGCCTTATCTTCACCATCCTTTATGACGCGTTCCTCCAGATTACTCGCGATGACCCTAAATAGGCTCACATCGGTGTGTCGAGTATTCTTACCTAGATTTGTTTTGACAAAGGTAAAGTCACCAACATCAACTTCATCTAAGTTCTTGCCTTCTAGAGGCGTAGCAACCTCTATGATGATCTCGGCTTCAGGATTCTTCTCAATGTTGACCTACTTTTTTGCCCTCTTATTCAACCTATTTCGATAAGGTTCACCGAACTCAAATAAGTCAAGCTCATATGAAGGCATACGCCTCTCTCTTCCCAATGACCTCTCGAGCCAAGATGAATAAGCAACGCTATCCTCTCGAGGTGGAGTTGTTTCTACTGTGTCAGCTACTAGCAGATCCACTGGTATGAAGGTCTCATGTACCGGAAACTCAAGCTCTGAATCAATATCTATAGGAGACGACTATGGTGAGAAAGGTGGACCTAGAGATGACGAACCAGCCTTAGACTGAATCACCGGTTCTGTTGGAATAACTAGCTTCGACGGAACTACTCTCTGCTGGAAATGGAAGTATTGGCTCCGCAACTGGAAGTACTAGCTCTCTCTCAACCTGTTTCCTCTTGGTGATACTCTTCCCTTTTGAATTCACCCCAATCTTAACCCCTTCAGGCGGCTTCAAGATAACCTTAACTCGAGGCTTCACCCTAGAAGTAGAAGGCAAAGAAGAAATCACCACTGCTAGCGGCTCTGCAACTGGAATCACCCTTCGCTTCCGCTTGCTCTCAAGGACGTACATGCTCGTTTTAATAACTAACCTAGACAAGTCCTTTATTGAAGTATTCACTGGGACATACCAATCAGGTTGGCGAAGTGGCTGGCAAGCGACCTGGTCTTTAATGAATGAATTGAGAAGTATCTCGCCATCATCATCAGACTGTTACATCCCCTTTATCGTGAACATGTGTATGACAATGAAAGTAAGGTCGCTATGTTAGTTGCAAGTAACTGCTTTTCATGAGAATGTGAATTGTGGAAAGAATAATTGTTTATATGTCGTGAATTCAATGAGAACGATTTTCTTATATATGCGAGTGGTTTCCTATTCATGTGAAAATGAATGTGTTCATGAGATATACGTTGAGAGTGATCTAACCATAATTCTTGTCAGTGGGTGCAGGATTGCCGACGACACGAGAAAAAGGGAAATATCATCAAGGAGAGGACGTGGTTAACAATGGATCAATTTATCATCAAACCTAGAGTCGGTGTAAGACAGTTGTGTTGACGTCATGACCTTAGCCATAAATAATTTAATATAATTATTGATTAAGCAAGACAATTTAAATATATTTATATATCTATAATCACCTTTTAAGGAGATTGCATATGGTTAATAAATATTAAATTACAATAAAAGATATAATTAAAGAATTTAACAATATCCTTTTGAAAGTTGGGCGAACCAATTCTTGGTACGTATATATTTTTGCAATGGATATTTAATATTAAATTAATCATAATGGATTTAATCCTAAGGCCATCGATCAAATATGGAAATATATGAAAGGATATCAAAAATGAATTAAGGAAAAATGTTGTGAGTCATCGGCGGTAGTCTTTTCTGTCACCCTTCCTTCGAGCCTCTAGGAGAAACGGCCATGTTGGAAGCCAAGAAGTCTCAGGATTCTTAGAATCTTGGAGTGGGGGTTTATTGGAGATATTCGCATTTAACCGGGGAGCTTCTCCTTTAATTGGTCTCCTTTTCTTCTTTTGAGGACTACTACTCTGTTGGGGCTCGTCTTCTCTAAAAACACCATCGGCTATTTTTGTGAAGCTTAGTCGATCTTTCAAAAGACGATTATCATTTGGTGTTAACCTCGTGCTTGCTGCTCTCATACCTAGTCGCGCCTCTCATTTCCGATATGGCGGTGTCAGCAATCACTTGTCGAGTCCTTCACCTTCATTCTTGAATTTCACCGCTGCCTTAGTTCAATCCCTTCCATTCTTTTGTATCGGCATTCTTCTTGCTAGATAACCTTATAGGATATTGCATTTTGTTGTGTCGGGTAAAACAGTTTGTGGCTTCAATCTTTCGGAATATGGTTGTTAGCTCCTGAAGTCACCGACACCATCTCTCTTGTCTGGAAGTTACGGTGGCTTGCAGCTAAACCAAGAAAAGAGTTTGGAACTATCCGAGGATTGGAATCTTCATTTCAGGCAAGTAATGCATATAATTCTTCAGTATATTACAACGATGATTCCATTCCTTGTTGAACATCCTTTATAGAGGAAAATAAAATCATTAATCTTTCTCATCTTGCTGTATGATAAATGGAAATGAATCTTTTAATATCATCAGGATTGGATTCAAAAAGGATCTTTGTAAAAGGAGAACTGAACCCCATTCTATTCTTGCAATCGAATATATCTTTGTCCTTGTTATGCTTCTGAGCAAGAATTCTTTTGAGCTATTGAAAATTTCTTGAAAGACATGCTCTGCCTGATTAAGCCGAATATTATTCCTAGCTTCTCTCTAATCTTGAAGTTGGTCAAGTGCATGTAATTGCTCAACTGGGTCTTTAAAGGGGTATATAGATATGTGGGTCTTGAAGATCTTCAATGCCATATGGATCTCTTTCTTTATGTTTAAACTTTATGGAGAAGTTATATCCCTGAATTAAAAGGTAATGATAATCAGACCTGTCACTGAGAATTAGACCAAGAACTAAGGTTAACCTAAGCTGAGAATAGTTAAAGTGTTTCTCTCTTGATGCAAGCAAGGTTATGCTTAAGTTTTCCAGAAAAGAAAACTTGGTCTAAGCCTTGTAAACCTTTTCTCATCTTTGAAATTTTGGAATAACTATATCCGATTGGAAACTCATGTTGAAGATGAATCTTTGAAAATAAAAATTATAAAAGAAAGAAAAATATTAAATGCCGAGCAAGGGTGGCTGACGGCACATGAGTGCTAATAATGATATAAAAATCCTTGGCCAAGGTATGACGCTAGTTAGGCATTGGTCAGCTATCATGAAACAGATATACTTCTGGTCAAAATGATCTTTCTGGTTAGGAGGAACCTACAGAAGAGGGATTGACCAGGGGTATAGGTTCATGACACCAGGCTCAGAATGGCATGATGATAATTTGATCCTTGTTGGTTACCCTCATGAAGGGACAGGTTTCTTCAGTAGAAGAAACACGGGAGACCAGTAAGTCTTCGGTTGGGTGGTAAAAGCCCTTGATGATGTTTCCCTTTCTCTCAATGATAAGACCGTTCAAGTAAATCAGCATGTTGACGACGTCACATTGTACTCTCCTTCTCTCTCTCGTAATTCAAGGTGCACGTTTTTGTCAATTTAAGATTATTTGCAATGCTGCAATAAATTGTAGTTACTTTTGTTAAAAATTCATATGTAGAAATTGTAGTTGAATAGTTAGACAGTTATTTGACTCATTCAACAGAACTGAAAGATTCGAAATCAATTAATGACTATAAGAAGTTATTTCTTGCCTTAGTTAGTTAATTTGTTAAATAGATAATTCGTTAGTTACTTGTCAGATGAAATGTGGCAGTTAGCCTTTCCATTTCTTAAACCCTAGGATGACAGTTATATTTATTGCTCTTACATTAGGGAAGCAAAGAAAAGTTGGTTATTGTTCTTTTGAATTTTCAGTTATAATAAATCGGTTAGTTGCTCCTTTCAGGTTAAATGAAAATTCAAAAAGTTAGTTCAATTTAATATGATGTGTTTATTTAAATTGAATTTCTTTTCCGTTCAAATTACAAAGGAAACCCAGTGTGAAAGCAAATTAGTTAAACTTCAGCTGATTTTGGAAGTTGGTCTGCTGGAAATGGAAGTATTGGCTCCGCAACTGGAAGTACTGGCTCTCTCTCAACCTGTTTCCTCTTGGTGATGCTCTTCCCTTTTGAATTCACCCCAATCTTAACCCCTTCAGGCGGCTTCAAGATAACCTTAACTCGAGGCTTCGCCCTAGAAGTAGAAGGCAAAGAAGAAATCACCATTGCTAGAGGCTCTGCAACTAGAATCACCCTTCGCTTCCGCTTGCTCTCAAGGACGTACATGCTCGTTTTAATAACTAACCTAGACAAGTCCTTTACTGAAGTATTCACTGGGACATACCAATCAGGTTGGCGAAGTGGCTAGCGAGCAACCTGGTCTTTAATGAATGAAGTGAGAAGTATCTCGCCATCATCATCAGACAAACCCTCCACATCCTCTAACAAGAAATCAAAAATCTGTGGAATTGTAAGCCTACAATAATGACGTCGACGCACCTCAAAGTCATCCTCACAGTTGACCCAGAAGTCCTCAATCGTTGCCAAATGTGAAATGTTTCGCTCCAACCTTGCTGAATAATGACCCAATGGATCATAGGTACGCCTTTGAGGAAAACACTCGAGCCGGAGTTTCTCTAACTCGTTCACCATTAGCTTGCAATCGAGAACTGTCTTGCATTTGTAAATACCCAATCCAAAAGGAAAGGTGAAAGCTGGCTTGTGTCAATTGCGAAAGAAAGTGTGAACCTCATGCGCCTATCTCATAAACTCCATGAAAAGAACCTTGTCCGATGGATACCTCAGTAGCATCAGAGGCTCTCCTATATATCCATACACCCAGATATATGTGAAAGTAGGGAATTGGATGAACCAATCCGCCCAACTCTCCATTGCTGACTGTACCTCTGAAGAAATTCTAGCATGCATCTCGTTGTCTAAATCTCTGACTGTCCTCATAAGAAAGTGATCATTCACCACTCTAAAGTCCTGTTCAGCTTCCGAAAACTCCAACTGAGAGTAGTATTCATGTACTCGCTGAACGCCCAAAATTCCATTGGTCTTCAATAGTCTAAAGCTGCCTTGAAATGCAACCAAGTAAACTAGAAAGGTCACCATGTGGAATTCGTGCATCTTAAGGAACTCTGTAATCTGTTGGTGAAGACACTCACTGATAAACATTGCCCAATCAAAAGTCTCTTTCTTATCAATAACTCGAGAGATGAGGTAGAACATCCATCGTCAGAAAACGCTTGCATCTTCTTGACCTGCTAACCGGTTGAGTAAAGTTATCAAAATGGCGATCTCATCCTTGAACTCACCACGCCCAATTTTCTTTGGCATGTTGGTTTTCTGAGCTTTTAACCATCGCTGAGCTACTTTCTTTTGTGATCTGTCTTTGTCCTCCTCCCATTTTCTGTCACAATCTGGAATGGATACTGCAAAATGATCTGAGCATGAAGGAATAGAAAAGCATTTTTCTACATCCCTCGGTTTAAGCTACAAACGACCCTTTCATCCATCGACCTGATTTGTCTGGTAGACGAGTCATAATGCTTGACACAAGCAAGTACGAACTCGAGGTCAAAGATTGAGATGGGAATGGATGCCGCTGCAAGTATCCCTGAACACTCGAGGTTTTTGATTGTAGTACTGCTGATACCCTCCAATGTATTTAGATTGATGACGGGACAAACATGACTCAAGTCAGTATCAGTAGTTTTCAGAAAATTATGAAGAAAGACCTGTTTGGCCTTATAATCTATGGGATTGTACTGCATTCTAAAAAACTAGATTATTGACTGTAAAGTCAGGTATGTTCAGATAACTTTGGAAAAGGCTGAAAAAGCTCAAGGATAGGCTAAAAATAGCAGGTGGAAGTGAATTTTTTCAGAAAAATTCTGAGATATGGGTTTTGTGCAGAATTAAACTCTAATACAACCGACAACGTCAAAATTGCGAAAAAATGTGATTTAGGCTTGCATGCAAAAGGTTTTCGGTTGAGATTTGAATTGGTAGTTAGGGGCAATTTTTCCTATGAAAATCTAGAACATGGGTTTTGTGTAGAATTGAATTCTAAGACAACCCAAATTGACAGCTTTGCGAAAAAATGTGTTTTAGGCCCACATATAAAGAAAATTATGGAAAAAAGCACAGTGATCTAGAATAGAGGCAGCGAGGCAATATTCACAAAATAATCTAAGACATGGGTATTGTCGTTGATGCTGAAATACTCGAACCAGATGATGCTTTTCTGAAAATTTTGTCGTTTTTTTAGACATGCGAAGAATACCTAAGATGAGAATAGAGGAAAATAAGACAGAAAAATAGAAGTTTTTTATTTGTTTGTTTTCTCTCTTCTTCTATAGAAATTCGCCTATGCTTGAAGTAGAACTAATGAAACCTGCACGCAAATGGAAAACGAAGTCTGAAATATTCTTCTCCCGAACACTCTGAATCTGTAGCTACGAAGAACACTGAAATCTGACACCTATAGCACCTTCAGATCACTTTCACGCTCAAGAAAAGACGTTTTTTGTCAACTTAGATGAAGAATAATGGACGCCATAAGCAAAATATATAAGAAAATATCTTCTAAGGCATGTGAAATGCATGCCATGTCTTGGAAAATGCGCTTGGAGTCTATCTGAGCCTTCAAAACCCACGCATGGCCTATAATTGGCTTCAAAATTAATTAACAGAAAGAACAAACCCTAATTAGGGCGCCACTTTGAGAAGTTCAATTAACTGTGCATGCAAACTAATTTTAGCCAGTTACAGACTAAAATAGGTTCTAGAAGAAGTCAACTTGGAAAGAGCTGAACTGAAGATCAATTTTCAATTAACTGCTTCACCTCTCATGCGCACTTCTATTCTTGGGTTCAAAATTCACTTTGACTTTAGGCAACTTTTCCATGACATTTTTTTGAAAATTTGAGTTTTAAAACCTCACCGGAGCTCACGTTTGACCACCGATTCTAATTGACTGTCATGTTCGATCAACTGGATGACAGTTTCGTTGAAGAGCAGGATCAAATTTGACAAAAAGACTCCCTGAGGTGACAACCCATAATTCATCAATCTAAGGCCTCGATTAGATGGGCGCCCCGACCTCAGACTTAACCATTTTCAAGCATTTTCCATCATTTCCACTGAGAATTTGACCTTATTTCACTTAACGTTTTTCAATGTTCAGCAAAACTTTAAAGTTAGCTGACTGGCTCATTGCGGAGCAGACTGAATTCTAAGCAAGAGCACTTCGCGTAAAAACATCATTTGACCTTTCTAAAACATGGGCGCCCCTAGCCTCCAGGGGCGCTTTTCCCTACCAGTGTTAGCCATTTTCACAAGTGGCTAAAATCCACTAATCTTCTGGTTGCAGGCTGCTAAGACATCCTCTAACCCGGCCGAAACAGGCAACGGAAAGCTGAAGCTGACACGGACAGGACGAACATCTGAAATCATCAAACAAACTGAATTCAAGGCACCAAAACCTTGGGCATCCCTGGCCTCCAGGGGCGCTTTTGACTTTTCTGGACAATTCTGATCAAGTCTGGAACCTCAAGTTTGACCTTTGACCACGGCAACATGGCAACTCTGATTCACCTGCTGACAAATGCGTTGTGGAGCTGGATCAAGATGGAAACAAACCTCCTAAGGTGTCACTTAATCAGAAAACTTCATTTGAAGCTCCAAAAAGATGGGCGCCCTGTTGGTGTGCGTTTTAATACCCACCGAACACAGAATAAAATGCCCAAAGACACTCTATCCTCTCTTGAAAAATCACCACGTATGCCAAGATTGCGAGAAGATCATATGGTGATTCCAAGGTTTCTTTTGTCAGGTCTTGACATGTGGATAAGATCAGTGGGCGTTGTGATTTGCTGGTAATCACAAGGGGACTTACATTAGAATTTATTTGCAAGCTAAGGACTTAGATGGTTTTGACATTGAAGGCTCTTTCTTTTTGGGTTTTCTCAATTTTAGGATTTCCAAAAAAAATGTAAAAATAGATAAGGGTTTAGGAGTGCTAATCTAATCCTAAGAATTCAAGAGACGGCGATGATTGGGTGAAACAAGGAACCACACTTTGTTTCGCCTCCTTGGAACAACTACGCAAAGTGGGTGCAATCTTCTAGGGGTGTGATTATGATTTTCATGTCCAGAATAAGACTAAAGTTAAGCATCCACAATTTAAGAACTCGGGCTAACTTTAGCATTGGATACAAATCATCTATCCAAAGAAAGTATGAGCTAGATTTCACCAATCACCACTATCAGATCTATCATTCATTTAACAAACATTCAAATAAAATTCTACTCTAATTCCAATATAAGTGTTGAAGGAGATATGTAACCTTGCACACCACTTGAAAATAAAAGTGATTCAAAGCAAATCATGCATAAGAGCTTTTATTAACGGAAATGGTCTAACGCAACAATTTCATATTACTCACTTCACAATTTACAAATGAGGGGCGAGCTCAATTTATAGGCTCCCCGATTACAATTCAATGGCTAAGATTGATTTAGGATCAACGGTCGAGATTACAAAATAAAACCCTAATTAGGGTTTGTCATAATTAACTACCTCTCGACCAATGAGAAAATTACATTTTGGGACACTTGTCCTTCTTGCTAAATATAAACCAATTCCATGAATAAGTAAAGTTCATTGAACCTAGACATGTTGACTTGGAACAATTTGATTGGTTTCGAAGATGACGAGGTGCCACCTCAACGTGCTGGATGTCCTCCTTGGTCTTCTTGTTCTTTTCCCATAGATTTATCTTCCTTTGCCGATGACTTTGTCCTTTGTGTTTATTCCTTCCTAGCTGTGATCTTGGATTTCCTTCGGGATTTTGATTTCTTCTTCTCACTTGCATCAAAATCTGGAAGTCTTCCCTTGGAGCAATTATTGAACTTTTCCTTCCTGATTGCTTTGAAATTCCTTCAAGTGCCTTGAATTTGGAGAAGAGCTCTCCTGTGCTTTTGCCAAAATGGAGGAAATTGGAACTTTCTTTGTAATTATTTCCCATACTTAGCCAAATTTTGGCTATTCAACTTCATTCTGTAATGCCTTCATGTGGACCATTCAACGCTTAGCCAAGATTTTGGCCATCTCTATGCTCGAATGAAGTTTGCCTGTGGATTTGTCTTCAATTCTGAGTTTGGCTTGCGTCAAGTAGGGCAGACTTCATCCTTGGGAAAGAATTTTATTTATTTCCTCTTTATTCCTCTTCATTTTTCCCGTTTTCTTTCCGACACTTAGTCAAAATTTGATACTTTTATTGTAGGAAAATTCCACACTTAGCCAATTTTATGAGTTTTCCTTGGCAGACTTCATAATTGTTACTCATTTGTTAAGGCGGAGTTTGTCCTCCTTATGCTATTCCCATCTTGCTCTCGGGCAGACTTCATCTTCTCTTGGACAAGGCGGACTTTGAAGCTGGCTAGACAAGAAGCACTTTCCTCTAAGAGTACTTGATCCTATGGCTGGACATCTTCATGGCGGACTTCACCAATGCTTGGACATGCTTCCCTGTTGGAAGGCGGACTTTGCCTTGTGCCTGCCATTGCTTTGGGTGAACTTTGCCAATGCTTAGACACTTCCTTTCCTGTGGCGTACTTTATACTTAACCAAACATCCGACTTAGTCAAAATTTTCAAATTTTCTCTCTCCTTCTAGGTTGGACGGACTTGGAGGTTTCTCTGCCATTTTGCATTTATGTCCATGCCTTAGAAATTTATTTCATGTTGAGTTGGGCGGACTTCGTGTTTGCCTTGCCATACACTCTTCCTTCCATGCCAAAGAATTTTATTCCGTCATGCCGAGGAGTGAATTTCATGCTAGCTTGATCCCCTCTCTCTCTAGGCATATTTTTTATCGATGCCTTAGAAAAATTTCCTCTCCCAAAGTTGGGCGAACTTCAGCCTCTCCTTGACATTGGCGCACTTTAGCCTTGCCTTGTCCAAGGGCGGACTGGGACATCTTCAATTTAGCCTTGGCGAACTTCATGATTGGTTGGCCATGTTGGGCGGAGCTGCTCATTGCTTAGAGAATTTTCTTGACACTTAACCAAATTTTGAAAATTTATTCTCAACACTTAGCCAATTTTCGAAGTTTTTTCTCCCCAAGGTATCAACACTTAGCCAATTTTTTGAGTTTTTCTTGGCGGACTTCCTGCTTGGCTGGACATACTTGGGCGAACTTCCTGCTTGGCCGAACAGTTTTTTCTTTGTGCTGGGCGGACTTCATCATGTTCATGCCATTTTTTTTTCCTTGCATGTTGCTGGGCGGACTTGCTAGCCTTCTTGCCATTGACATTTTTGGGCGGACTTTGACCTCACCTTGCCAAGGGCGGACTTCAGCCTTCTTGTGCCATGGGCGGACTTCAGCCTTGGCTCGCCATCCACTTCCTCCTTCCTTGGGCGGACTTGGCTCTCCTTGTGCCATGGCGGACTTCAGCCTTGGCTTGCCAATGCCTACCTTTGGCATGCCAAAGGTAGGGCGGACTTCATGTCTTGTCTGCCATTCTTTCCTCATGGGCGCCCTTCATCAAACTTAGCCATTTTCACCAAAATTTTGCTATTTTACCTTGATTTTCATGATTTCTAGAGGCGTGTTGACTTCATGCTCTATGGGATCCCAAAATAGAAACTTTCCAAAAATAGAAACTTTCTAAAAATAGAAAAAGCAAAAAGCATCCCTAAAAAATAGGAACTCCAGAATGGCCTAAAAATGCCAAAAATCAAAAAAGCAAAAAGCAAAAATGCAAAATCCCTAAAAAATAGGAAGTGTCAGAATTGACTCAAAGCAATGGCGTTCCTTGCCTACCAGTCCTTCTAAGTACTTCCATGACATCTAAGCACTGATATGGGCTCGAATTCTCTACTTGGCTCAGATGATTTCTACAAAACTCTAACTCCTCATTGTAAATAAATGGTGATAAGCAATTGCGCTGCCAAGGCAAAAAGCGAAAAAGCAAAAAGAAGGGGGTCCCCATTTGCAATGGGGCGATGTGTGAAATAGGTCACAACACGCCCCTGGCTGAGAGGCACGCTTTTTCACTCCAAACTTAGTCATTTTCAATTTCCCTCGTTTTGCATTCAATCACCAGTTTCAAGTGATATACTGATCCGTCGGACTGGCTTGCTGGCTCATAGCCAAGCTAACAGGAATCCGGAGAAGACATCTTGGAAGAGACAAGTCACAAAAAGTTGATCTAGGCCTCCAGAATGAAGGGTGCCCCTAGCTCAGAGTTGCGCTTTTTATTCTAGAGTTAGCCATTTTTACAGCATCTTCACCTCGTCGAAAAACCCCTCTGAGACGAAGTAACTTTTCGGACAAAACTTGCCATAGAAACATCACCAAAGCGTTTTGAGCTTAGCTTTCGACACCTAGCACCTGGCCATCTGCCATTGATGAGTTTAGAAAACCTTACTTTTCACTTTAAAAAACGAAAACTACCCACCAAGCTTAAACTGAGTTTTAATTGAATCCGACTTCACCATTGTGATCGTTAAGCAAAATAAACCAATCAAAACAAATTTCAGACAATTCTAACAAGTTTCAATTTTTAGGGTTTTTGACCTAAAAATAGGGTCCAAAAACCCTAATTTTCAAATTTTTCCAGTATCTCCGTAGCATCATACTGAATCAAAGCCCATACTTGAATTGCCCAAAAACTATGTTTTGACATCATTTTAACAAGGTTTAGACCATTTTAAGCAAAATGCCTTAATGAAGCAAAAAATTTGGTTTGGGTACAACAACATTGAATTACAAGGTCCTCAAGATTTTATCCTATTTTGCCAATTCTTTGGCATCTACCCTCATATATGTGGTGTGGTTCGATGCAGCTAAAAAGTGCATGAAACATTTAAAAAACTATGGGTTCATCCCAAACGAACCATTCAAAACCATGCCGAACTTGCAACAAACCCATCCAGCTTTTGCTTTTACTTTTTAAAATTTCAAATTTGACTTTGACTATGAAAAACCAAAATGAATCCCTAATCTCAAAAGTGCCATCTAAACCATTTAAAACACTAAAACAAACTCATTTCACCTCATTTTGATTACAAAGGACAAAACCATTCCTTTTTGCTTAACTTTCATTCTTGCTTGTCATTACACAACGAGAGCTAAAGATCAATCATCAAAGGTTCAAAAGAGGTTGCATTGGTATTCCAATCCCATGTGCGAGAATCCATTAGCTACCAAGAAGATCATAGAAGAAGATTTTTGAAAAGAGGTTAAAAAAAAATTCTACATTTTTGTTTTACAAACAAACTCTATATTCTTGTTTTCAACTTCTTGTTCCTTTCATTCTTCTATGAATGTATTATTGTTCTTAAAACATTTAAAAAGTTCGGTTTTATATAAATATTTATGTTTTCATTTGTTTCAAATTTGTTTTTACAAAACTTGTTGCCATAGGAATTACGATGGCAGCTAATTCTAGCTCTATGGGCTGATCCTACTTCAAAATAGACCCATATTCTCCTCTTTGAAAGTATGTTGATATGATACAATTGGTTCCCAAGAGTAGAGGATGTATTTGGATTTGTAAAAGGTATGGTGTCAAGTATTCAAGCTCATATAGTCGAGTGAAAACCCATTTGTGTGGCATTTCTTGTCATGTCCCCATCACTTGATTAGGAGCCATTTTAAATGAAGCGGAAAAATAGTGTTTCTCAACACTTCTGAATTTATTCAAATAAATAAATAAAATCAAATAATAATAATTAAATTCAAAATATAATATTAAATAATAAATAATAATATTAAATTTAAATCATTCAGAAATAATATTTAAATTTAATATTTATTATTTGGCCGACCTTGTTGTTGGCACGTCAATTTAATATTTGAATTTTGTCTTGATATGGCCAACCACCTTTGGGAGGCACCTTCGATCCCTTTATATGTCGGTTGCTAGTTTTGGGAGAAATCATCGAATGGAATAAAGACAAGTGATTCGGCCGCATAGCATGTCCATCCTGGTAGTATGAAAACCCTAACCAGTGGTTCCTTGTCTTTATTCTCTCATCCACCATATTTTAATGTTCTGAGTTCGCTGGTTACAGGTTTGTGGAGTCGACATCAACTATTGGGGTGGGCGATCAGAGCCAAGTTGTGTCGAAGCCACAGGCTCTGGCTAATCTCACATCGCTAGACCATATCCGAAAGGACGAACATACACACTCTGGCAATATTGGACGCACAAGCACAACTCAAGCAATCATTACCAAGAGCGCTAGCTGGACTTTCGCCTCTTGTCTGACTTTAGACATTATCAGTAAATCACATCACAAGTGTCATTTTCAAGAGCACTCACCAGATCTCAATCTTGCAATGTATACCTATGTATTCATGTCGTGACGATTCTGTAGAGCTAGCACTTCTTTTTGCAGAGTTGCGTGCTATCTTTCGATCTCACTCTGAATGCTCATGCTGTAGCCGATCCTATTCAAGGAGATCATTTGGCGTCTTGAATCTCTGTTGTATGCTCACGATTTTCTATAGCACGATCTCGTCATTTCCTGTCCCGTAATTGCTATAGCATGTAACTGCAATTCATATCATATCTGTAATTTCTGAGAATATTATCTATTGCGATTTGGATGTTTTGTATGTGCTTGATCTCAGTGTTTTTTTTTTGCACCACTGAATTCTATCGTGAATCACTTTACAACAGTTTGAGAATCTAATATATGATTTGAATAGAAATTGGACGAAGGATCATTACAGTGGTATTAGAGCGTTGGATTTTGCCAGCCTGTGGGTAACTTTCGATTGATGCCATTGAGCCAGCGAGATTTAAGAGCCATCGAGAGAGAGGAGAAAACTTGAAGCATCTACTCAAGACAGTAACAAGGGAATAGGAGGCAAAGGTAAGGAGGATCAGATCAAAGCTTTCATTGAGAAACAGGATCAGACGAACCAAACGTTGTTGCAAACGCTACAGTCCCTTACTGTTGCAATGAACAACATCAAAACTAGATCCCATAATGTTGAAGAAGGCCATCCGGAACGCTCGAGAGAGGGAGATCATAGCAAGACCTCAAAAGGATCTACTCACAAACCCTCTCAGCGCAAGTTCTTGCCTAAGACAGAGGCACATCATGAAGAAGAAAATCAGCCTAGTTATGGCAGCATTGTGCAGGATTACATGAATCTGGACGTGAATGCTCAAGCTGCAATTCCCTTTGAGCAGTTCTACAATGCTAGAAGAAGTGATGGGAGACAATGGCGGCAACGAGGGAATAAAGATCTTCAACACAAAGTCAGCAAACTGTCACTCCCTACATTTGATGGTGCAAGAACAGTGATTGCACACACATGGATACAAAAATTGGATACATATTTTTCTCTCAGCCCATGACCGAAGATGAAGCGATCAAATTTGCCATTCTACACTTGGAAGGTTTGGCTCACGAATTGTGGCACCATGGTATCGTGACTCATGGGTTTGGGCTTGTGACTACATATGCAGATTTCACACAAAAACTGATGGAAAGGTTTGACAGGAAGGACCCCAAAGTATACTTCCAGGAGTTGACAAGATTAAAATAGTTGGGCACCATGGAGGAGTATGTTTCAGAATTCCAAAGGCTTGCTGTGATGGTACCGGATGTTTCAGACAAGAGACTTATGTTCTTTTTCATCGAAGGCCTATCAGACTCCTTTCATGGCTTGGTAAAGGCTTTGGAGCCAGCAACATTGGAAGAGGCTATTTGAAGAGCTTTGAACCTTGAGGACTCCACCAAGAACAAGCCTATGATCAAGAATGTGTCAATGGAACAACCAAAGAAGCCATCGCATGTGATTACTCCTCAACCACCGCAACCCTCAGAGATGTCCAGAAATGAGCTTCGAAGAAGGGGATTGTGCTATCATTAAGGGACCTTAGGTAGATGGTCACAGGTGTAGGGGCAAAGGACAAATCCACTATATTGAGGTTCCCCTCGACAATGAGGCTGAAGAAGAGGGAGGTAAATTCTTCTTTGATGAGGAGGTGCAAGTCAAGGCATTGGTTGGAGGACATTCGGGAGGCACTTTCGCATCACTTTCAGGAACACCGAGGTATCACTCTCTTCGCATTAGAGGAGACCTATACGAACAAAGGGTCACGATATTAGTTGATAGTGGAGCCACCCATAATTTCATTGATGAAGGGTTAGTAGCTAAATTGAGTCTAAGAGCAAAAGATTTTGAAGGATTTGATGTGCCAGTCGTAGATGGATACACTATTCCATGCAAACGTCGGATCCGACAAATGGAGCTGACTATAGGAGGACACAAGATGCGAGATGATTTCTACATAGTTGGCATTGGTGAGATAGAGGTGGTCTTGGGAATACAATGGCTGCACTCGCTTGGGGAGTACACAACAAATTACCAGACTCTCGAGTTGAAGTTCAAAGTGGATGGAAAGAAATCATTCTTCGAGGATTGTCCAAGACGAGCCCTAAGAGTGTGTCGACCCAGGCTCCAGAGAAACCAAAGGCAGAAACGAAGACATGCAAAAATCCAGATCTTAAGTTGCTTGAGGGCAAGCAACATTCGAGCAGGGCGGACTGTCATGTCCCCATCACCTGATGAGGACCCATTTTAAATGAAGGCGGAAAAATAGTGTTTCTCAACACTTCTGAATTTATTGAAATAAATAAATAATATTAAATAATAAATAATAATATTAAATTTAAATCATTCAGAAATAATATTTCAATTTAATATTTATTATCTAGCCGACCTTCTTGTCGTTGGCGCGTCAATTTAATATTTGAGTTTTGTCTTGATCTGGCCGACCACCTTTGGGAGGCTCCTTCGATCCCTTTATATGTCGGTTGTTGGCTTTGGGAGGGATCATCGAATGGAATAAAGACAAGTGATTTGGCCGTGTGGCGTGTTCATCCTGGTAGGAGGAAAACCCTGACCAATGGTTCCTTGTCTTTATTCTCTCATCCGCCATATTGTAATGTTCTGAGTTCGCTGGTTACAGGTTTGTGGAGTCAACATCAACTACTGGGGTGGGTGATCAGAGTCGAGTTGTGGCGGATCCACAGGCTCTCGCTAATCTCACATTGCTAGACCATATCCGGAAGGACGAACATACACACTCGGGCAATATTGGACGCACAAGCACAACTCAAGCAATCATTACCGGGAGCGCTAGCTGGACTTCTGCCTCTTGTCTGGCTTTAGACATCATCAGCAAATCACATCCACGAGTGTCATTTTCAAGAGCGCTCACCAGATCTCAATCTTGCCATGTATACCTGTGTATTCATGCCGTGACGATTCTGTAGAGCCGGCACTTCTTTCTACAAAGCTGCGTGCTATCTTTCGATCTCACTCTGGATGCTCATGTTGTAGCCGATCCTATTCAAGGAGAGCATTTGGCGTCTTGAATCTCTGCTGTATGCTCACGATTTTTTGTAGCAAGATCTCGTGATTTCCTGTCCCGTAATTGCTATAGCATGTAACTGCGATTCATATCAGATTTATAATTTCTGAGAATATTATCTATTGCGATTTGGATGTTCTATATGTGCTTGATCTCAGTGTTTTTTTTGGCACCACTGAATACTATCTTGAATCACTTACAACAGTTTGAGAATCTAATATATGATCTAAATAGAAATTGGACGAAGGATCATTACATTTCTAAACAAAGCATCAAAGATTTCACTAGAAAGATTGGTGTGCCTTTTCCATCAGTACAAGCGATATTATACACTAATAAGAGCAAGTAGATGAAGTAGCAGACTGTGCAGCAAATCATCTTTTAGAAAAAATATGTTAAGAAATGAAGCCCCTTATACCCCCATCTAATCCTAGTGTTATAGTAGAGCGCCACCCATTTTTTACCACCCCTCAAGAACAAACCCTTACAAATAAGAGACCAAAGGGACCTTTGGAAATGGCATTTCAAAATGAATCTCAAGAGATTGTCGATCAACACATAGCAAAATGTATCTATGCAAATAGGTTGGCTTTCAATGTTGTTCACCCACCATATTGGCAAGAAACAATGACAAAAAGTAATGAGGCTCCAAAAGGGTACAAGAGCCTAGGTTATCAGGTTTGTGGTACCGTATTGGAAAAGGAGGTCAAGTCTATAAAAGTCAGCACAGATAGATGAGGATGCTACACAGACAGGGCTGGTTGGTATTGGTTAGATGAGCTTGAGCATTTGGGGTCCTCGTCCGACGGTTCCAGTGATGAGGAGATTGGCATGGAGCTTGGAGTTGGAGATGATTAGATCAATAGAGGCATTAGCCATTAGGCCATTAGCTATTTAGTATTTACTATTTTGTTTTTGAAGTTTGAAGTTTGAACACTGTTGTGTTGATAACTTGATACTTGATTGTAATTATGAATCATGACCATGAAATTTTGAAATTCAAATTATGAATATGAAACAGCTAGTTCTCATTCCAATCACAATGTCTATTAAGTTACAAGTATATTTTCATTGTTTCAATGTTCCTTAGGCTTTTACAATTATACATCTTTTTATAACTAATTTTTCAAGTACTATATGTATTTCAGCGCACCGCTCCCCCCCCGCCGTCCCCCTGCCGTCCCCAAACTTAAGCCCCCCCGCCCCCGCGCCCCCCAAACCCGTCCCCTGCCGTCCCCCCGTCCTCGTTCCCGTCCCCATCCCCAAAACTCGGTGTAACTATGATAAAAGATTTATTTAAGCCCATAGGGAATTTGTGGGCCGACACAAGAGTGTCCATCATCTCCCATTGATGGAAGGATATTAAAATTCAGCCCTTAATGATGTGATTGAAATACCCCTTCAAGGACAATGTTTTCGAGAGTTGTGGATTGTGAGAAGGTAAATGATAGCCAATTTATTTGTAACATTCTCGTCATTGCCATTGAGGAATGTGTCCTCATAATGTTATTCAAGCCATAGCAATCAACACAAAGAATTGTAGAGTTGTTGGTTTGTTGGTTGAGAAACATTACTCACACATCTTTTGAACACTTTGTGTTGTCCACTCCCTCAACCTTATGCTACAAAAGATTGGCAACAAAATTGATTAGATCAAAAAATTGTATGCAAGGATTGAAGAGATCTAAATGTTCATTACCAACCACCACATGTTTGAAGAATATTAATATCACTTTCAAAATTGGAGCTGCTGAACGAAAGTGAAACAATATAAAAAATTATGTTTCACTTTAGTTACTTAGAAAGTTATTCTTTAAAACTTAATTTGATTATGTTTTCTTATTTGAAGTTTGTTTTTTAATTATTTTGTTTCTATTTTTGAATGTGTTGGGTCAATGGAGGCAATCCAACACTAAGAGAACAACAAATATCAAGCGGATGATCCTAGATGACTCTTGGCGGGATCATGTGGAATATCTCCTAGGTTCATTGAGCCCATTTTGAGTATGATTTATCATATGAACATGGACAAGCCTTGCTTGGAATAGATATATGATGGCATCAACTCAATGATTGAGAAGATGAAAACCATCATAAATGAGAGCAAGATCATAAAGAAACTTTATTCGAACAAGTGTACAAAATTATTGAAGAGAGATGGGACACAATGACCACCCTACTACATATTCTTGCCTTCGCACCAAATCCAAAATACTATAGTTCTAATGTTCTTTCTATGCCAACAAGGATTGCCTCATATATATTATTTGAAGTTATCAAAAGGTACAAGGCAGCATTTTGTAGAATCCTCCCTAATCCTGATTTACAAATGTAGTCACAAGTGAGTTCGCTGTACACTCCAATGGTCAAAGCATTGAACATCTTCATGACAAGTTCAAAACAATGCTCATAGATGGTGGTACTTCCATGGCCAACAATTCCAACACCTTCAACTCTTGCGATCAAAGTTTCATAGTTTTCTTTTTTTTATCTTTTAAAGTTTCATTTATATTTTTTTTAATTTTCTTTTTTATAAGTATAGCTCTATCTCTCTATTTTGTCTGAATGTGTTGCTAGTTCATCTACATTTGAGAGGAAGTGGAGCACATACTCTTTCATCCACCTAGTAAAGCACACCCGATTGCATTCAAAAAAGGTAAAGGTCTTAATGTACATGCATTCCAATTTCATACCTCCTTTCACACAAACAACATGGCTAGAACTAAGGAAGGGTACATGAGGTTGTGGGATATGGAACTAGAGAATACTGACTTGAATGCCAACATGATGCGTTTGAAGAGCCAGATAACATGCACACTTTTAGTGCAAGTGCAAGTGGCACTGCTTGTGGTTCTTCAATTGTTCCTACATTACCCAATGTCAATGATGAGGATGATAATGCTATAGAAAACCCATATGATGCTGAAACTTGATTGTTGAACTTGAAGTTTGAACAAGGAATATTTTATAATATCTAACATTCATGTTTTAAATGACATTTTTCAAGTTTATGGTGATCTTGTTTATTATATGATGCTATGTTGTATGCTAAACTTAATTCCTGCTTTTAGGCTACAAATTTATATATGAGATTTTTACATGTTTTTTGTACAAACAAAGACAACCCCCAAAACAATTTACCGGATCCACACACTGAATCCAATCCAGAACCGGCAATTTAGATTTTATCTAATCACTAGGCTTTTACAAAATTTGGAACAACTGGGCTTTACATTGTCACCATTATTACTCTCGGGTGACTAGATCATGGCCTTCGTATAGCTAGAGCTTTCTCAAATGGATTCTTATTGAAGCAGGTCTCAAGTGGTCTTCCTCTTTTTGTGTGTCACCTGGTATGACTTTTTGTCCCTACATTGGCTGATTCTTGGGATTAAGTCTTGGCATTTTTCCTTATTTGCAATCCTTTATCTCTTGCTTCTTGTCTTTTATTGTTTGGTTGTGCCTTGAAGGAGATCTCTTTGCATATAAGATGAGGATGAGAAGTACTTCTTTTCTGGACCAGTCTCACCTCTTTATTTGCTGTATTTTCCCCACAGTAACCCAATGGCTATTTCCCTGTTTCAATCTTCCCTACACCCAAAGCAGCAAAGGGATTTGCTACTGGGATCTAATTTGTTGGAGTGTTTTCATCTTTTCCTATCCCATAATTTGTTCCACTGAACATATTTTCTGATATTGTTGTTGAATGTGTTGTTTGTAGGTGCTGGGGTTTGCAAATCCTTCACTAGGTTTGGATCTTGCTTTCAGCTCATCCCAGGTGGATTTAAGTCCGCATAACTTTCTTGAAGTGGGCAAACTCTTGCCGGATGTCCATGTTCAGTAACAGAGAGGAATATTTTCATAATTCAGTGATTGTTCCTGTTGTATTCCATCTGGATCTAGGAAAAGCCTATCATGAAGAGCCTTATCAAGACCTTGATTTACACAGATTCTCACAGTTTATAATTCCTAGGTTGCCAGTTCTCTCAGAGGCCATGAAATATGCTCTTATGGCATATAGAATCAGACATCCAAAAGTATATCCATACAGACAATGAGGTTGTAAATTAAGGATGTATGGTCAATACCTGATAGCTGCCAACATACAATAACAATGCAAGAACTGCCACAACAGATGCACCACTGAGAAAGTTGTAGTAAGCTGCAAGCAGGAATAATGATACCGTCTGCACAATTAAAAAAAATATCAACTTAATATTTTCAGCTAAACCTTCGAACAAGTAAACATAAGGAGAACCTCACATGGTTAAATATCAAAATTCATAGATTAAATGCTTGGCTAAAGTAAAACATGAAATAGAACTTAATAGTTGCTTGAGTAAAACATCCAAGCAGATCATAAATCTCAACTAAACAACTGACACAATCCATTTCAGTTTCTTCCTTCAGTAATCTATTACCCTGCTTCATATAATTCTCAGTATCAACAATATTTTGAAAATAATAATTCTCTATATCACTTTTAATAAAATTCTAGTTATATTTTCACCAAATAATGCATAAAGTGTCTTACAATTCCACTTATGCCTCCAATCAGCAAAGGTCTCCTACCAAGCTGGTCAACTTTCCAAACAGAAAATCCAGTCATCAGCAACTGCAAGATTAACAATGTAGAAGATCCATCATCTTCACAAACATCTAAAGATTAAAGCCGTTCACATTGGCAAAAAAAATGCATTTGTCTGATTTAGAAATTGATCATTGACATTCATGATACTTTTCAACAAAACTTGAACGTCCATAGGTTCCAAACAGTCTGTAAATAAAAAGAATAGATAATTAAATCATCCAATGAAAAGAAATATACACAGATATGTAAGAATAAGACAGAAAAGATTGGCACCATAAGTGTCACAAGGATGAAGACAGAGAAATTAAAAATTTGTATAAGGAAATGAGTACAAAAATGTCAGAAGCTCTCTCACTAGACAAGAAATTCCTTAATACAAGTCTTGTGTCTATGTATCAAAAAATGGCTAGTTATGACTATTTTCCATATTACTAACTTAGTACTGTGTATTTAGCTAGGAAACACTATGATAAATCACAGTGCCATGAAAAGGTTTGTTTCAGATCACATTAAATCTTGAGGACAACCTGTTATTTGATATTGTCATAAAGAATTTTGTGTACAGAATGTTAATAGCTGTTGATGAACGGTATAATTTTATGCTTCAACCAGCTATATAAGTAAAGATCAATTTTGTAGTATAAAGGCTGGTACCAAAAATGGATACACTGGGTTTCTAATAGGTACCTTGGGCTCCTGAGAGATCACATGCAACAATAATTTCCTTTCACTGTTAGTGACCACTGACAACAAATCGAATGGATTTCAAATAAAAGGCAAATTGAATATATGTGGATTTAGCAGATTCGTAAATTGAACACCCACCCTGTGATCAATAAAAATTGGGGGGATGCATCATCAAGCTTACATGGGATTTCTATTCCACCAAAATTTGCCTGAGATTTATATCCAGCCTTGTCTAATTGTGGTCTTAACACAGCTGATCTAACATGAGGAACATGCCCAACAGTACTTGAATCTGGATCACTATTATGGAATTCTTCTTCACCACTAGATCATGGTGCGCTAGACACAAATTGAATAGATTTCATTATCTTTTTCTTTTTTATTTCCGTAATCTAAGCCATCTCCATAATATTCTTCCAATTGTGATAAGGACATAGGGCCATGACTAAGTTTGTGGATTTAAGTGCAAATACCCATTATAACTAGTTTTCTTAATCAGCAGTATCCCCATACATGCTATTTTTCATAGTTGCATAGTACCACTACCAACCCTGTTCTAACATTATACAACCTCCCATATCTGAAACTGTATAACTGAAAATTATGTTTCATCTTCATCTCTAATGAATTTGAATCATGCTTAATGAAAAACTCCAACCCCAAATAAAAAATGTCAAGTTCCATCATACCAAACTCCTCAAACTGAAAAACATAGTAACCTTACAAGAAACGGATTTATGAAAGAACCAGAAATGCAGAGAAATTTGATTATGATAAAAAAGCAATGTAACCTTCTGAAATCTGCATTCATGTCATATTCAAATTATATTCTTGCACACAATTAAGACTTTGTTTCTAACTTTCTTCTTAATACTTGCCAAACAACAGTATGTAGCTGCTAACAGACTGAAAAATCCTGCTAGGGATGTCAACAGAGGCTACAACCACACCACAAGTAGTGTCCCAAATTTCCACATGTGGACAAAGGTATGTAGTTGCTATGCAAAGAATACGCTAAATAAGCTCAAGAGAGTCTACATCCACAACTAAGACAGTCTACATCCACAACTAAGAGAGCCTCAGCAGGGAATTGGTTTTGCCTTTGTCCACCAATGTATCTTCTTGTTTTAAAATTCAGTATAAGATACATACTTTTGATATATGTGTGGGCAGGAAGGGGGCCGGGCGGCAATGGAGGAGGGATTATATATACACTCAACGTACACAAACATATGCATATACATATACCTACACACACAACACAAAACCACAAGCAAATGTAAATACATCCATCCATACATATATATTTATTTGCTAAGGCTACTAAAAATAACTTGAGACATTTTTAATGCAGCCGAATTTTCAGCCATCAAACAAGTTACATAGGATTCATATCAGGCAGCATTGATTTAGTTTTATAATATTTGGAGTCTATGGTAAAGAAATTGACCACGGCTAACCAATATTGCCTGCCAAAAAAGAAAAAGTTAAAACAATCCAAATGGCCACAAAGCAATCTACCATATATTGATACAGCACTCAAATCCTGTCTCGATTTCACTTTGTTTTTGTCCATCCCTTATTTGAAGTGGTAGTAAGGCTCTTAACAAAAGCTACAAAATCAAATACAAATTTCAAATTTTCAAGCTACATGATAAAGATATATCAGATTCCATTCATGTCTTTTATAAAGTATTGTGCATTAATAAAGAACCGTCAAAAAATTGTAAATACATTGTTGATATGAGGAATATAAGTCCTTCCAACATGGCATGATCAAATGATGGTTTTGGCTATATATTTATACATCTGGTCAGTATTTCTCCTTAAATACTCACACTTCAAAAGAAACAGTAAATATTCTCCAGGACAAACTAGTGAAGCATTCCTATGGTCCTCGTATTTCTGATACAAATATAAAAGCCAAAAACAAAATCTATAAAGTATTATTCTGCAGATGAAAATAGATATATATAATAATAAAAAGCAATGAATAAGGGTATCTTATGCACACCTTGAAAACACCAAGAATTACAGAAACACGAGTGGCATCAGATGCTGCAGAAAATCCTGCACTCTGCAAATCAGATGCACCCAAATACATTAGCAAATTTCCTGGCATTTAGGATTGTATTGCCATCTGATAGGATGAAAAAATTTAAAATATATAGATTTTCTACCTGAAGAATTGAAGCCGCATAGTACAGTACACTTGGTTGGCCAGTTATCTGACAAACAACAAGGCTTACAAATTTATCACGTATTCACATTTTCAATTAAGAGATTCCCTATTAAAAAGTTCTGTATGCAATAAGCAGCCATAGACATTTTACAATAGAAATACCAGTCAATAGTCCCAGAACTTCCATAGCTACAGATTTAATAGATAATAACATAGAAACTAAACCATTGCGTGGACTCTCCTACAATGTTGAAACAATAGTACCTGCTGAAAAAACACAAGTCCTCCACCAATTATGAAGGCCTTCAAACTAGTTCCCTGAAAAATCTCCCAGAAATTAGCTTCCTGATCTTGTCCTTGAAGTGCATACTGTAAGGAATTATAAGTTTCTTCTAATTCTCCATCACTGGTTACATCAGCACTAGTCCGACCTCTTAATTTATTCAATGCAGAAATTGCCCTTTCTTTCAATTCTTGCAGATTGCCTTTACCCTGCACTGCCTGGAGAAGAAGCCAACGTGGGGATGGGGGTAACCACCACATGCCAATGCCCATGATTAAAGCAACTGCTGCACTTGACCCATACATATATCTCCAGCCACCAATCGCATCAATTTCTAGATTACCCACAAGGTAGCCAAGCTGCACAAGGAAAGCATTTGAATATCAAACAAAATCTCCTTACTTATTGGCATAATATGTTTCCAGGAATCAGGATATGGGTGTTGTTCTGATACTCACCAAGATTCCTAAAACTATGAAAAGTTCCTTTAAAGATACTAATGTTCCACGAACTGTTGATGGAGCAGTCTCTGCAATGTACAAAGGTGCTGCATGCATGGCCTGTTTGATAGAAATAGTTAGAAGCAATACTGTTCTGCTGACGGAAATTCATATCTTATGAACTAAAGTCAAATAGTGATAGTTTGCAACTGGTGAAATATCCATCCAGCTTGATAATATGGAACTTGAATTCAAGAACTTGGATGTAAATAAAAATGGCTCCATGTACAAATTAATCAAGATGTAATCCATCTAAGAAAAAAGAATTCTAAAATAAATCTATAAATCCTTCATTTGAAAAGAGAGATGAATAAGCTTTACCAAACCTATAGCAAGGCCATACAACAGCCGACCAGCTATAAGCACAGGAAGATCAGGTGCCAATGCTGTTGTGAAAGCTCCCAGCAGATACAACACAGATGCTACAATTAGCTCCCTCCGCCTTCCTTCAGCCAATAAATTTACAACATTAA
>CM021108.1:111540748-111666438 GCA_007115665.2 Sequoiadendron giganteum
AGACCTAAAAAATCTGCAACATTGAATGCTATAATCGACCCACATAAAGCACCATAAAGGGAGCCACTAACCTGCACAAAAACAAAATGATTAAATTTGAAAATGTCAAAGAAGTAAAAAGGACTTGTACAAACCATGAAGTATATAACCTACTAACTAAAAGTCTAAAACTACATTTTTACATAATTTTAAAAAGTAATCGAAACATTAATATCATTTAGATGTTCAAAAATCTATAAAACTTAAAAGGACCATGTGCTTAAGTCATTAATCTCACCACAAGGCCAGCTTGAATTGATGATAGATTATACCAGGTTGTTCCACTTAAGTCAGCCGACTGTGAAATACATAATAAAATAAGTTATGAGAATCCAAAGTGTATTTTAAAATAAAAGCAGGCAAGAAATTAGGTCTAATATGAAATAGGGTAACTGAATTAAGCATCTGGTACAACTGATCACACTTTTATTTAAAACAATATACAGACTGCTTTAGATTTCTTTGTGATTCCAGTTTTTAAATGCCATCATGCTTGATTTCTAAATAACCTTCTTGCTTAGTTATCTGAGTAGCAACAAACCCAAGAGATGCAAGGAAACTGAAGAGAGGTAGGGTGGAAGCATAAAGCATTGGTACTTAATTACATCACCTAAAGCCAAGATACTCAAAACCATGAAGAAACATGCTTTCTGCAGTCAGATTTATGTTTTTAACAAACTTATAAATTAATGATATCAAGTTTCCACAATCCATATCGTTAATGTTGCATATAAATGTTGTGTTTTTTAAAAAAATTCACTTCGGAGCCTCTTCAGCAAATAAAGAAAACTAAGATGCTTTTGGATAGGTTACAAGGAGTATTCAACAATTGTCACTGCATAAGAATGAAGAGTACAAAGAAAGACCTTTTAGAAGGAAGGGAGAAATTCTGTTGGAAATTAACACTCTTTTTTATTTCATATTACTGGAAGAAAATTAATTGAAATAATTAAAAAAATTACATATCTCAATTCAAGGATAGTGGCATTCATGTATCAGATACAGGGTGAAAAAATTTTGCAGCAAAAAGAATATCCATGACCCCAAGATTTAATGGGTACTTTTTGGGGAGCTGGGCATTTGTCTTGAAACAGTGGGATGACACTGCAACAATGGCAGCTAAAATTCAACCTACAAAATCCAAAACTTCAATGTGCGAGTGTGCAACAGACAAACTTGTTCCACATATGAATATATACTGAACCAAAACTCAGAAGCAAATGTAGAAATAATGATAACCAAATATTTCTGTGTCAATACAACCAAAGCTCCAAATCAATGAAGAACTCAAATGTCCTAAAAGCATTAGATAAAGATGCTCATGATGGACCTCAAAGGGCATTCAGCTGCTCAATGTGCAGACCTGTGACAGTTTCAATATCAAATGTGAATGGCTAGTTTCAGCCAATGGAGTACAATCAGGAAGAAGTTAAGAACAATATGACCATAGTGGAGGTTTACAAGGACATGATATGAAGTAATATAAAGTGGGCTAAGAAATCCATAAGTGGAAATATAGCAGAGGAAGGAATGTCATAGGCTCAAAATAGAATACAAAAATGAATAAAGCTTAGGTAGTAGTCCATTAACAGAGAAAATGAGGCATTCCAGGGTTATAGGTCATAAATGAATATACAAATTATGAGGGTGAAGCTATGCCATGATAATTAGGAACCCAAGGTGCAGCAAGTTTCAGAAAAGATTTTGCTTGGCAGGCTTTGAGTAGTAACCAACAGTAGCAGTATGAAAATGGACAATAAGAGTAATTCTTCAATAATTTTATCAAAACAAAGAAACATGGAAATTATTAATCATCTTAAAATTACATCCTCCTAGATTCTGATCAGCAAGTAGAAGTAGTAGGAGAATATGCTGCCTGCATGAGCCCATAGCTGAGAGAATAAACATAGAGAAATTATGTCAACACTCTGAAAGTCTAAATGATTTACAGCGCAGTAAAATTCCACAACTCTGCCCAAAGCCTTTTCTTCCACTCCAGAATCGATCAATAGATTATGGTAGAACACAAGTGCAAAATATCACAAATCCTAAAAAGACTTTGAAACCAATAGAATACTATTGCAATCTTTATTACAATAAGTATTGTAGACACCTGAAATGTGATCTTAACCTAACCACTCTTGGCTTTACCTATCCTAATATTTAATTAAATAAATATTTATTATTTATTTAATTAATTTAACCTTTTCCCTTATCCTTTCCAGTTAAATAAATAATATTATTATTTATTTAATTAATTTATCCATTACCTTTACCCAAAATCTTCCAACTCAATTAATTAATTAATTTAGGCTAATTAATGCCCATTACCTTTTCCTTCATTATTTAATTCACCTTAATCCCTCAATCCTTATCCATTTAATCTTATCCATTGATTCCATTCACATGGATCACAATCTAAATTTGTCCTCATGTGACAGGTGTCTCCTTCACATGTCTAACTATCCCCTTGTCTAGATTCATTAAACCTAGACACTTTTCCAAAAGTCAAACTAACTTTCCATCTCATCCTTTCATTTAATATCACACCTCATAATCCTATCCATCCACATAAGGATGTTGCCCTAACCATAATCCTAAACCTAGACATTATCCCTCATGTGACACTTGTCACATAACTACAACTTTGATCAAAGCCCTAATCCTCAACCAATCCTAGCCATCCATCACTCAATGCATTTTGACCTTGATTTCTCTCATAGAATTTCTATAAATGAGAGGCCTCCCATCCAATTTGCATAACCAATCTTATGTTAATGTTATAATGCTGAAATTTCTATTGAATCAACTTGGTCCTATCATCATACTATGGTTTGATAAGCAATCACATTCTATCTATTAAGAGCATATCAATAGGCTTTGGGTGCATCCTATTTAGCTCAATCATAGAGTTTGAAGATGATTTGGGGTAAAGATTCATGTATTTATGCATTCATCATGTTCATTTACTTCAATCATTTTTCTTATCCTCAAGTATTACCCATGGATCAAAAACAGAAGAACAAAAGACAATTCAGTTATGGCCTGCAGCCCAATTTTTATGGAAAATGGGTCTACTAGCTGGTAATTCTTTTCACAATTTATAATGTAGTTCCTGGAAAATCTTGTACTAAACTGCAGCTTCCTAACGATCCAGATCCAAGTTATGCTCAGTAGAAGAAACTAGAGGATAATAATCTAGACGGAGAGAAATATGAATCTAGTTGAGGGATGCATACCAAAAGAAAGTTCCTGAATGACTACCTGCAGCAAGGACTTGAGTGAAGAAAACAGACAAAGCATGAAGGTCTCTAGTACCTTCACATCCAATGTATAGACTTGAAACTGCTAGCTCTACAATTTGCTGCCTAGTCCTTTTGCCTTGATAAAACGTTTTTGTTGGTTTAGAACAGCTTTCAGTTGCTTTATAAATGTTAAAGCAACCATTAGTAGGTTCTGATTCCTTTGGAAAGGGTGCAGCTGAGAATGATTGCATAGAAAACAGGGAAGTAGAAAGACCAGCAACTGGGTAAGATATACAAATGGTTTGGTCCATAGAGTAGAAGGTCGTGACGCTTCGCAAAAGACTAAACCACTAATCATGGAAACCTGGTTGCAGTGCTGGTAGAAGGTGAAATACACATAGAAATAAGAGGTGTTGCATAATTGCTGTGAGAATTTATCCTTGATATCCCTACAGGTTTTCATAATATGTAAAGAGACATTAATGACAGAAACCTCCATCCTTCAGAGCTTGAAGCAGAGAGGATAATTTTGCTGCATTTTAATTTAGCAGAGGATGGCACAAGAGAATCAATTCAAGTATATCACCAGAGAACAGAGAATCCTTGTATCTCCAGACTTAAGCTAAAATAACTATTGACAGTTTCAATCAATGGATGAGTAAATATTGGTATGACATGTGAAAATGGATGGAAAATGGTAGACCTCTCCCAACAAAGGACCTTTACGCATTCAACCAATACAGAGAGGAGACCAGAGACTTCATCTCCCTACTCCAGGTCAAAATAAGGTTTGTCAACCTCTAAAAAATCCCAGGAAATGCAGTTGTACGGCACAGAATGCATTTTGACGATTCTATATAAAGCTGCCTGAATTATAGTTAAAATACAAGAGCTGCACAAGACCAAGTGAATTTAGCTGATATTTGAAACAAAGGAAAAAAGAACTATACCTGCAATGACACAGAAGCACCTGAAGTTGCACCAATGTCGTAGCCAAATAATACACCTCCCAAAGCTGGAAACAGAAATCTGCATAATACATGTCAGATAAATGTTAATGATCTCTTGAATAGAATTTGCAGAAACATGATGGTTTGCCTCAATTTAATGTGTTTGATTCCATCCTGACCTATACTAATTGAGCTGAAGTCTTGAAC
Source organism: Sequoiadendron giganteum (assembly GCA_007115665.2). NCBI lineage: Eukaryota > Viridiplantae > Streptophyta > Pinopsida > Cupressales > Cupressaceae > Sequoiadendron > Sequoiadendron giganteum. Next base: position 111,545,190 of record CM021108.1, read on the forward strand.
TTTATATTTTAATCATTTATAATGAATTCTACTTTATGCATTCAAGTAGAGGGTTGCCAGAATGTGCTTATGTGTAGGTTTTCATTATATAGAAGTCTCCCAAAAATAATTTGGCTAATGAAATGTCAATCAAGGGATTATCAATTGAGAAATCTATTTTCAAAGGGATGTGGCCTTTGGTATCTTATGATATCTGTGACAAGGGATGCTTAGGTCTTCTGGATATCCAGGTATTGTTTTGGTACTAAGTAAAAAAGTCAGATCTTTCAATTTGAATTTATTGAGGAAATCATACTTGGATATTATTTTTATTATCCAAACATAAGCTAGATATGAGTGGTCTTTTTCATACAGAAAATGTTATCTATAATGGCTAAAAATAATCTGCAAAGCCTGTGAAATGGTATGTCCTTATTTTAAGTGGGAAGTTGAGAATCTTTGATGCAGATTATACCTTATTAGCAACATATAATCCTTTTGGATTTGCAGGCAGTTCCCTTGGACCAGCCTCAAGATTTTACTGTGATATTCTTTGTAGAAAAAGATTAACTCATGGCATTGTTGGCACTTCAATTAGCACCTCTGGAGTGCTTATTGGAAACGGACAGCTGTTGCAAGTGTGTTAGTACATGCTCTTCGGATTATAGAGAGGAAGATCTCTCTTTGCTGATTTTCTACTGTAAAAAAGGGGTGTACTAAGGTTCCTATCTTTTTTACTCAACGGCAAGACACAAGGGTGCATAAACACAATGCGCCGTAGCTAAGCTTTTTCTCTGGTTTCCGCAGATCTTAACTACGACTAACTAAGCTTCTAAACTATCCTACCTCCCCAAGATAAACAGAGCATGAGAGCGTAGGAGTGAAATGGATTGGTTGGATCACTTGAATCCTCCGTCTCAATGGAATATGGCCAAGGCTCTGAACCTTCGGATATATACCAAGATAGGGCTCGATACAAGCAAACACTCTCTTACGGTAAACTGGATCTTAGATTTGCCAAGGAGGAGGAACCCCTGTCCGAGGTGTAGGCTTGTAAACAACTCACTGGAAACAACAAGGAACGATGACCTGTCTAGCAGGATTCCCGAGGAGGTGACGACACCTGTCCAAAGTCTAAGCTGCAAGACAAATCATTAAACAACATCATACGATAATGATTGATAACAAAGTATCCAAGGAGGTGACAACACCTGTCTAAGGAGGAGATTGAAACAATACACTATTTGAAAACAAGACTATGAATAGACTCAAGTATTTAGATCAAGCAAGCATGCGCCATCTGATTTATTTCTTCAAGCTTCTCCAAAGAATTACAAAGGTTGGGACAGCAAAGGCACGAAATCATGCACAATTGCGATCAACCAACGAACTCTCGTCCAAGAGTGAACAGATATAAACAAGCTAACTCTGGCAACAATGGCGCAGCAATTTTGCTTAGCAAATAAAGGTTAAACAAATAAAGAACCTAAGGCTCTTATTTATAGAAACTCAAAGGAGTAGGCAACCCTAAAATCTCCTTGAGTTAACTAACAGTTCTTGCCAATCAGCAAGATTTATTCCTCTGTTTAAAAGTAGGTAAGCAAGCAATTAACTGGAAATCTACTTCAGTTAACTGAAACTAAACAAAAGTCAAACTGGAAGTCTACTTCAGTTGACTAACACCTAACTAAAAGTGAACTTACAATTACAAATGTGTCTCCAAATAGACATCCACCTTTGAAGGAGATCTGAGATCCACAAATCGTGGGAGTCAAATAGACATCCTAGATCAGTGGGATCTGACATGCATGATTTGTGGAGATCTGGAGTCAACTTGGAAAGGGGCATCAAGTTGACTTCAATCATAATTAATGCTATTTGGAGGGTAGGGCGTCCTTCCTTAGTGCTTTACACCTCTTCACCACTGGTTGTAATGTCCCCATTTTTAGCACTGCATTTCTCAGTGATCGATGGCCTATCCCCGAGGTGTTGTCGGCTAGTCAGAGGCAGAATTAGGGTTTCCGACTGTTTGGTGGGTTCTCTTGAGGATTCAGGGTTTTGCTTGTTGGAGTTTGGGCGTTTGGATCCTGGATTCCTTCTGGGTTTTCAGAAAGCTTTGCAATGGTGGCGCATGCATTGCATTCTGAGCAACTTCTTGAATTTACTATTTTTAGTAAATTCTATATTTAGCAGTGGTCCAGTCAGCACCAGCTCAGTCAACTTTCCTTCACTTGCAGTTCATTGGGTGATCCTGATTTTTGGCTTAAGAGGTTCATTTTGGAGAAATAAGTTATTTAAAATCAATAATGTTGTATTTTATAAAATAACCCCTTGTCCTAGTAATATGACTTTAAGTCATTTTAAAGAAGGGGACTTTGAGGGTTATTCTCTCATGAGGAACATATTGCGATTTTTCCTAAAGTTAATTGCTCAAATGGAATTGGATGCCAACTTTTGGAGAAAAGATAATTTTAAATTAAAGGAAAATTGCCTTTATGAAAAGGGACGCCATCTTGAAGGAAGACTTGGTCAAGTCAAAACCCTAAAAGCATCTTGTGGAGTGGGCGCACCTTCTAGAAGCATCTGGAAGTGTCTTCTCAAAATTATAAAAGGGAGCCTTGGGTCTTCATTTGATCATCTTATGTTTTATGATATTGTTATGCTGCCGGAATGGCTTTGGGATTGCTTCGAGGAATGAATGCCTCCTAGCTTGGCTCTTCTTCTTGCTTGAAAGATAGCAACTAGTTGAGAGATAGTTTGTAATAGGTTTGTCTTGCATTTCAGTTGAGTATCTTGCATTTTTGGAGTTCTAGATTTGCATTTCAGTCTCATTTTGAAGTTGCTGAAGTCAAGCTGAATCTGTAGTTTCACTCATAAATCTGAAAATAAAAATACAGTCGTTCTGGGTATTGATTCATTGAGTTTCCTTGATAGGGGCGACCCTTCTTGCAAAGATTCAGATTTTAATATTGAGTGTTTATTTTTTAAAAGCAAAATCGCCTCTCTCTATTGGTCGTACCATTCTGGTCTGCCTGGCAAATGTTTAGAAAAAATAATACTTCGATTTGTTAGTTGTTTCTTGGTCTAGTCCTTGTTGCCATCATTATAGCTTTCGTTTGCATCAGGTCTCATGTCATTCTGGCAAGTATTGAGTGAGTTGTGAGTATTTTGGTGAGTTCTAGGGTTGCTGATTGCTTCATTTCAGTTGCTGGTCTGTTATATCAGTCATAGATAAATGCAGATTTGTGAGGGGTTTGAGTCCAAAGAGGTTTGTCAAGCATTGAGGAAGTCTTACAAATTATTGCGGCATTGAAGAACTTGGATTACTATGCTTTGGCAAGATTTCTAACATATTGTAAGTTGATTAGTAGTACTATCAGCAATTCTAATTCTACTCTTTCATTTACTGTATTTCCCACTAGATAAGTGGAAGAGGCTGGCTTGCTGCCTACTTTACATTATGTAGTTGCTTTGTATTTTCATATATCTCCGCCATATGGTCGCCTCATTTCCATTCTGGAATTGGGTAGCACATACTTGGTGTTGAGTTTACTTTCAGCATAGTTAGCATCTCCGTCATATGGTAGCTCCCATTCCATCTTGGTTTGGAAAGCACATTCTTGACGTCGAGTTAATTCAACATCTTTAGCATCTCCATCATATGGTAGCTCCCACTCCGTCTCGGTTTGTAAAGCACATGCTTGACGTCGAGTTATTTCAGCATCCTTTGGTTTTAAAATGCTAACCCTAACAATTGTGTACTGCTGCTATCCTTGTTGTAATTGAAAAAGCAAAAAAAAATTTGGCTTGGTATATTTCACTGGTCAACAAAGTCTCTATCCAGTCATTGACCTCTTCGGCCCCCGGGCAATTAATGTTTTTCAAGGTGACTATGTGGCGCCTAAGCATTTCTTCACCCGTCGTAAGCTACTGCTGATAGTTTATGCATTGGGCAGCTGCTTCATCTAACTGAATAGATATGGCTACAGTTTTGGCTAATTTGCAACCATTGGAATCTTCAAGGAATGAAGATCGGATGACATCTTGGAACTGTGTTTGTACCGTTTCAAGCTCAACATATTCTCCTCCTTCTCGTTGATATTCTAACTCAGGGAAGGATATTACCAACGTTCTTGCGAAGTTGATAATATTGGCGACAAAGCGTCTATAGTCAATTAGCTCCACTGAATTGGCATCGTAGGCTCTCACCTTGTATGCCACCTGTTCTTTCCACTCAAAGAGATGGTGTTTGTTCTCAATGGTTGTAACTGATTCATATGCTTGTCGCAGATCAGCAACTGTCGCCTCCTCTCTCGGCCTCTCTTGAGTTGCTTTCAAGTCTGACTGCTGGATTTTTGATCGAAGTCCATGTGCTCTGTCTCTCAACTAATATGCTTCTGCTAATACACACCTTCCTTTGACAACAAACTCATTCACTTGACGTCTCAAGTGTTTGTCATATGTAATCAACTGATGATGGTTTCTTTCAGCTGGGAGATCCAATAGTCCTTGAGGCAAGGCCGAGGAGTTGGGAGTGTCATGTATCAAACTAGAAATGTACAATTTTAGCTGACGGATTTCAGCCTTCAAGTCTGCTTTGTCTTGTCCATCCTTTGTCATCCTTTCTTTGACGCTCGCTAAGGCGATTCCAAGAAGGTCTGCCCCCATCTGTCGAGTGGTCTTTTCAAGGTTCACCTTTGAAAGCGTGAAATCCTCAACCCTCACATTATGTATGTCTTTATCTTCAGGCGGGGCAGCAATCTCTATGACAACCTCATTCTCTGCATTCCTCTCTACATGTGTCTGCTTCTTCAACTTCTTTGTCGGCATGTCTTGTGCGACATGGTGGAATTCAGAGAAGTCAAGCTGATAAGAAGGTCTCTCCCTTTTCCTCCCAAGCGAGCTTTCCAGCCAGATAGAATCTCGGCTAGCATCGTTGGGAGGAGAAACATAGGCCCCCTAAATGTTGGAAGAACGAGACTGGGTCGTGGCAATGCCTCGTGGTGGCGAGTCCAAATCAATAGGACTTTGCGACCTCTGTGATGGTGGTGAAGCCGGTGGCTCTGTTTCTATCACAGGCACCGCTTCTGCTGCAACTTCTTCTACAATGGATTCCATCTCTGCAGCGATTATTTCAATCACTGGCTCTAGTGTAGCTGCAGCGGCCTCAACTATTTCAGGTAAATTGGTGGCTATCTCCACCTGTACCTCTTGTCGGCTTGTGCTGGCAATTCTTTTTCTTCCCCATGTGCTCCCTGACATCCGCATTCCTTTTGGAAGAATGCTCATCTTCTTCTGCCTAGGTTTCCTCCTAGACGAGGAAGGTAGTGTAAACTGAACCGCTGGCGGCTCTGATCGAGGAAGTACTACCCTTCTTGTCTTTTTACTGTCAAGGTAGAGTTGACTGTGTTGAACTACTCTACCCGTTCTTTCCTCAATAGACGTACTCTCTTTCGCGTACTAGTCTACTTTGCCGAGTGGTTGTGCATCCACTTGACCCGTGAAGAAGGAAGAAAGAATGACTTCTTCTTCGTCATCAGATAAGCCCTCGATGTCCTCTGACATGAATTCTGCAATCTGCGAGAGCTTGAATCTGTTGTAGTTCCTTCTTCTCACTTCGAACTCATCCTCGCAGTTGACCCAAAAATCCTCCATGAAAGGTTCATGTGATGATCTTTGCTCAAGGTGTGCTGCGAAGATGCCTCTGGGGTCATAGGATGGCCTCCTATCAATGAGGTACTTGAGATTAAATCTCACTATTTCCTAGCTTATCAACCTGGCATCGGCTGCAACCCTGCATCTGTAGAATCCCATCTGAAAAGTAAAGTTTGCAGAAGACTTCTTCTTTATGCGAAGGTAAGAGTGAACCTCGGCCAACTACCTCAGGAATTCTACGAACACTACCCTATCTGAGGGGTAGCGTGGCATCATGGCGGGGTGACCATTGTAGCCATACACGCGTATGTAGGTGAAAGTGGGGAATTGGATAAACCAATCCGCCCAGTCCACCATTGTTGCCTTAGCTGCTCGTGAAATACAAACGTGCATCTCATGGTCTAGCTCGTGCACGGTGTGCATAGTGAAAAGGTCATTTATCTTCTTGAAGTGCCTTTCCGCTAGAGTGAACTCAAGGCGAGGAAAGTATTCTTGGACCTTTTGCACACCCAGGGTTCCCACAGTGTTTAGTGTTCTGAAATCGCCTTGGAAGGCTATGAGGTAGACCAGGTATGAACACATGTGGAAACGGTGCTCTTCTAGAAACCCGATGAATTGTTGGTGGAGTGTGTCACTGATCAGAGAGGCCCAATCGTAATGTTCTTTCCTGCTGATTATTTTGCTAATAATGTAGAACATCCATGGCTGGAAGGATTTCCCCTCCTCTTGCCCAGTGACTCTGCTGAGTAGGGTGATTAACACTCCGTACTCATCTTTGAATTCTCCTCTCCCAACCAATCTAGGCAAGCTGGTTCTCTTTGTTTTCAACCAATGTTCAACCATTATAAGCGAACACTCATCCTTCGAAGCCTCGAACGCCTTTTCGCATTCTATCACTGATATGACCTTCTTGGTAGGGCATGGTGGAATTGCAAAACAAGTCTCTATGTCCACCGGCTTCAAGCTGCAAATCACCCTCCCGTCCACTGACAGGATCTCTCTTGTAGTCGGGTTGTAATGCTTTGTGCAAGCAGTTACAAGCTTGATGCTCTGTAAGGTGATCGGAATAGACACAGCTTGGAATAAACTAGATTCTTCAATGTTTTGCAACGTAATTTGGTTCATGCCCTCCAAGTCTTCAAAACTGACCTTTGGATTTTTCTGCCATAAGTCTGTGTTAGTCGTTTTCAGGTAATCATGGTATAAGACCGTTTTGGTCTTGTATTGTACCTGAGAGTACTGCATTCTAAAAACCTTGAATATTGACGGGGCACTTGACCCAGTTCTGACACTTTTTTGGAACTGCTAAAAATAGCCTCGCCAGGGGTAATTTTTACGAAAAATTTTGAGACATGTGTTCCGTTGAGAATGATTTTCTAAACAAACCCAGATCGTCAAAAATTCAGAAAAACAAGTTTTTCTTTGACATGCAAAAGCCCTTTGGTGGCAGAGGCAACGGGGTACCAGAAGGTGATTTTTCTCGGAAAAATCTAACACGTGGGTTTTGTTCGTGCTTCAAAGCTAAACAAACCCAGTTTGTCTGTTTTTCAATATTATGACTTTTTTTGGAAATCCTAAATAATAGGGGCAACAGGGCTACTTTTTTTGGAAAAATCTAACATGTGGGTTTTGTTGAAAAAGTTGTGTTGATCATACCTAGTTGGCCAAATCTGTGATTATCTGTCGTTTTTTGTGACATGCAAAGAAATATAGACAGAACTAGAGGAAGTAGACAGAAGATGGATTGGAAGTTATAAACTGCCACTTTGCAATAATCTGTCTCTGGAAGCAATCTCCGAGGAAGAATAATTTTACTGCCAATGATCTTCAAAAATATTGAAGATCCGTCCAAAACCTCTGCTAGATCTTGAAAACGTGTTCTTGGGAGCTATTTGATGTTTTATCCTTCAACCTGCAAAAAAGAATAATGAAGAATGGGACGCCTAGCATGCTTATATGGTGATTAGGGTTAAGATCCACAAAGTATGGAAGATAACTCATCATTTAGGTTTGATTTGGAGTTCCAAAAGGTGATTTCCACTGATTGTGGAGTGTTTGGCCTCTTTTTGGCTCCAAATTTGCTAACTCAAGTCAACACTTTTTGTTTTGACTTCCTTTAGGTGTCCATCTTTGAAGTTGATCATTTTTTTCCATTTTGCAAGGTGAAGTGCTCCCGTTTAATCTTTGATTCAGGTTACTCAGTTGATCTCTAGCAGTGGCTGGCAGTTCTGTTGTTGAGGTGGGATCAACATGATGAGATATGCCTAGGAGGGGTTAACTCAGAAAACTGAGTTCAGGCCTCCAGACAGAAGGGCGCCTTTCCTTGAGAGGGGCGCTTTTGCCAATGCCTTAGTCAATTTTCATTGGTTGTTCTTCGTTTTGACCTTTTCAGACCCTCTTTGCTTTGATCTGACGTCCCCGATGTTAGATGAATCAGATGACTCTGCTTGATGATGCATCGGGTAGCCGGCTTGGTCTTGATCAGGATGACTGACTTCTCAGTTGAATTTGGCAAGTTTAGGTCCTTCAAACTAAAGGGCGCCCCTGGCCAGCAGGGGCGCTTTTAGCTTTTGATTGAATTTCTTCATGCTGTGAACTGCTTGACTTTGACCTCCTTCATTAGATGTTTGATTTGTCAGAAGTTATTGTTGATAGTCCTACTGACGAGATAGGTCATAGCTGAGAAGGTCATCTTGGGAGACAGTGAAGATTCTGGTTGAATCTGGATGCCTTCAAGAAAGGGCGCCTTTCCTCAAGAGGGGCGCTTTTAGCCATGCCTTAGCCATTTTTTGGCTTATCTTTCCAATTCTTCAATTTTGGCTTTTTCTGCTTGATCTCAACTCGTGATCATTTGGTGTGTCTTGTGGACCTGCTGTCAGATTGATCACGTAGTTGGGAGGAAGTTGCAAAGATATCATGTATAGAGTTGTTGCTTATGGATTCATCTAGTGCCTGCAACTGAGGGGTGCCCCTGGCCAGCAGGGGCGCTTTTACCTTAAAGCTCTCTGATTTGGCATCTTCGTCATTGATGGATTCTCCATACTTTGCTGACAGTTGGTCAATGATCCCTAAATCAGATGATTTTGCTGATTGTTTCGTTGTCGAGCCAGCATGAGAGTGAAGAGGATGACTAAGTTGAAGATGCCAAATGTTTACATTTTCCCTCTGAAATCCAAGGGCGCCTTTCTTCAAGAGGGGCGCCTTTTTCAATTGTAGACTGTGTTTTGCCTTGGTAGACAAAACGTCCATCTTCCAGAGTTAGCCAAATTTTGTCCTTTTCCGTTTTGAGAATCTCCTTCGTTGAAACAACATCTTTTTGACCTTTTCCACCATGGCTTCTTCGTTGAAGCTTTTGAGGTTTAGCTTTCAGCACCTGGTACTGGCCAATCTGCCATTAATGGCTACGGGGCTCTTAACTTTGTTCCTGAAAAATAGAAATAGAACCACCAGAGTAAAACATGTATTTTGATAATTCTAACTTGATCAATGTGATCGTGAAGGCAATTAACCCTATCAAAATTATTTTCAATCATTTCTGGGAAGGTCCTATTTTTAAGGGTTTCCTTAAAAATAGGGGCGAAAACCCTAATTTTCATTTTTTCAGAATTTTAACCATAGGTTCCTTGACAGAAACCCACAAAGACTTCATGTTTGTTTTGACTTAAAACATACTTTCGATGGCATTTTTACATTGTTTAGCTCAATTTAAGCAAAATGCCAAAAATTTCATTTTGGGTATAACAGGTACGATCTATGGGACTCAAATACAAAGGGTTATTTTCTCAGACAGATGTTTTTTGGAAATTGGATATTGATGACAATTTTGAGCGAAGTCATAGATTCAAAGCATCTTTTTGTGGGAAGACGCAAGTTTAGACAGACTGATAAAATGAGCTGACTAGAGATCCCAAATTAGACATGTATGATAACTGATAACTTTTTTATAATAGCATCAGGCTGAACTTCAATCAATCTGATAAATTGAATCTGACACAAGTATAAATAGGTGAATACAAATTAACTTAAAAGAACTAACTGCAATTAGTGTAAATTGACTGTGTATTATTTACTTGCCAACTTGTGGGTAGTTGTTAGGAGTCAGTAATAATTGGCAATATTTGTGTTCAACTTGGCAACCATCAGGTACATTAAATAGGCTTCTTATAGTTGAGAAATTAGTATGATCCTTGGCTAATCATCTATGGTTTAATTCTGTATAAAAAATCATAAGAATAAAGATATACTTATGTTAATCTTTCTGGCATGCATTGTTATTTGTATTCATTTATGCATGTACTAGTCTTATCAGATAAAGGAAAAAACATTGGTGTCATTGCTTTATAGAAGTCAGGTCCAATTTAGGACATTAAAGCCCTTATACCCCAAAAAGGGTGGGAAGAGACCACAACATGGTCAAGACCAAGAGATCAGATGATTGCTAAGGCTAGTGTGGCAAAAAGAACGAAGAAGATGACTACGGGAAGTAGCAGAAGAGGCTCCATCAATGTATATTCAAATCCAAATCCTAACTCCATTACAAAGGGTGGAGATAGCTAGACATCTCCCCTTACCTGCAAAAGTGTGCATCAATCCTATAGACCAAGTTCACTTGGAGGATATAACTGAATCCCTTGAGAGTGAAACAGAGTCAAAAGACTTTTTGGTAGATGAAGACCAAGAAGCATTGGAAAGCAATCTTCAAGGCATCAAAGAATTGCACGTTGAAGACAAATGCAAGCCTAAGACACTCGAATCGAAGGTTGGAGCAAGAAGAAGAGAATTTGAAGGTTGAACTAGTGGTGTCCAAAGTATCAAGTTCTTTGTAAAGGTCAAGGATTTACATGTGTCCAAAAGGCTTGAGGAGCAAAGGAAATTCCTAACCAAAGCTTCTTGAGGAGAAGGTTTCGGGCACTACTCACATTAAGCATTGGTGACCCTTCTAGCAAGTCCTATGTTGAGAAGCAAAACCTATGTAATGTCCTCTTTTGGGATTGCCCTAAATCTTGCCCTGGAACCAATTATATGCTTGAAGCAATATAAACTTGGTTTAGGTCCTGCAATCATGTTAGACAATATTGGAAATATAATTCATATGATCAAAACATATATAATAAATGTCTTACCTATTTAAACCATGTAAAAATACATAACTATTCCAAAACAATATAAACTACACAATATCCATGATGCATAGTGGAAGTTTAATCATAATAGGACTTGGATGAGAAACATGATAAGGCGCCTGAAGCTATACATGCTAAGCCCAAGAGCGGATATACCATCCCTATTGGCCCCAAGTGGCAAACGTGCGGGCATCCAACATGGGGTGGCATACTTAGTGGATAAAATTGTAGCTGCCTTCCCTATCCATGCTGCCTTATCCATCCTTCTTATGATTGAGACTCCTTGAATCCATCCTAACAACCAACCCATGTAGAGATAGGAGGGTAAAGCTACAATAGGAGGCCCATAGATTCCCTTTCTAAGCCCAAGGGCAGACACTCACCCCCTTGGCCCCAGTTGGCAAACACAGGGGCATCCAACATGGAGTAGTGTGCTTAGAAAGAAATCTAGTATCTGCTCACCCTACTGGTATTTCCCCCACTCCTCATGGTTGCTTGATGAGAATTACAAACACTAAATATGTCCAAATTCATAGAGAATATACAACAATAAATATATCATTATACACAATAATCATGATAGAGCATACCACAATATTTATGAAAACGTAAGACTGCTATATTCTCAAAAGCAAATGTATTAACTGTTGATTTTGGCCTTGTTTGCTGAGTGCAGATAATTAATTCTGATCTGATCTAATCATTTGTTTGTGTGCAAATATATTTTCTTCGATCTAATGCCTCTTCTCCTTGTTCGATCTCAACATTTATACCTTGTAAATCCATCCCCAAGAGGGGCGACCATATGGGGAGAGATATCCTTATGAAGGGATGTGTCCCTTAGTAGAACTTAATCGATGCCACCTATTCTTATTTAACCACTGCCTCTTATTCGCTGCATATAAATTCCTGTATTAATTTGTTATCATAAAGTATAATCACGGAGTTAAGGAATCGCCGCCTTCTCACAATGAATTAATTCATAATCAAGGGCATAACAGACTACCAAAATTTAGTGGAGATGGATCTAGAGCTCCTCTTAAGACATTGTAGAACCTGTATTACTATATGGATAGCAAATGGACCAAAGATATTGATTAGGGTGTTTTCCAACCACACTATGACGTGTCTCCGGCACTGTACCAGTCTCCTGAGACGCCTCCATCCACCTGGAAACTCCTCAAATGTCTCACGTCGTCTCCCAAGTCTCCCGCTTTTTAAAACGACGTCTGCTGTCATCTCTCGTGAAGTCTCCCGCAGTTTAAAAGGGCAAACATAAAAGGTAGCACACAGCTTAGACTAAAAACGCGATTTTTAGAAGTCGAAGGCCTCATTTAGCACACGACTGGAGGAGAGGGCGATGGGGCTGAAGAGTGAAGTTTGAACTGGTAAGTTAGTAACTATAACTATTTACTATTTACAGTATTTTACTATTTAGTGTTTGCTTGTTTTTTAATTTTTTGCCTCATACGTAGGCTATAGAAAACCCACAGCAATAAAACTAAGTAAATGACTTGAATCTGGAAATACCCTGCTGTATTCATCTACCAAGCAAATTTATCCAACTTTGCATTGATTTCCTGTGTCTATGGACATGATATGTCTCCTACACAAAAAGCATGTACCATTTTATGGCCTTCAATCCAACAGCCAACTACTTCTAGGTATCTTTTTAATTCCTCTATCTTTCATTAAAATCCTTACCATTTGAACCTCACTACACTTGCCCACTTTTGCGTAGATGTTTGAGAGAATAGAAGTTGCAGGTTAGACTTTAGTGTTTACTCATTTGACATTTCAATGTTTCATTACTGTTAGTCTTCATTTATAGCATTTTGAATTTTCATTTTTCTGTTGAGTGTGTTGTGAGCAATCATTTCCATAATTTCCTCAAGGACATGTTTTTCTCTGTTTCCTTTTTCATAACTTTAGCTATAGCCATTTCATGTTTTTCTCTATTTCCTTTTTCTATTTTCATAACTTTAGCTACAGCCATTTCATGTTTTTCTCTGTTTCCTTTTTTTTGTTTTCATAACTTTAGCTACCGCCATTTCAAAAACTTAAGAAATGGAAACTACGATGTTAGAATATTAATTTAATGGAGCCATTAATTTTTAAATTTTTCTTTCTATAGCTGCTATGTCTAAACTCTAATCATAATGTCTTCTTTTTTTTGTGAAGAATTTGAACATTGAATCAAGAATGTCAGGTGGGGGAGAACAAGGCTTGTATCTGTTGTGGAAGTAGTGTGATCATGTTTTGGGGCCGAAAGGTTTAGGTGGAACAACCACTATCTCACGTAAATTATGTCCAATGACATGGCAAGGTCCTTACACGAAGGTGAGGGCTCATTTCCTTCACATACCTAGAAAAGTTGTTGATCCTTGTACAAATGAGGTGAGACGATATGAGGCTATGAGGGATGTAATGTCCCCACTCTAGTCAGTATCAGTTGCAGATAGGTTAGCCTATTTCTTGGACCCTTGTAGACTAATATGTTTGGATAGGGGGTGTCAGTGCCAATTAATGGAGGTTATTGTCATTTCCATTTCTTTAGTTCAGTATTGGATTCAGTTTTAGGCCTTTGCAGATTAGTGTTTGGCTTAGTTTGAGCGACTTACTATTTATAGTAAGTCAATCTGGCAATGATGCTATCTTTAGTCAGGGCACCTGGACACATGGGGTTTCTACAGTGTTGACCCCAGCTTCGAAAAGCACATAAAAATACTGTATATTGAGAAAGATATTAATATTTAAGTGGTTAAGTTATATTTAATTAATAAAGGGATATTATAAAGTTATATTTTAACTTAATAAAAAGTGAGCCACTTAAATTTTAATAAAGTGAGATTATAATAATTGCTAAAAAGGTACGCCAAAGTTGAGAAAGTAATTAAAAAGGGTATCAAACATTAAAATACATTTTAAATGTATTTAAATGATCTCATTGGAAATTGTGCCTCTTGGAGAGAATATAAGGCAAAGGGGAAAGTCGGCCACATTCATTCATGAGAATTTGACATTGAATCTTTTTAGCTTCTTTGAAGTTTGTGCCTGAGACAAGGGTTTCAGAGTATTTTCACCATTGGAGAACGGAAATTATTAAGTGTTCTGCAATCTTGAAGCTGTGAAAGACCAGTTGAATCATTGTTTTTGAGAGGGCTTCATTCTGGAGTCCATTTGTGCTTTCATCAAAGTTTCTTCATTCAATTTATTCCTAGTTTTCAATAAGGAAGGGCATATTGGTTTTAGGCACCTTCATACATCAGTTCAGGCACCAGAATAACAAGTCGTACCTTCTCTATCTCCTAACCGTACTTCTTCACAGGGCTACAAGCATCTTTTGGCTGAGGCGTGTGAGCTGGAGGTTGAAACGCCTCCCTTTCCTGGCATTTGCTTGCTTCATCATGGATGCCTAGCACTATCAAGTCATCTGATCCAGTTTCTAGCGTGGAGAAATCAATATCTGGAGTTGGGCGATTTGATTTGTCAATTTCCTGTCTTGCCTGGCTTGTTCCAAAAGTTTCTTCTTTAATTAAGCTGAGGACCTCCGGGTATGTTTATTGAATAAGATATACTTGTACCAATTGCCAGTTACTTAATACAATTGTAGTTACTCCATTATTATTGTTTATTTAGTTTTAGTATTATTTCTTTACTAGCGCACTTCTTTATTATTTGTCAAAAATCCATCAAAACAAGTAAAAACGCAAGAACAATACATTTTTAGCATCAGAGGCAAAGTTAGAACCTACAGGGTTCTTCACAGTGGCGTTAGAGCTTTGATCCTGCCATCCTAGAGGGTTAGAAGTTCTTATGCACCTGCATCAGTTTGAGGGGATACCATTTGGAAACCAGTTTGAAGAGAAACCATTAGAAATCACAGGAGACAGGGACAATGGTGAGCCACCTAGAAACCATGGTAACAATGAGGACAAAGAAGCCAAAGACATTTTGAGGGGTCTTGTAGTTGGGCAGGAGCAGGTAGCAAATGTGTTGCAGCAGCTTACTATAGCCGTTCAACATATGACCATTCCTAGGAGACTGAATCAGGATCAGGAGGAGGATGGTAGTGTTGATGGAGCCCCACGGCTCAGAGTAACACCCACAAGCACCTATGACAGGCCTACATGCCCTACATTTGTGAGAAATGAACCTGGAGAGGGGAATGTGGATGAGGAGGAAGATGACGTGGTCTTTCAAATAACGTGATGACACTGCATGATGAGTGGGAAGCATTACCACAGAGAGTTAAGGATCATCTTAACTTTGACAGTTTCATGAGTCAGAAGAGAGAGCATGGCAAGAACAGGGCTAATAGGAGACCAAGGAATAAAAACAATGATCTTAGACATGCAACCAAAAAACTCACACTCTCCACTTTTGATGGTAGCGGCAGGGTTATAGCCAGAGCTTGGGTTAGTAAGTTTGACACTTTCTTGACCTTACGTCCTATGGCAAAAGAAGACACCATTAAGTTCGCAGCTTTGCATTTGGATGGGGTAGCTCATGACTGGTGGCACCATGGGATGGTTACCTTGTAGCATGACCGCATCAATTCATATCAGGAGTTCACTGACAGGCTAGTTGAGCATTTTGACAAAAGGGATCCAGAGTTGTAGTTTAGAGATCTAGCTCAATTGAAACAAATGGGCAGTTTGGAATCTTACATTGGTGAATTTCAAAAGCTTTCGGTCATGGTTACAGGTATCTCAGAGAAAAGGCTGGTCATATTATTTGTTGAGGGTCTTTATGAGACTATGAAGGGTTGGATCAAGGCTTTTGATCCCCCTACCTTGCAAGAAGCTATGAGAAAAGCTCGTAGCATGGAACTTACAACTCCTCGTAGTAAGTTCAACTCAAAACCATCTTCATCCTATAATGACAGCAAATCAGATCCAAAGAAATCAGAAAATGTTGATCAAAAGAAGAAATTTGCAGCCCCTTTGTATAAGGAAACAATCAATGATTTGCACAGGAGGAAATTGTGTTTCTATTGCAAGGATCCTTATGATCTAAACCATGATTGTCCTCTTAAGCCTAAGGGTCAAAATAGGCATATGGAGTGGTTAAATGAGGGTGAAAACATGACTGATATAACAAACCAGCAAGTTGATCAAGAGGATTCCGGAGCTGAAAACTCTGAAATTGAAGTTGAGAATGAAGGAGAAATGGAGCTACAGGAAGCTCATATGTCTAGCATGCAAAGGGAAGGCTCCTTCAGGTTGCGTGGACTCTTGGCTGGTCAAAGAGTCATTTCTTTGCTTGATACAAGTGCAACTCACAATTTCATAGATGCACGGTTGGTGGCAAATTCAAACTCAAGAGTTTGAAGGGATAAGGGTAAAAGTTGTTGATGGTTACACTCTCAAATAGATTTTTATGTGATTAATATGGGAGGCATCAATGTGGTCCTTGGCATGAAGTGGCTTCATGCAATTGGTGAATTTACATTCAACCTTAGAGAAATGGAAATGAAATTCAAGGTTGACGAGACTAATCATGTACTTAAGGCCATTAAGGACAGTGACTTGAAAGTAATCACTCTCAGGAGAATGGAGAGACTTATTAGACATAACATGGTAGAGTGAGCAGCAGAGTGTAAGTTGATGCCTTCGTATGAGGAGCAGCACAAAACACCCTATCATCCAAATGCTTAGGAGCTCAGAGTTAAGCATACAAAAGTATTCAGTGGCATACCACATGGTAGACCTCTTGATAGAGGCATAGAGCACATCATTGAGTTGGAAGAGGGCACCAAGCTCATCATAATTACACCTTACCAGCACCCAAAACGTTTGAAGGACGAAATTGAGAAAACAATCAAGGAACTTTTAGCAATGGGACACATAAGGCCGAGTAAGTATCCTTTCGCTTCATCAGTTGTTTTGGTGAAGAAAAAAGATGGTACACTCAAGATGTGCATTGATTATCGAATGTTGAACAAGAGGACAATTAAGAATAGGTATCCCATTCCTCGCATCGACGAGTTGATAGATGAACTACATGGCTCTTGTTACTTCTCTAAGATAGACTTGAGGACAAGGTATCACCAGATCAAAGTCAAAGAGCAGGATGTTGAGAAGACTGCATTCAGATGTCATTGTGGACACTATGATTTTTTGGTTATGCCCTTTGGCTTAACCAATGCTCCAGCTACTTTCCAGTCCACTATGAACAAGGTCTTCCAATCTCAGTTGAGGAGATTTGTTCTGGTATTCTTTGACGACATTTTGGTTTACAACAGATCTTGGGAGGAGCACATGGTTCACCTGGATACTGTTTTGAGCATACTTGATAGGGAGTCCTTGTACACCAAGGAGTCCAAGTGCGCATTGGGCATGGCAAAACTTTTATATTTGGGTCACATCATCAGCACAGAGGAAGTTCGCATGGATCCTGATAAGGTTTGTGCCATTATTGATTGGCCTGCTCTTGAGACTTTGACTCAACTCAAGGGATTTGTGGGGTTATGCACCTTCTACCATCAGTTTGTCAGTGGATTCTCGCAGCATGCTGCATTGCTTACAGATTTGACTAAGAAGGGAGCATTTGTTTGGACACCTCAAGCACAGGAGTGTTTCGAGAAGTTCAAACAATTGTTGACTACATGTCCAATTCTAGCTTTGTCGGATTTCACCAAGCCTTTTGAGCTTCATTGTGATGCTTGTGGAGAGGGTATTGGTGCAATGATTATGCAGGACCATCAACCAATAGCTTTCGAGAGCAGGAAGCTAAGGGGTCCTGAGAGGAGCTACAGTATATACGACAAGGAAATGTTGGCCATCATGCATGTGATGACCAAGTTTAGGCAATACCTAGTTGGCAATAAGTTTTGTGTCAAAACTGATCATAATAGCTTGAGGTATTTCCTTGGACAGCGAGATCTAAATGAACGTCAACAGAAATGGGTCAGCAAGTTACAGTCTTATGATTTTGACATCTCCTCTGTCAAAGGGACTCGGAACGTTGTTGCTAATGCCTTATCTCGCCATCCCCATTTGAACTCCATAGCAGAGATTTCAGAGGATTGGAGACACTTGATCATATCAGAGTATGCCAAGAATTCGTGGGCTTTTGGCATTATTGATGGGATAGTACAGGACAACATGTACTCTCTTGTGAATGACCTCATCATTTACAAAGAGAGAATATTCTTAGTCCCAGGTTCAGATGTGAGGAACAAGGTGTTGAGGACTTTCTACGATTCACCCATGGCTGGTCATCCCAGATACTTTAAGACCTGTAGGCAGGTACGAGAGAGATTCACTTGGAAGGGTCTCAAATTTGATATTCTTCATTATGTCAGGGAGTGCTTTGTTTGTCAGCAGAACAAGCAAGAGCATACTTACCTTGTTGGGTTGCTTCAGCCACTTCCTATTCCTAAGAGTAAGAGGGAATGCTTGTCTATGGATTTTATTACGGGCTTGTTGAAAGCTCAAAGGAGGGACAACATTTTTGTGGTAGTAGATCGATTGACTAAGTATGCACATTTCTTCTCGATCATGACTACCTATTCAACTACACAAGTAGCAGATCTATTCTTTCGTGAGGTATTCAAATTGCATGGGTTGCCTCGGACAAAGATAGTAGGTTCATGGGTAACCTCTGGCAGGAGTTATTCAAACCATTGTAACGGGACTCGCCCAAACTCACCAGGACTCAGCGAGTCCCGAGTTGAGTCACCCTGGCCGAGTCTTGGGGGCTCGAACTCGGACTCGACTGAGTCTTGCCGAGTCTTGGCTGGACTCGCCAAACTTGTTGAGTCCAGGCGAGTCCCGTCAGCAGGACTCGACAACAGGCAAAGTTTGAAAAGTGCAAAAAATTACATGAAATTAAAAGTTAATTTTTATTTATTTTTTACTTATTGCGAATGCAAAATGATGTACGCCATGAAGGTTTGTATGGTTTTGAAGGTCTTAATTTGGGCTGCCCCAGGAACACGCGCGTTGCCCCTCGACCCCACTGGGGGCGTTGCCACCAGACCTCCGCAAGGGGCATTGCCCCTTGACCCCACTGGGGGCGCTGCCCCTAGACCCCCACAATGGGCATTGCCCCTTGACCACACTGGGGGCACTACCCCCAAACTCCTGCAAGGGACATTGCCCCCAAACCCCCATGAGGGGTGCTGACCCTTCACCCCACTAGAGGCACTGCACCTAGACCCCCACGAAGGGCACTACCCCTCAACCCCTTTAAGGCGATTTCCCCGATACTTGAGATTATGGCTACTGCATCATCCAGGACATATCTGAGACTTCTTTGCACGTCAAATGTGCAAAGACAGTAGGACAACATTAGTGCCAGGTAACAATATATTTAAGGGCATAATTTTCATCTTTTTATATTATAATTTATTATTAAATGTTGAACTTGAACTTGAAATGAGATTGATTTTGTTTCTTTTTCTCATCTTAGATAGATGGTGGGAGATGTTTGGTTTTGATACACCGAACTTGCAAAATATTGCCATTCGTATATTGAGCCAGCCATGCAATTCATCTGGTTGTGAGCGCAATTGGAGTATGTTTGAGCACATACACTCCAAGAAGCGCAATAGATTGACAGTGGAGAGGATGAATGACTTGGTATATGTTCATTACAACCTTCAGCTCAGATACAAGAAGCTTTTTGACCACAACACCACCCTGATCAATCTAGAGGAGGTTGATCCACAATCTGAGTGGATCACTGAGGCTACAGATGCAATCTTTAGTGATGAGGACCTTGATTGGGTGGACCAGGTAGAGAGAGAGACTGAGGTTGTAGCCATGGCTGAGGAAGAGGCTAGAGCACGAGGAGACATAGTTGTTGTTGGTGAGAGTGGCATGGAGAGTCAGACACAGGTAGAGACTATGGCTGCCTTCGGCTCAAATACAAGAATTTTTTTTACCACAACAACACCCCGATCAATCTAGAGGAGGTTGATCCACAATCTGAGTGGATCACTGAGGCTATAGATGCAGTCTTTAGTGACGAGGACCTTGATTGGGTGGACCAGGCAGAGAGAGAGGCTGAGGTTGTAGCCATGGCTAAGGAGGAGGCTAGAGCATGAGGAGACATAGCTGTTGTTGGTGAGAGTGGCATGGAGAGTCAGACATAGGCAGAGACTATGGTTGCAACTGCAACATCATCCAAGACCCTTAAACACCTTCTTAGGAAAGATGTTGGCTCCACTATGCCATAGAGTCATACACTTATAGCTATTGTTTTGATATTTCATATTTGTATGGAACATTTGATGTTATGAATTTCATATTCCATGAGTTTTGTATACATTTGACTAATTTTATATATCTAAGTATGCTATTTCCTTCGCAACTACAATTTGTGTACTTTATACTTAAGTGATCGTTGTATTCTTGTGTATGTGATCAAATTTGCTTTTATTTGTGTTGTATTCAATAAAGGGTGCTTGAAACAAGTTTTAAATCCTTAAAAATCTCTAAATTTTTAGGGTTTTTCAATTGTTTTTCATTTTGCCGAGTCTATGCCGAGTCCGAGTCTCATAACTATGATTCAAACTATGCGGGACAGAGCTTACTCTGAGCACTAGCTACCACCCCCAGACTGATGGGCAGACAAAGATTGTCAACAAATGGGTGGAGGGATACTTGCGGAACTACATTTTTGTGTAGTAGAAGGCTTGGGTGAAGTGGTTGCATCTTTGTGAGTACTGCTATAATTCCACTCACCATATGACTATCTAGATGACACCTTTCAAAGTTTTGTATGGCTATGATGTGCCTAGTTTCCTTGATTTATTACTAAGTGATTGCATAGTACCTAGTGTTGGGGATCTATTACAGGAGAACCAGGATATCATGAGAGCCCTTCGTGAGAACATTCAGAAGGCTCGGAATTAGCAAAAGCAATATGCTGATCAGAGGAGGGTTGAGTGATCATTTGAGATCGGGGATATGGTGTATCTGATGTTGTAGCCCTATAGATAGTCCACTCTTAGGAAGAGGGGCGTGGAAAAACTCAAGCCACGCTATTATGAGCCATTCAGGATTGTCAAGCGAGTTGGCGAGGTGGCTTATGAGTTAGATTTACCGACAGACAATAAGGTGCACAATGTGTTCCAAGTGTCACGCCCTAAGAAGGCGTTGGGACAACATATAGTTCCTTCTTTAGATCTACCACCCCTAGATGATGAGGGGAAGTTGATATTAGTACCTGAGGCCATCTTGGATTCCAGAGAGCATCATCTTTGGAGATGGGTTATCAAGGAATATTTGGTTAAGTGGAGAGATCTGCCGGTAGAGGATGCTACTTGGGAGAGCAACAACATTTTACAACATCCAGCATTGAGTTTGCTTGAGGGCAAGCAAATTCCGGGAGGGCGGACTGTAATGTCCCCACTCTAGTCAGTATCAGTTGCAAATGGGTTAGCCTATTTCTTGGACCCTCGTAGGCTAATATGTTTGGATAGGGGGTCTCAGTGGCAGTTAATGGAGGTTATTGTCATTTCCATTTCTTCAATTCAATATTGGGTTCAATTCCAGGCCTTTGCAGATCAGTGTTTGGCTTAGTTTGAGATACTTACTATTTGTAGTAAATCAATCTGGCAATGATGCTATCTTTAGTCAAGGCACTTGGACACATGGGGTTTCTATAGTGTTGACCCCAACTTCTGACGGCACGTCAAAATACTATATATTGAGAAAGATATTAATATTTTAGTGGTTAAGTTATATTTAATTAATAAAGGGATATTATAAAGTTATATTTTAACTTTATAAAAAGTGAGCCACTTAAATTTTAATAAAGTGAGATTATAATAATTGCTAAAAAGGTACACCCAAGTTGAGAAAGTAATTAAAAGGGGTATCAAACATTAAAATACATTTTAAACTAAGTTGTCGGTTCGAGTACAGATTCAAATGCGGGTTTGGGTTTGGGTTCGTCGGTTCGGCAAAAACAAATTCTAGGGTACAGGTACGACCGTACTATATATATGTATATATAATTAAATTATAAATTTATAAACACAATGATAATGCCATAGACTCATAAGCATGCTCAAAATTATACTCATATGATCATAATGCCATAATGCCATAGAATATTGAAATAATGAAATACGCCATACGGTAATACCTCATATAATCTGTAATCATATTCATAATTTGCAAAAATATAAATAGTAAATACTCAAGTCTTAAAATGTCATTACACATTGAAAATTCAAATTACAATCAAGACAATATAAGGCAATCTGGGCACTTTTTAGGGTTTTATTTTTTGTTTTTAAGTTGAGTTTTTGCCTTTTTCTAGGCTGGATGATGTGTGTTTGCTCGAGTCCTTCTGGGTTCTCCCCGGGTTTGGCTAGGGTTCTCCATTTTCCACCTGGGTTCTCTGTGAGTCCTTCACAGAAGGAACCACAGAGAACCCAAGTGGAAAATCGAGAACCCAGGCGAACCTAGAGAAGAACCGAACTCGAACCAAAACCCACACGTATTTTGGCCGGTTCGGGGGGTTAAAATGAAGAACCCGATAAAAGAGATTTTAAATGTATTTAAATGATCTCATTGGAAATCGTGCCTCTTGGAGAGAATATAAGAAGGCAAAGGGGAAAGTCAACCTCATTCATTCATGAGCATTTGACATTGACTCTTTTTAGCTGCTTTGAAGTTTGTGCCTGAGACAAGGGTTTCAGAGTATTTTCACCATTGGAGAACAGAAATTCTTTAGTGTTCTGCAATCTTGAAGCTATGAAAGACCAGTTGAATCATTGCTTTTGAGAGGGCTTCATTTTGGAGTCCATTTGTGCTTTCATCAAAGTTTCTTCATTCAGTTTATTCCCAATTTTCAATAAGGAAGGGCATATTGGTTTTAGGTGCCTTCATACATCCGTTCAAGCATCAGAATAACAAGTCATACCTTCTCTATCTCCTGGCCGTACTTCTTCACAAGGCTATAGGCATCTTCTGGCTGAGGCGTGTGAGTTGGAGGTTGAAACGCCTCCCTTTCCTGGCATCTACTTCCTTCATCATGGATGCCTAGCACTATCAGATCATCTGATCCAGTTTCCAACATGGAGAAATCAATATCTGGAGTTGGGCGATTTGATTTGTCAGCTTCCTGTCTTGCCTAGCTTGTTCCAGAAGTTTCTTATTTAGTTAAGCTGAGGACCTCCGGGTATGTTTATTGAATAAGATATACTTGTACCAATTGCCAATTACTTAAAACAATTGCAGTTACTCCATTATTATTGTTTATTCAGTTTTAGTATTATTTCTTGCCTGGCGCTCTTTATTATGTCAAAAATCCATCAAAACAAGTAAAAACGCAAGAACAATACATTTTTAGCATCAAAGGTAGAGTTAGAACCTGTAGGGTTCTTCACAAGGGATCAAGAAAGGGTTGATGGAAAAGTTTCTAATATGAGCTATCACGCTTCAACAACAGGGGCAACTGCTTCAAATCAAAATCAGAATAGAGAGGCAGAGATGGATGTGTCTTCAAGAGATGTAGCAGCAGAAATTTCTCACAAGAGACCACACATTGGTAGTTCAAACGCCATTTGCAGATTATTTGATGTGCAAGGTCGAGAATTGGTTGATGCAACGATTGCACGCTTCTTTTATGCAAATGGAATACTCTTTAATGTTGCTCACTCACCTTTCTATACATAGATGGTCCAAGCTATCACTAATGCACCAGCTGGGTATAAACCCCCTGTGTATGAAAAACTTTGCACTACTCTAATTGATAAAGAAAAAATTCGATTAGAGCAACAAAATGCACCATTGAAAAGATTGTGGGCTATAGAAAGATGCAGCATTATGATGGATGGGTGGACAGATACTAGAAACCGTCCACTACTTAATATCATGGTAACATGCAGCAAAGGGCCTTAATTTTTGAAGGCAATTGATTGTTCGGGGCAAGAAAAAAATGCAGAGTTTCTTTTTAACCAGCTATGTGACGGCATTGAGGAGGTAGGGGCATCACATGTAGTCCAAATTGTTACAGATGTTGCTCCTGTTTGTAAAGCAATAGGCATGTTGGTGCAAGAGAAACACAAGCATATATTTTGGACACCATGTTGTGTGCATTTGTTGAATAATGCACTCAAAGATATTGGCAAGTTTGAGTGGGTTTCAGCTCTCATAGAAAAGGGCAGAAAAATTCAAATGTTCATATGTAACCATCACCAAACACAAGCTATTTATTGAAAATTTGCCAAGGTGGAGCTTCTCAAACCAGCTAATACACGGTTTGCTTCTTATTTTATTCTTCTTCACCATCTTTGTGAAGTGAAAGGTGCTTTGTGTTCCACAGTAGTTAGTGATGCATGGGCAGCTTGGAGGCAATCTACATCAAATGATGCAGTTGAGGTGAGAGGTATGATCCTTGATGACCGTTTTTGGGCTGATTTTATATTTGTTGTGGACTTTATTCAGCCCATATGTGAGGTGATCAAATTTGCAGATTCAAACAAACCATGTTTGGGGGGAATTTATGAAGAAATAGATTCTATGTGTGAAAGAATTAAGATAATACCAGATCCAAAAGATCCTTCACTATATCCTTTGATTAGAGAAAAGTTGCATCGAAGATGGAACAAACTTAACACACCTCTTCATTGTGCTGCCCATGCCTTAAATCCTAAATGGTATAATATACAAGAGACCAATAAGAGGGCTCCATATGAGGATAGAGAGGTAATGAAGGGATTTTGGACTGCAATAAAAAAGATATAGGGCTGAGGTGAGGAAGCATCAGTTATGAGGAGTCAATGGAATAACTTTTCACATGGGCATGGTGACCTTTCTTCTATGGAAGTTTTATACGATATGCGAGCAAAGAAAGACCCTATAGAGTGGTGGTGGAACCATGGAGGTGAAACCCCTAAATTGCAATCATTTGCAATAAGATTACTCTCACAAGTAGCTAGTTCTTCATCTTGCGAGAGAAATTGGAGTACTTATGGTTTTATTCATTCACTAAAGTGGAACCGATTAGGGTCAAAGAAAGCAGAGAATTTGATATGTACATTCATAGCTCACTTCGCCTTTTGTCTCGTGTAGATCCCGCATACAAAAAGGGTCCTTCAAAAAAATGGGACCAAATTTCACCTAATGGAGATGTTGCAGCCATAGTGGATGAAGTGGTTGAAGCAAATGGCCTTACTAATTTGCCCCCAATTCTACTACCCGTAGAGGAACCTAAGTTAGAGAGTGATGAGTATTTGGAGAGCATCATAGTTGAGGACCTTGACATGGATGATCATGATGTGGTATAGGTGATATCAGATAGATTTCTGATTTTTGTTTTTTGTTTGCATATCAGCCAATCAAACTATTAATATTTCTGAATTTCAATATGTAATCGAATATGTAATGTCAAATGTGAACTATGATTATGAAATTTGAAGTATGAACTTTTTGACTCTTCGACACAATGTGACAATGACATTAGGATTTGAATTTTGTGTATTTAAAGTTAATGTTCATTGTTAAACTTTACTACTGCTATTGTTTTGAAAGTTCGATATCATCATATTTTCAGATTTTCTATAAATTATTATTTTTTATTTATATTAAAAAAAAAAAGACATCTCCAAGTACCCCATCTCCTATTTTCAAAAAAAAGTCGTACCGGTACCGGTACTAGTACCAATCTCCCATACCAGTACCAATACCAATCTCCTAGCAACTATGATTGGTATACAAACCTTCCTAATACTAAGAAAGTAATGTGGGAGAGACTAAAGAAAGCATTTGAACAAGAGTTCAAATTATTAAGGGATGATAATGAGATCCTCATAGAAATGTATAAAACTCAACAAGGTAAGCCTCGGCACGTTCAAGCCTACAATAGGAGGCTCAAAGAGTTACTCAATCGATTGGAAAGGGAACTAGTGGATGGGCTAATGAAATGATGGTTTATTGAAGGGTTGATACCCCTATATTAGAAGAAAACGAAGATAGTTTCTCCCTTGTCATACGAGGGGGTATACAATCAAACCATGGGCATAGAGAGTGAAAGTAAGGCATCTAATCATTCAAAGAAAAGTGAAAGGACTCTAATTCAAGTGACAATGAATCTAGATTGTTGTAGGATCTTCATAGTAACATGCATAGAATGATGAAAGAACTAGACACAAAAGGAGGTAAAGAACTTTGGTGTGCTACTTGTGGACTAGAAGATTGCACCAAATCTAATTTTCCTAAAAATTCATTCTATAACACATGCCAAATTGTAGGTCAACTAATTAAAGATTGTCCCTATAATTTGAAAAGTCAAAGTACACGAGGAGAATAATCCACTACAAGCAATCCATCGAAGATGTAGAATAGCAAGAATGCATCTCTAGGTCACTATCAAAATTAAAGAGGGGGAGGGCAACGTCAAATACAATAAGATTCCAAGGGTCATCCCATTATTCAAAGTCAACAATGTGGTGAACGGGTAGACTTTGCAAGGGACTGCCACATAAACCAAAACTATAAAAGACTACTTTGTAAATGGTGCAAACCAAGGGGTTGTGATAATGTCGAATGTCCAAAGAAAAAGACAACATCAATATAATTGATGTAGAGAGACACACAAAATTTATAGTTGTTACTCAAGCCCAAGCAACAAAGTTTGTGTACTTGAACCCATGTACTAAAAAGGTGAGTTCGCAAAGCAAGAGCCAAGGAGCATGCTATAGATAACAAACACCGCCATTGAAATACAAATGCAAGTACGATAATAAATCAATTGCAATTCAATAAAATTATTGCAAGACAAGTACTTCAAACCACCATACCAATTAAGGTAGAGGATTTATTACAAAGTATACCTAAACTTAGAAATGCTATAACTTAAAGGAATGAAACAATACATGCCACACCCAATTAGAATCTAGAAATAATCAAACCCCTTAACCAAACCTACATTGTCA
The DNA here is from genome assembly GCA_007115665.2 of Sequoiadendron giganteum. NCBI lineage: Eukaryota > Viridiplantae > Streptophyta > Pinopsida > Cupressales > Cupressaceae > Sequoiadendron > Sequoiadendron giganteum. The sequence continues at coordinate 111,571,848 of CM021108.1, forward strand.
AGAGACTAGGTAATCAATTGCACGTTATTGATGGTTAACATGACAAAGAAACCAAGGGTGGTGCATATGGAGATTCTTGAAAGGAATCTCAATAACACAATTATGGATAGTGATTTTGGCGTGAATCTACTTTCAAAAGACACTTGGCAAAGTTTGGGTAAGATAACTATCCGACCACCAACTTTTTAACTAGTGGGTGCAGACCAACAAGGAATCAAGGTGCTTGGAGTTCTAATGGCTCAAAAGGAACTTATTGGAACTCAAAAAAATTATTAAATATTGTAGTCGTCTTGTTACATAAGAAAGCATGCAATGCATTGTTGGGTCAAAGATGGCTTATAAAAGATAAAGTCGATCATGACTATAAAAAGAATAAAATCCATTGAAATAAGGGAAAAGCGTATATAATTGATTTGAAGAATCAAGCTGTAAGGAAGCAACTTCCTCACATTCATCAAATTCATCATATTCTAACCGCAGAGAAAAGTGAATAGAGAAGCATGATCAAGGTCCCATGGAGCGAAATGTCAAACGTATCTTGGAATTGCAGTTGTGTTTGGAAGATGCAACAAATTTCCTTCCTAACATGTCCCACTCGCAAATGGAAGACTCTGAAGCATTTTCATTGAACTGCTATTCTATCGAAGCTACAGAGATTAATGAAGAGAAACAAGGATTATGAGATAAAAATAAGCAACCATTTGATGTTGAGGAAGCTCGAGCAAACAATTCCAAAAAATTAAACAATTCCTATGTGTCAAACAAAGTACATGGTTCACAATTAACAATTTATTCTGAAAGGCCAAAAATTATAGATACAACTGACTTCAATGATCTAGTAGTTGCACCAAACTTACCCAAAGTTCACAAAATTAATGAAGGTAAAACTCAAAATAGTAATATTAAAAGAATATTGGATTTAGAGCCTATGACTACTTCTTGTGCTAATGAATGTTATAAGGAACCCTACTTGTGTTGTATATTTTTCCATGACATCTAAGTATAGAGATGATTGGAGAAAACTTCATAAGAAAACAATGAAAAAGAGAAAAGTACCATACAATGGGTCAGAAAGAAATGTCATGAAGTAGGAGAGAAAAATAATAGATGGGCCAGCCATTGGAAAGATGAGAATAATAATAACAATAATGGGAACATAAAAATATCACATGGGCTAGAAAAGGAGAAAATAAAAAATTATACTATGTTTACTAACATATAGTCCTCCAAAGAATAGTTTACAAACTCAAAATTGGAAAGTACTCGGCATGTCCAAACTTTTTGACTCGGCAAAACTCGGCAACTTAAGAAATACTTAAATTTCTTAAAAAAAACACAATATTTTTGCAAAATTCAATTACAAAATGTATCAAATGAGTCTAAGAAACCATGAAGAAGTGTTTTCTATTAGATTTGACTCTTGAATACATATGGATTACAAAATTGCATCATCATGCGAAGCCAGGTAGCGGATATAATAAATAAATTGTATATCTAGGCAAGTAAAAAATTACAAATTTCTACAATTTCCTCTTCCCTGTTCTAGTGAAAAATTAGGGGGTAGAGGGTAAATGGTAATTGAGTTAACAAATTTGATAAACATATGATAATATCATCTCTTTGTTGGCATGTGAAGTCAGTTTTCTTTATCCAACATTGATTAAACAATTGACAACGAGTACCACGGTAGTGAATCGTATGCATCACATGTAGCCAAAGGCCTAATGGCCAAGGGGTTGCAAGAAAGTCCTCTTCAAAAAGGATTCGACAACTTAGATGTTAATGGCTCAATTAGTCATTTTTTTGGTTACAAATTGGAAAAAAATGATTCCAATCAAAGTAAATCATTTAAATTTTAATCAATCCATAAATTTAGACAAATTGAATCAATTCAATTCAATTCAATAATCCAAGAATGCTTGCTTCTTGTTGTGTGTGTTGAGGAGGGGTGAATGAAGGAATTTAAAGGCACAAAACCCCATGAAACCTGCATTTTTTTCCCTCTTGTTCACATCACACCCACGTTTTTCTCGTGCACACAGCGACGATGAGTTTACAGCTCAGACTTGTCAAGTTTTAGCGAGTACTCACCAAAAAACTTGGTAAGTTTCCCCTTACGACTCGCCATGTAAACTGGCAAGTAAACCTTCCAAAAACTCACATGGAAAAAAAAACAGTGAGTACTCGGAGATTTGTCGAGTATGTAAAACATGCTCCAAAGCATCAAAATGGGATCCTAAGTTCATCATAGAATCAAAGAAAATTAAAATTAAAATTATGATAATAAAGTTCTAACTTCTTGCCCCATTGTAGAGCAAGTTGAAATAGACTCCATCATACAACTGGTCACTAGAAAACTTGTCATACAATTTCTTCCTATTGTTCTTCCTCTATTGTCTACAAACAAACTTATGCTAGGGTTTCAAAAGAATTGCAAGGGTATTCAAAGCACACCATACAATCTGCAATATCCAACATTCAATCTTCAATTTATGTCGTACATACTTCATCATATTTGTCCTCCACTATACAAATTGTGCAAGATTTTGTTGTATGCCCATGGATTCCTTCTCTATTGTATGACCTTCTAACCTTTATTCCACCATTGTTCAATCTTCTCAAGTGAAGTATGGCTTTAGGAATTGTCCATGTACTGGCCATTCCAAAAGTTCACCAATCTGATTCTGCAAGAAGTATGAATCTTCTCCATGAGTGTTGTTGATCAAATATGGGACCAACCATAGAGCATCAAATTTTCCATGCTTTCCTCTATCTTGAACTCTAGCATTACACATCAGCACCATGCTTCCAATCTCAAACTTTCTGGAAGAAGATTTTTTATCATATAAGTTTTTTACCTGCAGTTGCATCTTCATGTTCCTCTGTTGTGCTTCCCTGTTTGTTTCATCTAGTTCTACCAAAGCATCAATTCTTTGTTGCATATCATTTGGGGTATCATCTTCATATTCTTGAATAAACTGTACACCTACAGCAAGTTGTTGGTTGGCATCCTAGCCTCAAGACCATAAACCAAATCAAATGGAGACTACCCTATTGCCTTTTCGATGGTTACTCTATTAGCCCAAAGGACTTGTCTCAACTTTGAATCCCAGGCCTTTCTGTTCTTTTCAATCACCCTTTTGATGATTTTCATTAAGCTCTTGTTACTAGACTCTGCTTGTCCATTTCCTTGTGGGTGATACAAGGATGAAAATGAGGCTGAGATTCCATATTTGTTGCAGAAGTCAGTAAACTCTTATGACCTAAAGCATATTGCATTATCGGATATTATTTTCTCAGGTACTCCAAATCTGATCAGAATGTTATTTATTAAAAAGTCCACCACTACTTTACCAGTAGCCTTCCTTGTAGGAATAGCTTCAACCCACTTTGTGTAGTAGTCTGTGGCTACCAAAATCCATGAGTGTCCACCACTAGATTTTTCTACAAATATCCAATAAAATCTATTCCCCATTGTTGGAATGGTGCTTGCACTGTTATTGGTCTAAGGGGCAAGTTTCCTAAAAATTTCAGCTTCCCTGAGAATCTTTGGCATGCATCACATGCCCTTACCATTTTTTGTGCATCTTTAAACAGTGTTGGCCACCAAAACCCTGCTCTTAAAACTTTGTGTGCAGTAGTTTTGGCCATGTAATGGCCACCACAAACGCCATAATGCATCTCAATCAAAATCTTTAAGGCTTGTTCACCATTGACACATTTTAGCAGTATTCCATCCATATTTCTCCACCATAACCCATTGTCAATGATAACATATTTTATGGCTTGCAGCTTAAGTGTTCTCTTCTGGTTGTCAGTCATCCACTCAAGGCATGACATATTCTGCAAATAGAAGACATCTTTGTACCACTTTGAAGTCTGCATGTCACAGATGGGAGACACATTTGTCTCTTCAACATGATTGATCTGATTCACTTCCAAGATTTTAGTCTCTGCCATCAGTTTAGCAAGTCCTTGTCCTCTAACCAACTTGGTGATCTATATGTCAATGTGGAACTCTTGCATTTGGTTTTATCCATCAGCATCTTCTGCTTGTGACTTCCTGCTACATGAATATATCCTTGACTGCAGCAATGGGTACATATGCAACAATTGTTACACCAACAAGATATGACCTAAAAAATTTACTGCCTTTACCAGAGCGGAGGCTTGTTTCTCAGTCATATCATACTTCAACTCGGCAGCTTGTAATGACTTATTGAAAAAAGCAATGGGCTGCTCATATTCCTCTTCATTCTTTTGTAAAAGTATTGTAGCAATGGTGTGAAAGGAGGCAAAGGTGAACAGTTGGAAAGGCTTTGAAAAATCAGGAGTCTTCAAGACTGGTCATGAATATTTGAATCTGGTCATGCACTCTAGAACAAAGCATATTCCCATCAAGTATCATTTCTTAAGGCAACAGGTGGTCGATCAGCAAGTTGTGATGCCCCCAATCTTATAAAGCAATAATAAATAAATGAATCGTTGCCACCTAAGGAGGGACGACCCTGCATTAAGGGATTAAGAAAACAAATTTAAAAGAGATCGCCCAGTCAAAAGGCAGGACCCGTTTAAGAGGTGAATGGATGTGTCCTTCCCTTGGAGACACCATTTCATGGATAGACGCAACACTTGGAGAAACACATCCCTATCCTTCGTCCCTTTTGAGGACCTTTTTAAGGCAACCTTGGGATGAAGGAAAGGCATCAAATGAGAGGAAATAGAAATATATACCTTCTAAATTAGAAATAATTAATTGTTTGGCATATGTGCAGCAATCTGGTTTTCTAAGTTTTGTAGTATGAAATCTGATTTATAAATAATTGTGATTGTTTATTAGATATTTGAAATACTAATGATACATTGCTGTTATGACTGTTTACATATATCAATGTATATTAAGTATGACTGAATTAATGGTTTTTCCACTGTTTATTTGTTATATGACCTGAAAGTTTTCAGCCATGGTTGAGGAGACGAGGTATTACAAGAGGGGGGTGCGGTGGTGCGGCACTCTCCTAGGTATGCCATCTCAAGGTGGGGACCAAATGAAGCCCCATGAGGCCAAGGAGGTTGGGCTTAGGAGAGATGGGCTTCCGGTGAACCCTGTTGTAACCTCACCCCTCCACCATGGTGAATCAACATAAGAAGTCCAATCATAGGGAGAGGGGAATGGATGGCAAGATGAGGGGATAACGGGATGTGGACACCTCACTGGGTACACCACCTCATATGGATGGCACGGGCCACATGAGGCCAAGAGGGATGGTATATCCGCACTTGGGCCTAGTGCAGAGGATCTAGAGACACCCTATCGAGGTCACCTTATCCTATGCTCTCCTATGGTTGAGCTTCTCAAACAAATTTAAAACACCTTATGATCCATTTTATATTTCTGATGAGAATTTGATGATGCTTAATTAAGATAGTCAATTTATCAAATTTTTGGTTGTAAATGGTTTCTAACCTATTTGCAAGGCTTCAATCAAATGAGGGTAATCCTAACCCAGCTTGTTCATTTGAAAACAAAGATTTAAGGCTAAATTAGGGCACTTACAAATTGGGGACATTACACAAGTAAAGTTGGAGTATATTGCTATACAAGAACAGATTGCAAACATTTTCACCAAGCCACTTCCGAAAGAGACTTTTGGGTACCTAAGGTAAAAATTGGGAGTGATATCACTCTCATTCAATCACTAAATCCTTGAGAAGAAGCATATGTTCAAGGGGAGCTATTCCTTGCTTTATCTTTCAGCCCCAGAAAGCCTTTTCCATTGATGTCAAAGGGGGGGGAGTAGAGTAAAGGGGAGCATTTCAGTCAGGGGGAGAAGTATGGTCATGTTGCATTTACAGATTATATCTTTACAGGGTTGCCATCAATGACAAAAGGGGAGACTGTTGGAAATTGTTATTGATGTCAAAGATATTCGAAGGCCAATGGACATTGTTGTCCTTGATATTTGAAGGCCAAGTTGAGAAAACTATTTGCTGATGACAGATTGGAAGAAAATAAAATAAAAATATTTTGGTTCTAAGGGCCAACCCTTAGACTCATTGGCACCCTCACTAATAAATAAAAAATTGCAAATTAATTTTTTTATGAAGAGGTCGACCCCGCTATTAAAGCGCCCCATTTTGGGGAATTAAATTCGAAAATAAAAATTAATAAATAATATTTTATAAGGGTTGACCCCTATTGGAGCACCCAAGATGAAGGTGAAAGGGTGCATATAAAACAAGGAGTTGCATCCATTATGAAAGGATATGTTGTTTTATTAAGTTGCCTCCCTTGGTGAAGACATATAAAGAGATTATGAAGTCCATTTGAAAGCAAGCAATTCATTGAATATCATTCGTATAAGGAGAAATTTTAAAAGGCATAGAAGTGTAGAATCTTTGAAGGCATATGAGCAGAATTATAAGACATATGAACAGATTTATTAGAGCCTTATGGCAGAATTTATGAGGGATTTTTAGAATATTCTAAAGGCAGTTTTTGATGAAGTACTGAGCAGATTTCTGAAGGTGTATGAGACAGATCTAAGAGATTTCAAATAAATTATCATATTATTCATTTGGAGGTCGGTGCCTCCTAACCAAGGAGATCGGGAGGTTGGTGCCTCTCACTAGAAGAGATTGATGTCTCTTGTGAGTTGGTGCTCAGTTGTGGGGATTGGTGTCTCTAGTGGGTTGGTGCCTACAAAAGAATATTGTAAAAGAAGTAGGTTGATGCCTACAAGAAGATCTATATATAAGCAATATTTTGCCGTGGTTTTCTCTTGCAAGGGTTTCCACATAAATCATGTGCTCGTCTTGTGTTCTTAATGTTGATGTTATAGCAGTGGGATATATCTTTCTCTCAAATTTAAAAATGATGGATAAATGATACCAAGGCAAGTCAGACTTGCTATATATTATATTTTAATGAAGAGTCACCTTGTTTCTTAAAAGAGGCCAACCCAAATGAAGAGTCACCTAGTTTTGTATAAATACAAGGTGATGATCATTCATTTGATCATTAAGTTCATTCATCATAATTCGCATTCCTAGAAGAAGTTCATACTTGAGCAGCAGATCATCATCTTGTAGCAGCAGATCATCATTTTTTAGCAGCAAACCAATTTCAAGGAGAAACATATTCATTTGTATCTTTGCATCTAGGAGAGGTGCTATTATTCATTGTATCAAATTCGGCATTGTGTTGGGCTTGAGTTGTACGCAGATTTCTGCTCTTATTCCTTCAATATATAAGAGATATATTTGTTGGGTTTTTCTCCCTCGAGTAGGAGGGTTTTCCCAAGGTATCTTGTTGTGTTCATTGTCTTATGTGTTGCATTTTCTGGTTGCTTTCATTTCTGATCCTAAATCTAACATGGTATCAGAGCGGGTCTAAGAAAAGATCTGATCAGATTTGTTTAAGCAGTCAAGTCAACTTTTCATCTAGTGCAGATCTTGAAGTATCGCAGATCTAAGGTTCAAATTATTTCTGACCTAAGGGCAAATCTTTGAAGGTGAATTTGTGCGGAGAATGATCTTCTTGATTTCGTGGAAAGTGATATGCCCGAGCCTTCCGATGATACTTAGAAAATCCAGTGGAAGAAAAATGGCACGAAGGCTAGAAAGATCATGATAGACTCTGCGATGAATCACCTAGTACCGATCATCTCCAAGTTGAAGAAAGCAAAAGAAATGTTTGATACTCTAAAAGGATTGTATGAGATCAACAACACCAGCAGAGCCCTTGCTTTGAGACAACAACTTCACCATGTAAAAATGGCTAAAGATGATTCAGTCATCTCATTCTTTATGAAGATTGTTGATTTGAGAGATCAATTAAGCGCTATTGGGGATATAATTGCAAATAGAGATCTTGTTATGTTGGCACTAAATGGTCTTCTTCAATCTTGGGAACCCTTTATTCAGAGCATCAGTGGGAGATCCAAGTTGCCCAAGTTTGATCGTCTTCGAGCTGATTGTATTCAAGAAGACTCTAGGTTGGCAACAAGAGGAATTGGGCGAAACTATCATGATGTAGAAAATCAAGTTCTTGCTACACATACTTCTAGAGAAAGAGGTACAGGAAGAAAGAGGAATAGAGATAGAGAATCAGATTCTGACACAGAACCGAAGAAGAAGAATAAGGATCTCTCTCACATTCAATGTTTCAGGTGTGACAAGTACGGTCACTTTGCTCACGATTGCAAATTAAGGTATACACAACATGTTTCTACTGCGGAAATTGGCATAGGGACATCTCAGAGGGAGCCTAGCTCTAAAGTTGATTCAGAAGGTTTCTTATTCTAAAGTTGATCGATTTCTTCGAAGAGGAGGAAATGACATTCAGAGGGAGTCAAATTAAGAGAATTTAAGGCATGGGTTGAGAGCTTTTCTAGCAAAAGGATTAAGGTTCTGAGATAGGTCAATGGAGGGGAGTTCACTTCCAGAGGATTTCTTTGAAATCTCTAAGGCAGGGATCAAGAGGGAGTTTTGTTACTCACTAAGAAGAAGTGAAGGTTGCAGTGTTGCAAGGCCAAGTGCAAAGTCCTTGGAAGACCTCTTCAGCAACTGAGAACAGAATTGCACAAGACAGTTAATCTAGATTTGACATTGGTAGCTTCGCAAACCTATTTAGAATAGGGTGATCTAGGATGAGGTTGAGGAGGACAATCTTGGACTCGAGCAAGTCAATAGTGCCGAAAGTGTGCATTGGAAACTGCTCCTCTAAGGCAAGCATTGCAGACAATCTTGGACGAGGAGGTCAGGAGGTTGATGCAAGTACTTGGAGCTCCAGAGGGAGTCACATCATCATGAAGATTTGTTGTAATGTATATTTCTCTGAGACGGAGAAATATGAGGTGAAAGCCCTTGTAGTGTATATTTCTCTGAGACGGATAAGTATGAAGTGCAAGCCCTTGTTCATCTTTGTGACTGAGATGAGACATCATGTTGAGAGACTCCATGATGACATCACGTTGAGAGACTCTATGATGAACCCTTGTACTTGTGTTTCTTTCCACACATGGGAGTAGCCATGGTAGACGGCATGTTGAGAGACTCCATGACGACATCACATTGAGAGACTCTGTGATGAACCTTTGAGTTTTCCACAAATGGGTGTAGCCATTGTGGGCGTCATGTTGAGAGACTCCATGACGTGGATATCTAGGAAGATATCTCCCTAGCTAAGAGGGAGTGTTGATGTTATAGCAGTGGGAGATAGCTTTCTCTCAAATTTAAAAACGATGGATAAATAATACCAAGGCAAGTCGAACTTGCTATATATAATAATTTTATGAAGAGTCACCTTGTTTCTTAAAAGAGGCCAACCCAAATGAAGAGTCACCTAGTTTTGTATAAATACAAGGTGATGATCATTCATTTGATCATAAAGTTCATTCATCATAATTCGCATTCCTAGAAGAAGTTCATACTTGAGCAGCAGATCATCATCTTGTAGCAGAAGATCATCATTTTGTAGCAGCAGACCGATTTCAAGGAGAAACATATTCATTTGTATCTGTGCATCTAGGAGAGGTGCTATTATTTATTGTATCAAATTCGGCATTGTGTTGAGCCCGAGTTGTAAGCAGATTTCTGTTCTTATTCCTTCAATATATAAGAGATATATTTGCTGGGTTTTTCTCCCTCAAGTAGGAGGGCTTTCCCAAGGTATCTTGTTGTGTTCATTGTCTTATGTGTTGCATTTTCTGATTGCTTTCATTTCTGATCCTAAATCTAACACTTAATTGCTAGATCTTGCATGTGTGTTATTGTTGTGGATGATTAAGTTTTTGAAGTATTACTACTGTGGTTGATTAAGTTTTGAAAAGTAAAAGATTGTTGTTATACTGATTCACCCCCCCACCTCTCCCCCGAAACCCTACCCATATCAATTGTTAGTTCAATGGGAGGAAACCAAGTGCCCTGTCCTCAAATAACAAGGACTCTCCCACCTCATATATCTCTGGCAAATAGTAACGACTCCCTCCAAGGTACTTGCTGCTAAGGAGGCTAAAGACCGATAAAATTGTTCCTTCCAGCCTGGTCTCTCTGGTAATATCATACATGCAAGACCAAAAGACCAATCAGAATCTGATGCAAAATTGCTTGGTCAAACAAACTGAACCCCTTAAACTCATTTGCTAAAATGTCATGGGCTTTCAAAGCTGAGCTGAAGCAATATAAGAAATCCTCACAAATGAGCACCAAAGGATTCAACTAGTTGATGTAATGCAATGAAACCATGAACAGAGTTCATAATCTTACCAGGCATCCTATTTCCCATCACCATCCCTCAAATTAAATCTTTGCTAGAGGAGGTTGGCTGCAGCAAGACTATGATCATTGTACAATGGGAGACAAATACAATCAGAGGAAGGGATTCAGTATTCCTGGTCCGGCCTGGGATATACAGCCTCTACCCCAGCCCTTCAGAGGCTCTTCTCCACTTCACTCTTGACAATGGAGCATCTTCTCTTTCTTTCCTGCAGGAAGCTCAGTTTTTATAGTTATCTTTATTTAGTCTTCTCCGCTTTTCTTTGTAGCTTTTATAATCACTTGTTTTATGCTCAATCTATGATCTAAGTTACAACAGTCCTTTTTTTGCCCTCCTCAAAGGCTATGACTCTCTTTTGAACAATGATTTCTGTAATTATTCTCTATATATGTGAATATATTATTCCTTTTATAAAATAAGTTACAAAATCTAAGACTCATTTTTTGCCAAACACAAATCATTATAAGACTCATTTTTTGCCAAACACAAAAGTATTATTTTTATTTGAAAAATATTATTATAATCTGCACAAGAAAATGAATTATATCATTTCAAATGGGTTGAGCTCAAGTACTAGATCATCAAGGCCCTTGTTGTGGAAACCTATGTTCAAATCCCCAAGATTACATGGTCATATGTACAAATGATGAATGTTGGATTGGGTGAACTAGTAAATCCACTTTGGTTGGGGCGCATCTAAATGAGGCCAATGAATTTGATGGAAAAGGTATCCCTCAGTAATGGCGTCTAAGCCAAGGAAAACCCCATAAAGAGAACTTCACAAAAATATATATGTATATAAGATGAAAGAGCTCATGAAGGATTTCGCAATTGAATTATCATTTAAATTTTAAAAAAAAAAATCATGAAAGCTTCATATGATAAATTATTAGTTCATGAAATTAATTATAGTTTAAGCTATATAATGTACATAAACAACCATAAAGCTATGAAATTGTAAGGTCCCTTGAGGTTCTTCATTTTTTTAAATTTTGAAATGTGAAATAGAAATGTGATTGCCATTAAGCACACTTACGGTAAAATGAGAGAAGACCAAGTAAATATTTCTTTGGTTTCCATTGGAGCAATAAGAGATTGTCTAGTGCCTTCAATGTCTGAACCTGCTGAATTTGCTTTCACGTGCAACTAAAAAGCAAAAGAAACTCATTAAAATTATTTTCTTGGAACTCATATGTAAAACCTTATCGTTGCAACTACAAAATTCATATAGAAGATTGGCATTGGATAAACTTCCTACATAAGTCGTTGACAAAACTAGAAGCATAAGAAAAGTATAATATCATAAGCATTAGCTGCTTCATCAAAAGTCTGACAAACCTACATTTTGTTTTTAGAGGCTTTAAAAATGTTAGGAAATGGAAATTCACATTCAATTATAGTTACATGTACAATAATGAACAGATCCAATGTAATAAACATGAGAAAAAAGGGACCAAATCGAGTTATAGGAAACAATCTTTGATAAATGAGGGCACAAAAGTTTATCAATCGTTATGCCATATAAAAATGGGCACCCATGAGAAAGGACAAGAACAACCTGTAAAGTGATAAACCATACAAAACTAACAGATTTAAACCCCTTTTGCAGCCTTCTCCTGTCATCAGTTAATATCTTTCATGTAAAGCAATCTGGCATAAATTGGAAACTCAACTATTCAAAATTAGGCAGTTTGATTTTGGGATTTATGATAAGCATATTCTCGGATGCTAGTTCCATTCAATTGAATATGAAAGGAGGGCATCTCCATACAAGAGGTGATTATGACAATCCGAATGCAATGTTTGAGTTAAGTCATGCTGTTATTGATCTGTCATGAGCATTTACAGATTTTACATTTAAGTAAGAATGTTCTATGAAGGCCGACTTGTGTAATTTTTCATGATAATTTCTTAATAAAATTGGAGAGGGATTGCCTTGTAACCCATGAGAAGGCTGTAAGGAATTAATCCGAAGAAAAAGTTTTATATTTGTAAATTGGATGGGCTATTCCATCGTCTAGGTTTTATTTCAGAGTGTTCATATCAATATAAATATTTTGTAAGGAGGGCAATTATTAAGCACTATCTGCAGTTGCACCCTCTACAATAATGAAGAAATAGTACCTTAAAACATTATTGTAGACCATCATACCATAAAGGCTCTGCCCTTATCAAATGGCGCAGATATTAATCTCATCTGCATTATCAAAAGGTAATTAATGTCTTCCCTTTTGTCTCCCATGTCTGCCTGTGTTGTAGAATCAACATGGGAAATCTCTTTGTTAAGAACCAATGTGAAATTTTTGGGAGTGGTGCCTGCTGATTGGACCACTTGAACTGCTGACTTGGATTCTAATCTTGTTGATTATTCTTGTTCAATCAAAACAATGGAGTCACTCTAATTATTTTTGTACTTCCATTAGCTCTTCAATGGTGAACTCTCCATCAAAGTTACTTACCTTGCTACTTTCTGAGGCCAAGATTCTTTCTCTATTTGAAACTTCAAATCTCCTGCCAATTCTGCTGTTGTAAATGTAAGCTCTCCAAAACCATCTATTTTGGTCTTAATTGAAATTCCTAGCTCCAAGCTTCTCTTCCTGTATTCCTGTCTATAGGAGGAGGAAATCATCACATCTCAAAATGACACTCTCTTCTGGGTCTACTCCAATGATTATAAAATGTTTCAGCTCTATTTGAAGAGTGATAAGAAAAGGAGGAGTTTATGCACCTGTTTACCCCTAGTTGTTGAATTGTTTGTCATCTATCTCAAATTCATCCCTGCTCATACAGTCCATATTCTGGACTAAAGGCTGAAAGCTTTCTACCATGATCTGTTTCAAAGCTATTTTAACTATTTCTTGATTTCTGTCCATTCTCTATGTGTTGTTTCAGCTTCACAGTCTGGAGAAATCATGGCTCCAATAACAGTTTTTATTAACAAAAAACTAAAAATAGCACACTGAAATAATAATAAAAAATCCTAGAAAACATGTCTCGATACTGAAAAAAAAACCAGAAAATGATTAAACCTTCATTGTAAAAATTAGTAAAAATCAGTTCTAGAACAACCCATACACAGAACATCCAAAACTCTCAGTAACATAGATTCATTGAATTCAATTGTGGAAGTTAACCGCTTATTTTTTGGCATTCATATTTCAGACATTCGTTTTTCATTTTTTTAATCAAACTCCTGTTTCCCAAATTCATATTTCTTATAAGTCACATCAATCAGATTTTGGTTTGAAATTTCTGCATTTTATTTTTAGTTTTTGGCTTAAAACAGGTTGCATTCAACTCTTGTTCAGCAATGTTTAACTGAATCTTGCAATTAAATCCAACATTTTTTATGCTGAAATCTGAAGTTCCTTAGCCATTTTTGCAAACACCATGTAAATCACTGAATACTCAGACTCGGCTTTCCCATAAGACTCTAAGACTGGCGGATAATTGGGTGGAATGGATGATATGTCAATTCATGAACAAGGCAAGGTACAAATCACAGAAAATAAATCTTGACTAGAAGTTTTATCACTAGGCATAGACTATGACACTTGAGTTCCAGTATCCTCTACCAAATAAATATTCAACTTAACACCAAGATTTGATGTGTTTCCATTGTAGCCTACATTCTAGCAAAGAACTGGCAGTATCTCATGATTCTAAGTGGATGTTGTTTCCAAATGGCAAATACAGAAAGATTGCTTTGACCACTTATAGAAGTTAGAGCCCAATATTTCGTCCTCAAAGGAAATGATTGGAAGTAATTATTTATGTAATGTCCCTATTTGGCTTATTTTAAGTTCTGCCTTCAATTCTCTACGTAAAGATGTCAAATCTTGTCAACGACCTTGAAGAGATGGTAAAGATGTTGCACCCTTGGACTGTTAAAGACTAACTGATTAATCTGTTAAGATGTCTTAGGGTATGTATCTTTGATTTAAGAAATCTGATTCAATATTGTAGCTGTATATGTAAATTGGACAAGATTATAATGTCTTTGCTTGATTTGTTAATATAGATCATACCTTTGATTATATAAGATGCTGAGACCCCTATTGGTTTGTTAGCCTGAAATTGTCTATTGACTTATGCGATTTATTGGTGTAAAGGACTGGGACCTCTATTGGATTGCTGTCCCTTATTGAACCTTGAATTCATGCGACGTATGGTGGGTGTTATATCTGATTCTACTGATTGCTGGAGATAGGCTCCTTAGGAATACTTAAAGTCTGAGTAGTAATGTATATATCTGCCTGCTAATCGATGATTTTACCTTCCAAATATATTCCCTTTTTATACTCGTAAGATGGTCAAAGAACATGACCTTTCATTATATTTTTTTGACAAGGGTGCATCTCTTTGTATTAACTAATCGATATTCTCTGTTTGTGCTTGTAAGCATTGATTAATGTCATCATTAAACTGTGTCATGTTGATATTATCCTGACCCCCGATAATTTCACTGCTGCATACAAAATCGTTGATGGCACAAATGTATCAGACGCCAGGGAATTCCCCTCAATTGATGTAGCGATTGTAATTTCGTCCTGCTCGATAAGTTACTTGCATTAGCTTCCATAGAAAAAACTTTCACACAACGGATATTATCGTCTAATAGTGATTGCCTTGTTCATTCCGCAATGAGTACTGACTCGATGATCCAAAATATTGATCACTGCTCATTAATATTAATCACCTTCAAACAACGATAGTGATATTCTTCGATGGTGCTGATATTATATATCCCTGACTTGTGATTTTCTAACTGCCTTAGCAATGTGTAGTTTCTCGAATACATGAGCAGTGGCATCCAATAATCGATGCTTATAATATATTGCCAAATATATAGACATACAGTGAATCCCATCACTTCAGCATGGGATGAGTCCCATCAGTGTGATGCAACTCCATTTGATTGGTTTCCTTTTGATCCAAGGCAATATACACAACCACCGATCAATGATGACTATATCTTCTGAGAATGCATCGGCTATAGGAGTTTGGCGGGGATGTCTTAGTTTCTCCTAGGTTCGATAGTCTCAGGAAGACCAATAGATGCTATTGCCTAATAAAGACTAAACCTTTGCTGATACTCGTGATTACTAATGAGGTCGATGTAAATATTATCTTTAAATGCTTTATGCTTGTTACTCATTTATTTAATTGAGGCATAGTCATTTTCAAATATTACTACTTTCTTTGTACGTACATTATTATTATAATAATTACAATTAGCAATATTGATATGTTCTATTTTGTATTTATATATAGTAATTATATGCTTCTTATTTTAATATTATATAAATTGATTTTATTGTCTTTATGTTAATTTTATATGTCTAAGTATTTATTATATCGTAGTGATTATAATATTTAAATTATTAATATCTATATTATAATATTTATAACGTTATTTATAATTATAATATTGTCTTTGACAACTATAATTATATCGAATGGTTAATATCATAGTTGCCGCAAGATTGGCACTGGTACTGGTACGGGAGACTGGTACAGGTACCGGTACGGCATTTTTTTGAAAATAGGAGACTTGGAGACGCCATTTTTTTTTAATATATAGAAAATCTGAAAATATAATGACATTGAACTTTCAAAACAATAGTAATAGTAAAGTTTAAGAATGAACATTAACTTTAAATACACAAAATGTCAAAATTCAAATCCAAATGTCATTGACATTACATATTCGATTACATATTGAAATCAGAAATATTGATAGTTCGATTGATTGATATGCAAACAAAAAACAAAAATCAAAAATCTATCTGATATCTCATATCATCTACACCACATCAATATCATCCATGTCAAGGTCCTCAGTTATGAGGCTCTCCAAATACTCATCACTCTCTAACTCAGGTTCCTCTACTGGTAGTAGAACTAGGGGTAAATCAATAAGGCCATTTGGTTCAACCACTTCATCCACTATGGCTGCAACATCTTCATCAGGTGAAATTTGGTCCCATTTTGCTAAAGGACCCTCATTGTATGCATGATCTACACGAGAGAGAAGGCGAAGTGAGTTATGAATGTACACCAAGTTCTCTGCTTTCTTTGACCCCAATCGGTTCCTCTTTAGTGAATGAATAAAACCATAAGTACTCCGATTTCTCTCACAAGATGAAGAGCTAGCTACTTGTGAGAGTAATCTTATAGCAAATGATTGCAATTCAGGTGTTTCACCTCCATGGTTCCACCACCACTCTATAGGGTCTTTCTGTGCTCGCATATCATATAAAGCTTCCATGGAAGAAAAGTCACCATGCCCACGTGAAAACTTATTCCATTGACTCCTCATAACTAGTGCTTCCTCACCTCGGCCATATATTTTTTTTGTTGCAGCCCAAAACCCCTTCATTACCTCTCTATCCTCATATGGAGCCCTCTTATTGGTCTCTTGTATATTATGCCATTTAGGATTTAAGGCATAGGCAGCACAATGAAGAGGTGTGTTAAGTTTGTTCCATCTTCCATGTAACTTTTCTTCTATCAAAAGATATAGTGAAGGATCTTTTGCATCTGTTATCTTCTTAATTATTTCACACATGGAATCTATTTCTTCATAAATTTCCCCCAAACATGGCTTGTATGAATCTGCAAATTTGATCACCTCACCTATGGGCTGAATAAAGTCCACAACAAATCTAACATCAGCCCAAAAACGGCCATCAAGGATCATACCTCTCACCTCAATTGCATCATTTGATGTAGATTGCCTCCAAGTTGTCCATGCATCACTAACAACTGTGGAACACAAAGCACCTTCACTTCACAAAGACGGTGAAATAAAATAAAATAAGAAGCAAACCTTGTATCAGCTGGTTTGAGAAGCTCCACCTTGGCAAATTTTCAATAAATAGCTTGTGTTTGGTGATGGTTGCATATAAACATTTGAATTTTTTTGCTCAAACTTGCCAATATCTTTGAGTGCATTATTCAACGAATGCACACAACATGTGTCCAAAATATATACTTGTATTTCTTTTGCACCAACATGCCTGCTGCTTTACAAACAGGGGCAGCATTTGTAACAATTTGGACTACATGTGATGCCCCTACCTCCTCAATGCCGTCACATAGCTGGTCAAAAAGATACTCTGCATTTTTTTCTTGCCCCGAACAATCTAATGCCTTCAAAAAATAAGGCCCTTTGCTGTATGTTACCATGATATTAAGTAGTGGACAGTTTCTAGTATCCGTCCACCCATCCATCACAATGCTACATCCTTCTGAAGCCCACACTATTTTCAATGGTGCAGTTTGTTGCTCTAATCGAATTTTTTCTTTATCAATTAGAGTAGTGTGAAGCTTTTCATACATAGGTGGTCTATATCCAGCTGGTGCATTGCTGATTGCTTGGACCATCTCTATATAGAAAGGTGATCGAGCAACATTAAACAGTATTCCATTGGCATAAAAGAAGCGTGCAATTGCTGCATCAACTGCTTCTCGGCCTTGCACATCAAATAATCTGCCAATGGAGTTTGAGCTACCAATGTGTGGCCTCTTGTGAGATTGAGAACTTTTTCCTGCTACATCTCTTGAAGACACATCCACCTCTACCTCTCTAATTTGAGTTTGATTTGCAGCAGTTGCCCCTGTCGCCCATGTTGTTGAAACGTGAGAGCTCATATTAGAAACTTTACCATCAGCCCTTTCTTGATCTCTCACAGCCTCGTATCGTTTCACCTCATTTATACAAGGATCAACACCTTTTCCAGGTATGTAAAGGAAATGAGCCCTCACCCTCGTGTAAGTACCTTGCCATGACATTGGGCATAATTTGCATGAGATCGTGGATGTTCCACCTGAACCCTTTGGCCCCTTAACACGATTAACATACTTCCACAATGGATACAAGGCTTGTTTGTTTCCCCCACTCGAAATTCTTGATTCAAATTCAGAAATTCTACACAAAAACAAAAACAAAAAAAGACATCATGATTAGAGTTTAGACACAACAAATATAGAAAGAAAAAATTATAAAATTCACAATGCACACAACACAGTGCACACTTAGCTGAAAATTTATTGGGCCTTGCCTATTGCACATTGTTTAAAGTTGTTAACATTTGCATAACTACACATTTCATTCTTACTTGGATAACATTTCCCATGTTTTAGACATCATTTTCAGCAACAATTTCTATTATCTTCAAGTTCAGTTGTATTAGACTATTAGTTCAACTTCAGTCTTAGACTCTTAACATCATTTCAAAATTAATGGATGGACTATTTGGACTATGCTATATCTATATCAGAGTTTAATTTTTAAAGTTTATAACTTTATTCTTTATTGTTTTATAATAATAATTTATAATTTAAAAATTTATTTAGCTGCTTGCACCAATAATGACTCATGAGTCATGAGTAATCTCCACAAGAGCATCGCCCCTATTTAAAATCGTGGAATCTGCTCTTGTGGAGATTACTGATGTGGCGTCGCCGTCGGGTGTATGAGCCTCAGCTTACGAAATGAAAATTTTAAAAATTAAAAACAAATAAAAAATATGACTTACCAGTTACCAAAGCCCAGTCGCACAATGAAACAATGAGGTCTGAGACTTCAAAAAAATTGCGTTTTTAGGTATTTGCATGTTGTTTTCCATGTTTGACCCTTTGACCGGCAAGAGACTTCGCGGGAGACATCGATTTTATTTTTGGAGACGCGGGAGACGGCAAGAGACGGCCGAAAAGTTTCCTCACTGGAATGAGGCGTTTGTGGAGACGGGTACAGTGCCGGAGACGCATCTCCATCTCCGAGGTGCGTCTCAAGGGGCAGGAGACGCATCTCCCGACTACTATTGTTAATATTCTTAATATGTGTTTTGTTACCTTTAGTGTCACAATTTCAGAGACATGACAAGTTATAATGCATTGTCTCAGGCATAGTTGGACTACTTGCCAAAAACTTGCGAGGTTTTTTTTTGAAATGAGTTTAAACGAAAAGTACTCGCAATTTTTTTGACAAAAACTCATCGGGTTTTTGGTGAGTTTTTGTCAAAAAAAGGGAGAATTTTTAAAAAACATTAGTGCGATCTGGGTACGAAGCCCGCGGCTGGCAAAAAGGTCATTTTCATCTCATTTTTTCAGTTGTTTTCACTCTTGGCAGAGCAAAAACCCACTCCATAGCATTTTGCACCATTTTTCAATGATTTTGCATCGAGGAGATGAGATTTCAAGGAGATTTTCATTGGATTTCGAAGGCAAATTGGATTTCCAAGTAGGTTTTATGATTTTTTTTGTTCTATCTTTCTTTTTTTTTTTTCTCCATTTTTGTTGAGTGTATGTTTAAAAAACATCATGAATGAACTGTAAAATAGATTTAAATACATTTATATTGTTGAAAAGAAGATTTAGATTCATCAAAATAAGAATTTGTGACTCTTTTTTTCTGATTCTTTTACATTTTTTGCTGATTTTTGAAAAAAAAAATCAAACCCTAGTTTTTTTTTATTTTGATTCTTCTTGTTTGTTGAAAACATGTTTAAAAACATATATTAGCTTAATTTGTTACTAATTTAAAGTAATTTTCTGATTTTTACATTTTTTTGAAACCCTAGTTTATTATTTTATTTGTTTAATCCTTTTTTTTTTATGAAAATGTTTAGTATCTTAGATTAGTTTAGGTTTTACTAATTTAAAGTAATTTATTTTGATTTAATTTAATTTAGCTTGTTTTTAAATTTTCTATCAAAAAACTAACAAGTTGTGCTTTCACTTTGTGTGTGTAGGTTAATTGATAATGGCTTCTAAATCCGGTCTTACCCCTATCTCAGCCCCATCCGTGCCGAGTGGGGAATATGTAGGCACTCGTCCAGCAGGAGCTAGAGATCCTACTTGGAAATATGCATATGAAGGACTAAAACCCGGATCAATGTATTGCATTAGATGTAAAAATGTATACCATGGAGGCATCAATCGCCTCAAATACCACCTTGTAGGCATCCCTAAACTTGATACTAAGGCTTGCATAAACACCAATGAGGAAATAAAAAGACAAATGAATGCAATACTTTTCGCTGCAAAAGAAAAAAAGGTGCAAAGAGCGAAGGCAAAAGCGGCAATGCAAGCTGCCATAGCTTTTTCTCAAGGTGCTCTAGTCAACCTTGAGTCACTGTCAGATGATGATGATGTAGCAGCCGGTATAGTTGGCTCTCTTTGTGGTCCACGTGTGCAAAGGAAATTGCTGCAACCCACCGCCACCTCCATCCCTTCATCTACCTCTAGTAGAGTACCAGGATCAACACCTACGGGTTCACACATTGGTGATTTTTTTGTGCCTAGAAACACACCTGGTGCACAACCTTCTTTAGAGGCAACTGGGTAGAATAAGAAGGTGCATAAGCAGGCAGATGTTGCTTGTGCCGATTTTTGGTACTTCAACAACATCCCTTTCAATGTGGCAAGCTCACCTTACTGGCACAATTTGGTGACCGCATTGACAGTTATAGGGAAAGGCTACAAGGCACCTTCGCGCAAAGACTTGAGTGGGAGGTTAGTTTATGTTCTTTAATTTATGTTTTATAAGTTTAATTTAAGCTATTTTTTTGTTTACAAATTAAAATTGTGTACTTAACGTCACTTTGTACTTGTAGGTTGCTTAATAATGCAACTGAAAGGGCAAGGATAGAAGAACAAAGAGAAGAATGGCAAAACTATGGCTGCACTATTCTTCCTAATGGGTGGACGGATGGAAAAAACCGTACCATCATTAATTTTTTGGTTTCTTGCAAAGATGAGGTGGTGTTCTTGAAATCCATGGATGCCTCTAACATAGTAAAAAATGCAGAAATTTTGGCTAAAATGTTGGAGCAAGTGTGCATGGAGGTTGGGCTTGAAAATGTAGTGCAAATCATAACTGACAATGCAACAGCATATGTAGCAGCAAGAAGAATCCTCCAAGATAGACACCACACAATTTTTTGGACACCATGTGCTACCCATGTCCTTGACCTTCTTCTGGAGGACATAGGCAAATTAGATTGAGTCACACCAATTGTAGAGGATGGAAGGAGGGTCACTAAATTTATCTACAATCACCCTTGGGTTCTTCACTTGATGAGGGAGCAAACCAAAGGGAGAGAATTGGTGAGACCCAGTGTGACAAGGTTTGCAACGATTTTCATAACGCTACAAAGCATTCTTGGTGCATTGACGGCTTTTAAACAAATGTTTGTGAGTCAAGCATGGCTAGACTCAACTTATTCGAAGAAGCCAGACAGAGATAGAGTTTCAAACATTGTCTTTGACCCCCTCTTTGCACAAAGATCAACGGAAATCGTGAAGGTAACTTCAAAACTTTGAGTTTGAATCTAAATTCAAATTGAATATTTTTTCTTAATGTCTTTCATTGTAAATTTGTAAATTGTAACTTTACTCTTTTTTGCATTTTCAAATTTATATTGTAGGTGTCGGAGCCCTTGGTTAGAGTGCTCCACTTGGTGGATGGGGATCAAACCCCAATGGAGTATCTTTATGAGGCCATGGATAGGGCCAAGGAGGCTATTAAAAATTATTATCAGGGGGGCAGCCTCAAATTTGATCCCATTTGGGAGATTATTGACAAGAGGTGGAACAATCAACTCCACCAACCCATCCATGCAGCAGGGTACTTCTTGAACCCCCGTTTCTTCCATTCAAGCACCTATGCAAATCCTACTGGAGAGGTTATGGAGAGCCTCACTACTTGCATTCAGCGGAGGACATCCACACCTGAGGAGGCAAACCGCATTGTTAATGAATTGCAAAGTTATAAGGAAAAAAGGGGTGCACTCTTCTCTTCAAACCTGGCAAAGAGAGCAATAATTAATCAGCCACCAGGTATAAAATTTGAAATTTACAAGTTACAAGTTACAAAAATTGATAATTACAAGTTACAAGTTTCTAACTCTTCTTTTTTTTTGTAGATGTTTGGTGGGCAAATTGGGGTGGAAAAACCCCAAATCTTCAAAAATTTGCCCAACGTGTCTTGTGCCAACCTTGTAATTCATCCAATTGTGAGCGCAATTGGAGCTTGTTTGAGGCCATCCACACAAAGAAGAGGAACAAACTTGCTCAAAAACGCCTCAATGACCTTGTCTATGTGCAATATAATCTTCGATTGCGCACAAGAAAGGTCCAGGAAATATCAAATGATCCAATTGATTTGGATGAGATAGATCCATACGGTGATTGGACAAGGCGAGGGGAGCAGCCTTCATTGTTTTTTGAGGATGACATTTATGATTTAGAGCGACAAGCAATGGAGAAGGGTGGATCTGCATTCTCATTGGATGACCTTGAGGATGACCCTGAGGAGGAATCATTGCCAGTGCCACCACCAAAAGCTGCAAGAGGATCTACAGCCAAGATGAAAGTTGAGGAGCCACAGGCACAGTAGGAGCAAAGTCCTACGATTAGACCCTCTTCCGGTCCCTTACTGAGATCTAGGCATGGGAAGAGGAAGATGTGATTTTGTAAAAATTGAAATATATTAATGTTTATGTAGTATTTACTTTCAGTTTTACAAAAACAATTAGCTATTTTCATTTTGTTTCAGACTATTATCATATCAATGCATTGAGCATTCCACATGAGGATGCCATTTTGTATCCAATTTTCTTTCAAATCAATCAAAAACAGCTTGTTCTTATATGTACTCATTTATTGACTCATTGGATGCATCTTATCTTTGAATTTTGCAAAAAAATGCATTCTTAGTGAAGTTTAAGCAATTTTTTAAGTTGTCGAGTTTTTGCCAAGTTTTTTTTAAAACAGGTAATTCAGGCTTGCCGAGTACTTGCAAATGGTGAGTATTCCAACTATGGTCTCAGGAATTACAACAGGAGGCTTTGTGGATTGCATGATGACTACGGTACCAGAAATAGTGGCTCAAACTGTAGAATGAAGAAAAAAAGAACAGAAAGAATGAAGCAGCAAAGCCCAAGAATGATCCTCTGTACTTTGATGCAAAACAAGGTAAAGTAGATCTGAACAAGTGTTTCCATAGTTTGATTCAGACGTGGGTTTGTCAGATCTAGAAGCAGTAGAGATTGAATATAACCCTCCACATTCAGATGCAGTACAAGAGAAGTTGCATTACAGTTTTGCCACATTTTAACACGACATTTTTTTTCCATGGTTTGGTACAGAAGTGGGTTTGTCCAATCTAGAAGCAGCACAATTAAATATAATTATATAATACTCTGTATTCAGATGTGGTACAAGAGAAATCGCATTACAGTATACTACATTTTGACACACAGGAGAAGTCAGATCTAAAAGCAAAGAGAAAGCAAGAAGCTGGAAAAACAAAGAAAAAGGACACACTTCATGGGTAAGAAAGACAAGAAAGTTTGAAATAAAGAACAATGAATATGAAGAATGGATAAGAAATCTCATCGCTTTGTGCAAAAACATTCCAAAATGTTGTCATCTGTAAGGAAGTGGAAGACTTGAAGAAGCAAAAGATAAGGAAGAAGTTCAACGGAATGGCCTATTTCAAGGCATCCAAAGATCCCATGTGAAAAAACTATAATTATCATGTTTCTTGACAATTGGAGATTTGAAAGAAATGGAACAATAGAATTTTTCAGACCAAAAACAAGAAATACCTTACAAGGGCGCGTTAAAGATTATTGAAGCTATTAAGAAGAACTTTTTAACCTTATTTAAAAATAACAAGTTGGTGGTCCCTAAGAGGAAGTCGCCCTAGCCCAAAATTGGAGTTTATGTTTTCCCAAGAAGATCTTCTATCCAAGAAAAAGGTTGATCAGAATATGGTCAAGTGAGTTAGACCCCTACTGATTGGCTCGAGCTTAACTTCAATGGTGCATCAAAGAAGAACCTAGGTAAAGCGTGAGAGGAAGGGGTGATTAGAGACAGCAATGGAGTATTTGTGGTTGCTTATATTGGTCCAATGGGAGGTCAAACAAATCACTGCACAAAAGCCAGAGCTACTCTCTAGGGCATACAATTACCAGTGGAGCTAATCAATAAACATCTCATCATCAGAGGGAACTCACAAAATAACATTAACTTTCTTAAAGATGTCTCCTTACCCAGCTTGACCATAAAGAATTTAGTAGTTGATGCTAGGAATCTAATGCGGAACTTTGAACAATTCCATCTCCTCCATACATATCATGAAGGAAATTGTTGAGTGGACTGGATTGATAATCAAGGGTTCTCAAGTGAAGAGCTTATAAAATGAATTAGGTCCATAGACTTTTCTAGGCCTATTAAACTCTTGATAAATTCAAATGCAGATGGAAATCATCAAACTTTAGAATATCAAATGGAGGCAAGGAGTTAATGAGGGGCAAATCACCCCATGGAATAAGATCGATAACCAAGCTTTGAATCATGTGGCTGATATTCTTGTCATCAATTGAATATTGTGTTGTAGGGGTTTCCAAAGCTTAACCTGCAATCACAATCTCAGGAATGAATGCAAGGAATTTCATTTCACTTCTAATGATTTTCGACCTACTTCTCTTCACATCCAATTCCATCTTCGCTATGCCCACCTCTAGTCTAGAGTTTTTCATGCTTTGCTTACTAGATTGTCAATGAGGAAGGCAACATGTGGTATAGTCAACTACTTAAAGCCAATATCATGGGGGGGTGATCATCTCGAGCAAGAGCCTTCGTCTTGTGAGGCATTAAATAGGAATGTCACAATTCAAAATATCCTCAAGAGAGGAGGGCTTGGTTGCTACATTAAGAGAATTAAGGCAGTGACCCCGAGCTCTCTATCGACTTCACTAGAGCATGGAAGGACAAAATTATTACCATAAGGGGCATCATTATAGAGGTTTCAAAAGAAACGGTGGCTAAAACCACCAATATGTCAACAAAGGGTCTCAACTCTCAAGATTTTCAAGGACAGCCCAAGGAAGGAGGAGGAACTTTATGCCTTATTGAAAGACAATGAGCAAATTTACGAGTTGGAGGACAACATTTTGAGGACCTTCGTGCTCCTGTCCTAGGAGGATGTATGCATGCAAATAATCAAGTATGTGACAATTTAAGGTAGGCAAATGAAGTTTTCCTCCTATCATTTTTCACTGTTAAATCATTTTAGGCACTATAGGCATATTGCTTTTTCAGCTAATGTCATTGGATTCCACAATTCTTGACTATCAAGAGAACAAGAACAATATGTCTATTCACCAAGCTCTCATTTACCTTCTTTCCTAGTCTGGAATCACTATTGTAGGCCCAAAAATTGTTAATAAAGATAACCTTGGCCTTAAAACCCTAGGTATTATAAAGGGCAACTCCAACAAGAAGTCCCCTCTAGTGGATCCCAAGTCCCCTTCTCTAGAGGGGCAAGGTCAAGGAGAAGGGTTTACTGACTATCAAATGATAGAAACCAACCGCAAGGCGAAGAAAGCTGAGGCTACTAGTATTCCCAAGAAACCATTTCCTTCTAAAGGTGGGAATCCCAACTTGAAGCAAGGAACAAATTCTAGTAAAGGTAACTCATCAAGTTATGTGCTTGAGAAAGCGTTTGCTATCAAAGTTGCTACTTAGTCCCTCCACCCCAAGTCTACATCTATTGTCCCTCTCAATGTTCCTATTCCTAGGGCTCTAAAAAGTGATATCCATGGTAGAGTGGGAACCCTGGAGAAAGTTCTAAACTTTCAGCTTAGCATCATGAAAGGGTTCATAAATGAGAACTAACCGACCTACAACTTGAGTTACTAAAGGAGAAAAGGGAGTCTTTGGAGATCTCCTTGTGGACGTGTGAAGCTCAAAGAGAATGTAGCTAATATGGAAATTGAAGTGGGAAAGCTTGAATAGGAGATGTAGGGTAACCAGGGGGAAACAGGTTTGAAAAGCCATAGGGTCACGATCAACACTAGGGAAGTTCCTAATAGCACAAAAAAAGAGAAAAGGCACAAACTTCCAAGATGGTCCAAGCAGAAGGATCAGGGACCAAAACAAAGAAGTAAGGTGATAAAAATGAAGCGCACAAGGAGCCACTAGCACTCAAAGTGCAAGTCCTGCAAGAAGAATGGGAGGCTGTAGAAAGTACCAATGAGTTAGCTGTTCAAAAGGTCTGGGCCTCCTTCTTTGTCTTTTTGTTGATTTTCGATTCACCTTGTTGGGTGGTGTGTGTTGACTATTTTTGACTCCAATTAGACCTATGCTGGTTTTTAGGCCTCGTCTTATATATGTTTTTTTTCACTATTTACTTTTTTAGCTTTTGAGACTTTGTTGAAGGTTATGGGGCCCCTTCAAAACTTGTGCTTTTAACCTTATCAAAAAAAAAACATTTTTCTTAATGAAATATGAGATGCATTAGTCTAGAAGACATAAACACCCCTTTCCAATTGCAACTAGTGGAACTCAAGGGATTTGAGAGGTGGGGTTCATTTTTTGTTCTTTTTATTAGTATTAATTTTATACAAAAGTAAATTTTGGTGGTTGTAGATTTTTCGTTGGAATTTTTGCTCTGCAATTAGCTATACCAATGTCTTATTTACCAAAACTAATTCTACTTAGTCTTAAATCAGTTGTTTATCTTCACATTTTGTAGTACTTAACTTATTCACATACATCCATAGAGTTCTCCAGTTGCAGACCATGATGATGGAAATGAAGAATTGAGAGCATAACACAGAAAACAGAAACATTAGAGCAAACACAAATAACTAAGCAGAACAGAAATGAAAAACATTACACAGTTGTATTCAGATACATGATATTACAGTTATGTCTGACTGTGAAAGTCTAAAATCTTTACATATAGGATTCATCCTAGAGAAAACCAGTGTTGCAAAATGCTCCAGGAAGTAAGGCAGTGTCTCCTTCAACTACCACAAAAGTGCAAGGTTACATGTACTCTCACAAGGCTATTGTAGCTGATATCAGACATACACAACAACCTATCAGTTTATTCAGCACTCAATTCTTTATGCTCTCTGTAACTCACCACTTTCCTACAATTTGCTGCAACTATCAAACTCAAGTCTCGATCCTCTCCAAGCATGCCAATTACATGTATTTATCATAAAGACAATTTTATGATCTGCAACTAAGAACTTTGGGTACACAATAAGCCAACAATTGGGAAGGTTGAGTGTTCTATCTTCTCTGTGATGGTTTTGCTTCCTTTTATCGGTCATGGCAACTGATTTAACTATAGGCAAGCCTATAATGACAAATCAGCTAAGAATGAACATGTAGCATCACCTATCATCAGTTAACAGTAACAAATTTGGCCATGGACAAACTGCTAGATAACAGATTAGATCCTGGTTGAATGTGTCATTTTACTATAGTTGTCCTACAGAGACCCACCAAAACATCTTATGGCATCCACTTATTATTTTGAATTTTCCTATCAATTTGCATCAGTTTATATGCCTCTCTCATTAATTTGCGAGATTACCTCTTTTGTCTTTTAGGTGTTGATGTTTCTAGTAAGTCTCAATTTTTGCATATAAGAAATCAAACCTAATTTTGTAGAATGTCACAACAAATGATGCATCTTGGATTAATTCTAATGATTTCAACACCTTCTGCATATTCTTTTTTACAAGAGTGGTCGCTGTACTGAATTTCATACATTTCTTTCAAATTGAGAGAAATGTTCTTCTATTTTTTATTTCAAGCAAATATATTGAATTTTTGAATGAATATTGCAGTATTTTCAACCTGTAGTCTGCATTTCCTGAATTCATCTCTATAATAATAATTGATAAGTGGTTAGGTCCTCCTCTTTTGTGAATACGATTGTTATCCTGTATTAATAATTTAATATCAGTCTATTCTTCATATCAATACATTTTTACTTTCTCGAAGTTTTGCATTCATTATCTTTTCTTTTCCTTTATTTTTTTGCATTGAAGAGATTTGAACTCAGCACCATCTAGGTGCCTACAACAACGGCAATGCCGTTAGACCAAGTGCCTTTCGCCTTGCATCCATTATCTTGATTTGCGGGTGTAACTATATTTTTTGGCTGTGCTAGTGCCCCTTATTCAATATGATTCACCAGATTTCTTCTCCCTAATTATGATTGTTGCAAGATTGAAAGGAACTGTATCAGTTTATGAACTCTTATCAGTTATGGCACCGTCTCCTTAATATTATTTATCTTCAATGATGTACCGGGGACTCTTACCCAACATTGAGAATGCAATCTTAGTTTTCAGTTGAAATGGCTATCAATCCAGACAAAAGACAGTGGTACAGCCAATGAGATGGGAATAGCTTCTTTGGATAAAGACTGATTATTTTTAGTTCTTGCACTATGGAGAAGATTCCCGTCATCCAACGTTACTGCTCCTGTGCTGTTATGAAGATTTATGTTATGCAGCCATCTAAGATAAAGAAGCCCAATAAACCTTGCAAAAGAAAAAATGCATACAGATCTAAAACAAATAAGAAACAAAACACACAGTATGCAGTACTTTTACCTCAGGAAACTTTCAGGTAAAAAACCCCAGCACAGTAACCTTCTTCACTGTTGCATAAAAACTCAACCCTTCACAATACAAGAACAAAGCTCTTACTTAACCCTTAAGCACATGTGGTCATGAAGCTTTAAAACTGCTTTAAAATCATAGGTGAAAATAGATAACCCAGTAAAGCACAAAAAAATATTTCCCAAAATTTTACAATTTTCCAATATTCTGATGGTAAGTGACTAGCCCCATTTGACTACAAAACATGAAAAGTATACAGAAAACTTCCAACAAGCCAAGGATCTAGCATTGGTCTTCCAGTAATGCAGGAATTTCTTCAGAGAACTAACGATGTAACTCTACTTTTCAGATCATATGACCAACAATAAATCGGCATTGATTTCTTGGACGAATATCCCACATTCGCTTCTTATTTTTAACAGCCAAATTTACAATTGAAATAACAGGGGGCACTGCTACCTATGATGGGCCAAAAAAAGAGACAGAATTAACACATTTTTGGAGCCCCTATACCTCGTTTGTGAGAAACTGCAGCGTAGTCGATTCATACGAAATATGGAAAACATCATGTTACAAAACGGAAAGGTGTTACGAAGCAAAATCCACATCATAATCATTTCTGTAATGTCAAAATACAGGCGGATGCTGCTGCTTAATTAAACATTACAGAGTGGACTATGATACGTGTATTATAAAGCAATAAAACTCACTTCCCAGCCTACTCTATAATGTAAAATATATACGTGCGTATTCCTTAATTAAACATCACAGAATGAACCTTGATTTGGGTTTTATAAAGCAAAGAAACCCACATCACAGTCCATTCTGTAATGTAAATGTATACAGATACTGCTGCCTAGTTAAATTTTACAAAATATATTGCGACGTGGGTATTGAGAAGGAGCAAACCCACACCACAGTCTATTCTGTAAAATCAAACATGTATGGTTATTAGTGCTTAAGTAAATTACATATATACATAGAAGTGGGTGTAGCTTATAATTGGAATGTACAGTCCATTGTGTTCGACAATTTGATTCAAACAAAAAAATCAAGCTGCAAAATCGAAAAACCAATCAAAAAAATGGCATGGAACATACCTTCCTTTGTCTGACCCAATTAAACACTGAGAATCCTGACTCTGAGGAGCGAAGCAAATCCTCATCCCTCTTGTTCTTAGCAGTTGCCATAATCAAGCCACGGAGAGCAGTTTTTTTCCGATCTACCAGACCAGTTGTTCTATTTCGTGAACGAAGCGTAATGTCTTTTCTTGTGCGTGTAATTAATAAAGATTGAAATGGTGCCACTGAGATTGCTGCAGTAGCCATTGAAGGATAGACTAAAATCTCTTATAATATGATAATATTTTTTTATTGGTGTCAGACCGTTCGTTTGGTAGCTACAGTGGTACGAATTTTTCCAGCACGCAAATCTGCTAGAGAAACGTGTTCTTTTAGGTAGTGCAATATGTTAAGTTTGCTCCTCAGTTGAGAATTTTAGACAGTCTAAATATTTTGTTGACTTGAGGATAATTTTTTTTAATTTAGTTAGAGATCAAGAAAGAGAACTTTGGAGGGTCTCCATCCTGCTCCGTTCTTTAGCTTTTTCTTTTTGGGATTCATGTTTTTTTCTTTCTTTGGAATGACGCGGTTTCGAATATTAAAAGTTTGAAAACGATACTACGCCCGAGTGTAGGTAGTTGCCCGCACATTTTACCTTCTAAATCTCTTTAATTATTTTATTAGTGAAATTTGCATATTCAAATTATGATCTTTATTAAGTTTTGTAATGTTTATATTTAATCTTGAGGGTTTGAGATCGATCTCATAATTTATAATTTTAATTTTAATTTTCTCACTTTTTTTAATGGTTATTATAAGTCATATAGTATGTATTTGTGCGATTCATTTCTTGATATTTAAAGATATTTATTTGTGCAATTGAACATCATCTAAAAATCAAAACATATAAGAAACAATCATTCTAGGAACATTTGATTTAGAGCTTAGAAAGATGAATCTACATCTAAATTAGAACTCAAGTCATCTAGGCCATTTGGGTGATTGAGAACATTGTGTTCAATTATTCCTTTGAGTCTATAAAGTTAGTACATCATGTGGGCTAACCCACGAGAATTTTATTTTGGCAATTAAACTATGTCACAAAAAGTATTTATGTATATTGCAAGTCTTAATCATCAATTGATATTAAAGATCATAGTAAATAAGGTTTGCAAAAGTATGTTATTTGTCCAATCAGACTACACTACTCAAGATTGACCTCGTGCCACTTGAGATTGACCTATAAGGAATTCTAACTTTGGTATAATCTAAAGACAATGAGCACATAAAGAAGATCATTCTTGGACACAAGTGAATTGATTTTACACATCTACAACTTCCATATTCTGACATCAAATTGAGAGCTAAGTGTAATTGTTCACCTTATTTAATTGTGCATTTACTATTCATTTATTAATTGTAGTTGCTCTATAAGTAAATATAAGTCAATCGTTGTGATTATTTATTGTGTTTATTTAATTACTCAAGGTTTATGTAAAAGGGATTTAGTGCCCTACATTTTTATGAACCTAGCAATTGTTTATGTGGCCTAAGTTTCCCCCAAGTTTTCTCTTTCATTAGGTTTTTTCATATCTAAATTTTTGCATTGTCACATCCTATGTTTAGATCTAATTAGGGTTGATTTCCCCACACACTTGTGCTTCACAGTTCTATTTTTTATTTATGGTTTGATGTCTTATTACATATCCTCCATTTTACCCACCTTATCCACCTTTGTTTTGGCTCAAGGGTTTGTATTTCACTTGAGTTTCAAATTTGATTATTGACCATTTTGTTTAATTTTTATCAACCCTTACATCATTTCTATATTTATTTTACCCTCTTAGGCTTTTGTAAATTATTTTCATGCTTGAAACATAGAAAAAGGGAACCCTATGTTTAATATGTAAACCTAGGATCGCTTAGGATCCTTTTTCCAAGTTGCATTAGAAGGTGGATCAACAAGGTGAGTAGATTGACCATCAACCCAAAAAGGTGAGCCAATCAAACCTAGATCCACTTTGTTAAAGGGCCTTGAAAATGAATTGGAAAGGATTTAGAATGATTGACCTAATTGAGCTATATGACCTAATATGATAAATGCAATAATTTGAAAATACAAATACTAAAATTGTAAATTGCAGGTGAATCTAGGAAGTGTTGGATGATGTGTACCTGACACTAAAAGTTGAATTTGACATGTGCAAAGGGACACAGTCATCCTAGGGTGTATGGATCCTTGATAGGGGGTCTTGAAATTGATTTTACAATCCTCTGATGCTAGATTAGACCTTTTGTTTCTCAGTTGCAAACTTGTTGGAATGTTGTCAATAAATTTTTAGGTGTTTTTCGTAGCTTGACAAGATATATGACAACAAATGCAACAGTGGAGAATTTACTTTCAAAATTCCTTCAATCCTCTTCAAACCTGTAACCTGCACATTCATAAAGAGAGGAAATATTGGGCCATTTTAGGGGCTTGCCTCAGTCAAACCCTATGTAAGTGTTTCCACTTCTGTAATGGCAATGTCAATGATAGAAATGATAATTGAAAGGAAGGAATGGTGAATGAACAAATGTTGTAACTCACCACCCTTCAATGGCTTCCTTGAAGGACTGAAGTCATGCACATCACCTCAAGGATATTAGATCTTACTTGACAGATTTTCTTGAATGCTTGGAGACCTACAACAATGTTAGCCTTCACAAAATAATAGCATGAACACATAGAACTTGAGATGGTGTTAGATCTTGAATTGTTGCAATAAACTCTGATAATACTACTCTTGAGTGTTAGATAATGTGTGTTAACTTTAAAATAATAAAATAACTAGGTATTTATATGCAATTGTTCTAATTTCTTGAAAATCAATTTTCAAAAGTCGCTAATTGAAATTTGAATTCTAAATGTAAAAATGCCACCAACAACATATTAAAAAGTGGTCACGATAAGATAGGGGGGCCATACGCCCATGGACATATGGGTCCTAGCTCTATTTTCTCAGACATTAAGTTTCAGGATCATAACATTAATTATTTGTATTTATTCAATGCTTGTAGCTTTGTTGAAAAATGATAAAATTAAGCGTTGGAATACATAATCTAGGAAATTAGGGATTTAATTAGGCTCATTAATTTAGGGGGGCCAAAACCAATGTGAAATTATTGAGGGTGACAATTTTCTACACTACATTTAGCCCCCACTTTAGGGAGAGTATGGATTTATGCTCAAACTCACACTAAAGCAGAAAAAATATGTGTCAAGAGGAGTTCAAATGTACAAATGTTGAAGAGATATGATAACTAAGGATCAAGGGAGATGACCAAGCCCCTAGGATCCAAGATCCCATGGAAAACCAACATAAGCACAAAGAAACACACGCACATGTATGATATGCAACAAGATAAAATACACAAACATACATGTCGGAAGACAAAAAGCATACATGATGAAAACACATGGAATAATGGAACATAAAGATGACAATGAAATGAGAACAAACATGATGCAAAAATGAAGAAGATACATGAACACGAACACAAAACATAAGATTAGTACTACAAAGATTTGAGTCGATAAGGAAAAGAGACATTAGTATTAAATTGTCTCAAATACCAAATGTCCTCCATCAAATAAATGTTAGTTTGCATGAAGACTAGCAAGTTGTGTTATGCAACATCACTCATGAAACACACGACTCCATTAGAAAATAAGTTGTATTGTGCTAGGTGGCCATGCTAAAAGGTGTTCATGACTCACACAATAGTAAAGTTTGATATTTACTAGGTGAATCACAAACTAGGAGACACACGGGCTAGTGAAGTTCGGTATTCACTAGTTGAGCCCCCTAGACAAGGTAAAATGAGAGACATGCACTAGGTCTACAAGGTGTTCCCATTACTATACCAAGATTTATACTCCTTGATAACCTTGATAAGGTGTCACAAGATGCTATGTCAATGCTACACCAAATTCAACTCATGTGAACAAAGTAGACCAAAAATGCCAAGGTTTAACGTCGTGGGGGACAAATATGCCAAAATTTAATGTCATGAGGGATGAATATGTCAAATTTTAACATCACAAAGGATGAATATGATAAGTTTTAAAGCCTCAAGGCATGTTGCAATAACATCACCACAAAAGGTAACAATCAAAGAGGTTTTTCTTAATACATGAAGGTCACGTCTTAGGGAACATCATACATGATATCACCACCAAGAGAGGACTAGTCAAGGAATAAAATATCACGCCTTAGGGCACACCAACCATAGAATCACCACTAAGGGGAACATCATATTCCACTAAAGGTCACACTCTTATGAGACGTCCAGTCTAATATCACCACAAAGGAGACACATTGCATGGATTAAGAAGACCACACTTTGGTTAACAAGGTCACGCTTCCTACGAGATATATGTTATTGTCACTAAGAAGGCACCATTTCCTATGTAAACAATGAACGAGGAACCATATACCCCCCTTAAAAGGTTAGTGTACTTGCTACACTAGCTTTGTAAGGAAATACAAAGGGGTCCCTTGCTAGAAGGAATACTCCTAAGAAAAGGCTACCTAACCCCTTGCCCCCCAAGCATAGGGACAAGGGTTAGCCTAATATGGTGCTCCTTGTAAGGGGATTAAATTATTTCAATATCTTATTTAAAGCACAACATTCATCAATAAGGTGTCCAAGTGTTCTATGATATGCACAAAAAGACATATTTGTACTTTTTCCTTTCTTATCTTCTTGTTCACGAATAGGTGGTAATGTGATAATTCCTAGGTTGAGAAGTGTTTGTAAGGATTTTTTAATCTTGGTTATAAGATGCAGAAATGGTAGTTTCTTAAGTTTATAAGGCTTGTGTTTCTTACTTGGTTGACAAATTGTTTGATGTGAGGTGAACAACCTTAGTATCTTCTAATGATGTTTGCTCCAAAAGGGAATGGACTTCATGTTCATTGTTAATATCACATCCTTGCTTTTCCAAGATCCTAAAGCCTTGTACATAAGCTTGTTCTAAGTCAATGGGTGTATTTGTAACCTTATGCTCATAGGATGAAGGGTCGGTTGATATACTTTCCTTATGATTGTTATGAATAGGTTTCTCCATGCATGTTGTTTGAGGTATGCCTTGTGGTTCAGTTTTGGGATGTAACAAAGTAAATGCTTCAAGTGGTGGTATGGGAGGATATTGTTGGTATGGGGTAGTAGGCCTTTATATTGAGGGACAAAAGGTTACATTATTTTCAAGTTTATGCAAAGATATTTGTATAAATCCATGCATGCTCTCTTCGTCTTGACCTATGAAATTGTTAACACGTAGGATTGCACCTGAATGAAAAGTCGAAAAGCTCAATAATCCTATGTAACATGGAAACACCTTCAAGCCTATGCACTTCACATTTTGCACTTTCAACTTTCTCTTCAAGATTGCTTCTACCGCCGCCATGCTAGGGTTTTACTTGAGCCTTTCTGGAGTTTTCACTATGAGACCTTGTGTCATTCATACAAATTTCATGCGAGGGTAAGCTCTTTTTTGTGAATGATGTAATTTTTCTCCTTTTCTATGAAAGAACATGGTTGCTTATGTTTTAGTTATGAAAAAAAGATGAAGGAAACTATCGTTTTATGTAGTGTTTTTTTCTTGTCAAATTTGTAGTTTCTCTCTTTATTAACAAATCTTCCACCATGATGTTATTCACAGCAAAAAAGTGTTTTACTCCACAAAACTTGAATGAAGATCTCTGACCCAAAAACTAACTGTATATAGCATTGTTTGCTAAGGCCACGAGCTCATTATTGAAACTAATGGCAAAGCGAAGATTGGCATGCCTCCTTTATAAGGACTACACATATCCATATGTTGCCTTTCATGATCACTACATAATGTGACACCTTGTAAAAGGTTACTCATTAGCATGACTGTCTTTCATTAAATTGTTCTCTCTTTGCATGACCATATCTCTATGAACCAACATGCACTGGCTAAAGGAATTGTCGATAGATAGTAACTATGGAGGATTAATTTTGCACTCACTATCATTTCTATCTTCAAGTATGTAGGGTTTCACAGAAGATATTCGCACTTGTACCCCTACATACTTTTAGACTTTTCTTCATTCTTTGTTCACTTGATAAGAGGCTCTATCTTTGTGATATTTCCCTAAGATTTAATGGACTACATAGGGTGTTGTTTGATATGCTTCTTGATAATGCCCTTGTCATGCTTACTTCTGAAGATCATTTCCTTAGTCTTTATCATTTAAGATTGTCATTCTTTGGCATGGTCATCACATAATCCTTCAAAATATTGTCATATGAATAGGGCTATGCTTTATCCATGCTTGACAACTCCCACACTACTGCCTTGTTGCCATATGCATACAATATTTCTACCCATCATCTTAAAATGAGATTTTCATACTTTATAAGCACTATCTCTACTCTTGAATGGCATGAAGATGGTCGCATTTTGAGGTGTAAATGTTCCTACATCTGGAGTTATAAGCTTATAAAACCTGAAACTGTCTTGGTTTACTGACCCCTTTTTGTCTAAAACAAAACCTTGATATGGTGTGTGCTTTACTTTATGTCCCTTCATCATCACTACGATTGAGCCCATTAAGATAATGTAATCACCTTATCTTGAAACTGAATGTTGATCACTTCCTTTTGTATAAGTGGTTGTCTTGATTGTGACAATTATGAATTTGATAGTTAGTCATTCATATTGTATTGTGATTTAAATGATGAGGAATGTAGCTTGATTTATACATCTATTTAGGACTATAGCCCTTCATTGAAGTGGTTGTTTTTTACATAAAATTGTCCTTTAAATGCCACAAAGGACACTGCTTCTACTTGACAGTGACAATTCTTTTGAAAACCTTGCTTCTCAATGTTTGCCTCCAAGGAGATATTGTTACCCTATTAGAAAAGTTGCTCCCCCTTCTGTCATGCTATAATGACTATCTATAGTCCCATGAAACTGGCTTGTACAGTGATAAATAACAGTGTTGACTCCCATATTGGTGTTGTCTTAAGTTCTCAAGTCTGCCCTTATTTAAGCATCCATTGTTGATTGTCTTTGTGGTTGTACTTGTAACAACTGTTGTGACCTGAATTCACTTTCATTGATAAAAAATACACTTCATATCCCTCTCAAACATCGAGAGGGAAGCATGTTGGGCTCAACCCTTGTGGGAGCCCATTTTCTCCACATGTGATATTGAACAAAGTGATCCAACAATGAAAAATTGTGTCTATACCTGCATAGTGAACAAAAATGTTAGATAAAATAATGAAGCCAAAAGCTTCCAATAATGATTTGAATTTTTTGCTCCTAAATGTTTGTGAAATCTACATATTTTATCAAATGCTTCATAGAAGTAGATTATATATATGTTGATGCATGCATATAAAGAGAAATTTGATTATGAGCTCTAACATAATCTATTTCTACAGGTATCTCTGGAGCAACCAATGAAGGAACTGGAGCTGAAACTAAAGACACAACTGACAACCTTATGATTCATCATTCAGGCAATGACGAATCGAATTTCCTTTCATGTTCTTTACTTCTTACATTGCATAGTTTACTCTTTGTGTTACATTTCATCAAGTATGATTAGTTACTCCCATGGCTTGTGTGGGACCTTTGAACACATTTCTTGTAAAATAAATAAAGACAACAATACTATGCGAATTTGTCTAATTTTCTATTGTAAAGAACATTTGCATGATAAAACTAAACTTCATTTGAAAGAATCTTTTGTGCAATGATGGAACTTTAGCAAAAAATTGTATGTACCTCCTTCTTTAGCTGCAAACTATGTTCCAGCTCTACTTGATTGAGTTGTAAGCAAAAATTAGTTAACAAACATCAAGAAGACTTGTAATAGGAGGTGTATCATGAATGTCATTATCAGAAGTATTAGCCTCACCAAACACACAACTTGAAACATCAACCAAATATTTCAAAGATATCCAAATTTTACCAAAACACATATCCATGATGAAATTTTGTAATACGGTTCAAAATGTTAATCAACAAATGAAGGGAACTTAGATAGCAACCATGAACTTAGTTTCTTAAGAGTATTATGTCACAGAAAGTTGACTGATGCCCAAATAATAGGACAAAGTCTCCCAAGGGCGTCTAGGTCCAAGTTAGGAATTTTGAAAGTTCAAAATTTGATTGTAGACTAGATTGCTTAAGGATTCTGATTCTACTTGCAAACAACTAAAATAGTAAACAATTTTCCAGAATTTGCTTAATGTGTGGACACTAAAAATTGTCCTAGGCCTGTGACTCTTAATTTCTTCATATTTCATTCATCTTCATTTCTCATAATTAAATAATGTTAATTATTTAATCATTTTCTAAAGTCATATGTCTTTTATTAATTAAATAACTTTAATTATTTAATTAATCCATTCCCATCTTTATCTCCCTTTGATTAATTAAATAAATATTATTTATTTAATTATGTCGCTAATTAAACCTATTTTCTTTCTAAAATTAAATAATTTTTTATTTATTTAATTTCATATGTCACTTTCCACTATAATTAAATTATTATTTTATTATTCATTGGTCTTTTCTCTCTTTAATAAAATAAATCTTTATTTATTTAATTTAATCCCTTTAATTAAATAAATCTTGAATGTTAAATTAAATCATTATTTAATTCATAAAAAGATTTATCAATATCACAATCTTTTATAATTAAATAATATATTTATTATTTAATTAGTCATTAATCACTTAAGTCTAGATAAGATTTGATTTTCTCTAACTGACAGTTTTATCTATATCAATCTTATCTTCTACATGTGCAACCCTCCATTAATTAAATAACTTTAATTATTTAATTAATTTATTCTTACCTTTATTCTTTCTTGATTAATTAAATAAATATTATTTATTTAATTTGTCACTAATTAATTAATCCCTTTTCTAAAATTAAATAAATTATTATTTAATTTACCCCCACACTACAACAAAACAGGCAATTAGCGCCGACTTTAGCACTGGATTTTATGTATTTAAGACCATCAATTGGATCCATCTCATGGCACAAAAATTGGCGTAAAAGCATTTCTTCGTTTCGACGTCAAATTTTGTGCCGAATTTTTTGTCATCTTTAACGCCAGAATTTTGGCGCCAGTTATAGTGTCCTCTTTAGCGTCAAAAATAGCGCCTAAATTGGTGCCCAAATTGGCTTCCAGTTTTGCTTCCATGTCTGCTCCCATTTTTGCTTCTAGTTTTGCTCCCAGTTTTGCTTCCACTTTTGCTTTTGGTTGTGCTTTCGATTTTGCTTCCACTTTTTCTTCCGGTTTTGCTTCTAATTTTGCTTCTAGTATTGCTTCCATTTCTACTTCCAATTTTTCTTCTAGGTTTGCTTCCAGTTTTTCTTCCACTTGTGCTTTCAGTTTGGCTTCCAAGATTGCTTCCAATTTGGCTTTCAATTTTGCTTCTAGTTTTGCTTCCGATTTTACTTACAGTTTTGCTTCCAATTTTGTTTCCAGTTTTGCTTCTAGTTTTGCTTTGAATTTTGCTTCTAGTTTTCCTTTCAGTTTTCCTTCTAGGTTTGCTTCCAGTTTTGCTTCTAATTTTGCTTCCAAATTTGTTTCCAATTTTGCTTCATGTGTTCCTTCCAGTTTTGCTTCTAGTTTTGCTTCTAGTTTTGCATCTGGTTTTGCTTCTACTTTGCTTCTAGTTTGGCTTCCATTGTTGCTTTCTTTTTTGCTTCTAAAAATGCTTCTTGTTTTACTTCCATTTATTAATTTAATATGTTTTAATTCAATTTAATTAGTTAAATATATGATGCCTCTTAAATAACTCATATGATTATATAGTAAGCAATTTAATTATTTAACTCATATGATTATAGAGTAAGTAATTTAATTATTTAACTCATATGATTAAATAACAAGATAATTATGTATCAAAAAAAATAACAAGATAATTATTTATTTATTTTGCTAGTTAAATCACTGCTAAGGGGTAGCACCCTATAATTCTTCACAAAAGATTTTACATGAGTTCCCGACCAAAATTTACTTGCAGGTCTTTGACAAAATGGTCATGTGTTTTAGAAACCTTTACCCTACCTACCCATGTTGATACATTTTCAATTAAAAAATGGCCTAGTTCTAGACTCAAGCAACGCCAACTGAGACTGACTCTTATCCGCTACTGCTTTCCCTTGTTTCTACTATATCATATGTATACCAAAACATAACATTTACCAGGCTAGGAATTTTTCAATCTTCATCATCATTTGTTTTTGTCCACTTCCTGTAGGCAATGTAGTCCGCAATCAATGGGCAATCAACACCACAATTCTGGTGGGTCGGACCTTTGGCTTCTTCCCCTAGGTCCCTGTTGTCGTCCTTGTGCCACTCTTCTCTTGAACCAAAGTCCCAGTCATCATCATCCCCTACCACAATCTTGTCTGCCATCCGTTCATCCTCGACATACCGGATTGCCCAGTCTCGTGGATGATTTGTCACCAAATTGGCTGCTTTGAGCAGGAAGAAGACATTTCAATCACGTTCGTCCCACAACTTCTCAAAACCCTCTAGGTTGATGGTTTGAATCAGAGAGAATTTTATGACATCCCTACCATGCATCTGGAGCATGTAGTAGTTCTTGGGCATTGGTATTTTTTTATTCTCATCTACATTGTCGAGGGATGCATCAATATCCCCCAACCAAGCATGGACAAAGACCATTTGTGTGAGATTCTTCCCCATCTCTTTTGACACACCCGTATGCAGCAACACTCCTAGGAACATGGTCGAGATTTCTGAGTTTTCCTTGAACCTGTGATAGGCCCTTATGAATTTTGGCCCCAAAATTTTCTTGGTCACCTTTGAAAGATTGTTGTTGTTTCTCAGTGTTCAAGAATAACAGAGTCTCCATTATTCTTGTTGCTATCGCTTCCCACACCTTTTTGCTGCTCGGACTTGCACTAGTTCCTCCGCCTTCAACTCTGCCACCTACTTTTTCTTGCACCTACTTTTGGAATACTCCTTTGTGTTTGTCGAAAATAACACTAGCCGATGGCTTTTATCGACGGTGACCTAATTACTTCCTTTTTATGTGTTTTTCGTGCCTTTGATGCGTGTTTGCTAGAAATAACAAGATAATTATTATAAGTGATTCAAAT
Source organism: Sequoiadendron giganteum (assembly GCA_007115665.2). NCBI lineage: Eukaryota > Viridiplantae > Streptophyta > Pinopsida > Cupressales > Cupressaceae > Sequoiadendron > Sequoiadendron giganteum. The sequence goes on from CM021108.1 coordinate 111,612,814, forward strand.
ATCTATAATTTAATTGAATTTGACAACATCCATCCTGAGTAGTAAATTAAAATCATCATACGTAATAAATATCCATCCAAAATTAATCATCAACCACTTTTAATATATATAAATTGACAAGTCAATACTGATAAGATCATCATCATGTATAACTAAAACAAGTGAAAGTCAAATATGCCAGTAGATCAATAACATGTCAAAATGATACATGTCCAACAGTCGGCATAAGTCAAAATGATACATGTATAAATGATATAAGTAAAAATGATAAATTATGTAACTCAAATTGATACAAGTCAAGATGATACATGTCCAAATGATATAAGTGAAAATGATAAATGTCAATATGATACAACTCAATAATATGGTATTGTAGATCGTGAAAATGATACATATGATAGTAACCATGAAAAGAGGCATCATAATAATATATCAACAATGATTCATGATGCAGTCTATATGATCATGAATGTCACTGGGTACTACCAACAACTACCTCATCATCATCACCACTATCATCATCATCACCATCATAACGATATACCAACAATGATCCATGATGCAACCTATATGATCATGAATTTTGTTGGGTACTACCAACAACTTCCCTATCATCATCATCACCATCATTGGCCTCGATGTCTTCCGTATCTGCATCATCATCATCCTCTGCCATGTGATCTGTATCGTTAGAACCAATATTTTTCGGATCTATATCATGATGAGGATCATCTTGATCTTCTAGAAGACCCATGTTCTGCAAAAAAAAAAACATTTAAAATGAAAATTTATTATTTATTTCATGCAATAATTTATTTTTCTATTATATATCTAATATTGAAACATATGAGACGAAACCATAATCATATTACATCATATCAAAGTGCACATACCAGAATAAAATTTTAAAAAATTTAAAGCTAATATGTGATTCCAATGATGTAAAACAAGCAACAATTCTAATAAACGTTAGTAACGATCATAAAAAAAATTGTTATACAATTTAACTATCAACTGTAAATTCTATTACATAACCTTAAGTGCCAACCCTCTGCAAAATAATGAGGAAATTGCAAGAAGATTGGCTGCAGGGGGCATTGATACAGGAGATGGACATGGCTCTTCCAAGCCATCCACTGAGATGGTTTCATACACAAATGTGGAAGATATCCCCATTTCTAGAGAGCTCATGATTTAGGTTGATACGAAAAATGATGATGTTTTAGTACCCATATATGACATCATGGTTCCATTTCATGTAGCCACCATCAAGAGTGTTAGAAGCCAACAAGATGGAGGGAATTCTTATATAACAATAATTTTCAATGTTTCAGGTTCCAACTTTAATGCCAACTACATGCCAACATTGAAATTCCCTAGTAGTATTTATGTTAAGGAAATTTCCTTTAGATCCAAGGATTCAAAGCACATCAACCATGTGGTACAAATGATTAAACCTCACAGACGATCTATAGCAATGAAAGAGTCTGAAAAGGTAGAGAGAGCTACACTGGTGACTTAGGAGAAACTTCACCTTTCAAAAACAAAGGCAATTAGGCTGGCAGACTTGTGGATCGGGCCAACATTTGGTGGAAGAGGAAGAAAGATGAATAGAACTTTGGAGGACCACCATAATGGATTTCGATATTCAACCATGAGAGCAGAAGAGAGAGTTGATATCATGTATCAAAACATTAAGCATGCATTCTTCCAGCCAGCGGAGAAGGAGATGATTACTTTGCTTCATTTTCATTTCCATAACCATATCATGGTGTGGGAACCAAGAAGACCAAGGATGTCCAGTTTTATGTGGAGGTAATGGATGTGGTCCAAAATTTAGGAGGGGCAATAAGCTCAATGTATGATCCTGATGAAATTGAGGAAGAACAACAAGAGAGGGACAAGAAAAATAAAATCAATGTAGAGTTTCAAGGATTTTTCAAGCGAGTAAGAGAGCTATGGGAGCAACCTCATCTAAAATAATTTGAGCTAGAGTTTGATATACCATTTAAAGAGCTTGGTTTTCATGGAGGAGGAAGAAAGATGAATACTTTGCTTCATTTTCATTTGTATAACCATATCATGGAGTAGGAACCAAGAAGACCAAGGATGTCCAGTTTTATGTGGAGGTAATGGATGTGGTCCAAACTTTAGGAGGGGCAATAAGCTCAATGTATGATCTTGATGAAATTGAGGAAGAATAACAAGAGAGGGATAGGAAAAATAAAATCAATGCAGATTTTCAAGGATTTGTCAAGCGAGTAAGAGAACTATGGGAGCAGCCTCATCTAAAATATTTTGAACTAGAGTTTGATATACCATTTAGAGAGCTTGGTTTTCATGGAAGAGGAAGAAAGATGATTACTTTGCTTCATTTTCATTTGTATAACCATATCATGGCATGGGAACCAAGAAGACCAAGGGTGTCCAGTTTTATGTGGAGGTAATGGACATGGTCCAAACTTTAGGAGGGGCAAGAAGGTCAATGTATGATCTTGATGAAATTAAGGAAGAATAGAAAGAGAGGGATAGTAAAAATAAAATCAATGCATATTTTCAAGGATTTGTCAAGCGAGTAAGAGAAATGGTTGAACTCCATTGATGCCATTCCTCAATCTTCGCTTGATGGCATCAAGGAATGGTTGAACTCCATGGATATAAAGTATTATGAAAGCAGAATGAACTTGAACTAGCGACCGATTTTGAAGAATATTACTAATGATCCAGATAAATTTATTGAAGATGGTGGTTGGGAATTTTTGAATATGGAAGCTAGTGATTTTGATTTTGATCATTCAAAAGAGTCAAATCAAGGATATGAACCCTCTGATGTAGAAGAGGAATCAAAATCAGATTTCATGTAGCCACCATCAAGAGTGTTAGAAGCCAACAAGATGGGGGGAATTCTTATATAAGGATAATTTTCAATGTTTTAGGTACCGAATTTAATGCCAACTACATGCCAACATTGAAATTCCCTAGTAGTATTTACATTAAGGAAATTTGCTTTAGATCCAAGGATTCAAGGCACATCAACCATGTGGTACAAATGATTAAATCCCATAGACAATCTGTAGCAATGAAAGAGTCTGAAAAGGTAGAGAGAGCTACACTGGTGACTCGAGAGAAACTTCAACTTTCAAAAATAAAGGCAATTAGGTTGGCAGACTTGTGGATCGGGCCAACATTTGGTGGAAAAGGAAGAAAGATGACTGGAACTCTAGAGGGCCACCATATTGGATTTCGGTATTCAACCATGAGAGAAAAAGATAGAGTTGATATCATGTATCAAAACATTAAGCATGCATTCTTCCAGCCATTAGAGAAGGAGATGATTACTTTGCTTCACTTTCATTTGCATAGCCATATCATGGTGTGGGAACCAAGAAGACCAAGGATGTCTAGTTTTATGTGGAGGTAATGGATGTGGTCCAAAACTTAGGAGGGGCAAGAAGGTCAATGTATGATCCTGATGAAATTGAGGAAGAAAAACAAGAGAGGGATAGGAAAAATAAAATCAATGCAGAGTTTCAAGGTGTTGGGACTGGAAAAATATGGAATTTTCCACTAGCCTCTACCTCACCCACCTTCCATATACCACAGAAATACACCACACTTTAATTTTATGATCAATAAAAATTGTAGAAATTTGTTTGACCAGATCCATATTATAGCCTCCATTGCACCCATAAAATTGAAATCTCATAGTATTTCCCCCATTCCTAGCGAAAATCAATACCATCGGCCTAACAATGCTTCATCGGTGGAACCCCCATCACAACCCCGTTGATGGCCCAATGAAAATAGCTCACAACCTAGTATCAAAGTAACAATACCCTATCAGGTTGACTCCTAAGGTGCTCTCCTTGATATACCAATAGAGTCAACAAAAGTAAACACATTGTTGTAACGATAAACATCGGTGGAATAAATTATGGCATTCCCCCAATGGGCCGATATAACCATGAATAGTTCTTCGAGACATTTTGTACTTTTATTATACTATTTTTAAGTGACCTTTTCATGTATATAATCGTATCATGTTCATGTATGTTAATATAAGGTAGCTATGGAGGTAGTTCAAAGAGATGGCACTGAACTTTTTCCTCATCTTACAAAGTCTGCGGGAACAAGAATAGGGATCAAATTTCGAGAGTCTGGTTTAAGTTTGAATTCAAGAAATGAAAAAATTGTGAAGGATAGAATGGATTTTAATGTATCACTTGGATTTCATAATTTGCAATTGCAGACTGGTAACCCCAAAAAACAGAATTATTCATTGCTCCTTGCTAACACTATGGTTGCATAACCATATCATGGCGTGGGAACCAAGAAGACCGAGGATGTCCAGTTTTATGTGGAGGTAATGGATGTGGTCCAAACTTTAGGAGGGGCAAGAAGGTCAATGTACGATCCTGATGAAATTGAGGAAGAACAGCAAGAGAGGGACAAGAAAAATAAAGTCAATGCAGATTTTCAAGGATTTGTCAAGCGAGAAAGAGAGCTATGGGAGAAACCTCATCTACAAGATTTTCAACTAGATTTTGGTATACCATTTAGAGAGCTTGGTTTTCATGGAAGAGGAAGAAAGATGATTACTTTGCTTTATTTTCATTTTCATAACCATATCATGGTGTGAGAACCAAGAAGACCAAGGATGTCCAGTTTTATGTGGAAGTAATGGATGTGGTCCAAACTTTAGGAGGGGAAAGAAGGTCAATGTATGATCCTAATGAAATTAAGGAAGAACAACAAAAGAGGGACAAGAAAAATAAAATCAATGCAAAGTTTCAAGGATTTTTCAAGTGAGTAAGAGAGCTATGGGAGTAGCCTCATCTAAAAGATTTTCAACTAGAGTTTGATATACCATTTACAGAGCTTGGTTTTCATGGAAGAGGAAGAAAGATGATTACTTTGCTTCATTTTCATTTGCATAACCATATCATGGCGTGGGAACCAAGAAGACCAAGGATGTCCAGTTTTATGTGGAGGTAATGGATGTGGTCCAAAATTTAGGAGGGGCAAGAAGGTTAATGTATGATCCTGATGAAATTGAGGAAGAACAACAAGAGAGGGACAAGAAAAATAAAATCAATGCAAATTTTCAAGGATTTGTCAAGCGATTAAGAGAGCTATGGGAGCAACCTCATCTAAAATATTTTGAACTAGAGTTTGATATACCATTTAGAGAGCTTGGTTTTCATGGAAGAGGAAGAAAGACGATTACTTTGCTTCATTTTTATTTGCATAACCATATCATGGCATGGGAACCAAGAAGACCAAGGATGTCCAGTTTTATGTGGAGGTAATGGATGTGGTCCAAACTTCAGGAGGGGTAAGAAGGTCAATGTATGATCCTGATGAAATTGAGGAAGAATAACAAGAGAGGGATAGGAAAAATATTATCAATGCAGATTTTCAAGGATTTGTCAAGCGAGTAAGAGAACTATGGGAGCGGCCTCATCTAAAATATTTTGAACTAGAGTTTGATATACCATTTAGAGAGCTTGGTTTTCATGGAAGAGGAAGAAAGATGATTACTTTTCTTCATTTTCATTTGCATAACCATATCATGGCGTGGGAACCAAGAAGACCAAGGATGTCCAGTTTTATGTGGAGGTAATGGATGTGGTCCAAACTTTAGGAGGGGCTAGAAGTTCAATGTATGATCTTGATGAAATTGAGGAAGAACAACAAGAGAGGGACAGGAGAAATAAAATCAATGCAGATTTTCGAGGATTTGTCAAGTGAGTAAGAGAGCTATAAGAGTAGCCTCATCTAAAATATTTTCAACTAGAGTTTGATATACCATTTAGAGAGCTTGGTTTTTCATGGAAGAGGAAGAAAGATGATTAATTTGCTTCATTTTCATTTGCATAACTATATCGTGGTGTGGGAACCAAGAAGACTAAGGATGTCCAATTTTATGTGGAGGTAATGGATGTGGTCCAAACTTTAGGAGGGGCAAGAAGGTCAATGTATGATCCTAATGAAATTGAGGAAGAACAACAAGAGAGGGACAAGAAAGCTAAAATCAATGCATATTTTCAAGGATTTTTCAAGCGAGTGAGAGAGTTATGGGAGCAACCTCATCTAAAATATTTTGAACTAGAGTTTGATATACCATTGAGAGAGCTTGGTTTTCATGCAAGAGGAAGATAGATGATTACTTTGCTTCATTTTCATTTGCATAACCATCTCATGGAATGGGAACCAAGAAGACCAAGGATGTCCAGTTTTATGTGGAGGTAATAAATGTGGTCCAAACTTTAGGAGGGGCAAGAAGGTCAATGTATGATCTTGATGAGATTAAGGATGAACAACAAGAGAGGGACAAGAAAAATAAAATCAATGCAGATTTTCAAGGTTTTGTCAAGCGAGTAAGAGAGCTATGGGAGTAGCCTCACCTAAAATATTTTCAACTAGAGTTTGATATACCATTTAGAGAGCTTGGTTTTCATGGAAGAGGAAGAAAGATGATTACTTTGCTTCATTTTCATTTATATAACCATATCATGGCGTGGGAACCAAGAAGACCAAGGATGTCCAGTTTTATATGGAGGTAATGGATGTGGTCCAAACTTTAGGAGGGGCAATAAGTTCAATGTATGATCCTGATGAAATTGAGGAAGAAGAACAAGAGAGGGACAAGAAAAATAAAATCAATGCAGAGTTTCAAGTATTTTTCAAGCGAGTAAGAGAGCTATGGGAGCAGCCTCATCTAAAATATTTTGAACTAGAGTTTGATAAACCATTTAAAGAGCTTGGTTTTCATGGAAGAGGAAGAAAGATGATTAGTTTGCTTCATTTTTATTTGCATAACCATATCATTGCATGGGAACCAAGAAGACCAAGGATGTCTAGTTTTATGTGGAGGTAATGGATGTGGTCCAAACTTTAGGAGGGGCAAGAAATTCCATGTATGATCCTAACGAAATTGAGGAAGAACAACAAGAGAGGGACATGAAAAATAAAATCAATGCAGATTTTCAAGGATTTGTCAAGCGAGTAGGAGAGCTATGGGAGCAACCTCATTTGAAATATTTTCAAATAGAGTTTGATATACCTTTTAGAGAACCTGGTTTTCATGGAAGAGGAAGAAAGATGATTACTTTGCTTCATTTTCATTTGCATAACCATATCATGGCGTGGGAACCAAGAAGACCAAGGATGTCCAATTTTATGTGGAAGTAATGGATGTGGTTCAAACTTTAGGAGGGGCAAGAAGGTCAATGTATGATCCTGATGAAATTGAGGAAGAATAGCAAGAGAGGGACAGGAAAAATAAAGTCAATGCAGATTTTCAAGGATTTGTCAAGCGAGAAAGAGAGCTATGGGAGAAACCTCATCTACAAGATTTTCAACTAGATTTTGATATACCATTTAGAGAGCTTGGTTTTCATGGAAGAGGAAGAAAGATGATTACTTTGCTTTATTTTCATTTTCATAACCATAACATGGTGTGGGAACCAAGAAGACCAAGGATGTCCAGTTTTATTTGGAGGTAATGGATATGGTCCAAAATTTAGGAGGGGCAAGAAGGTCAATGTATGATCCTGATGAAATTGAGAAAGAACAACAAGACAGGGACAGTAAAAATAAAATCAATGCAAAGTTTCAAGGATTTTTCAAGCGAGTAAGAAGGCTATGGGAGCAGCCTCATCTAAAAGATTTTGAACTAGAGTTTGATATACCATTTAGAGAGCTTGGTTTTCATGGAAGAGGAAGAAAGATGATTACTTTGCTTCATTTTCATTTGCATAACCATATTATGAAATAGGAACCAAGAAGACGAAGGATGTCCAGTTTTATGTGGAGGTAATGGATGTGGTCCAAACTTTAGGAGGGGAAAGAAAGTCAATGCATGATCCTGATGAAATTGAGGAAGAACAACAAGAGAGGGACAAGAAAAATAAAATCAATGCAAAGTTTCAAGGATTTGTCAAGCGAGTAAGAGAAATGGTTGAACTCCATTGATGCCATTCCTCAATCTTTGCTTGATGGCATCAAGGAATGGTTGAACTCCATGGATATAAAGTATAATGAAAGAATAATGAACTTGAACTGGCGGCCAATTTTGAAGACTATTACTGATGATCTAGACAAATTTATTGAAGATGGTGGTTGGGAATTTTTAAATATGGAAGCTAGTGATTATGATTCTGATAATTCAGAAGAGTCGAATGAAGGATATGAACCCTCTGATGTAGAAGAGGAATCATAATTAGATGAGGAAGGTTCAAAAGATGAATCCGTTGTGGAGTTAGATGAGGACAAAGAAGAAGAAGATTCTGAAGGGGAGGAAGGTAAAACATGGGATGAATTAAAAGCCGAAGCCAAAAATGAAAATAAGGAAAAAGGAGATGAGTTTGACAGTGAAGAGGAAAGGCGGAGATGAAAGGTAAAAGTTACAGGGATGTCTTGGGCACCTGATATTAGAGATTCAAGAGGAATGCCTGCCAAGAGGCATAAAGTCTGATGAATTGAGTTCATCTACGTCCTTCTACTATTTATTCATGCACATAAATGGTTCAGCTATTTATGCAAATGATACATATATGTTAACTTGATCAATATTGTTAGTTCGGTAGTTTGACTTGTATGACAACCAACCATTAGGCCATTCTATGCGAGAGCACGTTTGTGTTTTTAGTTATATTTTTTGGATAGCTCTACTTGGTGTTAAGGACATTCCATTTATCTTTTGAATGTTAAGAAGTCTAGTATTAAATGCTTCTCTATGTTGATCAGATCAGATTACAGGTTTTTTACTACTGATTTCTTTATTTATGGAGTTTTGTTAACTTGGAAGACAGGAATTTACTGCCTTTTTAAAAATTAGATTGAAAAATTAAGTGGTTGGTTAGCTACGCCAAGTGATGTAGACTACAAGGATGTGTTAGATCTATAGGATGCTTACCAAGATGCATCAAAACATTCTTACATGTTAAAAGAATGGCAACATCATGAGAAGGATGGCAAAGATGCATGTGGATCACTTAGTAGAATGGAAACTTGAATTCAAGGAAGCACTCCTTGAGATACCATGTTTGAGAGAAAAGAAGATAAATCATATCAACATGGGACTAAGTTTCTCAAATGATACAACTCATAACTTAAATGAGGACACTTAAGAGATATTAAAAGACAATGGTCATTAATTAAAAGATGTGATGAAAATAAGGCATGAATGTCACCCACTACCCTTTAAGGCAAACAATATTTTTTTCCTCAAAATGAAATAATGGGATAATTGAGTGGGATCTAGGGCCAACAGAGAAGCACTTTAGAATTCATCCTATACATCAATAAACAACTCAACACAAGAAATGCAAATTGACATATTAACACAACAATATCCAACTAAGTTATTGAAACTGAAAGTCAACTATTAATACCTCATTCTCCATCCAGATTAAAAAATTGGCCACATTTTGCTTTGTAACTTTTCCTTTTCAAATTGCTTTGGATGCCAACCATATTTCTCCTCGTGTCAAAACATGGCATATGGACTAGTTAAACTAATTGATATGCAATCATTTACTTTTTCCTAGGTAATTAAAAAAAATATCATTTAACATATTAAATATACTTACAAATTTATAGATCAAGGCCTGTAAACCTTTTTGTCCACTATGATGCATGGCACAAAGTTTTTGAAGCCTAGCCTTGGAGGCCTTGTCCTGAAAAATATACTAATTCAATTTAACTATGCACAAATAAAATTTAAAAATCATTTAATAAATTTGATATAATCTTATGAGCAAATTCAAATACCTGTGTACTCTCCTCACCAGACTTCCTTTGTACTTTAGACTTCTCATATGCTTTTAAAAGCTCTTTCCATACTTTGACACTTACATCAAGTGGCCTTTTTTTTATCCTTAGCTCGGGATGGATTTTTTTTGTCTTCTTTGTTTGGTTGCACCAAAATCTCTTGGAAATTTGAGACATTCATAGCTTTACCTTCTTCACAGACCAACTTGTGCCATATTTAGTCTCCATGTCATTCATAACTTCTTTTTGCAGGTGTATGGGTATCTTTGGGAATGGAAAATGTAGATGGTATTTGAACCGTTGAAGGCATGATTCCTTCAACCTATGAACAAACCCTTTTCTAGTAGTTTCCATCCAGATTTCCCCTGAAACCACATTGTATTCTATCTTGCTATTGAAGGTACCAATGCAAGATTGAAAACTTGTCGTGGTGGAAGAAGTTTGTGTCCCAAGAGTGAGTGGGACAGTGGAAGCCTTTGCTCCCTCTACATTCCTAGAGTTTACTGTTACTGATTTCCTCTTGGATCTTTTGCTCGATCCAAGACTGCTTGGGGAATTAATCGATTCCCTTTGACATGGTTGATTTGGTTGCAATGTTTGAGGGGCCTCACTAGATCAGTTTTTTATGTATCTGGAAAGCATTGTCCAACGCATATCATCCAATTTTTTCACTACCTTTGCCTCCCATATGGAAGCCAATGCCTCTTTATCTTTGTTAGTCACATGTCCCTATATATATATAATAATAAATTTCTTCTTTTAAATTTAAAAAGTAAAAAATGAAAGAAATAAGGGAAACATTTACAAATCTATAAATTGACAATGAATTACCTCATCGTGGCCAGAGTCTTCTCCCTTTGTTCTCTTCCCTCTATCGCTTGACATTTTTAGGTGACCTAGGGAAAATTATTTTTGTCCAGTCTGTGGAGGCAAACGAAGTACGCACTGTCAAGTATGAAAGTTTTCGTCCAATTTGTGGTATGAAAGTTTTACCTTGAATGACTCTCTTTCTGGATTTACATGCCTATGAATCAATTTCTTGTGCACCTATATAGAATATAAATATATTTGAAATGATCTAAATATATGCAAAATTAAATAAATGTATTGTAAAAAAATCAACACTTGTGCACCTGTATAGAATGGTAATCTTTGGGGGATAAAAAGGTCGTGAAGTGTGGTTTTATTGAGAGTTAACGCGGATAGGTCCCATGCTCAAGTCGCATCCACTTATTAGAAAGAAAATGAATGTGTGCACACAATCAATTTGAAACCACAAGTTTATTAGTTTGTTAAATATTTGTGGGAACAAAAAAAAAATTGTAACCTTACCTATGGTGTTGCAAACTAAATCGAATTTTTGATCTTCTTGCTTGTAGCCCTCCTTCGCGCCATAATTCCCTTTTATGTCCTCTCTTCCTTCCCACAAATTTTTTCTCTTGTCAGCTCTTCCTTCGCGTGGCTATTTTCTCTTGTCATCTCTTCCTTCTTGATGCGAGAAGTTTTAAATTTTTGTTCCTGGTTCAGTAGTCAACGCCATAGTCAGCATAGCAAAGTGTGCCTAATTTAGCGCCGCCTTTCAACCAAAAAATGTAATCTATTTGGGATACAAAAGGCGGTGCAAAGTGTACCTAATTTAGCACCTAGCAATGCAAAATGATGTATTTTTCTTGGAAGTTGATAAATAAATTGATCCTAAATGACTTCATATTTATATGTTCCAAGAGAGCAATCATGGTTCCCTATTTTATCTATTCCTTATCCCATGTCAATTTTTTGGGTGCAAAACTAATAGAGGTTAGATTTGTGAGCTCATAAATGACCCCTATACAACTAGATGAGTCATCTAAAGTGTGAAATATTTGTCTAAAGTGAGGTTTTGTGTTGGATAGAATATTCGTTGAAATGATATAATTGGTGTACTAAAAATTATTTACTATGTTGTGTATTATAGGGGCGAGACGAGGAAATGACAACAGATCGTGTCATGTCAAATGAGGAGTACACAACGATTGAAGTGGGACATCAAGTACTCAAATTTTGACTTAACTTATGAAAAAATGATCTTATGGCATTTTGTGATACATCCATCTTTTTTCATAGTATTATTGAAATTTATAATGTATTATCCAATCTTTACATAAATTAATGCATGTTGTTGATTAGTTTAGATGGACATTGGAGCAAATGTAGAGCCTGAGCGTTCAACTAGCAGAAGAGGAAGATATGTACGTGGACGTGGACCTAAAATTGTTAAATCACGTAGACAACAATGGGTGTTCAAGGATATGACAATGGATCTTGTAGACACAACAAATGACTGCACTGAACAAGAGTTTGGTTAGGACTATAGTACATGGGATGAATACTTTGAGAAAATATATGAATAAAGTGAGGTTTTGTGTTAGATAGCATATTCATTGAAATGATATAATTGGTGTAGTAAAAATTATTTAATATGTTGTGTATTATAGGGGCAAAATGAGGCCATGGCAACAAATCATGTCATATCAAATGAGGACAGAGCGGATGAAGTGGGACATCAAGTACTCAAATTTTGACTTAACTTAGGAATAAATTATTTGATGACATTTTGTGATACATCCATCTTTTTCACAATATTATTGAAATTTGTAATGTATTATCCAATCTTGACATAAATTAATGCATGTTGTTGATTATTTTAGATGGAGTTTGGAGAAAATGCAGAGCCTGAGCGTTCAACTAGAAAAAGAAGAAGATATGTGCGTGGATGTGGACCTAAAATTGTTAAATCACATAAACGACAGTGGGTGGAAGAGGATATGACAATGGATCTTCTAGAAACAACAAATGATTGCACTGAACAAGAGGTTGGTCAAGACTATAGTACATGGGATGAATACTTTGAGAAAATTGTTGTTTGTGGATGTTCTATATGTCGTGGAAAGAAACAATTCAAATGAGAAATTGTACAAAGATATTACATATATGATGAGTTTCTAGTTGGTAGTATGCCTCCTACAATCGATTAAAATCCAATAGGAATTGTGGTAAGGAATTTTCCAATTTGATATAACTAACATGTATTCTAATTCCTTTAAACATTGTTTTATATTATTTAAATAACTATTTTTTTTCTCAAAGGATACTTGCAGGATAAAGTTCTCGGTTTAAAATTTCCTAGATCACCGACTTCCAACCTAGAGGGAAATGATCATTTATCAGATGATACATCTAACAAAAATATGTGCCAATATACCAACTCAGAAGATGAGGAATTGATGAAAACAAGTCACATAACAAGAATCGATTTAAAGATGCATAATTTTCTTAAAGACAGCGGGAAGGTGGACTACATACCCTATGAGAATGAATGTGATGGAGATGATGACTTGCCCCTGAGTTTGAGAACAATTTACAAAGATACATTTGAGCGTCGACTATATTGCGCTTGGCCTGGTGATCAACAACTACCTAGAGTGTATGAGGTGTTTCAATTTTGGGGATACGACTACATGATATGACCCTCCAATATTCATGGAGCGAATCTAGGCCTCTTTATTGTCCAAAATGTACATGTGGGATCTAAACATAGAAATAATTCAGAACAAACCACTAGGATATTAATGCTATATTATGGTCCATCATATTACAGTGGTGAATGCAGAAGGCTAGTAGAATATAAGCCTAGCATGTCAGCATATGGTCTAAATTCGAATATGTATACACATCATCTCCAATTAGAAAGTGGAAAAGAAATTAATAGAGGCCATCTTATGTATATAGATGGATGTGCATACACACACAAAAATATTGCAGGATTTATAAATAGTAAGGGAAGGGACCCTAATGTAAGACTGAATTGTCAATTTGTTGAGGTTATAAATGATAAAGATGGAGATATGGAAAGATAGGTTGATAGATTGATAATGGTTGAGGCTATTAAGGACCTTACAATTGGGGATGAGTTATTGATTGATTACCCCTTCTTAAAATGCACTCTTGCACGAAAGAAAAGGGAAGAACAAGGTCTCCCTAAGGATGTTCCTAAGGGGAGAAAACAAAGAATAATAAATGAGTGTGGACTGATGTTTTATAAACTATGTTGTCAAAATTGCGTTTTATTTAAATTACTGTATAAAAAGGTAGTCTATAAAATAATGTTCCATTATTCAATTGATGTATATATGTTCATACAATTTATATTTATATTTTTTAAGCCATATTTGATTATATTTCTTTGAAATTGATACATTTATGATTTATCCAATTGTTTCCAAACATTAAATAATGCTTGCATTTGTTGATAGGTAGAAGATTTTGATGAAACACATACTAATACCCATGATCCAATTGGGTTATTAAGATTTGGACGGGATGATCCAAACCATCCTTTAAACCATACCAGGGCGAAAAGAGAAAGTTTGAAGAGATTACTACCACCTAAGAAATTTGAAGAGCTGATGAGATCTACATACATTGATGAGATGCCACCTAGCCTTAATGATGTTGATCATGATAGTGAAAATGCAGTGCATGAAGAAGGATTGAATGAAATGCTTGCAGGTTTCTTTGGGGATGGAAACAATGATGACAATAATGATCATATGGCTGATAGTAACGATGATAGCAGGGGTAATTACCACCAACGTAATATTGATGATAACAACCTGAAAGACTCCATCAAGCAAGCAACAAAGACACCCGTGTTCAAATCAAGTGCAAGTAGAACCTAACAACTGGCATGCACATTAATATTATTAGAAATCAAGTCACTATTCAGTTGGTCAGACAAAGGATTCACTACCCTACTGAAGTGAGTTGAAATCTATTTCTTAGGTTCCATTGTCAATTGGTGTACACAATTCGTAAACATTCATTGACTTCGTTTATATTTTTTTAAGGGGATTTCAAAACCATATATTGTATATAAACAATCCTAGTATAGATTGACATATCAAACATGTTCATCATAATTCAAAAATTCAATTGATTTAATCTCTAGAAATCTTATAGGGCACTAAAAACTAAAATATTCCCTAAAGAGAATGTGTTTCAATCAACTTGTAGAGAGGTGCATTTTTTGTTGGTTTAGTTGGGGATTGAATATAAGAAAAATCATTCATGTAAAAATGATTGCTTTTTATACATAGATGAATTTCGGAACAAGGTAGAATGCCCTATATGTAAAGAGAAGAGATATTGTATAGATGTACAAGGTCCTATAGTTCCAAAGAAGGTTTTACATCACATGCTAATTATACCTAGACTTCAATGAATGTTTCATTGCAAGTCACTTGCACAATTGATGGATTGGCATGTAAAAAACAGGAGTAAAGATGGATTCATGTGAATTTCGGTCGACTCCAAAGCAATGAAACACATAGAGGAAAAATGGCCAAGAAAATTCAAAGATGAACCCCGTAGTATTGGGTTTGGTCTTGCAATAAGTAATTTTAGGATCTTCTTCAGTCCCCAAATTGACTTCCTGTGTCTCCTCAATAAGAATAGAAGATCTTTCAAAAATTGAGTTCCTACAAGGAGAAGATGAACGTCCCCATTTTCTAGTACCTCATTGAGGTTTTCACTGTCAGATACACCCTTTGTTTTTACTATTTATGAGTCAAAAAGCGCCTCAGAGAGGTTTTCACTAGATGACCCATTTTGATTTTGTTTCTTTTTACTTTTGCAGTTAGGGAATTCATCCTCCCCCAATCCCATAATAATTACGTAAGCATCCACTGAAGGAAAGTTGTAAATGGGTGTACTACTAAGTAGGTCCTAGCCAATAAGGTCAGGGTGATGAAGGGGAAGGTCAACAGTGGAGATGGATAGGCAATCAAACATGGAAGAGAGATCTATGTCATCGTATCCAAGTATGATGGACTCTTCTTTAGGCATGGCTTCAAGGAGATTGTCATCCACACCAACATTGTTAGAAGTACTAGTTGATATATAGGACCTTTTTGCTTTGTGCCATATCCTAGGCGTATCCTTCGGGGTCACATAGATGGTTCTATAGGTTGGCGTCGTCCTTGTTATTCTATGCCCAAACTACCCCCTTGATAATTGTATTTGTCGACCAACTTTTATGCGTGAGGATAAATCTCCTGAAAATACCCCACAAGAGGGGGTGATGGCTCGGGCTCTTCATGGTAAACCCATTGGCTAATATCATCTTCCATTTGATCTTGAAGAGTACCCAAATCTTTGAATGTTGTCGAGCCCATGTTCTTGGAAGTGAGTGTGAGTGTCTTTTCTTTTGCATTTGATGATGGTTGATAAGGCTGACCAAATGAGCGAGGAGAGGACGGAATTGTGGCCACATTAAGTTCAATTTGTATTTCATATTCCCCACAACCCTTGTCAATGATCTTGACCTTGGTGATGGTGGAATCAAAAGTGGCGGATTTAGTGGATGTGGAGTTGGTTGATGGATGTTGAGATTAACTAGATGACAACGTCTAAGGTGCCCCCATTTTGACTCTAAGACAATAGTGAGAATGGGGGAAGGAAGCTTCTAAAGCGTGACAATACTCAAATGGTTGAGGATCAGCTTGTATGGTCACTTCCATTCCTTGAAAATGAAACTTCAAAAATTGGTGATAGGTGAATGGAACATCTTGCATGGAATGAATCCATGGGCGGCCAAGGAGGAGATTATATGGAAGATCGAGATCAAGAACATGGCACATGGTGTACTGCACAATGGGGCCAACCTGAATAGGAAGGCAAATAGTGCCTTCAAAATCTCTCTCAACATTATTAAAGGCCTTTATAGTAATGAATTAATTGTTTAAGTCGGCTAAGGTGTATCCAACCTATTTTATGAACTTTAATGTACACAAATTGAGGGTAGAGCCATTATCTATCAAGACCCTTTTTACCTTATGTCGGGCTATGAGGACTTCAATATGGAGCAAGAGATTATGGTCGGGGTTGATGGCAGGCATATCATTTTGGCTAAAACCCAACTGATAAAATGAAGACACATGTCCCACTAAAGCTTAGAACTGAGTGGGGTTTATATCATTTGGTACCTGGGTATCCTGTAAGGCCTTGGTGAGAATATCTTGGTGCATAGGAGAAGACTTAAGAAAATCCAAAATGGATATTTGGGTTGGTCTCTTTCCAAGGTGGTCAAGAATATTGTATTGTGAACTTACAGGAGATTGTTGGGCTGACGTGGAAGGACCAAGGACTGAAATGAGGGTGCGACGAGTCATAATAACACACTGAGGATCTTTTCCTTTGATGCAAATCATGAAGACTCTACAATCTACTTGGCTAATGGACATAACTATACCATCATAGTTATAGGGTACATTTTTGTAGCTGATGTTGTTAGTGCTGTTATTTTGGTCATTGTTGTTGCTTGTCCCAGGATTGGAATTAGATGTACTAGCTCCTTGATTATGGTTAGGGAATGCGTTCTAATATATTTGTAATTGAGAATTGGACGAGGATGCCTAACTGGTATCTACCTGTATATTTCCACAATCAATAAGATCTTGGATATATTTCTTGAGCCCTTGACATTTGTTGAGGGAATGATCCTTGATTTTGTGAAATTCACAATACTCATTTTCTCTATACCAAGCGGGCTTTGGATTGGATTCATCAAAATAATTTGTCACTGGATATATAATTGAATAATTTTCTTGTAAAAGCCTATTGAATATGACACTTAGGGGCTCTCCCAAAGCTACGAAAGAGCATTTATTATTGCCCTAATTGTTTTGACTGGACTGTTAGGGAAGACAAGGTGCAGCTTGTGGCACGGATATGGGATTCAACATTGGTTGCGGTGGAGGAGTATATTGAGGCCATTGTGAGGTGTTTGCTACTTAAACATGCTTGGTATCTGTGACACCATCATTAACTATGTTTTTATTCTTGTTCCAGTAGTGGGATTTGTCTCCAAATGGCTTATCTCTATCTAGATTATAAATTTCAACTTGCCCCTTGGTGATGAGATCTCTCTCAATGATGGGACCCTTTTCAATAACCTTTGAAAGGGTTGAGACACAGTGTAGGTTAAGACTATGTCTCATTTTTGGATGAGTGTTGGCCACAAACAGAGTTACAAGGTCCTTCTCACTAAGAGGAGATTTCATTCAGCTAGCCAAGGCATGCCACCTTTGCAAGTAGCTGGAAAAAGTTTCACCTTCACATTGAGCTTCTTTCAAAAGATATAATGTATCAATATCCTTCTCCAAGTTGAAGGAGAAGTGGGAGACAATTTTTTTGAAAGATTAGCGAAAGAAGAAATCGATCCTTCTAAAGACTCATAAACTAGTCAAGAGTTGCCCCCGTTAAACTCTTAGGGAATAACCACAGGAGATAGTTGTCATTGTGGAGGACTTCTTAGCAATGTGAATAAAACTCTTGGAGATGGTTCTTGGGATCTTTTATTCCCTTGTATTTGTCAAATTTTGGCATCTCAAAATGCTTAGGGAAAGGAATGAGTGAAATTGAGGGGTCGAAAGGATAAGGACATATGTCCTCAAATTCGAAAGACTTCTTAGAATTACCTGTTGTAAGTCTTTAAATGTGGTCTTTACTTCCTCCAACTCCTTATTAATGGGCGTTGATAAAGATGGATTGGATAGATTGGATTGATTGTAGGGATCATATTGTTGGTAAGATGTGGATGGAGCAAATGTAGTTTGATCGTAAGGTGGCAGAGGTGTATATGATGGATTTGAATAGTATTGATTGGTATATGTAGGTTGTGATGATGGATTGGTGTAAATTTGATGATAAGGTGGCAAATTTTGATGGTAAGATGAAGGACCCCCTTGCTAGTATGATGGAGATGCTTGATAGTATGAAGCGAAAGCACCTTGTTGGTATGACGATGGTGCTTGATAGTATGAAGTGGAAGCACCTTGTTGGTATGACAGGTATTGTTGTGATGGTTATTTGTGTGAAGCGTAGTATGGATTAGATTGATAATTATAGGCATCATACTATTGGCATGCATGCGAAGGCTATTGTGTATTGGGCCGTTGGTAGGAAATGGTTTGTTGTGGAATATGATGAGCATATCTAGGATTAGGATTTGGCATAGGACGTTGCAGATAGAATGTGTTTTGTGGATGGTACAGGTATTGCATCATGTTACTAGGAATGGGATGATGAGATTGTTGAGGTTGTGCTTGGATTTACGACTAAGGTTGATGATAAGGAGGCCGAGTGGGGATTTAAGGTTGTTGAGTGTTTTGAGGTTGGTGAACGACTTGAGGCTAGTTGATGGGTGGATTTTGCTAAGTTTCCTGTTGAATGGTAGGACCTTGAGGCTGGTTGATGGGTGGATTTTGCTGAGTTTCCTGTTGAATGGTAGGACCTTGAGGCTAATGAGAGGGTTGCGATGGATTACCTTGCGGCAGATGTGAGGGTGGTTTTTGTTGTGCAGGAATAGTGTTACACCCCATCCTTCTGAATTTTAAAATGCTCTAATTTGTTGTTATTAGAATGATGAATGATGCAATTTTGGAATTCTAATTCATGATGTGGAAATCTTGTATATATATATATATATATCTTCCGTCAAGGCAATAAAAGCATGTGATTTGATCTAGGCTTAGAGTACTCGATTTGTACGATGCCCTAAAATAAATGAGTAGGTTATTTTGCAAGAATTATGTTGATTGATGTTTTACAATGAGATAATACATGGATGCTTACTAATTTCTTCTTGTTTGGAGATGGTTGCAGGACAATCGTACCGTGAACCTCTGAAGAGGGAAAAACATCATCTGAGTAGAGAGGTATTGTGGAAATGTTCTTGAAATGCCATCTGAACTCAGGAGTGGTCAAGGAAGTTGAACCCTAGATGTTGGTCTTCGTTTATGTCATTGATTTGTTCGGTTGTCCGAGAATTTTAGGGTTTTGGGATTAAACCGAGTTGTTATGAATTTAACCTTGTTGGTTTCGTGTTTTGTGATGGTATTTTGCCTTTTGGCTTTACCTCTGCATTATTGAATATTTGGTTATATTAAATTATATATATAAAATATGCAAATATATTACCTATGTATATTTATAAATATTTTATACTATTTATATTAATAGAGGGTAATATATATCAAGGAAATTTTAATCTTGTTTTATAATATTAATAATTGCTTTGTTCGTGGGTGGGACATGCTTCTTCTCTCGTAAAATCTAACCTAGTTAATCGCTAAAGGCTTGGAAGTCTTTTATTTAATTCATAGTTATCTAATGAGATTTCGGTAGGAAACATGGGCATAGTATTAAGCTTGGATAATCATAAAGTCAGGTTGGCTAAGTTCCCGTATTAGGAATGAAGTTGTTGCCACGATTTTTGGAGGCGCGGCTGGCTGACGAGTGAGTGCGAAATAATAGAGGAGTGGTTACCGTAACTAACCAGGAGGTTGCCGCTAGTTGTGGGATGAAGACTATCTTAGTGCGGCAGTTATCAGGAAAAGGGTGCTCATTTTTTTTGGGAAGATTGCGGAGCAGGAGTATCGAGCTCAGAAGAAAACACGGAGAGGAGAGGTTGAGACTCTAGGAGAGAATAGTAAGGAAGTTGGCAAGACAAGCTGGGAGAGTGAACGACGCTGCTTAGTTAAGAAATTGCAGTACCTGCTAGCTATAAGAGGTCGAGACTTGATCGGACTTAGAAGAAAACGTGAGCCAGGAAGGAATACGAGGAATCTCTTCCATTGTGCGACTTCTGCAACAGCATATTCGACTCAAATAAGTTTATTAGGCACGTACTATCTTAAAGACTCATAATAGAGTATGGTATTCGCTTTTGCAAAAACTAGGAGTTTTAGTTTAATAATGGAAGATTGTCCATTCTCTGTTTGCTGAATAATTGTTATTACAAAGCTTTCAAAAATTGTGAAGACTATTAAGTTGTTAGCTGAAATTTGTAAGACTGCTGTGAATGCGCTCTGGTTGATAAAAGGTACTTTAGTTGATGTGTAGCTTGTTAATGATAGCTGCGAGTGTTTGGTTTTTTCTCTTTTGCTTGGCAAATCTTGAAATATGAAGGAATCTCTGAATTTCTTCCAGTAACTTGTTAAGAACTGTATTTCTAGTTAACTCTTGGATGCTCAGTCGGCTAATAGGGGAATGTCAGGAGCTGTAAGGGATTATGATAAACTCTTCTTTCCTTGTGCACTATGAAAGTTGACAAGAATTTTAATAGGGTAACATGGGTATGTTCGGTTAGGAATAAAGAAGCACTTATTCTCTTAAAGAAGTATAATAAAGGCAGTTGATGCATTCTTGATTGCTTTCCTGGCCTTGCCTAGTTACTGGTTGTTGAGAGCCAACATGGATAGTGTGTTAAGAGTTCCTTTCGGATTAGGAAGTTAGTTCTAAACGATTTTTCTTTTGTTCAGTATCACCTTACAACCTTTGCATATGATGTAGACCCTCGACTTGCAAAGCAATCAAAATTAGGAAACCCAAACCCATCTTGACCGAAGGAAACCCTAATCGCGACGGGCAAAAATAGACACAACGATACCATCTTGCCTTTTTTTTGAGATATGAGCATGAATAACCCTTATGATAGCATAATATATTAATATAGTATATTATAATAATATATTATATAATATGTTTATTTTTTACATGATTCCATTAAGAACAAATATCTATTTAAAATGGATATCCATTATACACTGATATTTGTTATTAATGGATATCCGTTTTGCTTTGGTTCTTACTATGGCAACATGTACTTTTTACTCAACCCAAGTAAAAATTCAAAATGAAATTTCATGTTTTTTGGGAAAATGAAAAATGTTTTTTTGTCGTATCGCCATTTTTTGGACCCCCACGACCCTTCACTCACCCATATAAACCTAGATCAAAAAATAAAAATGGTCACATAGATGAAAACAAAAAAATATAGAAACATGTATAGATTCCAAGGAATCTATAGACATAGGAGCAAATGTAGTTTAAATATCAGTCTAAAATGCAGTGATAGGGGCATTGGGCACTCTAGTCTAGGGGTTTTGGGATGTTAAATAGTAAAGAAAACTTCTATATAGTTTGCTCTCTTCTCTTCTGTAACTTGTTGTTGATGAAAGTTTTAGATCTAACTTGTACACACAAAAAGAGGAAAAATATTGTTTTGTATAGGGGATTGCCTAAGTCAAACCCCTATTTTGGTGTTTCCACCTCCACAACAACAATGATTATGATGGTGTAAATCATGTGCCCTCGGTGGGGTAGAGGAAAAGAAAACAATAATGAAAATAATAAATAAATAACATAAGATAAAGTTATCGTAGGTATGCAACCCTTGATTAAGTGATGTCATACCATAGATTGTCACAAAGAGTTGATCAAGAATGGATGCGTTTACTTGAAGAACTACAAGGGGCTATTCCACACAACACAATAGAGAGCTATAGCAAACATGTAGAGCATATATTGCACGTGCCTTCATAATTTGCATATAATAATTGCTCATAGTTCATAATAGAGCATAGATGTTCAAATGAGATGGTAAAATTGTTTATATATGCATCCCAATTTAAATTTTAGACTTAGGATAAATTGGGATCACTTTTGGGGTGATGGGTCGAGCTCAATTGGCTAAAGAATTCTGTTACAGGCAAGAAGTCACGAGGTCTAGTCTCCCCACTATCCCTATGGTACCAGAGGGCGTGTCATGCCAGTGCCACCAATCACTTGAAAAAAGTTTACCAAGTGCACTGCAATTTATAGGGGGAGAGATACCCGACTGATTCCTATAGTTTATACAAAAAAAAAACTTGGGGTCACTTTTAAATCACCAAGGCCGAACACTAAAGTTGATAATAATTTGAAATAATCCTATGAATAGGGCACTCAACACCCATGTTTGAGACTTTTTTGGCTCAAAAAGCTAGGGATGTTGGGGAATTAAATGTATTTTCCCAATCTAGACCCAAAATGAACAAATTATTAATATAATTAATTATACATGGAAAATAGGGTGCCCAACCTAGTGTGAAATTGTTAGCCCGGTAATAGTTTACTATGCTCTCGAACTTTTTTATTTTTTATTTTAAAAAATATATATATATATTTTTGGAATAGTATGGATGGAGATGGAGGAGGATAAGGGCGTGGATAAGTGGATTTGGAAGATAGTGGATGTGTGGTAGGAAGATGGAGGAAATACTTAGGCATCTAGTTAAATAGATGGTGTCCCTTAGATATGTGCTACAATGAACAATGGAAATTAGAGGTATGCTCATAGAAATTGATAAAATGATAGTAGGCGGGATGAAATAGATGAGATGGAAAGGGATAAGGATATATGTAAAGGCTTGGATTAAAAAAGTGTGATGGGGAATGAATGTTGGATAATGGATAGGGTGTTGGAAAATTTGTGGATAAGTGTATGGGAAGGTTGTCAAGACCAACATTGGCACACACCTTGAGGGGTGGTGGGGTTGTGGAGTAGAATTGGAGTTTAAATTTTGAGATTTAGATGGAGGAGTAGATGTGGATTTTGGGACATAAGGGACAAAAATTGATTGAGGAAATGATGGAGGACTTAGGATAATGGATGTTGGAACCAATGATAAATTTAAGAAATCCCCCTTAGAAAGATATAAAATCCTAGTGAATCATACATTTTTTTGAAAAAAATATTAACTTCCATTAGTGAATACTTTTTTTTTTTAAAGAAAAATAATGTTAACATGACATTTTTTTTTTTTAAAATCACTAGAAATATATAAACAATCTTGGTGAATCTTGACAAAAAATAGGAAAATTCATTAATTACCATGGAAAATCCTTCCTTTCTTTAAAATTTAAATTTGTATGGAAAATCAACGGCCTAAGGGTGGTGATGATTGAACTAAGTTAATATTAGTTTTAGGTTTGATAAATTTATCAACCATTGATGTATCCATTTTTGAAGCTCCCTTTCCAATTTAGAAATTACCCTTTTTAGATAGAGAAATTGGAGGGACCATGTGGGAGATTTTACCTTTGATCAGATATTTGAATAGATCAACCCATGGTCACCTTGGGCTTTCCACCTTATTAATAGATGACTCGTCTTTTCTATCACTTTCATTGATATGTCTCTCTGAACAAGGAGAAAGTGAGACCCCTTATCGATTTCTAATTTCAAAAGACCGTTGCTTCCCTTGGATCCATTTTCATCCACCACTTTACATCTAGGCACATGATGCTTCCTCTATCCCTACCCAATACCCTATTTTGAAAATTTGAAAATTCTATTACCACTCATGATTCTTCTTAGTTTTAGATTTTCATGCAGTTGGTTTGAAAAAATAAATGTTAATTTATAATGTAAATCTAGTGTGTACGAATAAGGGAAATAAATCTAAAGTTGATAGTGATTGGGTTGTGAACTTGTTATTACTTAATGTGATTTTGAGCTTTACGTAGACCTTGGAGTGCATGCACATCTTATTATATAATATGTTTTAGAAAAATTTTATGTCGTTTTAGGTCATTTTCTTTAAAATAATGTTAATATTATTTCTACTAATGTGTATTCTAGTTAGTTAGAAAGAACAATTACCAACGATTCAATTATTTGGTAAAATTGGTTATTTGTGTTTTTAGTAAAATAATATGTAAGACATCTATAAATTTTATTTTTTTAAAGAATTATATATAATAACATAAAATCAATATTTATCATCTACAGTAAATATAATGAATAATCATAAAATTTGACCATAATTTATGATTAAGACGATTTTAACTTTATCTTTTAAATGGTTAAACACAATTAATATATCCATTAAATCAATATAACAAGCTTTAGGAGTAGTTCCTAGTTCGACAAAATTATGTACTTATAATATTAATATTGAGATTCAATAGTGTAGTTTTTAACTCAAACTCATTCACCCATATTTGATTAGCCGTTTGCATAAACTCATTTCTTATGAAAATGATTTATCCACTCATTACATCTAAATGATACCCATAAAAATGAAACATTGAAACTTCACTATTACAACAAAAGAAAAATAACCTATATTTTTAAATTCAAAATATTAAAAATTAAAAATATAAACACAAGAAAAAACTTTCACTACTTTAATTTTGAAGTTAAATCAATTACTATATAGAGATTCCCTTTGAGAACCTGTTCACAGCTCAAGAAATCATCATTAATATTCAGATAATCAGGGCATCACTGTTGGCGCTCTCCTACAAATAAAGTTCGAAAATGAAAACTCACAAAAAAGTAGAGTTTGAAAATAAAAACTCGTACAGAAAGAGAAATGGCCTTGCTTTCAATTTACGTAATATAGCTGTAACCCATCAATGATATCATTTAAGCATTTACGTGAGAAGTGGCCTTGTTTCCAGCTGATCTCCATACGAAATTGCTTGTTTTCAACTAATTTTATTTTTCTCTTCGTTGAGTCGACGATTGATTTCACCCTTTTCTTTATTACTGCAAGGCAATAACGTTGAAGCACAGCCTTCCCGAACTTCACGGCAAACGAATTTTCTTGGTTACTGCGGTGTAATAAGCTGGAAACAACAACTTCACTTTTTATCGTTGTCGTGTTCTTGCCAGGAAAGAACGTGGAAACAACCCACCAATTTGGTCTTTGTCCACTCGGTAATTGACACCAGATGCCCACTTGTGCACCCTTTGTCTATCGGCTATTTTTATCTCCATTCTTGTTACCTGTTGAAGCACTGAATTGAGGGAGTTTCTAACATATCCATCAATTTTCTGTTAATGGCCTCCACTTCAACATCTGGTCGAGGAGAGCAGGCAGCCGATCCATTTTTGGTACTTGAACCTCCCGACAAAAAGTAAAGTCCTCCTTGTCTGTAAAACAGTTGGATGTACTCATCAACCATCGAAGCCCAAACGTCAGAACAACTCTAGCTCTGCAGCTTTACAATTCTCTACAGAAAGCTGTGATCCGAGCATATCTAGATTCTGAAGAGACCGAACTGGGAGACTCAATTATTCCACCATAAAAAATGCCATATTCTCTGCCACAGTGTACGTAGCCATCTTCTCACCGCGATATGCAGAGTCTGCTTGGCGCTTAGCTGAGCTAGGTTTGCTTTGATGTTTCAAACCCGGGCTAGAATTATTCCCCTGTTTAGCCTTTAGACTTCCGCCACATCAAAAATGGAGTTGCAGGTGCATTTTCCAAACACGAAGAGAAGGGCAGATATCCTAATCATGATATTCAACAGTGGAAAGAGTGCCTAGAGAAAGTGTCAGGAATCATGGGCTACTCATTCTTTTCATTGATTTGGTAGCCCATAATCCCTGAGACGTTCTCTAGACATTCTTTCTAATGTTGAGTGCCATTGGATTAAATTTTTTGTTTCTGCTTTTCCTATTTTCAGCGATCTGAATAAGCTGTGTTGCAACGTCGTGTCCGCCGTGGTTAAGGAGAAGCGAAAGAGAAAATTCCTCTCCATGTTGCAAAATATGCTGTGGGATTTGATGAGCTTGTGAATGATTTACACCACCATTGCCAGAGAAACGGGCAGATGAGAGATAAAATAATTGGCATCTTTGGAATGGGAGGTTCTGGCAAGATCACTCTGGCCAAAGATTTGTTCAACCGCAAACATTCAGAATTCAGTGGATCAACCATTCTATTTGATGTGCGGCAAAATAATGTGTCACATCCCTGCCAGCCACCTCCATGCTTGACGGTGTAGTAGGAAAACATTAAAAATAAAATTAAGGATAGCGGATGGTGCCAGCATGGGCACCACGTGAAGGAAGAAAAGAGACTGCCAAAAATAAATGGTGAATGGAATGCATTTAGCACGGGTATGGCGTCCCTGCCCTAGAGCCATCCAAAATTGCAGGATGAGAATCAGATTGGCACGCATAATAGGGAAAAATAATAAAAAGAAATATGTGGAAGTCATTGCAATTATCAACGACCCAGCAAAGGAAGTTGCCAAAATTAAATGGACATGATACGGGTATGATGTGGAGGGGTTGCGGAGTAGGCATGGCATCCCTTATTCAGAAAGAAAATATTGCAGGTTGTGTTGGCGTAATAACTAATACAGGTATCAGGAGTGTAAGTTTGTACGGACAGCTATGCACATTACGTGATGAGTGCTCTTCAAATTAGGAGGGGAAGCTCCTTTTTTTGTTGGTATGCGTTCTAAAAGTAAACTATTTTAAATCCTATTTTTTTCTACTTAATTGGAAGAGGCACAAGGTTAAGGAAACCAAAGACATTGTACCCAAGGGTTTTCTTTGGTTCTGTAGGTCTTAACTACAACTAAAACTAAATACTTTAATCTATCCAATTTCCTCAAGAAAACAGAGCATGAGGAAAATCAACAAGAATGGTTTTACACGATAAATCGGGTACAGACTCACAATGTGAAGACAAGGTGGCACAACAATTTGTTCAACTAAATAGATTTATTATCACACACATCACACGATAAACTTTAGGTACAAACTCTCAACATGAAGACAAGGTGGCACAACAATTTTTTCAATTTGAATAGGCTTATTGATAACAAAACATAAAGGATAGCCAACTAGGACAGTAAATTGCATAAGCGAGACACGTGTACAATCTACGATCAAACTAGCCACTATATTTAACTAAGGTAAGCATTCACCATAATAATTGCATGAAACCCAAGTGGCATAACAATTCATTATCAAAATAAATACTCATGAATAGATACAAAATAGGCAATATTACAGGCAAGGTAGGCACAACATATATTACTCTCTCGTGCAAAAGCTAATTATAAATGAGCTGAAAGCTCTTATTTATAGACATCAAAGGTGTAGGCAACCCTAAAATCACCTTGAGTCAACTACAGTCTTGCAATGCATGCAAGATTTTATTACTAAACCCTAATAAAGGAAACTATACAGTTAACTGGAAAGCTACCATTAGTTAATTGAAACATCTAATCTAAATGGACAATGTGCAAGCATGCACATACTTATTAAAAGTAAGTTAACTAAAATACTACCATCGGTTAACGTAAAAACCTAGATCATGAAACTCTAAGTGAACACAAATACTTCCAAGATAGACATACGTGAAAAATGAGACAACGAGTTAACCTAGAAAGAAGCGTCGAGTTAACTGTTGTGATTTAAGTCTATCCTGGAAGCTGGGAACTGAAGTCTACTGGCCTTGATCTTTAGCAATCAACCCATCCACAAGTTTGTTGACTGTGTCACCTTCTAGGGAACTAAAGCTCCTACGAAGTATACTATGCCTGTGTAGCATGTCTTCTCCGCCTGTGATCTGACATTGAAACTCACTTTTACTCCCGGTTGCCTCATCAAACAATGCTGACATGACTATAAGTTGATTCATCTTACAACCAATGGTCTCCCCATTGAAAATACCGTGAATAAGTGCCTAGATCTCTGATTGAACGTCGACAAGCTCAAAATAGTCACCGTCTACACGTTGATATTGGCATGGTAGTTGAGACACAAAGGTTCTCATGTAATAGAGTGCACTAGTGATGTGCTCTCTACTCTCAGCCAACTCTGATGCTATTGTTTCTTCTATCTTTGCCTTGAATATCAACTGTGTCCTCTAAGTGTAGACAACCTCTTTATCTTCTGCATTTGTGACTGATTCATATGACATCCCCAAGTTAGCAATCAAGATCTCATCCCTGGGTCTACTAATAGCCAAGTCACACTCCTCATCTTGAAGTTGTAGACGGAGCTCGTGTGCATTGTATCGCAACTGGTATAGCACTGAAAGCACAAAGCGGCCTCTAGTAACAAACTCCTCCCAATCATCCAAACGTTTACCATATGCAACCAAATGATCAAGCTGACCCTGTTCTGCTGGTGGTTCTAACATCGGTGGGAGTGAGGTGACAACATTTCCTATTCTATGTACAAGGATAGAAATGTATTGATGAAGTTGCTATATTTTAGCCTTGAGGGCTGACTTATCTTCTCCATCTTTCACCATTCTATCCCTTGCGCTATTTATTACAACCAGTAGGAGATCAATCTCTGTCTGGTGGGTACTTCTACCAAAGTTGACTTTGATCACTTCGAAGTCTTGAGCTTCAATCTCGTTCAGTCTCTTATCCTCTGGAGGTACGACAGTCTCAAAGATGATTTCCTTAGCTGCATTCCTCTCTAGGTGGACCTGTTTCTTGATCCTTTTGTCAAGCGCATCTTGATAAGCATGATTGAAATCTGAATGATCAAGTACATAAGATGGTTGTCTCCTCTTTCTTCCTAGTTGACTCTCAATCCAAGACGGATCTCGACTCATCCCGCTGGAATGATATGTACTAGTAATGGGAGGCTCTGACGACAGTGAATGTGTAGAGGTGTCACTACGAGGTGGCGAGTCCAAGTCCAAATCGATGTGAATTGGAATTGGAGGTTGCTCTGGTGTTGGTGATGGCATGCATGGTTGAACCTCAGGCAGTGGCAAACTCTGAACTATTTCTTTGATAGGCTCCATGTGTGTCTCAGTAACAAGTGCCTTTCCCTTTGAATTATCAGGCACTGAATTCTTCTTAGGAAGATTACTCCTCTTCTTCTGCTTGGGTTTAGACAAGGAAGGTAGTGTAACTCCCACTAGTGGCGGTTCTATTCTAGGCATAGTTACCCTCTTGATCCTCTTGCTTTCAAGATAAAGCATACTATTTTGAATGACTCTGCTCAACCTCTCCTTCACTAATGAGTATTCTTTGGTGTACCAATCAACAGTCGGCAGTGGTTGTCCATCAACCTGTTCTTTGTAAAACTAAGGAAGTGCATCTCCCTCATCTTCTGACAAACCTTCCACCTCTTTTGCCAAGAAGATAGATATCTGCCAAAGAGAGAACCTGCTATAGTTGCATTTGTGTACCTCAAAATCATCCTTGCAGTTTACCCAATAGTCCTCCATTGTAGGTTTATGTTAGGAGCGACTACCAAGGCGTTCTATGTAATGACCCCAAGGATCATAGTTACGTGTGTCAACAAGGTACTTGAGTTTGCAATTTTCTAACTCCTGTCCTGCAGATTTAACATGAACTGTTGTCTTGCACCAATATATTCCGAATTGTATTGGAAAGTTGGCAGCCTATTCGCGCTTGTGGTACAAACGTTTGTGAACCTCATATAGTTGCCTCAGGAACTCCATGAATACTATCTTATCCAAAGGATAGCCTGGAAGCATAGTTTAATTTCCTGTGTATCCATAGACACAAATGTAGGTGTATGTAGGGAATTGAATGAACCAGTCCGCCCAATCCTCCATTGATGCTCTAGCAATTGCTAAGATATGAACGCACAACTCTCGGTCCAAGTCTCTCATTGTATATGTCAAGAAAGCCTCCTGCACACGTTTGAAATGTCTTTCAACCTTCGTGAACTTGAGCTGATCATAGTGATGATAGAATTTCTAAGCACTGAGTATTCCCACCATGTTCAACCCTCTAAACTAACCCTAATAAGCGATCAAGTACACGAGGTAGGAACACAAATGAAATTGGTGTTCAACTAGGAAATCAGTGATTTTCTCATAAATAGCATCGTTGATAAAGGATGCCCAGTCATAATGTTCTTGCCCAAAGATAATTCAACCAATGATATAGTACATCCATGGGTGAAACTTATTTGCATCTGCATGACTTGAGACACGATTGAGAAGTGTAATCAGAATTGTGTACTCATCCTTGTATTCACCACGACCCACATTGTTTGGCAACTTGGTCTTTTTCTATTTCAACCACCTCTCTATCATCTTACTCTGACACTTATCCATCTCAGCATTGAATTCTCACTCACTCTGATTCATAGAAATGACTAGACTATTTGGATTTTGAGGAATACCCAAACTTCTCTCAATATCCAGGGGTTTGAGATTGCAAATAACATGCCCATCTACTGACTGTATCTCCCGTGCAACAAAATTATAGTGCTTAATACAAGACATCACAAATTCTACGCAATGAACTAAGATAGGTATAGAAGCGGCCTCAAGTAACCCGGATTGCCGAATGTTCTGAATTATCGAATCTCTTATCTTGAGTGGATCTAAAACTGCTTCTGGAAGCACCTTATGTAGATTTGTATCAAATGTCTCGATGAAGTCACGAGTC
This sequence comes from Sequoiadendron giganteum, assembly GCA_007115665.2. NCBI lineage: Eukaryota > Viridiplantae > Streptophyta > Pinopsida > Cupressales > Cupressaceae > Sequoiadendron > Sequoiadendron giganteum. The sequence continues at coordinate 111,643,654 of CM021108.1, forward strand.
AAGATTGACTTGGTCTTGAATTCAAGCTGAGTGAATTGCATTCTAAAAAACTCGCCCGTTGACTGTGAACATGGCTATATTCTAACAACTTTTTTGGAAAGCTAAAAATAGCCTGCTAAGGCTAAAAATGACTCGTCGAAGACCAATTTTCACGAAAATTTTTGAGATATGGGTTTTGCTCAGAAAATGATTCTAAGACAACCCAGAACGTCAAAAATGCAAAAAATTGACTTCTACTCAACCATGCAAAGGAACTTCTGTTAAGAAAATTAGAGCCTCAAGAACTGATGCTCTGGAACATTTTTTCCTGAAAATTCTAGCATATGGGTTTGTCTGAGAAAGTTATTCTGAATCAACCCAGATGTTTTGTTTTGCCAAAATTTTCCAATTCTTCAAACATGTGAGAGAATTTAAGATGAGAAAATGGAAGAACTTTAGACAAGAAAAAAGACATTTTTTAGTTTTTTAAAATTATTTTAATCTCCTTCTGTAAAAAATGCCACTCTGTCTGGAATTTCGCTGATGAGTCTAGACTTGTACCTGCAAAAGAACGTCTCTGATGCTTTTGAACTTGATTGTCTGATGAAAAATTTCCAATCTCTTGAAGAAATTCGAATTTTCTAAGCTGGATGAATGAGAATGGATGTCATGCTTGTATAAATAGAGCAAAATCGTACCATAAAAGCATGACTGCAAGATTTAAAAACCCTAATTTTGAAGGAAAGAATTCGATTGGCCCTCCCCCAGCTGAACTATCACTGAATCTAAGTACCAAAAATATAAAATAATATTAAAATAGTTCTCACATGCGAATCTAAGAATAAACATGAAAAGAGGTGCCAATAATTAATTATTGAAGAAAATCACCATTTTATTGTTTTGCATGCAAAAATTAAATATTATTTTAATATAAATCTCAGCATCTAGATGCACTCGGCATACTTCACTGATTCTGAAAAATCCAAATTTGGCCTTCTAGGTGTCCATTTGCAAGAGTTATTGAATTTTTGACTATCTCCTATTTTATAGTTGACTGCAAATCTACAGTTGGCCATGTTCAACTCTGATTTCCGAGTGACTGAAAGATCCTATGCCTGATCTGAGATATCCACTACGAAGCTTGCATAGCAAGGATGAAATGTCTGCTGAGAGTTGCAACTAATAAAATGAACGTTTGACACCTTTGATTAAATTGATGCAATGATTCCAGACTTACAAGAGATGTCTCTAGAGGTGATGAAGCAAGAAAATTGCTTCTAAGACCTCAACAAAAGGGGTTCTTTTTTCAAGGAGATGTGTATTTCCCATAGCCATTTTTTGGTTGCTTTCACTTTTCAGCATTCTCACACTGACCTCGCACGTATGAGCGTTTACCAAATCCCAGAGGCTGACGATTGGACTCGTTGGATAGCTGGAGTAATTGCGCACAAGTCTCGCGAAGACTGTGAATACAAAAAAACCCATCTGATAGGCCTAAAGGTTGGGTACCCCTGACCTATAGAAATGCAGGTGTGTGTTGCTACATTTCTCCACCCTCTGATTTATGTGCTCGGTAGAACCTCTGTCACGGTCACTCGGAATGTTGGATCACCTCACAAAATGATACGCTGCGAAGCTGGACTAGATTAGAAAAGATCTCAGGCAGACCTCATGTGCAAATTCATCCATCTGAGAGGCCAATTTCAGGGGCGCCCTTGAGCTAGAGGGGCGTAGAAACCATAAATTTGACAACCTCTGTGACATGCCTCCTCATCGTACCCTCAACTTTTGACCTCATTTTCTGGAGTTCTGCACTATGTACGTCTTTGCTTGATAGCTCATCAGAAAGTTGGGCTAATTCTGAAGAGATTGAACATATTTACAAACACATGCAACAAGATCTGAGCCTCCAAAAAGAAGGGCACCCCTGGGCTATAGGGGCGTAAATCTGATTTCTGCTTGAAATCTTCCTCTATCTCTACTCTGAAAAACACTCATCCGACCACTGAATTGACCTCGTAAGAGTATAATATGCTCATGAAATGATCCTTCATCATCACATGCTCTACTCTGGATCCCAAGTTCAGGTTCTAAACTCCAGGTACTAATCAATTGCTACTGACGACTGACATGACATAGACCAAAGTCCGTACTTGACTTGCCCAAAAACTTGTATTTTGACATCATTTTAACAAGGTTTAAACTCTTTAATCAAAATGCCTTAATGAAGCAAAAAAATTGGTTTGGGTACAACAGGTTGCATGGGAGAAAGGGCACATGGGCATACTTTAAACCATCACGACCCCATTATTTGCACTCAATAAAAATGTGGGAAATGGGGTGAAAAATAGGAAGGCAAAAGAGAAAGCTTGAGGAAGAATATGCATGCAAATTTGGACCAAGAAAACAAAAGGTAGAGAGAGAATTATGTAGGAGAAAATCTAGAGGGAGAGAGAGGGGATTTTAGAAGGAGAAATGGAGGAATAAGAAGAGGGAGTCGCATTGGAGAAGGAAGGAGAAACTGCGCGGGAGAAGGCAGAGAGAATGCAAAAATGACAGGGAAAGAGAGGTCAATAGGAGGAAAATAAGGCAGGAGGGTTGGGCAGAATAGTTTGGAGAGGCACAAAATGGACTTGTTGAAAAGGATTTAGAAACTTTCAATTGAATGCAATTGGCAGACTGTGGACAACCACCAAGGTACATAGGTTGGAGGAATTATGAACACACAAATTTGGAAGAAAATGAGAGGAGGGATAAAGTTAGATAGAGGTAACATAGCAGATTTCAGCACCTACATCAAAAATTCTATACTGTTGTCTTAGAGCTAAGTACACTCTCCTTCACATTACGATCCTGAAATAGTGGTTAATCCTGAATCAACTATTTCAATAGTTGGAAATTAATTAATTTAGGCTGATTTATGCATATGTGTATGCCATTACATATTTAAGGAAGCATTGTTTATATTCAATAGACCACATGCCTCAAGCATATTGTGACACATTTTTGAAAATATTAAGTCAAAACAGTTCAACTGCAACATGTAGGCTTGGTAATTCTTGAGATATTTGTCAAGAGTTATATTAGTTGTCATGATTGTATAAAGGATTTGGTTCATTTCATTTATTTACTATGTAGGTTGGTTTGGATTATGAGGCTTTAGTAGTTGGAAAGATAATCTAAAACATATTTAGATATATCCAGAAACCTTTTTGATATCTCATCAAGGTGATGTTGAAAAATAAAATAAAACTTTAATTGTAACGATTCTTAAGAGTTGATGGGTTGACAAAACTTGTTGTCATATGACATAAACGATATTAGGACTTTTAATCTCACTATAAAGGGGTAGGAGCACAAAATAACTTAGCCTAGTTATGTATGGAATAACTATTGCAAGAATGTCTCTTACCCTGAGATATGGCTTGGGTTGAATTTAATTATTTTGGGATAAACATTGATATTATATCAACCATGCATGACTAGCCATCAATTGGGGTCTTGCATGAAATCTATGATAAACGGAAAAATAAAACATGGTGTCGTTGGTTATAACTATTGTTCATTAAACCCTATCTAGTAGGACAAAATCATGAGTTATGGTGAATATTGATTTGCACCATCTAGTAATTTAAATCATAAGGTAAATAGTATTATTATTATTCTTAATGAGGGTGCATCTTCTTATAATGACTTAACGAATATGGTGTTTTCACTTATCTTGAGTATGAATTTGTATTAATTATACTTAAAGAAAATTTATAATTACTATTTTTTTCCTTCTTATAGTTGGATAATGCACTATAGTTTACATGGTGACATTATCTTGAAGACAATAGTTTTAAAGACTATGGCAACGATGTATTATATGAACTTTTGTTTAATAAGTCTACGCATAAGATTGTTGGGTGCGTTATAAACATGAGTTCCCTATACTTGGTACTTATATCAAAATAACGTGTTATGAAATGGATGGTATCCTAGCATGCAGGCATTTGCAATTTCAAGAAGTATCTAGTTGTACATGTCAAGTGCAAATATTATCTAGTTTGAGAACCAAGCATACCAATAGCCCATTTTAAATATTTAATAATAATACAGTTACAAGAAATTATGAGGGGGTTGATTAAATCAATGTGCTTTTGTGGGAAATTATATTGTAGTGATAATAGGATTAATAAGTTCCTTTAATATCAATTTATCCTCCTTGCTTAATGCAATAACATGACATATAATTCTAGAATGGATTTTAGGTATTGGTTTAAAGGATTTTCATGACTTTAAAATATCTATTGGCCCCTTGAGTATAAGAACATTAATATTGAACCTAATCTATAAATTTTAATGGAAATGTTTTCCTATGGGTTTAAGTGAACCAAGGTAATTTTGTGTTGAGTAATAAACCCAACCCCTATGTCACTAAGATGAACCTTGGTGCATTTGAAAGGAAAAAATAATATTAGTTGACTACTTGGTCCAGATAAACTATTTGAGTAATAGTATAAGTGTTGCGAAATCTCAAGTACAGGAACCTAAGTGTACATTCCTTGAGAGAAACCATGTGAGGAGAACTACGTGTGACTTTGATCCATTTGGAAGCGGGTACATAGGTGGTCCTTGGGCGAAGGATGCCTCTGCGACCTCAAGTCCAAAAGGGGTAGGGTTCAAGGGGATAACTTTGGGTTTGGGGTTGTTTCTATATGGTTTAATATTTCCTACTTCGTAAGCTTCAGTTTGAGATTGAATGGGTACCAAATGGGTATGATCAAGTCAAGGGAATTTAATAACTTATATTTAATGCATAATGTGCTTCTGAATACTAATCTAAATGAAGTAATGGATTTAACAACTTTATAATTGGTATTTGAATATATGTAAAGTCCATCTCATGTTGGTTCCATGTAACTTGTATGTGTTGTGAAAATCGACTCCATATCTAGAGGTCTCTATATATAGGCCCGTGTATCTGTTGATTGTGATTGTAATTCATGTTATGTATGACCCACCCAAGAGTGAACCTCTAAGATATTTGAGTAGTGACAGGTAGTTGTTGGACCATACCAATGATCGATGTCTGGTCTACTGCTAGGTACTAGCCGACATTCACCTGGTTCACGGAGGTGAAGGTTGCTATGGGCTACCCTCGTTATGATTATGATATGGTAATAGTTTCATGGGTAGGGAACCATTTGTTTGGGTAATGGTAATCCGGGGCTAACCATTGTATCGAGGGGTTCACTACTTGTCATTGAGGGCACGAAAGTGATCGATGCCAATGTTACTCAAGATTGTGAAGAAGATAGCTAACAATATTACTAAGTTCACAAGGTGGTATATGTCAAGAGCTTTTTCTTCCTGGGTGGACAAACTTGTTGTCAGTGGCCTATAGGTAGTTCAAGTTAGAATTCACTGGGTTATGGTAGGTTCACTACTTGGGGAAAACCTTGGGATGGTGGACAGACCCACGGTGTAGTATGGGATGCATTGAATCCCATTCCCAGTTGTTAGACTATATACTTAGCCTTGTGGGGTTGAGGATAGACCCATGGTGTAGTATGTGATGCAAAAAATCCTCCTCCCATTTGTCCAATGGTGAAAAAGACTAGAGGAAAGGATAGGACCCACAGTGTAGCACGTAATGCACCGATATTCTTTATTTTTGGGATGCATTATGGATATGTGTTAGTTAGCCATTGTGATGTGTAAGCTTGTCAATGCGTATGCGATGTAAGTTGGAGCTCATCACTATGTATTTGTGATGTATGTTGGAGCTTGTTATTGTGTATTTGTGATGTATGGTGGAACTCATCATTGTGTAAATATGATGTATGTTGGAGCTTGTCACCATGTATTTGTGTTATATGCTAGATCCAAGCACTAATGCAAATGTGATATGTGTATGAGATAATCATTGTTGTATTTGTGATGTACATCTAAGCTAATCACCATTGTTCTTGCGATCTGTGTATGATTCAATCACTATTGTACTTGATGATGTGTATGATCTAGTCAGCTTGTGTATATGGAGGTATGCTTGTGACAACCATTGTGTATGATCTTTGAGATTATGTCATGAATGACCCCTTGTGAATATTGTGAGTGTTTGTACACTAATGTTTGGTATGGACAAACACTTGATGGCAAGTTATTATCAAAATTATTATCATTATATTGTAATTGACTAGGTGATAACTTATGCTTATAGAATAGTCAAGGATTAAAGGTGAGATTAGATATTTCATGCAAGAGGAGAGAATGAACTCCCTCTAACATTGTGGGGTGAACTACGAAGCCCCTGGTTCCCATGAGGGGATATGTAGGTAAGGTCACCATGAACCCTTGAGGTTTAGGACTAGGTCTAGGAATGACCCTAGTTGTATGAGCTTAACACTTTTGAGTGTAAGCATGTAAGAAGGGATGTTGATTTGTTGTCACCAAGATGAATGAAGAGCTATTGTAATAAACACTTCTAATTGATTTTACATAATGTCCAAGGTTCCCTCACTTCTCTGCAAAGTAAACTACTCAATGATTTGTTTCCTAAAAATCATTATTCTATTTATAGTATATAAGAAGGAACCGCCTATATCAAGCATGACCTTCACGGGAGCCATAAATCAAGGTTCCTTATAGATGATGTAGATAATCAGAAGTAGTTAGATGTCCTAGTACCCATACACTACTACATAGATGTCCAATTAGAGGCCAAAGGTTGCGAAGGAATGGAAGACTCCTGCTCTACCATGGGAGTGTCATCTGTAGTTGTTTCCAACAGAGGGAAAAAATCTTGTATGGGAGCAGGAGGGACAAGTTCAAAAACATCGGGGGGAGTTGACTCCAACACCTTGGCAGCGGGCCTCTTTTCATTCACAGCTTTAAAAGCAGGGGCAGTAGGAGGCCGCAAAGGTCAGGACGTAGATGATTCCCCATGGGGGGATTTTTTCCTACCATACAATTAGTACCAAGATCCAAGAGGTTTGGTAGGGAGATTCGATATCCTCATCTTGGGTCTACTCCAAGTAGGTACCATCAAAATCAGTGGATAAAGACCAAGCTTACTCATCCGATACTCCTCCCAAGAAAGGGGAGTGGATGAGGCAGCCCGAGAAGGAGCAAGCTTCTCCTTTCCCTTTCGAGAAGAGGAGGAAGTTGGTTGTTCTGCTACGGAAAGGGTCAGTTTTAGCTATCCCTTGCCCCCAATTTTGTACTTTACGTAGTTCTTATAAAGTAGGTATGTTCTTAGAGGAAGCAGACCAACTGGAGTGAGCCAAAAGTGATCCAACGAATATCCCCCATTAGACACCACGAAGTGGTATCTGGTGTCATGCACTACATGCACGACACCTTCATGGGAAAAATTTAAACATTTGTGAATTACAGAGGCAATCCCATTCATTCAAGCTAGCCAAGGTATGCCTAGCTTCACCCTAAATAGGTCCGACTCAGGAATAACATCGAAAATCATGTCTACGTTCCTAGGTCCGACCAAGACAGACAGGGTTATCGATCCATAAGGTTTAAGAGCAAGGCCATCATGCGTACGAATGATGGACTTAATTTTTTCATATTCTTCCTTTTGCAAGGAATTCAAAAATAGAGTCTCCTCTATGATGACATTAACTCTACTCGCGAGGTCAGCTAAGACCCTTGTCACAATGTTTCCATTGAGGCAGGCGGGAATGTATAGCGGAGAAGGTTTTTCATTTGTTGGTACATCTTGCAAAGTAAATGTTATATCAGTCAAACCATTTACAAGATGAGGAGTAACAATAACCATGTTAACATACGGTTTAGGTTGAGTAACAAAATTAGAGGGATTGATAGTCATGTTAGCAAAATGCGATGGAAACAATTCCATGTATATCTGCAATTCACTATTAGATTTCGCCATTGATTTATTTGTATTATGTTTGCTTCCATCGAGACAAATAGTACTGTCCTCGATGTGATCCTATATCTCATGATGCAGGCGCATGCAATGTTTGATATCTTATTTGCTAAATTGATGGTTTAGGGCTTGGCAAGTTAACGATCTTCTCCTCCAACAACTTTTGTAAGATGGAGGAATAAGATTCTAATAACTTTGTGAACTTTCAGTTGCCTCTGAGGTTGTTGTCATCCAAAACAGCTACTACATTTGCAATGAATTTTCCTTTTCCAGAGATCAATACAATGGACTTCCCTTCAGGATGGGAGCGTGAGGAAGGTCCCTTGAACTAAACCATCATCTGTTGATATTCCCGTAGGGTTGCACACAAACGCTCGAAAGAAGGGTATTTCATAAGGGGAAAATTCTCTTTCTAAGGCCTTTGTAATTTCCCTATGTGTTGGAAATATGTGCCTCAATCTTACTGACCTAAACCTCCTGAAAGAGAAAATTAGTGAGACACCTGAGATATCATGTCGACGAGTTGTTTGAAGTGTTCATATCGGTGTGGCAGGTGATAGGTCTTGCCGACGGGAGTCATCGGTGTAACTTGAACAGTCGACACAAGTTTCCTAACTCTCGACGAAGATAGAAGTTTGGCTGAAGAGTTTCGTCGGGGAGACTCTGTTCGATGAACAGTTCATTGGGATAACTTTGGTCTTTGGTTAGACTTAGGAAGTTTGGACTGACAGTAGAATTATGGCCGATGGTTCATATCGGAATGACTCTGGTCGATGATCCGATCGAGGTGAAATTGGTCTTTGGAATGACCTGTGAATGTCACTCTAGTGCTTGTGGTCTAGTCGATGAGGTTCATTTGAGAGACTCTTGTCGATCTGAGAAGTGGATGCAAATTAGTATGGATGAGTTTTGGTATGACTTTGGTCGATGATTAGATCGGGGTGACATTGGTCATCGGGATGACTTGTGAATGTCACTCTGGTGCTTGTGGTCTAGCCAAAGAGTTCTTTCGGGAAGAATCCTGCCAAAGTGATTAACATCAGAATGACATTGGTCTTTGGGTAGACCTGTGAATGTCAGACGAACTATGTTTGTATGGCCAATGGGTTTGTTTGGTGTAAGTCTTGCCGATGAACAGATGGTCGGGCTCACATGAGACTTCGAAATATATCTTATCGATAGTGGATCTTTGGCCGATGTGATATGTTTTGTGTGAATTTGGCCGAGGGTGCTTGGTCAGTGCGTGATAGTCTATCGAGTTGAATTCTTAGTGGTGCTCCGATAGTGGATGTCTGGCCAATGGGTTGTGTTCAATGTGACTCTTGTCGATGAAAGGTTCTGAACTACAGTGAGTTGAAGACCATCGAGGTGACTTGTGAACTCGATGAGACTTTTTGATTTCACCCTGATAGTGTTGTTCTTGTCGATGGTCTATTCTAAATGGTCTTAGGTGTGACTCTTGGTGAAGTTCATGGTCATGATTGTTCTCTTAGGACACTTGGGAAACTTGATCTATCGATTGGACTTTCTAGTCTTTCGATGATAGTGTTGGTCATATCGATGGACGTGAAAGTGAATGAAGGTTGACTGTTGCAGACTGTTGAGTTGTTCATTGGACGTTGTTGGATTGTGCTAAATTGGATGTAACTGTTCATAACTGGCAAGAACGACTATTGATTTGCAGGGAAACTGAACAAACCGTGTGTACAGGAAATGAACTGCTTGATGGCTCGGTTGAATGAGAGGTTCGATATGGAATTTTCTAAGTGAGTGTTCTAACTATATGTTGTACATAACATTTGTAACAATGAGAATGTTGGTGTGAGAGAAAATGAAGAAGAATGTGAACCTGAGAGGCCGTGAGGCTATGCTAGCTGAAAGGTTGGCTAAGTGAGTGGGCTAGTGAGATGAAATGAATCTTCATTGTGTTGTGTGAGGATTTTGAAAAATGTTGTTGTTTGTATTCTCCGGATGGACAAGATCTAAACTCCAGAAGAGCATAGATCTAAGATTGTATTGTAACTGTTCTTGTTGCTAATTAATACATTTGAGCTGACTGTTTTGGAGTGTGGGATTTTTTACCCGAAAGGGTTTTCCCCACATAAATCTATGTGTCTATTTATGTTTGTCTTTCATGTTAGTTGATTTTGTAATTTGAATCTATGCATTATGTTGAATCTGGTAAATTCTGCATGTGCTTTTCTCGAAAGGTTTAATGTGGGAAATCAACAGTGCTAGTTTCCGCTTTATGGCATAGTAGTACGTGTCTTTAAGGAAATTTGAAGGAATTAAAATCACCAGAGGCACTGTTTTTCTTAGATGTTTCTTTTTGAGATGACTCAATTTTCCTAACACTATGAACACCTTCTGCACATTGAAGTCTGGTAACGGGTATGATATATTTGAAAAGAGTGCCTGATATCATGATATAAAATCGGTAATATTTTCATTATCCCCTTGTTTACATCAGACAAGGTCAGAGAAGGTCATCTTAGGTCCGATGTTGGCTTGGAATAGTCATAGGAACTAGTTCATAAGCTAATCGAACATAAAGATGGAATTATCGGGCAAGGAATAGTACCACTCGAGTGTTGTGTCCTTGAGAGATCAAGCGAAAAGTTTTTCCATCAATGCATCATGATGGAAGAAGTCTGAACACAAGGCATTAAAGGTGGATACATGTGTTTGCAGGTCCCTTTTGTTGTCGTATTTCTCAAATTTATAAATCTCCATCCCTTGCAGGAAAGGAGTGTTTAAGATTGCTACCGATAATGGACTATGTCGAAAGAAGGGCTAGAAGATAGGTTGGGTAGAAGCCTGGGAAAGGTTCACTAGTTGGTTCTACATCTTCCCCACATTTTGAAGAAGGGTGTTCAAAATTGGGTCGTTAGAAGATATAGGACTAGTGGAACCATCACCAGAGCCACTACTAGAACCATCGTTGTGACTACCACCAGAGCCATCGTCAATGCCACCGCCACCAACGTGATCTCCACTGGAGCCACTGCCACTTTTAAAACCACCACCATGACCTCCTCTGGAACCACTTTTTCCAGTTCCACATCTACCACCAAAGCTACCACCACCAAAGCCTCCACCAATCACCTCACCAAATCCTCCACCATCGGGGGTGATAGGATGGGTGAGGTGAAAACCCAAAGGGGTTTTTTTTTACTTTGATACTTTCCAAACTGTTAGCAGCAGCAGGGATACTAATCGAAGGGACCGCCGTCCATGTACACAGATGTGGGAGGGATTGAAACTCCTAACTGTCTCTCTTGTTCTTCTAAGGGGCCACCTTGTATCATGCTACTATCGTTTGAAGGGGTGCATGCTTCAGCTAGACCAGTGAGACTAGCCAGGAGTTCTACACCTGTTCGGCCTTTTCCTACCATATACTTTATTTAGCTAATAACTCTAGCAGTGCTAGCCAACTTTGGGTTTTTTCTCCAAGTGACTTTCCAAAGCACCCAACCCCTTGCTCAGACTAGCGACATATTTGGAAGGGATGTGGACAGCTTCACGCTCATCTATGGAAGATGATGTAGGTGACAAAAGAGAAGTAGGGACACGATCAGTTTCATCAAAGAATCTTGACTCGCCTCGTGATACTTTCTCTTGAGTGGTCAGGCCAACCATAGAACCGAAAAAGAGACCTGTAGATAAATTGTAAGTGACCTTCATCTTCTCCATCAAAAGGTATCCTAGACTTCTCCCAACAATATACCCAGAGGTCGTGGATTGGGTTGTGATGCTCATAAACCTTCACAACATGCAGGGGTACAACAATCAAAGGGTAAAAGGGGAAAAGCTCAAACACCGAAAAATGAGTAGACGTTGGTTCATGTTGGGTTCACCAAAAAATGTAAGAGAGGGGAACCAACCACGCCAAGGCCCCAATTCACGAAGGGCCAAGACCAACAGGTTTCCCTAACCTACCTTAGCTTAAGGGAGTGTTAGGAGATGCAGGATGAGAATGATGAGGGCTATAAGGTCCTTCGATCACTCTACAAACTTGAGACTCGAGAGAGGACTAGGTGAGTCAGTTTTCAGGGTCAACTCTTTGTCTCAGATAGCTCTCTATCAGAGGACACAAGCATGGTTTTAGGACAACAACATGGTGCACTGGCATCTCTTAGGTGCGCTAACATTCATACGACTAGAAGACCAGAAAGACAAGGTCTAACCACTAGAAAACGGACTAACGACCTAGATAATGGTTTCTAAGCGAACAAAATAACACTATGAAGTAAGAAACATATAAACGAATATGATAAAACAAGTAGATTAATGCTAGGGTGACAAGAATGATCTCAGAAAAAGGCTTGTTTGCTAGCTAGCTCCACGAAGCACATCCATCTACACATGACAAAGAGGAAAATTCTTGGGGGATGTATAGGGGTTTTCCTTAATCAGACCCCCATTTTGGTGTTTCCACCTCCACAGACAACCAATTTTGCAATGATAGAGAAATAGTACGATAAAGAAGGAATAAAGAAAAGAACACTAAAACATTGCAAAACAATAATTTGCTTACCCGACCAAATAATAGAGGAGAGGAGTAGAAAGCTTACCACCTCCACCAAGAGTGCTCAAGGCTAATGGGGGAGAAAATGGGAGGACTCAAGCCTCTGCTGGAATGGTGTTGTTCTACACTTGCTCTACTGAGTTGATGGAGTGATGGAATTGATGCTATGGAGTGCAAGAATGTTGCTTGAATGCTTGAAGTGAATTCTTAGAGCTTGTGAATTTCCAAGAGAGATCATCCAACCTTGAAATGAATGAATGAATGAATAGTGGATTTGAAGGAGAGAGTGAATAAAATGGCCATATTTGGGTCAGTCAACCGAAGAGGGCATTACAAGTCGACTTCAATGGGAAGTGTAACGCCTCTGTTGGCTCCAACCGCAAGAATCTGTCAAGGATGTAAGTGCGTCGTGCATAAATTTGCACGTCATGTGGGCATCCTTGACAGTTATTCCTCTATCGACACTCAAACAAGCGCCAAGTGGAATGAAGGCAGTGGGCTTATATGGAATTTAGCCTTCGGATTTGGTTTTCTAAAGTGAGGAAGGGCGAAAGGGGAATTTGCGTAAGGGGTGCAAATTCACCCCTATACAATGATATATACAAATTGAGATGATAGTATAAATAATGATTATGAATATGAAAATATGTATAGTGATTATGAATGAAATGGAAATTATATGGATTATTGTATCCCTAAATGACATGGATATTTTTGTATTTTTGAATGCAAGATACATGTATGAGCTAATATGTATGTATGATGATGCTTATACGATGCTTCTAATGTGGATATGCATGTGGGATGTTTATTTTTGTGTGTCACAGGATGCTATTATAATGCGTATAAAAGAAGTGTTAGCGTGAAATACATGGATGTTAGTATGAAAGAAGAATCTTCAATATTTTACCAAATACATAATAGGCCTTGCATCTAATAATCATTGGGTGTTAAAATGATACAAATGGACAACACTCACCATGGTATGAGATAAACCAAGGTGTGTAAGGTCATCCACTTGTAGAATATAAAATCGTAGACAAAGAATGTCCTAGCTCATACTAAAGGAAAAATTGCTTCAGTCTTTTTGCCAGGACAATCCATAAACAACAATCAAATAAAAGAGTCGTGATACATCATCGCTCCTCTAAATCCTTCATGGAACATCCTCGAGGAAGGTAGTAACCTAAATCGAAGAAAAAACAAGAAAAATATAAGACAACACAAACCACAAGGTCAACAACTATTCAAAGTGTTTGCCAAAATTTTGAATAGTGTTTAATTGACTAGGTGATTGACGGGTCAATTGTTTGAAGAAGCCTGGTTTCAGGAGAGAAAAAATATCATATAAGACGTCAAGTCTGGTTTCGATCATGTGACCACCTATATAAGGAAAATGACAAAAATTTGATTAATGAAAATGTCTGGTTTCAAGAAGGACACATCATGTATAAGACATAAGTTTGACTAGTTTGGTGGTTTGATTGTTTGACTGTTTTGACAATTTGTTTGGTTTGACTGAGTGACTTTGTTGGTTTGTTGTCTTGTTGATGTGTGACTTGTCTGATGTTTCTATGATTTTTTTTTTCCAAGTTGATAATGTCTGATTTATTGTGATTGACATGACAAACCCTAAAGGACTGACCTAGGTGGCTCATCGACAAATGGTATTATTGGTGTAGGGGCACCCATAGGTCTATTATACCTCCAAGGGTCAAAACTTGGATTTTTGTTTTGTTTTGTGTTTTTTTCATGTAATAAAGTATTCTTAGACCATTTAATGGTTTTTGGAGTCTATATTGGGTCATTAGGTGAATGGTAGAGTCTAAAAGTAAAAATTGTCAAAGTTGCATAATGTTGTCAAGCACCTTTTGCACTTTTCGTCATAACAGGGCACAATGATGTTTTGTTAAGTCTATATTTTGAAATATGGTTGGTAACCATTAGAATATGCTGGGAAATAATTTAAAAGACCTTGTGCCATCGAAGAGAAGGTTAGTTGATGAAATTTTGGAGTTGGAGCAATAAAATAATTTTGTTTTCTACATTTTTGAACGTTTATTTGCTGCTCTTTTGTGTTGTAAAGATCTGTACAATCTTGTACTAGTCCAAAATCAATTGTGGATGATAGGGCATTGAATCTAATTTCATTTGGAATTTATTTCATGTAATTTCATTGTGATTCAAGTAAGTTGTGTTGATTTTGCTTAAGACTCGTCTAAACCCTAGGTAGGGTAACCAGTGGGTGAATAAAATGTAAGAAACTTCATTCCACCGGTAGAAATATTTGAAACTTGGTGGAATGGATTATTTTGATGCGCATTTTGATGTCTAAAGGTTGTAGAGGTAGGAGTTGGAGTTTGGCATGTGTGGAGTTGTTTTAATGGTCTAATATATTCATGTATCAGACCTAGGAGCCCTAGAGACTTAGGGAATTTGTTGTAAAGCCTTTGGAGAATGATCTACATGATAGGATAAGGTTATTGAGGCCTCATGTGATATTTTGAAGGTGTTGGAACAAGTGTTGAGATATTTTTAAGCACTGAACCTAGTTGTGCCATGCCTAGTTTCTCAATTAGGCCTAGTCAAGAAGTGGGACAGTCAATTGTTGAGCCCTTTAGTACAAAGGAACCCTACCTAAATTTTGGATATGTTGAGAATGGCCAAATGGGTATCTGAAACAAGCCTCCTTTTCTATAGATTAGTTTTGGTTTATGTTATGTCCAAAAATGCCTTTTTGAAATGCTACTAGCAATAATGAGGGTTTGTGAAGGAAAGCCCATCAATTGATGACTAAGGGTTTGAGAGAGTGTTTTTTTGTTCTTTTGGTGTTCATGTTGCCCCATGCCTTTGAAGATTCTTGCACCCTTGAAATTTTAAGGGATTGTCATTGTGTTAAAGGTCTGCCTTGTCATGACTACCTTTGAAATTTGAGGTAGGAATGAACCCATTGTTGTGAAATATGGTATCAATAGTCTAGATTATTCCCTTGCTCTTCATTAAATTGGTATCAGAGCATAGGTTGGTCTGAAGAGGGGAATATTTGAAGTGAAGAAGAAACAAATATGCCTCCAAAAGGGAATCTAATCGCCAAAGAGGTGAATGAATTGAAGGAGAGACATGTAAGAGAGATGAGACAAATGAAAGAGAGGCTTGTTTCCCTAGAAACAAGTCGGAAAAGAGGAATGGTCACATGAGACTTGAGTGATCGAGAAGAAGAAGAAAGGGGAGAGGAAAGTTCCCAAGGATGGTCCGAGGAAGAGATGGATCCTAATGACTTGAGGATGGCAAAGTTGTTGAAGAAATTCAAGGGGGAAGGTCCTAAAATAAATATGGATTTACTAGTATATGGATGAAAATTCGATAGTGAAGAGCTCCTAGATTGGATGGGAGCACTAGACAACTACTTTGAATATTAATATGTGCCAAAAGAGAAAAGGGTGAAGTTGGGCAAGACAAAATTGAAGGATCATGCCTTACTTTGGTGGGATTATGTACAAGATGAAAGGAGAAAGAAGGGAAAGTCTAAAATCACCTCTTGGGATAGGATGGTTGCTAAACTCAAAAGGAAATTTCCTACCTAGTGACTATGCCATTTAGTTATTTAGAAGGCTTCAAAACCTTAAGCAAAAATATATGGATGTGATGGCCTATACAAAGGAGTTCTACAAATTGAGCATAAGAGCAGGCCATGTAGAAGATGATGTAGAAAAAGTGGAAAGATATATCAATGGGTTGAGATACAACCTTTAGGATGAATTAATCCTCACAAACCCAATAATGGTGGAAGACTATTATCAATTGGCCATCAAGATTGAAGATAAGTTGAGGAGAAGGCAATAAAATCAAAGAAAGGGTAGTGGAAGGAGTTTTAGAGGAAGAGATATGTTTGTTGATTCAAGACAGTCATATGAGAGTCAAGGAGAGACAAGAAGAGTTCAAGAACAAGCTGCAAATTCAAGAGGCAGTTTAGGGGAAGAAGATCAAATTCTAAGGGAAGATTTGGCGCTATAGGAGGTTCAAGTGGATTTACTGAGAAGTGCTATAAGTGTAAAAAATTTGCAGGCCACCAAGCATGGCAATGTACTGAGGAGCAACCATCTACTTCTTTTGGAAGTGAAAGAAGAAATTGGATTGCACAAGGTAGAGATGATGTTGAGAGTGTAGATTCTTTACCGCACATTGAAGAACCAGAGATTGGAGATTTTTCGTTGATGTGAAGAACTCTAATGAAAGGGCCAAAGGAGAAGGAACCACCACAAAGAAAGTCACTCTTTAGAACTACATGTAAAAGCAAAGGTAAGTGTTGCAAAGTTGTGATTGATTCAAAAATTACTGACAATTTGGTGTCTCTTAAAATGGTAGAGAAGTTGAAATTACAAAGGTTGCCTCATGCCACTCCCTACAAGGTGTCTTGGTTAAACAAAGGGCAACAAGTATTTGTGAATGAAAAAAGTTGGGTAGATTTTCACATAGGGGGATATAAGGATAAGGTATTGTGTGACATAACTCCAATGGATGTTTTCCATTTTCTTTTGGGTAGGCCTTGACAATATGATAGGAATGCAAAGCATGATGGTAGGAAAAACACATATGTTGTAGAGAAAGATAGAGTTTCATACACCCTTACACCATTAAAAGAGGAAAGTTAAGAATCACAAATGGGTTCTAGTGCTATGTTGGTGAGTGAAAGAGATTTTGTAGAAATCATAGAGAAGGAAGACAAAGGCTTTGCAAGCATGAGTAGACCTTGTGCTATCATGACAACAGTTAACATTTATGACTTGCCATGGGAAGTCCAAAGCATGTTGAAGGATAATGTAGACATAGTTGTGGATGAGTTTTCACATTCCTTACTACCAATGCAAAGGATCAATCATTTAAATTTTGTTTGAGGAGAATGAATTTGAGTCTAATGTGGAAGTTAAGCAGGGCGAGTTGCTGGAAAATATAGTGCAGGGTTCATATTTTCAGTTGTTAGAATGAAAAGAAAAAATTTTCCATTTAGTTCACCATATTAGACATATGTTATTTGAGTTTGAGGGTGCAAGTAGATTTATGTCTGATACTAGGAAAGTAGAGAGGGATGTATATGGGGAAGATAAAAGTTTCCATTGTGGATTTGCAGACCAAGATACTTCAACTAGAAATTGACATGTTGAAGGGATTATTGGGTGAGTGTGGAAAACATCACATAGTTGTATTGCAAGGGTATCTTTCAAATTTTAGCAATGATAGCGTTGGCAAGGAAAGGAGCACTTCATCTTCTCCGTTTTCCATTGAGGGTGAATCATATATACATTCATTGTAGGCATTACACACAGAGATATTGGAGGTTAGTAATGATATACTCTTTTTGGAAGAGAGCAGTACCATTGATCAAGAAACCATGTTTGATGCCATAATGGTTGAGATGGTAAACTTGAGGGGTAATAAGCCTAAGTTCAAAATAAAAAAATCTATTGAAGTGGGGAAAGATTCTATGGCATTGTGTGCCATCTATGAAGTAGAAACGGATCAGTTACAAGTTGGAGGTAGAAAATTCAAACAAAGGGTAGTTGTGAGCAAAGGAGGCATTGATTCCAAGATTGTAGACTTAGTTTTTGATTTGTACTCTTTACAAGTGGATTTTGTTGCAAGTTATGATGTAGGTTCCCAAGCATTTTCAGATGTTGAGTGGGTCAGAGATCTTCCACCAAGCAAACCTTTGGAGTTGGAGTGTATCTTAGAAACAAAGGAACTCAAAAGTCCAAGAAATCAAGGCTCTTTTCAGTATTCAGTTCAGTGGAAAGGTGTGCCTAATCAAAATTCTACTTGTATGTTTGAGGATGATCTTTTCAGGCATGGATTTACTATTGCGGGTCTTAACTCAAGGGGGACTTGAGTTCTTTTCCCTCTACGAAGTATAGTGTAGGGGCACTCACAGGTCTATTATGCCTCCAAGGGTCAAAACTTGGAATTTTGTTTTGTTTTGTGTTGTTTGCATGTAATAGGGTCTTCTTAGATCATTTCATGGTTGTTGGAGTCTAGATTGGGTCATTAGGTGAATGGTAGAGTCTAAATGTAAAAATTGTCAAAGTTGCATAATGTTGTCGAGCAACTTTTGCACTTTTTATCATAACACGACATAATGATGTTTCGTTAAGTCTATAGTTTGAAATATGGTTGGTAAACATTGGAATATGGTGGGAATTACTTTAAAAGGCCTTGTACCATCAAAGAGAAGGTTGGTTGATGAAATTTTGGAGTTGGAGCAATAAAATAATTTTATTTTTATCATTTCTGAACATTTCTTTGTTGCTCTTTTGTGTTGTATAGATATGTATGATCTTGTACTAATCCAAAATTAATTGTGGATGCCAGGGCATTGAATATACTTTCATTTGGTGTTGGTTTCATGTAATTTCATTGTGATTCAAGTAAGTTGTGTTGATTTTGCTTCAAACTGGTCTAAACCCTAGGTAGGGTAACTAGTGAGTTAATAAAATGTAAGAAACTCCATTCCACTAGTATAAATCTCTGAAACTTGGTGGAATAGATTGTTTGGATGTGTATTTTGATGTTTCAAGGTTGCAGAGGCAGGAGATGGAGTTTGGCACATGCGAAGTTGTTGTAATGGTCTGATATCTTCATGTATCAAATCTAGGAGCCCTAGAGACTTAGGGAATTTGTTGTAAAGCCTTTGGAGAATGATTTACATGATAGGATAAGGTTATTGAGGCCTTGTGATATGTTGAAGGTTTTGGAATAGGGTTTGAGACATTTTGAAGCCCTGAACCTAGTTGTGCCATGTCCAATTGCTTAATTAGGCCTAGTCAAGAAGTGGGACAACCAATTGTTGAGCCCTTCCGTACAAAGGAACCCTACCTAAATTTTGGATATGTTTGAGAATGGCCAAATGGATATCTAAAACATGCCTCCTTTTTTGTAGATCAGTTCTAGTTTAAGAGTTATGTTCAACAATGCATTTTTGAAAGGCTACTAGCAATAATGAGGGTTTGTGAAGGAAATCCCATCAATCGATGACTAAGGGTTTGAAGGAGTGGTTGTTTGTTCTTGTGGTTGTTATGATGCCCCATGCCTTTGAATATTCTACCACCCTTGAAAGTTTAAGGGACTATCATTGTGTTGAAGGTCTACCTTGTCATGATTTCCTTTGACCTTTGAGATAGGAATAAACCCATTGTGAAATATGGTATCAATAGTCTAGATTATGCCCGTACTCTACATCATCGACATGAAAAACCCTAAAGGACCAACCTAGGTAGACTTAGGGGCTCATCGACAAATGGCCTTGCCTATGTAACAATGCACAGAGACCTCATAGTTTAACATGACATGAATTTGTTTTATTGACAAAGGACCAAGTCATGATTTTATTCAACAAACCTAAGAGGACTAACCTAATGCCTTAGGAACACATCGATAGATGGCCTTGCCTACGTTTTTTTTTTTTGATTGGTAATAGGCAAAGCCATTTTTATTAATCATTGAAAATTACAATAGTTTAAATGAAGGCCCTACAGATTGATCACCAAATACAACCGAGCATTATCACAGAATTTCCCCCGAGCCCTTCTACCTGCCGAGTTAGCCTAACAACACTACCACCGGTGCTTCACCTTGTACTCCTGTATTCTATGGTCCATGTGCGGATATCTGAAAAGCAATGGGAATAGCTATGCAGGGCCCTGCCACCTCCTTTGCCAGAATGAAAGTGTCCTTGATCTCAACAGTGACTTTTCTTGTCCTGCCTCTATCCTTGCTCACCTTAATCACCACTGGCTTAATTGGGCCCCCAACTTATCAGCATGCCCTTGCCATGATAATCAATTTTCTTCATTACTTGATCAACCTTTACCGACTAAACGAATTTGCAGCATACAAAATTTTGATTTAAGTTTATAGCTATGATAAATCCTTGATCTCACACCCTTCAATGACGAGGTTGGCTAGATGGTCTGCCTCCTTGTTAACTAGTTAGTACACATGATTTATTGTGTACTCTTTCAAGATACTAAGGATCTTGAATGCTTTTTCTAGAACTACATTGAGCTTCCAATTAGGTGTCTTTCCAAGTCTGATCGCATTGATCACAATGGCCGAATCCCCTTCTATTTCCACCTTATTCAACCCCAACTCAATACAATGCATAAGGCCACAAATTAATGCATTGAATTCTGCATAATTATTAGTGTTGAATCCTAATGGGACCGTCCTCCTTCCTACCACTAATCCATCCCAATTCCTGATGATGCTTCTTGCCCTAGAAGGATTTGGGTTGCCCCTTGAAGCCCCATCGAAGTTCAATTTGTACCATCCAACTTTTGGGGGAGTCCATACTGCTTGATCCCTCAGTGGATTTGTGAGATTGCTGCCAGTCCCTATAAAGGCCGGGACTCTGAGACTGGACCATGCCAATCTCATCCTACCATCCCAGTCAGTGAAGGCAACTTGTTTCTGTTGGAGGACAAAAGATTTGTGATTTACAACCTCCACTATTGCTGCTTCAACCTTGCTTAAAAAGGAGGCCACTGACATCTCCTTGTCCTTAAAGATCATACGATTTATTTCTTTCCATAATTCCCAAATTAACATCGAGGGACATATCTTCCAAAGTGCTTTAAGGAATCTGGAGTTCAGTCTTCCAGGCCAGCATTGAAAAAGACTTAGAATGTCATTGGGTAAAGCTGTAATCCACCCTAGTTTGGCACACATCCACTGCCAACATTCCTTGGAAAATTGGCACCCAATGAATAAATGGTCTATTGTTTCTTCTTCCTTTCTACATAGTACACACCAAGATGGTCCTTCAAACCCAAGCTTCTTAGACCTGTTAGCTATCAATATTTTCCTTTGCAATGCTGCCCACGCAAAGGTTCCAGCTCTTGGTACACACTGCTTGTCCTAGCATAGATCCAAAGGGAGCTCAGTCTTGGGTGGATCTGGATCACCTGCAGCCCATTGGTATCCATCCTTGGCATTGTATTCTCCATTCTTTGAGGCTACCCAAATGATTTTGTCCAATCCTTTTCTGAAGATCACTTGCCTTTGTGAGAGTATAAGGGTGAGAGCCTCAATTTCATGATTTGGTAGAGGCAAGAGATTGAAGTCCTTCCATGACTGGCTTATGCCAGACTCTGAGAGCTGTCCAAGGTAATCATTGACCCTAGAACCCTGTTATCTTTCAGGTAATCCTTCGTTACTTTTATATCAGCAAGACTATCAATGTTGGGAAAACCACCCCAGGAATCTTCCCAGAATAAAGCCTTTTCACCATTGTGAATATCCCAAGTTAGGAATCTACCAATTATGGGTTTGCTATTCAACATGAAGTTCCAAAACTTAGAGCCTTTCACAGGGTCCTTTACCCTTACTATACTTAGGTTATCATTTTCTTCCAAATACTTTTCTTGTATGATCCTGGCCCACTTTAGTTGCAGTGATCTTATTATTTTCCACACCAACTTTGCTCCAAGTGCCTTATTTTGCCACAGAAGGTTTCTCAGTCCTACACCTCCATTTTCTTTAGGTTTGTTGATCTTATCCCAGGATATTAGAGCCAATTTGTGTTTTCTTGATAGCCCCTGCCAAAAAATCTTCTCATTTTCTATATTAGGGTTTTGTTAGCCCCTAATGTGAGAGACAAAAAGGATAATAGATAGATAGGCAACAAAGAAATAATTGCCTTCAACATTACTATCCTCCCTGCCCAGGATAGCCATCTTCCTTTCCATGAACTTAGTCATTTATCCATCTTATCCTTCAAGGGGTCCCACAACTTTGTATTTCTTAAACCCTTACGAATTGGAAGGCCTAGATATGAACAAGGCAAGGCACCTTTTCTGAAACTGAGTACATGGAGAATTCTTGCTTCCTTCCTTGGATAGGAGCCGATGAAAAAAACCTCTGATTTGTTCTGATTGACCTCTTGTCCAGATGCTGCTGCATAACAGTCTAAAATGTGCTTGAATTGCCTAGCTTCCTTGATTTTTGGTTTTCCAAACAACAAGTTATCATCAACGAATTGTTGGTGAGTGACCCTTATATTCCTAGACACTCTAACCCTTTGAGGAGCCCATCATTACCTGCTTGTGTTATTGCCCTACCTAGAGCCTCAACCATAATGATATACAAGAATGGGGACAAAGGGTCACCCTGATGAAGACCTCTAGAAATCTGGAAAAAGCCTTATGGAGTGCCATTAACCAGAACTGACACCCTAGGTGTGGCTATACATTCAAAAATCCAATTGATGAACTACTTGCAGAAGCCAAAAGCATTAAGAGACTGACACAAGAATCTCCAATCTACTATGTCGTATGCTTTTTTAATGTCTATTTTAACCAACATGCCTGAATCTTTATTGGTTTGAAGATAATGAATAGCT
>CM021108.1:111666538-111793209 GCA_007115665.2 Sequoiadendron giganteum
AAGATCTCAAGGTTGTCTAAATATCTGTGATCTGTCGCAGTGTCTACCAAGATTTTTGGTATCTCTGATCTCCCCAAAAATAATTCTTCTGCAAATCCTATGAAGGTGCCTAGGATTCCTCCAATATTTTCCAATATCTCCTCTCTCCAATATTCCAATGGCAAGTTCTCCAATTTTATCCAATGAGGGAGTTTTTTAGGTTCATGTTGCGTTGGATTAAAGTTCGGTTCCCAGTCTAATTTATAAAAGCAGAATCCTTCAAAAACCAGTGGTTCACCATACAAAATCGTTCTTTTAGTTTTTCTTTCCAAATAGTCAATTAAAAAGAAGTTATTCGCTAGGGCGATTACACTTACCCGTCCTTCAAAGTAATCCTTGAACCATTTCTTGATCTTATCTCTCGGGGCATCCATACCTGTCCATTTGACGAATAGGCCCAATTGACTGAAATGGTCCCAACTCTGTTGCATATATGGTTGTGACAGTGACATCAATGTGCTTCTCTTGTGTGGGGGGGTATACAGGTTTATCTTCTTTGCCCCCCAATTCTTGCTTGCAGGTCGCCCTCTCCTCCAAACTTCGCGATCGTTCTTCCCTTCATGCGAGAGAGGTTGTGATGCCCTAACCAGTGATTTTTTCTGAGGTTGAATCCATTCCCACTTTTTTTTCCATTGCCACCCATTCCGTGATTATGGATTATTCAGAATTTGTGCTTTGATGTCCTGTGCCTTCTCTCTGCCTAGGGGAATGGAGTTTTCACCTATTATGTAACCACTAATCTTGGCATTAGTGGGAATCTGCCTACTTTCTGGCTGATGTCGATAAGCCTGTTTCTTGTGCCATCTTTTATATGTTGGGTGGGTCTTGTCCTTCCAGTTACCTCGTTCAAACACCCATTGTGGTCTATAACCTTCAGAGAGGTTATCTGGATGTTCCTGCTTAACTTGCTCTGTTTTTTATCGTAGATTGCCATATCCGTGCTCACCATTGTTGATTCTTGACCTCAGAATTTCCAATGGCATCTCCTTGTCCATTTCCTCCCCCCATCGTGACAACTGCTTACCACTTTTGTTGTCGGCATACCATTTCTCCTCTCACAGTCCCTATTCCGACTCCAGCCTCTGATCCATGTTCAGAATTTCGCTCCCGCGTACTCCTTTGTTTGACTATGACTCTATTTTTGGGATTTTTTTGCAAGTTATTTGGATATTTTTTGTGTTTTTGGCATGTTTGATTTTTTTTGGATTTTTGAGCGTTTACAATGTTTTTGTGTTTTTGAGAATATTTGATTTTTTTTGTGTTTTTGGGAAAAAAAAATTGTGTTTTTGGGGAAAAAAAAATTGTGTTTTTGATATAGCGACTATTGAAAGATCTAATGACATAGGTCAAGTAGTTGCCCCCAGTCAAGTATAAGACCAATTTATTAGGGGTGACATGGAATAGATGTTATGAAAGGTGAAAAGGACGCATGATGTCAATCGTTCTGAGTTATAGAAAGGACAACCATTTATTATTATGGGTGGTATGGGAAAGACGAAATGACGGAGAAAAGTCAAATTGGAATGATCGTAGACGACAAAGAAAATTCAACTACACATGCCGCTTGTTTGTCAGGTTTTTCGTCATGGTACTAATCCAAAGTGCCACTGAAGTGGCTTTCACTATTGGACAGATTATTTAGTTTTACTAGTTTATTGATTTTTTGTTTTTGGTGTTACCAAGACGCCTGTTTGCCACATTTTCATCAAGGTAACAATTTTCTGATTTTTGTATTTTTTATTGGTTATGACAAGACTTTTAGAAGCTATTTGTGAACCTCTTCAGATGCAGATTGTCAAGTGGTTCCAAAAAGGGTTCCCCTTCAGGAGTTGAGAGTTGATATGCCCTTGATCCAAAGATTGTTGTGATAATATAGGGACTCAACCAATTCAGCTCAAACTTTCCTAGCTTTTCTCATTCTGCTTGATTCTTAGGATTTTCCATTAAGACCAGGTCACCAATGTCAAAATGTCAATTCAAGACTTTCTTATTGTAGCTACAATGGAGATGATTTTGATATGCTTGAAGATGATCTAATGCTCTTTCTCTCTGTTCATGTAAAAGCTCCAAGTCATGTAGCCTTGAGAATCGATATTCCTCATCATCTATATGCCCTTGCATGGATACCTATAGGGTAGGAAGTTTGCCCTCAATAGGTAAGATTTCTTTAGAACCAAAAACTAGGGAACATGGAGTGGAGCCAGTGGGAGTACGAATGCTTGTGCAGTAGGCCCATAAGGCGGGGTTAAGTTGGATGTGCCAATCAAGACCAGTTTCATTGATAGTCTTCTTAAGGATTCTTAGGATAGCTTTGTTAGCCGCCTCGCCTTGGTCGTTACCTTGTGGGTAATATGGTGTGGAGAAATGGTGTTGGATGTGGAATTTCTCACAAAATCGGTAGACATCTTGGTTTTTGAATGGGTGACCATTATCGGTAATGATGGACTAAGGGACACCATATTGGAAAATAATATAATTAAGGATAAACTTGGAAATTTTTTTGACGGTAATGTATGTCATTGGAATGGCTTCAATCCATTTAGTGAAGTATTCAAACACGGTAATGATGAACTTATGACCATTAGAAGATGTGGGATGAATCTTACCTATGAGGTTGAGCCCCTATTGGGAAAAGGTTTGTGGTGATGTTATTGGACAAAGTTATTATCTTGGTGTGTGGATAAAATCTCCATGAATTGACATTTTTGACATCTTTTGACAAAGAAATATGAGTCTTTTTCCATTGTAGGCCAATAATAACCTAGTCTCATGATCTTTCAAGGTAAGGTTGGACTGTTAGAGTGAGCTCCACATATACCCTCATACACCTCATGCAAGGTCATTTGTGTTTCTTTAGCATCGAGACATCACAACATGGTATTGTCCAGGGCATGTCTATAAAGGGTGTCTCTGATGATGGCGTATTTGGAGGCCTTACAAATGAATGTCTTGCGTTGATTAGGTGAAAGGTCAAGGGAAAGGATCTGGTTAGGAAGGTATTCATATATGTCTTGGTACCATGGGGAATTGGGACCAACAAGTTCACATACCATCTCAGACTCAGGGATGTTGAAGGCGGGAACCAAAAGTTGTTCTACAAAAAAATCAAATTAAGGCATGTTATTTGGTATGTCCAAGAGAGAGACAATGGTGGCCATGGAATCTACTACTTTATTCTGAACACGGGGCACTTGATGAAAGAGGATGATGTCAAAATACTGTCAAAAATTGTCTACCATTTGCTTATAGGGTGTGAGCTTTTCGTCCTTGGTGTCATAGTCATCGTTGACTTGTTTGATTACTAGTTGAGAATCACCATATACTTGCAAATGTTTGATCTTCCATGTGATTGCCATCAGAAGTCCTATAAGAAGGGCTTCATATTTTTCTATGTTTTTTGTACATGGAAAGGCAATTTTAAATGACTTGGAAATAGTATCACCTTGAGGGGTGACAAATAGTATGCCTGCTCCTAAACCATGATTAGTGTGTGACCCATCAAAGTACAGTTTCCATGTCATTTTTTGTCCAAAGTGAAGATGGTGTAATAACCCATTTGAAATTATTACTTAATTAATATTATTGTAAATGAAACATGAATATAATCCAAATTAAAAAGACATAACTAGTGGCTAAATTCAATCATAACTACACATGTCCATTCAAAATGAGTCAAAGATTCATATATTCACTTCAAAATTGAAATTACAATATCAGGTTTGACTTGGCTCCTAAAGCCACAAAGTCTTTACATTGTACAATTTTCATCAAGTACATGAATGAATTTACATCCAGTTACATCTTAAACTATAATAGTATGGTGAACAACTAAGGTTCTCCTTGGACGCTCGCCTCCACTGGTGGATGAGAACATGGTTGAAGCTCTTTACTTCCCAGTCATGAAGCTTGCGTTGAACCTTAGTATTCTTCAAACTTGAAAAATGCTCAAAATTGCATGAAAAGTTTGGCAAATGAAAAATCTACAAGATGGATTCTGGTACGTGCCCATACATCAACATGCAATTTCCATCTACAAGTTAGAAAAGAAAATACAAGATCTATGCTAAGAATTGCAATGAGTGAAATCACATAGTTCATACATACATAATGAACTAAATTTCTTGGCCAAACATAATAAATGTGTTGCAACAACAATAAACAATAGGTTTTGGTAAAGAAAACCTATACTCTTTGATCTCCATTTTGGCACCCTTCCAAGTAACTTTCTACTAAACATCATATAACAACTATCTACCCTCTAGCAAAATCTACCCTGAGGTGCTCTAGTCAACTAAGGTATCACTATTCCATTTAGAATATTCTTTCACTCTTGTTCCAATAGAAGAGTCAAATTCTATTTTACTCTCTAAATAGAAATCAGATTTATAAATCAATAGAGTAATTCTAAAATCAGTCATATCATTCTTATGACTCTTATATACTTTTCATCATAAAAAAAATTGTATTTAAAAATGTACTAAAAAAAAAGAAGGTATGTCACAAGGAAGTCTATGTGCATACACATATATGTGCCTACTAATGTTAAAGTTTGTGCATACATTCTGAAATAATCAATAATTCAGATTGCAATCTTAAAATAGTATTTCATTTGATATTTTTTGTCAAAACTAAAGAAATTAGAACAAGTCTATGCCAACATTTTCACACATATTTTTATTGCATTCTTACAACTGTGATATTCTAACATTGTTGTTTTCATAACATTCATTGTTTAAGCAGAACAAGTATTGTTTCCTACTAAACAACTATTAAACAAGTTGTTTTCATATGAACATTCATTGTTTAAATAGAATAAGTATTGTTTCCTACTAAACAGTTACACAAGTTGTTTACATGTGTACATTCATTATTTGAATAGAATAAGTACTATTTCCTACTAAACAATTACACAAGTTGTTTACATGTGTACATTCATTGTTTGAATAGAATAAGTATTGTTTCCTACTAAACAGTTACACAACAAGTTGTTTACATGTGTACATTCATTTTTTGAACAAAATAAGTATTGTTTCCTACTAAACAGTTACACAATAATTTGTTTACATGCTAAATGGTTTATTGAGCAAAGATAAATTTCAACAAAATAGAGATGTTTGCGAAAGAATATCAAAATATCACTATTTCAGACTAAACAGTTACATTTAAAGAAAAATATTTTTGTTTACTCTGTTTGCAGATCTCAAGCTACTTACATGCTAAAACATCACTTTACAAGTAAATGTTCTCTGTTAAACAACAAAATGAATTTTCCACTATGAACTGAAAATAAACAGTCAAATAGCCTAGTTTCATACATCTAGACAAAATGTCTATTATTCAATTTATTGAACACTTTCATCAGTAGAAATTTGATAAGCATCTTAATAGTATAAAGAAAACTATGTTTGGAATGTTGTCGATGAGATACTTGAGCACATATTTCAGTCAAAGAAGGCATAGAAGCTTCAGATTCAAACAATGTTGATGCCATTTTTCAGGTTGCAACAAAATAAACTACAGTTTTCAGGTTGCAACAAAATAAACTACAGTTTTCAGGTTGCAACAAAATAAACTACAGTTTCTCTGGATCAACCAATCTCAATGGTCGGGTGGCTTCTTTCTAAGCATGAAAGACATATATTGAATCGCCCATGAGGGCTTACTATTTATACCATGCATGAAACTTTATTAACATGCAGACTTTGTCTATACAATTTACACATTCGGGGGTCAACCCATCACTAATAAGATTGAACCAAGCAAGGCTTGGTGTTTCTCTATCATAGAAACTTTTCCATCGTTTACCGAATGGGGTCGACTTTCCATTCAAAGGAAATATACATATATGCAAAACTCTAAGAGATTTTATTCAAGCCCTATTACAAGTATTGGACCATTGATAATAAGCATCAAAAACATTACAAATAAAATTTAGAGGAACATACCTTTCCCATAGGATCAAAATTGATCCTTCTCAAGGAATATATTTACAAACACACACAATAAATTGGAATAACTTATAATAGCCTATATAAGGATAAGCTTAATCATGTGACATAAGGATGAAGGTCGAGCCATTGGTGGCTCTCGAGCCTCGGCCTAGCTTTGTTTACTAGTTGTGTAGGCTCTAAGTTATGAGGGTTTTGATGCTACTCAGGTTGTAGGCCATGCGCCCTCCATAGGGTGGTAGATATTACTTCATACAATTCGGCTTCAAGTTGTTTGAAACAAAGAACATCAACCACATTTTTGTGGTGCTAAGATAGCACTCAAATAAAATGAGGGAAAAAATTCAACACATTTCAATAATGGCAATAAAACAAGTCGATTGCTAAGGAAAAATGATTTACCTCCAAATTCCAAGATTTTCTGATGTTTCCTTTGGATTTTTCCCTATCTCAAGATTCTTCTTCTTCTTTTTCATTTGCCTTTCAATCCTCAGTTCTTCTCCCTCTACTTTTTCGCTTGGTTTTTCCTTCCAAAATGGAAACAAAATTGTTTTGCATGTTTTATGGGTGATGGCATTGTGACCATGTTGCCACCCTCTAATTTTGAAAATTGTCTTTATGACTTTGGTGGGCCACATCCATCATGGATTTTCCTTGATATTTTTCTTCAGTTATTCCACAGTTCGATTCATAATATATTGGTTATCAACTTTGAATTAAATATGAATTTTAATAAATATCTGTACACATGTATATGTATGTATGTATATATATGTGTAATTTATATATTTACATTTCTATATGCATTTAAATGATTTCATTCATATTTACTTTGTATTCGAATAATGTATATATATTTATATATATACATATCTATACTAAATGAAATAATTTTCTTTACAATGCTCACTTTCGTTTCCCTTAAATCACAAAGTTTGAATACACAATTTAATCCTAAAAACCATTAATTTTTCAAGCACTAAAACGATTCAAATCGGGATATTTCATTCTCTTATATATGAAAATTGGTTAAAATGCAAGTCATCATTCCATTTGTGGTGTGTGCACCCAGATTCCAACTGGCTTACCATTCGATCTGGCTAAACAATCCTACTTCAACCATGTTCTCATCCTTCAACCTATCACCCTGCAACTGCACACTTGGACTTGAAAAATGACCAATAATGTTCAATTCTTGGTAACATATAAAAACAATTTTCCAAAAGTTCGCAAAGTCAACATTAGTCAACTTATTTCATTCATTTTTTGAAAATTCTAAAATTTTCATTTAATATTTAATTGAATTTCTTCAATAACTCATTTTTCCATATTATAATAAATATGCAATAAAATTGGGTTATGACAGTTGGATTCGTTTAGAAAATCAGAATATAATGGATGATCTGCCTTGGTTGGTGCATCTGTAAGTTGGTCGGCTATAACCTATCCTTTTATGGCTTTTCTTTCGACATACTAGATATCATATTCACTGAGTATCATGACCCACTTAGCCAATTGTCTTGTCAATGTTGCTTTACTAAGGAGATACTTCAAAGGATCTATCTTTGCAACCAAATTTGTTTGGTGATTCAACATATAGTGTCTTAGTCATTGGGTAGCAAAGACTACCACAAGACAAGCATGTTCTATTGGACTGTAATTTAGTTCATATGCAACCAAGGTGCGACTAATGTAGTATATGGCTTGCTCACAACCTTCGTCATCATTATGTGCAAGTAATTCCCCCAAAGCATATGTTGTTGCTAAAATGTATAGGATGAGAGGTCTCCCATCAACAATTGACATTAATACTGGTGGTGTCAGTAGATGATCCTTGATTTGTTGAAAAGCTTCTTGACACTTTTTTGTCCATATAAATGGTACCCCTTTTCTAAGTAAGTGTTGGAAAGGATGAATCTTGTCAAACAATTGTTCTATGAATCATCTGATGGATTGGAGCCAACCTTGAAGTGTTTCTAATTGAATTATATTGGTTGGTGGAGGCATGTCCATTATTTCTTTGACTTTCGTTGGGTCTACTTCAATGAATCATTTGGAAACTATATAACCCAAAATTTTTCCTGATGTGACTCCAAACACACACTTTTTTGGATTCAATCTGATTGTGTATTCTTCCAATCTCTTGAAAATATTGTCTAAAACTCTCAATTGGTCACCTCGGGTTAATTATTTGGCTAGAAGGTCATCTACATAATCTTCCATTAGAGTGTGCATCATGTCATGAAAGATTGTTGTCATGGCTCGTTGATATGTTGCTCCTGCATTCTTGAGTCCAAAGAGCATGAAATTCCAGTAATAAGTACCCCATGGACAAATGAAAGTTGTCTTATGTTAGCCTTAAAGTGTGATTTTAATTTGATTATATCCTGAGAATCCATCCATGAGGGACAACATCACGTATCTAGTCGTCATGTCCACTATTATGTCGATGTTTGGTAAAGGAAAATCATCCTTAGGACATGCCTTGTTTAAATTGCAAAAGTCTGTACAAATGTGGATGTCACCTATTGGTTTTGTCACTGGCACAAGGTTGGAAATCCACTCTGCATAGTCAATTGATCTGATGAAGCCATCGTCTAGTAGTTTTTTCAATTCAACTTTGACCAATAAAGAAATTTGCAGATGCATTCTTCTGAGTTTTTACTAGAATAGTTTAGTGTCTGGATGTAAGGGAAAATGATGTAATATCAAGTTGAGATCCAATCCAAAGATGTCGGAATATGAACAGGAAAATTTGATTTGTCTATGTTTGAAGAAAGCTCAGAATTCTATCAATGATGCAGCAAAGTGAATTATTCTAGGATTGCCTTATGTGCCAATGTTGATTTCCATGGATTTCTCAATTAGCATTGGTGAATTCTCTTGGGTAATGGGGAGAACGTCCAACTCTCCATCCTTGGGTGCCTTAGTGAGTTTTTCACCCTTAGATACGTCTTCTATTTTTACTTTTTCATGGTCTAAAGGCGTCTTTCGATTTTCACCTAGAGACTCATCTTTTTTTATTTTTTTCATTTTTTTATTTATTGTTTTTACTTTTATGACTAGAAGGTTGGACAAACTCCCCAAATTATTCCATATGATCCAAGTCAATGGTAAATCTATCCTTATGGTTTCCACTAGGAATTTCTTCATGCAGTCCCATGAACTCAACAATTGCTTCGTCATTCTCGAATGTATCCAAGACAGGAGGTCCTAGTGAGTCCCAATCAATGAGTTGGGGATAGACTAAGGGCATGCCATCATCAGAAATGTCAAAGGTTGAAGTGAATAGGGTAAAGACAAAGGTTTTTTCAAGTTTTTGGATCATGGTATTGGATAGGTCAAGTTTGGCAAGCATTTCAGCTATATTGTACTCGTAGCTATAAGTAAGGGAGTCCCATTCATACTCATTGGAATTAGTCTCTATGCAATCATTGTCAAGTGTGTCGGGTGGTTAAGAAATGTCAGGTAAGGTAGATGTATCGATAACTTTAGAAGCATTTACTTCCTCTTGTAAAGGTGTCATGATACTAGAAGCGCCAATCTTAATCAATTTGAACCCAAGGCCTAAGACTTTTGGTCATTTTTATATGAACAAAGATTCAGTCGTCCAATTTTTGTTTAATCCAAGTCTGCTATGTCCATCATATCCATTGTCCTGCATTATTTTGAAACCTTTTCCATACCATTCTATGGGTATCTATGCGGGTGGAAGAGCCTCTTCATTTTCCTCCCTGTTAAGCTAGGAGGTCACATCCTCTTCGTTGATTGCTTCTTTACTTAACTCTCCCCATTTTGTGAAAGTGGTTGTGGGAGGCAAGTGAATAGTGACCTTGGGTTGCCTTTTATCTGCTATCGGTTTTCCATATGACTTAGGAATAGTGAGATTGCTAATGCAAAATGATGTCTTCATATGATAATCTCCACAACCTTTGTCTTGGACCTCAACCTTAGGATCAGAAGGTGGAGATTTGGAGGTGGATGCTTTCGATAGAGCGAAAGGGTCAATATAACGAGATGAGGTGGATGATGAAGCTTCTTGGTTGATGATAACTTGTTGTTGGGGTACTCCACATAGGTTGGTGCAATATTGGAATGGATAGGGATTGTCGACTATTGTAATTTCATTATCGGTGTATGCGAATTTAAGGCATTGGTGATATGTGGATGGGACAACCTTCATGGCATGAATCCATGGTTGGTCTAGGAGAATTTTTTATGGGAGGTCGAGGTCCAAGACTTGAAAAGTGGTATCCATGATTGCAAGACCAATTCTGATAGGTAATGTTATGACTCCTTTAGGTGATCGTTCTTCAGGAGCTAATATCTTCCTCCTACAATAACATTTTTGGGTGAATTTTTTTTTGAAAGTCCATATTTTTTTGTGTACTTTCTAGTGTTGTAATCAGTTTGATCTCATCTACTATAATTTTTTTACTTTGAGCTTGTGGCCTATTTTTGGCATTTAGATGTACGAAGATCAAGACCACTTTGTTGTTTTTGGCAAGTGGCATTTGTAAACACACTAAATATATAACTGCCACAAATCAGATATTGCTTAGGGGCTTTCATGCTTGAATAATTTGGGAGGGTAATCTTGTAGTGGTTGGTTGCATTTTTTGCTTGGTTTGTGTTCTTGCAATGGGGAAATCTCAAATTGAACTCCTAACTCCACATAATTATGCTACATGGATAAAATCGATATGGAACTATCTCATGATGAAAAGTATAATAGGTCATCTAAAGGAAACCATTCAACAACCTACTAATGCTAAATAATTGGAAAAATAGGAGCTTGATCGAGAGAAAAAGCTTGGATGCATATGTTCATTAGTCTCATTTGATTTACAATTTTATGTTGAATCATGCAAAACACCTAAAGAGGCTTGGGAGGCTTTTGAAAAATTGTATGGTAAAATAGTTAAGATTAGGGGATATTAGATTGATGATGATTTGATGAATCTTGATACTAAATTTTTTGACCACGTCGAGGGCTACATCCCCAAAGTTAAGCAACTAAGAACAAAGTTGAAAGAGTGCAACATTGATAAAGAGGATTTACAATTGATTTTGAATGTGTTATCTAAGCTTGGTCTTGAGTATTCAATGTTTGTTTTTGGCTTCCATACCCATCAACTTTCTATGGGAGCATCTTATGTTGATCCTAAGTTTGACAACTTTGTGAATCTCCTAATCCAAGAGGAAGCTAAGTTAATGAACATGGGTCTAATCAAGTCTTCCAAGTCACAAGCATTGTTGGCTAGTGAGTCAAAGATACATAAATAATCAGGGAATCTTGATAAGAAGCAAAAGAAGAAAAAGAACAAACCACATAAAGAATAAAAATTATCATCCTCTAAAGGAGAATCATCTAAGAAGGAGAGGCCTACTTGTGCATATTGCAAGAAGGATGGACATGAGGAACACTATTGTTATAACAAGGATATTGGTAAGTTGAAAAATATTCTCAAAAGGAATCACATTGATTTCCCTTCTAGAATGTTTGAATCACCTTCTTCTCCTTCTTCAAAATAGTCTAAAAAGAACAAAGGTCAAGCATCTACATTAGGATATAAAGGACATGCTCTTTGTGCTCTTTTAGGTCATGGATCATGGAGATGGCTTCTAGATTCAAGAGCATCTCATCATATGGCATCTTCGTATTCTATATTCTCTTCTTTTCAACCTTGTACTATATCTCCTATTTTGATGGGAAACAATACATACATGAGTGTAATTGGGAAGGGGTCTATTAGCTTTGGGGACAACACTTTCCAAGATGCTTTGTGTTTTCCTCATTTGACGAACAATCTTCTTTCCATATATAAGATTACACATGGTGGATATGGGAGAAATGTGGAGTTAACACCTGATTTAGTTATCATTTGAGACTTGGAGAGTAGAGAGATCATTGCTATTGGGATGGTTGATCATTCATCTCGGTTGTATAACTTTGCAGATTTTGCTCTGATGGTGACATTGTTCCTTCAGCTATTGATTACACTTTTTGTATGAACCATGATTCCGTGGAGACATTTGGCTTCTTGAACTTGGGAGTTCTCACATCAGGCCCACTTTTGGAGTCATGCATTCTATCTCTTCCATCTACTGTTGCAGTTGATGATGATTGTGTTGCTATAGATATGGATTCTTTCGATTCAATGCAACATGATGTTCATTGTCTTTCAGATTTGGCTACTTTGGATGACTTCTTGATAGGTATTTCAAACTTGTTTGTGGAGTCTCATATTACAGATTTGGGAGACATCATTGGTGAAATTCATCTTCTCTTTGATGAAGAATATCTTTCTTCAATTGTTGTGAGGGAACACTTTGACCCTCTTGTTCAATTTCTACATGATCATTCTTTGCAGTTTGGCTTGACTGTGGATACTTTTGGACAACATTTGGAGGAGGATTCTTTGTTTTCATAGGGGATATCATTGTCTTTGGATTGTGTTCTACATTCATCTCTACTAGATTCTGGATGTCCTCTTCAACAGTGTGGCCTAGAATGTTTGGACCACTGTTTGGACCATGTTAGCTTTCGCCATTGACATGGAGACACTTGAGAATGCTTTAGAGATATCATGCATCATCCATCTTCCTGAAATCTTGCATACCATCTTGGTTTTGTTTCTTCCTAAGGGGAGAAATGTTGTTTGGCGAGATTAGATCATCTTCAACATTCAATGTTGAGCTTCTACCATCATTGTAGGAGACTCAACATTAAGGGGTGGTTGCCTTGTCTCTCTTCTTATTCTCTCTTATGGGGGTTATTTTTCCTCACATGGGGCTTTGGCCTTCTCATGCATCATTGAGAGCATTTATTTTTTTGTATCTTTTCATCTCTCTTTTGCGGAGGAGTTTTGTCCCACTGTGTTTTCTCCTTTTCTCTGTTTGTGAGAGATTTCATTTGCATTTGTAAATGGGTATCTAACATGGCCTAGTAGTCGAGACCCATCTTTGTCTCCTTTGCATAATAGTCAACTACTCCCTAAGTTGAACTTTAGGGGTGTAACATTGGTGTAAATAAAGTCTTGTACCTAGTTAATTCATTACTAGGGGACTCATTTATATGTTAAGTTTACTTAGGTCCTAGGAATCTTTCTAAAAGGTGTTAGTTGTCATTAGTTGTTATCTTATGTTTTGACTTACATAACAAACGTGAACCTAGGTAAGTGTGATAATTTGTCTCATGTCATATGATTAAGACACTTGTCATAATCTTCTGGCATCTTGTATCTCGCCTTGGCTATATAACCAAGGGGTTTCTACTACTTTGTACACACAAAAAATCTCCATAGCCAATTCTAGCACTATGTCTGGGTCCCATAATTAAATTAGACTTAATTAAGCCTCTAATTGACCCAATTATGCATTTAAAATCCTAATTAATCCCAGTTTCCAAAAGGGGAACTTGTATTAAACAATTGCAAACATTAATTAAATTGCCTTGGAAATTGAGTGTCTTGGATTTAGGTCCAAGGACCCCTTCACCAATGGGTCCTCCTTAAGTTTAATATGTTTTTGATAGTATTTTCATTATTCAAATTCAAATTGCAATTGTCATCCTTTGATTTTTAATTGTCCTAAAATTAGAAAATTACTTATAAATACAAGGTCTTTTTATCAATTCAAGTCTAAGCAAAATTATCCAAATTTCATACGAGCAAAGATTATTGTCAAGAGCAGATTTATCAGTCTTCTACATCAGCATTCAAGATCTTAAGAATCATGTCAAAGTTATTTGTATCTGTGCATGTTTTTGGAGCTAACATTGTGATTTAGGTTTCAAGCATTCAAGTCAAAATTCAAGCATCAAGATCAACATCCAATCAAGTCATTTCATGCAAGATCAAGACCTTAGAGAGATGTGTTAGACTTTAGTCCTCTAAGGGTTTCCATTGAAGGGTTTGGTGAGTTGCAACAAGCTAGTGTTCATTCATCATTCCTTCCTTTCATTATTATTCTATTTCAAGGTTTAGTTACCAAAATGGGGTTTGACCAAGGCAAACCCCTATTCACCAAAAACAAATATTTTCCTTCTCTCTTTGTGTGTGTGTAGGTTCATAGATGAAGAAGGATTGAAATAGAAGACCTCAAAAGTGCAAAATTGCAAAAGCTATCAAGGCCACAAAAACTTAGATCCTGAATTCATTTCCCGCATTTTTGTAGTGAAACCTATGCAAAAGGCATCTCAAATCCATCTCTAGAGGCTCCTAAAAATTGAGGAAACTTTTTGTACAAGGACCCATTCACAATTTTTGTATACTCAACAACAAATTTTGATAACGGCTACACAATGTCTTACCTTTCTCAGATCTACTAAAAGTTTGTTGTTTTTGTTAGTATTATGCTTCATCTACATGATTCAGTCCTTACATTGCATATTTGAGTTCATTAAGTATTTTATTTTCACCTCCCAAAAGTGTTGTTTCAAGAAAATTTTACCTTGTCCTCAATCATACAGAAATTTGCAAGATCTCCATTAGGGTTGAATCACTTAAAGGCTGAAAGTTA
The DNA here is from genome assembly GCA_007115665.2 of Sequoiadendron giganteum. Lineage (NCBI taxonomy): Eukaryota > Viridiplantae > Streptophyta > Pinopsida > Cupressales > Cupressaceae > Sequoiadendron > Sequoiadendron giganteum. The sequence continues at coordinate 111,681,049 of CM021108.1, forward strand.
ATTTTTCCAAGGGGGGATCTCATTTCCTAATGAAATAGAATAAAGACAGGTTCATTACACCCCATTTTTCTCATTCTATTTTCAGTAAATTATTGGTGAACCCTCATTTTCATGAACCTATTTTTTGATGTTTCAATATATATATATCTTGATATCTCTCTCTCTCTCACTCACATACACAGAAACTACATGTTTCTCCCTTCCTATCTCTCCCTCCCTCTCTCTAGCTCTATACCCCTATCTCTCTCCATCTCTCTATGTCTCCCTCTATCTATATCGCTCCCTCTCTCCCTCAATGTCTATTGAGCCATCTTTCCCTCTCTCCCCCTCTCTCTATCTCCTTCTCACTCCTCTCTATATCTCTTTTTATCTATATATTTCTCTACCTCTATCTCCCTATCTCTATCCCTATTTATATATCCCTTTCCCTATCCCTCTCTATCTCTCTATATCACCTTCTATCTAAATCTCCCCCTCTCCCTCTCCCTCTCTATATAATGGGATATCTTTAACTCTACATCTATCTCTATCTCATTATCTCTCCAACTCTCTCTACCCCTATATCTCTCCCTCTCTCTACTTCTCTATATATCACTTCCTATCTCTAGCTTTATATATATCTCCCACTCTCTCTAATTCTCTATTTATCACTTCCTATCTATAACTTTATCTATATATCTCTCGCTCTTTATATATTTAACTTTTCCATCTCTTTGTATCCCTCTCTCCTCTCTCTTTTATTTCTCCCTCTCCTATCCATATCATTGTCCTTCTCCATCTCCATATCCATTTATATTCCCTATCTCTATATACTTACCCCTCCCCTCTCTCTCTCTCCCCTTTATGTGTTGCAAACATAACGCAACCTTGTTGGTAGTAGAGATTGATTATCTTTTTTATTAAAAAGTGTTTTAGTCATGTTTGGATCCCTATACATGGATGCATAGTTGACTTGAAGCTAACACGTCTCAATTGAGAGATTTTTGCATAAGAAACATCATTTGATAAATTTCCTACCAATTGACCTCATGTTCAACACAAATATGTGCAAAAAACAAAAACCAAAAAATTCATAATTGACCTTCTACACCTCTTCGGCATATCCATTGCACACCAAGGTGTGATTGCTAGTATCTATTTGACATTTATTTAATGCTTGTGTCCTAGGTTGTTATGACTTATTTGTCTCATGTGTAGGATTAAGACACTTGTCATGATCTTGTCTAATCCTATTTATCACCTTACTTATATAAGTAAGGAATCATATATACTTTTTCATATTCAAGTTGGCATTCTTGCATCCTTAATCATAGCATGATATTTCTGCCATTTCTCTCTTGTGGAAGTTATTTTGTCTTGCAGGTGATTCTAGGGTGTTGAGGAGTTCACCATAAACTCCTACACCTGTGACACCTAAGTGTTGTAGATGAGGCAAATATTGAAGGATATCACTTGGAAAAGTATGATGAGTCTATTCCTGTTATATGTGACAATACAAGTGGCATCAATATTTCAAATAATATAGTGTTACATTCTAAAACCAGAATATATCTATTACGTATCACTTCTTAAGAGAGAAGGTTGTAGATCAAGAAGTAAGATTGGAGTATGTGCCCACAAAGGAACATGTTGCAAATATCTTTACAAGGGCACTTTCAAAAGACACATTTGAATATCTCAAATGGAAGTTAGGGGTTGTTTCCCCTCCTAACTAGATGCATATATAGTGCATTTGTCCAGGGGGAGCAAATAAAGATATATCTTTATCCCTGGATTGATTAAGGCTACCTATCAGGGGGAGTAGGTAGAAGGATGTTAAGGTTTGTGTGGACAGTTGCAACTTATGTTGTTGCAAGCATAGTCGAAGACCACTAGCCATTTTCCCTTGTTGTCAAAGGGGGAAAAATTGCATATCAGGTTAGTGTTTCCATCAATGTCAAAGGGGGAGATTGTTGCAAGCTTGTTGCAGGTGTTGTCATTGATGCCAACATAATAAAGATTGTTGCAGGCGTTGTCTTTTTAAAGTTTTTATCTCTGACGTCAATAGTGGTAGTGTATGAAGAAATCAATGTGTTGATCAGAAGTGTTTTGAATGATTGTCTTCTCTATCCTTTCATGTAAAACATTGCATAAAGATATGAAAGAATGCATGAAAGAGTTTCATGCAATTAGTGGCTTAGGAAGTTGTAATGAAGAGGATTGGGAGAATGCTCCACATTCCTTTGCATTTGAAGATATGGTTCTGCATTTTGGAAGCTATACAAAGGCAAGTGTGAAGTATGTATGTTCCTAATTTCAAAATATATAAGTTATCGTAGAATTTTCTAGAGCTAGTAGTGTGAAGACTATGGTGTTACATTCATGAAGGTTTATAGGAATGCTCTACATTTCTCTATCGATGATGTTGTGGTCTTGCAGTTGGAAAGATGAGTTCAAATTACTTTATATTTTCTCTCATTTCAAGTTTCAAGTGTTGAAGTGTACCGCAAGTCTAGTTTTTAGTGTTTTATCTCAAGTCTGTATTTTTTGGGTTTGCAAGAGAGGAGTTGTGGTTGGAAAGATGAGTTCAAATTTCTTTATATGTTCTCTCATTTCAATTTTCAAGTGTTGAAGTGTACCGCAAGTTTGGTTTTCAATGCTTTATCTCAAGTCTGTAATTTTTGGGTTTGCAAGAGAGGTTGGGTCTATTGTATGTTTGCATGTGCTAGCATAATGTGGGAAGCTATAAAATGGGTGCATAAGAATGCTTATAAATATCATTTAATGATTTCAATTTGATCCACATAGTGTTATTTGGTCTCTCTAATATCGCTTGTGGTTAGGAGTTAATACATGGAAGGTAAAGTGTTTGTTGGGTTGTCTTAGTATATTGAGTTGTTTGCACCAATTTTTTATGGGTGTGTCAGCATGGGAATATGTGTTAAAGTAAAATAGGTCTTGCTTATCTCTTCACTTGGACCACATTCAATTTCCTCTTCCTACAAATATTTTGGAGCCAACTTATTATGGCCATTACATGTTTCATGTCTACACATTTCAGCTTGGCCAACAAGAAGAAACTTTTTGAAGTTTGTAGAGGATATAAATTGAAGATGAAGTGTGTGATCAAGTGTGAAGTGATGTGTTCAAGTGTGATGTGTGTAATATGTCGAAAGTATTGAGCTTAAGGATAAATAATGTGTGTGTTTTGTGAAGTGATGTGTTCGAGTATGGTATGTGTAATATGTTGAAAGCAGTGAGTTGAAGGCAAAAGAATGTGTGTGAATGTGTGAAGAAGTATATGAAGTGTGTTGAAGGAAATGAGATAAAGGTAGAAGTGTATTCGTGAGTGTTGAAGGCAGTGAGCCAAAGTCAATAGTGTATGGTGTAAGTAAGAGAGTGTATGTGCTAAAAAATAGTGCAAAAATTAGTGAGCTAAAAGGTAAAAAAAGTGTTGAGTGTTGTGGTGGTTGATCACTAGAATTCATCAAGTGTTGTATGTTGAGGTTGTAGCTTCTTTTTGTAAGTGCTATATTTTGCAAGGATTTGTACACTTCCTTTGGTTAAAGCCATAAAATTGTGTTGTGGGGAGTTGTAGCTTCCTTTGGGTTGCAACCCATAAAACTTGTAATTCTTGTTTTATTTTGTGAGATTGGATTTTGATAGTAGCTCCAAGAAACTTTCTCACCATGGCTTTTACCTTGTAGAGTTTTCCATGTAAACCTAGTGTTGTGGTTGTGTACTTGTGCTTTGAATGCTTTATTTATTTAAGGCAGTAATAAGTTTTGATTGATAAAGTTGAATTGGATTAGTTGCGGGATATATTGATTCCCCCTCTTCCTATATCTATATGTTCTAATGCAAACATAAGAACACATAAAAGACACAAAACACAAATGCAAGGTTAATACTAAAAGATTCAATTCGGTAAGGCAAAAAGACCCCAGTCTTAAATTTGTGTCAAATGCCAAACATCATATGTCTCAAATATATGTTAGAAAAAGTGCTCTCATGAGGACTAGAAAGTTGTGTTATACTAAATTACTCATGAGCAACATTAATCTACCGGTTATCAAGTTGTGTTATGCTAGTTGCCCATGTAATATGATGGGTTTCACAAAGCTAGTAAGTTGTGTTATGCTAAGACACTCATGAAACACATGGCTCCACTGGAAAGCAAGTTGTGTTATGCTAGGTGGCCATGTTAAAAATGCTTTAAACTCATAGACCAGTAAACTCCATTATTCTAGGACTACGCAAACCACACTTCAGGGAGCGTGCAAAAATCACCTTAGTGGGTACACCAAGTTTAACGTCACATGGGATGAAAAAATGATTAATATCACACGAGATGAATTGATAACTATGCCTCAGAGGGCGTAATAACAATACCACCACTAAAGTGGTATGGAAATAAGTCAAATCTCACAAGACGTCTACAAAATGGCTAGGGGATATGTCTCCCCCTTAAAATGTCAACATACTTGCTATGTTGGTATTTTAAGGAGAAAAGGGGAAGAAGGGATCCTTGAAAAGAACACACACACCTCTCAAAACTAGTTATCCTTTCCCCCCAAGTGTAGAAACAAAGAAAACCACACAAAAAACTATCATGTCACTACCATGAAAAATATCGTTACACTTGATATTGTACCACCATGAATGGCAATGAGCAAACACATCAAGCTACAAATGCCACATAGTGAGGATCAACACTAGATAGAATAAAGATCATTATTGTTTAGAGTGATTAGGTGTATCAACACATGGAAGAGAACCACAATCACTAATTTTTTGTATTTTACTACTCAAAGCATGACACTCATTGGTAGAATGACCATGCGCTCGATGATATGCAAAAAATGATTTTTGTTATTAAAAAAAAATCATGTTTTTGGAGGAAGAGTACCCAAATGGGCTTTGAGAAGCCTCAACAAGATATGCTCTTGCTTAGTAGTATGATACATTCCTTTCTCTTGTGAATGAAAGCTTTCTCACTTACCACAAGATGTCATAAATACAGTAGATGATAAATCATTAGATGAAAATGGTGACGAAGGTTGGAAACCCAGACCTTGTTTAGAAAAGTACGGTATAGATTTTACTTGATCCCTATCATTTTGTTCCATGTTTTCATTATATCCATTTTTAGAGATAATTTTGTATCCAAGCCCTTAACATCCTTGCAACTCGAATGAAAAAATTGTATCTACATGCTCATGAGAATTATTGATTCTTTCACAATCACACAAATATTTTTTTATTTTTTTTAAAGTTAGGCATCTTCCACTCATGAGGGACATAAGTTAAAGAGCCTTCATCACCATCATGGCATGATTTTTTTGAATCTGTTGATGTAAAACAAGATAAAACACTAGACTCCTTAGAAGTAGATTGTGATATTTTATACTCTCCCAAAGGAGGGTATAGAATCTAATGAACCCCAATCATCATATAAAAGTTTTATTGTAGATGAAATACAAACAACATTGTCATCAATTTGTATAGGTTCTTCTTTTGAAGTTGGATTCAAAGTATTAAGAGAGTTGGAAGTTTTATGATCATCTTGGACTTGTAAATTATAACTTTTTTCATCTAATTTGACCATATATATCTTGTTATTATATTCATACTTCATCTCATGGCGGAGAGTAGACGAGCCTCCCTTCATGGCATGAATCCATGGTATACCTACAAGAAGAATGTATGAAAGAGGTAGTGACATGATATGGACAAGGGTAGGTAAAACCACATGTCCTACCTTAATGGGTAGTGTGATCACCCCTAATGGTTGCTTATTAACATTTCCAAAGCCACATGAATATTAACATCATTAGGTTCTATAAGATTCTTATCCATGCCAGTTTTATTTAAAAGATCAATGCTACAAACATTAAGACCTAATCCATTGTCTATGAAGGTACGCCTAACTCCAATTTTATTAATGACCACCACTATCATTAAGGCTTCATGTTGAGGGAGCATAATATCCAACTTTGTCACTTGAATATAATCAAACAAGGTGGCTACATCATTCGGTTTAATAGAATTTGATACATCAATCTTCTACAAAGCCTCTTGGAGCATCATGTGGTATGTAGGTGATGTTTGAATCAAGTATGAAAGGGAAGTCTTGGCTATAGTATTATAAATCTTCTCAACAAGATCATATTCTTTACCACTAAGCTAAGGAATATTAGGTGTGGGAAGAAGGTATGGTTAAGGCAATGAGATGGATGTTGGTGTTTGTTTGTTTGTTTTTTTGTTTGTTATTTCTAGTGTTATATGTGTGAGAAACTGTGTGATAACTTGGTTGCTACAACACATGATTACTAGTGAATTATTTTGCAAAGTTTAGTATGTGGCCATGGCGTTTATGAGGTCCTAAATGAGAGGTGATTTAGGAGATCTAATAATTAAATGAGTCTTAGGAGGTCCAATAATTAAAGGAGATCTAAATGTTAATTGTGTTTTCATAATCTCACTTGTTGATGATCTTCTATCGATGGGGGATCTAATTTCACCTTAGCATCTTCATATATGAAATCCATCTTACTTCATTTTGAAAGAGATATATCAATGATTTCATCTTTTTGTGCCACTATATTTCCCCAAGTAGGAGAGGTATTGGGAGAGAAATAAACAATATTCTCATGACACTCAATGATTGGATCCTTTAACACCAAGATACCTTCTTCACAACTAGGTGAGGTATCAAGAGAAGAACAACTATGATTGTCATGATTGTCAATGATTGCATTCTATTACACCAAGCTAACCTCACACTTAGGAGAAATAGTGGGAGACAGATCAATGAAAAATAACAAAAGAGAAGAAATAGACTCATTTTCACATGTTTGTAAGAAAAATTATTTGAATTGATTAAAAAGATCCGACAATAGAATATGAATTATGACAACACAAAATTTTTGCAATCAAAAAATTGTGTTATGTCCTATCAATCCAATGATTGATGCACAACAAAATCAAACTGTTTTGAAAAATACAATTCTAAAACAAGAACTGGATCTGGACAAGGACACACAAACGGATTTTCACATAAATTTTTAGCCTAAGATAATTAGACAACCGTGCCTAGGATGCCCTACTCTAGCAGGCATTTTTACAAAATTCAAAATATGGGAATGATCTATAGTGTCTTAGGGTCCTATGTCTCAGAGGTTCAAGTCTGAAAGTCAATAGATTTTTGGAAATGCACCAAAACCTAATTTTGTTATATGAATGACATGCATGCATGCAATTTTGTATATTTTTAGAGCAATTGAATATGTTTAAATGATAATTTCTAAAAAAATAAATGTTGTAATTGACCGATTTTTCCAAAAATTATAGAAATGTAATGCTTTGTGATCTTTTTGAATGAAAATACTATCCAATTTTGTCATGTTTTCAATGTTTTCACTAAAATATGCATATATAAATGATAAAAAAATGTAATTAATTTTCTCAATGAAAATAATTCAGATCTAACCCTTAACAAGGAAAATCGCATTTGAAAATTTTTGAAAATTATTTTTTAATTTTTATAATGAAAAGATGAAAATGGATAGTTTTTTGAAAATAAATTCAAATTATCCCCAATATTTTCAACTAACCTAGGCTTTAAATTTAATTTTTAGATTTTATGCAATAAAATTTTAAAAGATTGCAAGTGTAAGATATGTCAGGTTCACCAAAATGTAATGCTGGAAAAGTGAAACCCTACGGTTTAACTAGGATTGGTCACCTTTCACTAAGATAAGATTAGAATTGAGATTGGAAAGGGTATGCGATTGACTTGCAACTGGAAAGGTGAGTCAATCAACCCTAGATCTAATTTCTTTTGGGTGTTGGAAATGTATTATTTATGAAATGCAATGATGTAACTAGCTAACAATGAAAGTGCATTACTCTGATGTGAAAAAAAACAATTTGGAAAGTGATAGGAAAATTTGATTATAAAAAATAGACTAAGCAGACTTGTGTACACTTGTGATTTGAATTTTAACTTGAGTTGACTAGACAAGGCCACCTAGGGTGTCCTTATTTGGATGATTGAATTTTTAATCTATCTTTACAATGATCAGGTACCTTATCAGAGGTTTTTTCCTTTTGAATGTCACTGTCAGATCTTTATCAGTTGTTGAGATAACTAAGTTTTGGTATCTTGTCAAGTTGTAGGATTTGAATGCAGCAATGATCAAATAGTCGTCAATCTTCCTCCAATGATAATAGAGTAATAAATGAACAATTGGATGTAACTAACCACTCAAATTTGATTTCCTTGAAGGAATGAAGTTGTACGCATTTCCTCAAGGCTTGATTGCAATCTAGCTTGACTTTCTTTGAGGACCTAAAATTGTTAGTCTTCATAAACAAAATGTATGCATAAACATGAACAAACTCACATAAAACTTGACATGATGCTTTGACAATGAAATTTTGCAATAATCATGTTCTTGATTGCTCTTGACTTAATAATTTCTTTATAATCCTCTTGTTTCCAGAATCTTTCTCTTAGTTTTCAAATGATGAAATGACTAGGTATTTATATGCAATTATTCTATTTTTTTCCAAATTAAATCTCGATAGTCAACTTTTAACATTTGAGATTCAAATAATAAATTGCCAACCACGACATACTAAAATTTGGAGCCAAATTGAGGGGACAAGGCCATCTGGGGCATCCTTGTCCAAGCTTTATATTTTGGGGTGCTAATTATCAAGGGAAAAATATTAAATGACCGGTTTGATTTTATACATTTGATTCCTTGATAAGTGATTGAATGGGCCATGAAATGCATAATTTAAGAAATTAGGGACACAATTAAGTCCAAGCACACAGGAGGGAGAAAAATCTAGTATGAAATTGTCAAGAGTGACAATTTATGAAACAACAAAAATTATAGATATATCATGTGAATTGGATTCATTCAATAAAATGGCTTAGTTTTATATTTTGGATTTTTTTTTACCTAAAATAAATATGTATTTGAAAAATACAAGACATAAAGCTTTATTTTCATAAAAGATGTGAATTATAAATATTTTTCTTTTAATCATGAGCCAATTTTGTGGATTGAAAGATAGATCTAAGTGCTAAAAGAAATTGTAAATTATTTGATAGATTAGGAAAAAACCCAATACTTGCCCTAGAACAACTATAGCACAATTGATAAATCTTAACTCACAAACTCTATTAAGGTAAATATGGACTTAGACTAATTGGATTATTATTGAATATTCAAAAAATATTATTGATTAGTGAAGATTCATTTAATATATTTCAAGATCAAACTATACGAATTAGGAGATCGTGGAGATGAGAACAAGCACAATGAACAATGTCAAATATTGTATTTAGGTGAATCAAATTACAATGAGTACAAAGCCCTACATATATAGGCAAGGAGGTGAAAATAGTCACGTCAAATACAATGAGTGACTAACCTTCAAAGATGGAACACTTGTTAACTCATATGACATGGGTTCTAGTGAGTGGCAAGTGTTCATGCAAGAGGTCTAGAGGTGTCTCACAAAGTGAGAACACTTGTCTCAACCACATGAGGTGAGACAAACCTCTAGAAGTCCTCTAAGCAAGCTTAAGTGTAGTCTAAAAAGGTAAATTGTTTTATAATACCTCTTTTCATACTAACACCCTCCTTAAGTGATACGTAGGGTGTAAGCAAAACACTAAAAAGATGAATCTCGACTACAAGGCCTGATAAAGTACTCATTTATAATGCAATCTCTCAAATGGAGAAAAGGAGAGAACCTAGTGGGAACAAAAATCCTCTCCAAAAAGAGAATTAGAAGGATTTAAGACCTAAAAAGATGTCCCATGATGATAGGATCATCAAGATGAAGAAATCCTGAAGCATGTAAAAGTTGTAAACTCTATCGATGATAAATCGGTGTCTGTTGGAATCAATGAATCTCCAAGAAATGTAGATTAAGATAAGATATGCAAACAATGCTTGAGTGAAGATATGAACACTACTCAACCAATGTACACAAAGTTAATCAAACTCTGTGAAGTCAAAAATACATATAGTACTATGTTTAGGAGTACTAGAATCTCAAAATGTGATCAACTAAAATAATCCCCCATATGAGAGATCAAGATAAAAGGTTCATGAAGCCTCCCAAAAAGAAGATTCCTCCACTACTTTATTGGAAGAAGCATTAGCATAACACATAATAGCCCCCCCTTAATGCTAAAAGAATATAAGTAGAACCAACTGAAATCGAGAGTGTGCAAGGTATATAGATATGTACACAAAAATAAAAAAGGGTGTACTCCAAGGCACATTCACATTAGGTGAGAATCACGAGGAGACATTGTTGTTAAATCACGAGGATCCACAACTGTGATGTCAAATCAAGGCTCTACACCCCCCCCATTACACTTTATAATTCAGTGTAAGTACAATAATTTCCTAAATCCCCTTCATGCATTTAGTTTTGTGGCACTTTATATGAGTGCTTTTACAAGCATATTTATCGTTACATGTTCTTTAAAGTTTATGTCATGAGGCGGATGAAGAAGACATGCCTTACAAACCTCAAAAAAATGACAAAAACTTAAAACGAAACCTCCCTTTTGCCAAACTCATTGCAAAAGAACAAAAAACTCCTCTTTTACAAATTTTTAACTATGGCAAAACCAAAAATTGCCCCCTTTTGCCAATTATGACAAAATAAATAACTCCCTCCTTTTTATAAAAGTCAAAATTAATAACACAAAGTTGATGGTTTACAATGTCTAGTAACTAACAAAGCTAACTTTAAAAAAGAAGAAGCAATGATTAGTTTGATTTTGACAAAATCATGGACTATCAATGTTAATGATTTTTAATGACTAGTAAATGAAGGTGTGACTCTTTCTTTGTACCTGATGTAGCATTTGTCTCCAACCATCGAACTTTCACAAGTGCAGGTTCATTCTACAAAGATATAGTTGCTAGAAAGAGTTTGTTGTTGGCTCATCATCAACAACCGTAGCAAATAAAGGGTTTTCAATGACTCTCTTTGACCTGCGCCACAAAAATTGCAAGAGGAAGAGACATATCAACTACATCTGCCATGAAGAAGCGGCTCCATAACCACAATCTTCCATAATAAATGCAACTAGAGCGGCCAACTCATCCTCTCCCCATCACACCAATCCCCCACATGGCTATCTTATTGGCACGACTAAATACAATATTGGACATTGTTCATTGTGCTTGCTTCTCATCTTCATGATCTCCTAATTCTTGTATGGCAAATGATCATGCAAGAGGTGTCTCACAAAGTGGGAACACTTGTCTCAACCACATGAGGTGAGGCAAACCCCTAGAAGTCCTCTAAGTGAGTTTAAGTGTAGTGTGAATATGAATCTACTAGGTAGGCTAAAAGCTAACTAGTTTTACAATACCTCTTTTCACACTATAACAAACTTTGTTCTTTTTACTTTGTTGTTAGTAAACTACAAAAAAGATAGTAGTAAAAACATATCAAAGTATTCTTCTCGAAGTTCATGAATAGAATAAAAATATTATTTAAGGGGATTAAATTAATTTAATAATGATAAACAATAATTTAATAATGATAAACAATAACATATTGGTGCTAAATTTTGGGGGAAATAATTACAACAAAAAATTTGTGTCCACATTGTCTTTGCCTTCACTTGGGTCATACGCTTTCTTGTAGAGCATTGATATGATTATGTCTTAAAATAAGTTGAAACTCAACAAAGAGATAAGTCCTTAGTGAGAGAAGTGGATTTTATCATGTCATGTCTAGATTTTTCTTATGCCAATTTTAGATTTTGCTTATGTCAAATCTAGATTTAACCAAGTTGCTTCTTGAAACTTTCAATCCATTTCCAATACTACTTACCACCATATATCTCACTACTTGCATTAAGAAAAAAAAATCACTTCAAAATATAAGACTATGACCATTACCTTTATCATAAAGTTATTTCCCATTAAAAAAATCTAAAACAATAAGATATTTCATGTAAATTAGTTGATATAATGATTGATAAATTAAAGTTAGCATCAAGTAATTTAATCAAACTAAATTCCAATTCTAATTTCTATTAGTTCAATATATTCTAATTGTTGTTATTTGTGGAGATTAAAATTTAATATTTGAAAAAAAAAAACTACAAATAATAAAAAGGGAACATAGAAAATATATTGTACTAGGTTAAACTTACATTGTCAAATATGGATTTATAAAGTCATTTATTTTTAACTAATGAGGGAACTATCCATTATTAATTGAAAACTATTTAGATCATAAATTATAAAATGCAAATAACTAAATTAATTGCACATTAATATACAAAGGCAAACTAACACTTTAAATCATATCAATCTAATATTATTTACTTATCGAAAATTGATATGATCTAACACAATTGATAATATAACTATAAATTTTAAATATAATCATAAATTAAAAATGTTTAAATTTTTATAAATTATTAAAAATAATATTACCATAAAACTAAATATAAAGATAAAGAACCATCTAATTAATCATAATAACCTAATAAAATGTTCCACAAATAAACACTGAATAATAAAAGACCAAATACAATTTAAATACATATTATTATTATTGTGTTGTATTAAATAACTAATGGAATAATCAACCTGGAAGAAATAAATATTTTATTTTTTTTATAGCAAGAGGCAAAACCAAATTTTATTATAATATCTAATATCAAAAGATCTCAAATCTTATATTACAAGATATTCCATTATTGTATCTTAATATCAGAAATAAATACATTATTATTATTGTTATTGTATTGTATCTTTTTTCCCCCTTTTTGTAAAATTTTTCGCAAATTTCATACTCTATACATCTACTACATCGATAGCTTATGTAGTAGCCTGGTAGTAACCAATCATAACCAATACTGCAAGAACATGCGTGGCATTTTACTTCCGGAACCCTTCCTGATTTGAAAAACAGAGGATGATCCATATAGGATTTGGGACGAATTGTCTCGTCTTCCCATCTCCTGCAAAGGACGTTACTAAATCCTTGAGTTTTAATCTCACCCATCAATTTATGATGCTCCTGGTCTTCATCACTGTGGCATAGCTGCTGCACCACTTCTGCTGCCAGCCCGCTTATCATCTTCCCATTTTCATCCATGGCCATTATACTTATTCCCTTCCCCTCTTTTATCTACTTGGTATCCTTCTGCCGTTCTCTGTTTCCTTCTCACGTCCTCCACACCCTTTCTTTCATATGGCATCTTCTCTCTCCATGCCTCCATTTCACTTAGCGTCTCTTCCTCTCTCCATGCCTCGTGTTCTCGTGATATCTCCTTTCCCCGCTCCCGATACACATCTTCTAATGCTGAAATCTCCGGGCTGCTCTTGGGAAAGCTTGTAATGAGAAGGAATATCACTCTGCCCATGGATCATTCACTTTCACCTGCAAATCCAACACCACTTATTTTTATGGAAATTCTTTTACAACAAAATTTAAATTTTATGGTAAAATAAAAGTACCTGTTTATTATTGTAGCTCAGGAAATCTGATTTGTAAGCCGTAAGAAATTTTGTCAGGATCCAAGCATTATCTGGAACCCTGTTTACCACCACCAAATGCCATCGCTCCTTTTCCCATTGCATTTCCATCCATCGATGAACCATCCTATTACTTCCTGAAATGTCTACACTCAACAAGCTCTGAATGGCGACCACACTATCCATCCATTCCGCCCCTAATCCCTCACAATTTGAGAGTTCTAATTTTGTCAATGATGGGAGACAGTGGAAATTGTCAGAAAGCTTCCCTAACTTAATGCTTGCTGATAAATTCAACTCTTTTAGTGCTCCAAGGCAATGGAAGTCCCCACACAATTCCTCTAGTTCACTACATTTGGATAAATTTAAAATTTGCAAACTTGTTAGTTTACCAAAGCCTACAGGTAGGCTTGAAAAGCTATTCCAACCACACATGTCTAATCGCTCTAAACCTGTGAGCTTACAGAACTGGGTGGGGAGCCGCTTTAAACTGGAACACCCATTAAATGAAATACTTTTCATGCTTGAAAGCCAAAAAGTTTCTTCTGGTAGTTCTCTCAAACTAGAACATCCATCAAATGATATATGGGACATCGACAGAGAGCTCAGCTCTCCCAGGCTTTCAGGAAGAATACTCAGCTTCTTACATCCTCTAAAATTTATCCTCTTTAAGAATTGCAAATTTCCTAGCTGTTCTGAAACCCTATGGAGACTAAAGCAATCCTCCAATATTAGACACTGTAACGAAGCAAGTTTCTCAATATTGCTGGGAAGCTCTCACAACTTCTTGCAACAGGTTAAATCTAGATACTGTCATGAAGAAAGCTCCACAAAAACAGTTGGAAGTGCTTCTAATTTGTCACACCATCTCAAACTAAGAGAAAAAAGGGCCTTCAAGTTCCCAAATCCTGCCAGTAACTCCTTCAACAGAACACAATTATCCAAGCATAACTCTTGTAAAGATATGAGCTTCCCAGGCAATTTTATTAATGGCATAAGATCTTTACAGTCCAACAGTTGTAGCTTCCTGAGATGAGGCAAGTTGACTGAGCTTGTGATCACTGTACCATCATCTTCTCTTAAGACCAATGGCCTCAGCTCCTGCCGGTAACTCCTTCAACAGAACACAATTATCCAAGCATAACTCTTGTAAAGATATGAGCTTCCCAGGCAATTTTATTAATGGCATAAGATCTTTACAGTCCGACAGTTGTAGCTTCCTGAGACGAGGCAAGTTGACTGAGCTTGTGATCACTGTACCATCATCTTCTCTTAAGACCAACGGCCTCAGCTTATTAAAGTGACAAAACTCTGAGATTTCATGCAGATTCCTGCTATAATTGCAGCTTCGAACTTTGACCACTCTCAAGCTCAACAGATTCTGCAGCTATAAGCAGCTAAGTTAACATAAAACATGGAGACGTCTTGTTATTGAAACATAAAATATATGAGTTACAAAGTAACTAGGAATATCAAGGATAGTTATGCAGAAAAAAAATGTCATGAAAAAATTTTGAAATGGCATCTTAATTGGTAAAAGACGGTTAACAGAATCGTTTTAAGGGGAAGAACTACTTGCCTTCAGTTTACTTAACCCTATGATTCCTTCGAAATTTATACAGTTCATGTAAGTTAAACTAGGTAGATTTGGCACATCATCGGCTTGAAGATATCTCAGCTTATGAAAGCTTTTACTGCATTCTCCTTTCACAATCGTCAAGTTCCCCATAGCAAATACTCTAAGAGACTCGCTCATTTTATCTAGCATTTCTGCAGATACTTCAACCCAACCTGGAGATTCCTTCGCAGTTTGTGTCAGCCAGTCCTTTTATTTTAGGAAGAAGCTGTTGAAATTGAAAAACAGTTTTAAAAGTTTAAAACTAATTCAGCAAGGTGCCCGTAAAGTTTACAAAATCTTATACTTTCATTTCTAAATATTTAATTTTCATACCTCACTATGATCCTGCAAAACTCTTTTGAATTCTTCTACCATTCTAAAGCGGCTGTCTTTTGATTTAGTATGCCCAATTTTAAGAAGAAGATCATGGATGCCTATGTCTGTGACGCTTCTTTGATAAGATGTGTGTAGTTTTCTTTTGATCAGAGCCCCCTCTTCTGAGCATTCCATTTCTTCCTCCCCAAAAATGAGTGCAACATCCTCCTGATTGGATTATGACAACAAAAATTAGAAATAAAGCCGAGTTTTATCTTTGGAAAAGATAAAGGAAATAAAGAAGGGAAAATTTTATCTTTGAAAATGATAAAAATTTAAAACAATAATAACAAAACAAAACAAAGCTGGATTTTTCTATGTTTAACACAAGTTGAAGATATTATATATATCTTGCTGCCTTGATGGCTAAATCAAATATTGTAATGAATTGTAATTGAAGAGTAGTAGCTGTGTGAAAGTTGTAATCAATTTTTCTGATCAATAAGAATATTGATACTTTGCCCCATGGATGTTTCCTTGGCATATTGTCAAGGTTTTACCACGTAAATCTATGTCTTGTTTATTATTCTGTTATTCCATTTTATTATCTTTTGTATTTCTTTGCATCTAACTTGTGCTGCAATTATTTAAGTTTGTGGGTATTACGTTTCCATAACAAGTGGTATCAAAGCAATTATTTTGCAACATTTGTGTTCGGATTTGGTGTTTGTTTTGTAGCATCTATTGCCAAAGGTTTCGAATGCAAGATTCGAGGTGGAGAAATTCAGTGGAAAGAATAATTTGAGCTATGGAAACTCAAGATGTGTGATTTGTTGGTGCAACAAGGATTGCACAAAGCGTTGGTAGGAAAGTCAAAGAAATCTGGAAATATGATTGATGAAGATTGGGAGCATCTTGATACAAGAGCTCTTAGCACAATTCGGTTGTGTTTAGCTGATGTTCTTTTCAATATTGTTGAAGAAGAAACGGCAGCAGGCTTATGGAGTAAAATGGAGTCTTTATATGACAAAGTCCTCGACAAATCAGGTCTACTTGAAGAGGTAGTTGTATAGTTTACGAATGAATGAAGGTATAAAAATTGCTGATCATTTAAATATTTTCAGTAATCTTATATGTCAATTAGCTAGTATGGGTGTAAAAGTCAAAGATGAAGACAAGGCAGTTATGATATTGTGCTCATTGCCTGAATCTTGGAATCACTTTTATTAGCTTTAGCACAACTGACACCCTTGAATTTGATTTTGTTGTGGGAGCTTTGCTGTCTAAAGAGGTGCGGACGAAATCTAACATAGAAACCTCCACATCAAAAGCAATGGTGGTTAGAGGCCGATCCTCAAAAAAGGGGGAAAATTCGAGAGGTAGATTAAGATCTAAATCAAAAGGCAAAAATAATAAAGGGGAAAATGTTGGTACTGTAATAAATCAGGGCATCTCAAGAAAGATTGTTGGAAGAGGAAAGAAGACAATGATGACTCCAAAAAGGAAGCAAATCCGGTTGAGACAAGTTCAAGTACGTTTTATGAAGTTTTATTTGTTTGTAATTCCTTACTATATCATGAGGAATGGTTATTAGATTTTGGTGCTTCTAATCACGTGTCCATATAAGAATTGGTTTTCTTCCTACCAATCTATTGATGGCAATGTTGTTCTTTTGGGAAATATAATGTTTCTTGAAAGACTGTTGAGATTGGGAGCATTAAGAATTAAATGTTTGATGGTATTGTGAGGACATTAACAAATGTAAGACATGCGCCGCAACTCAAAAGAATTTAATTTCCTTGGGAGTTTTGGATTCTAGAGGTTATAAATTTACAAGTCAAGGTGGATCGATAAAAGTGTCCAAGGGCATTTTGGTGGTCTTGAAGGCTACAAATATTAGAAACCTTTACAAGCTAGAAGGGAGTATAGTAATAAATGAAGTGGCAACAATATCTGAGGAAGAAAATGAATCTACTCGTTTATGGCATTAGCGATTGGGTCATATGATCGAGAAAGATTGAAGGTATTGTTGAACTGTAAGTTACCTCCAAATCTAAAATCTTTGAATTTGAATTTTTGCAAGCACTGTGTTTATGGGAAGCAATCTAGACATAAGTTTAAAGCAAGGAGTCATACAAGTAAGGGTATTCTAGATTATATTCATTCAGATTTATGGTGACCATCCCCTACAATTTCTTTTGGAGGATCATCATATTTTGTGACATTTATAGATTATTACTCTAGAAAGATGTGGGTCTATATTTTTAAAAGAAAAGCCGATGTGTTTAATGTATTTAAGCAGTTTAGAGATTTGGTTGAAAAGAAAATTGGCAGATCAATTGAGTGCTTAAGAACAAATAATGGAGGTGAGTTCACATCTTTTTGGAATTTGAAAATTATTGTAAGGAAGTTGGGATCGAAAGGCATAAAACCACTATTTACACTCAACAAAATGGTGTTGTTGAATGCATGAATAAGACTCTTCTAGAGAGAGCAAGGAGCATGCTCAGTAATTCCAAGTTGCAACAAGAATTGTAGGCAGAAGCAGTCTCTACAGCTTGTTGTTTGGTAAATCGATCACCATCAGTTGCATTAGATTGTAAGATTCCTTGAGAGGTATGGACGGGTCATTCTTATGATTATTCAAATCTGAATTTTTTTGGTTGTAATGCATATGCTTTTATTTCAAAAGATCAACGTTCTAAATTAGATCCCAAATCTAAGAAATATATCTTTGTTGGTTATGGTGAGAGAATTAAGGGATACAAATTGTGGGATTCTATTACCCACAAAGTCATTATTAACAGAGATGTAGTATTTGATGAATCTTCGCTCATAAAATCAGATATAGTTGAAGTTGATTTGAAACAAGAACAAGTACCCCAACATCAACAAATTCAATTGGAAACCCATTCATCTACAAAAAATAGGGAGCAAGAAGAAGCTTCTGAAGAAGAAGATAAGGATACAAAAAATCTACAAGATGTGGAAATTCCACAACTAGATCTTAGGAGATCCACACAGGTCAGAAATCCACCTAAAAGGTATGATTATGTTTCATCTATTGCTTTGATTTCTAATTATGGGGAACCTAGTTGTTATCAAGAAGCAAAGGATGGTGCTGAAAATGCTAAATGAAAAATAGCAATGAATGAAGAAATGGATGCCTTGGAGAAGAATAAAACATGGGACCTGATAGAACTTCCAAAGGGTAGGAAAGTTGTTGGTTGTAAATGGGTCTTCAAATTGAAGGGTGTTGATGATAAAGTTGACAGGTACAAAGCAAGAGTGGTAGCAAAAAGGTATTCCCAAAATGAAGGTATTGATCTTCATGAAAAAATTTCACCAGTTGTTAAGCTAGTTTCTATTCAGGTTGTTTTAGCACTTGTTGATTTACTTGATTTTGAGTTGGAGCAATTAGATGTTAAAACAAAAAATTTACATGGAGATTTGAATGAGGAGATATATATGGAACAACCAAAAGGGTTTGTTCAAGATCACAACAGAAAATTTGTTTGCAAACTCAAAAAGTCATTGTATCGCCTGAAGCAGTCTCCTACGCAATGGTACAAGAAGTTTGATTCCTTCGCGGTGAGCCAAAATTTTACAAGGACTGAGTATGACCATTGTGTTTACTTCAAAAGTTTGAAAAATGGTTTATTCATTATCTTGGTATTATATGTCGACAATATGTTTGTAGCAAGCAAAAGCATAGTTGAGATCAATAGTTTAAAGGCTCGGATGGCTAGGACTTTTGATATGAAGGATCTAGGAGCAGCAAAACAAATTTTGGGCATGGAAATACTTAGCGACAGGGAACATGGTAAGCTTTGGTTATCGCAGCAGAAGTATGTGGAGAAGATCCTCATAAGAGTCGATATGAAAAATGTGAAACTAGTAAAATATCCCTTTAGCTACTCATTTTAAACTTTCTTCAAGTTTATGTCCTAGTAATAAAGAAGAAAATGATTATATGTCTCGTATATCGTATGCTAATACAATAGGAAGTTTAATGTATGCGATAGTATGTACAAGACCAGACATTTCACATGTAGTTGGTGTTGTTAGTAGATACATGGAAAACCCAAGAAAAGAGCATTGGGCAGCAATGAAATGGGTGCTTCGGTATCTTAGAGGCACAAGTCATTATTGTATCACCTTTGATGGTTGTAGTTGGTTCAAATTGTGGTTATGTTGATTCAATTTTTGCAGGTGATTTGGACAAAAGGAGATCTACATCAAGTTATGTCTTTACTCTTGCAGGAGGACTTATTTGTTGGATGTCAAAGCTCCAAGAAACGGTTGTTTTATCCACTATTGAGGCAGAGTAGATGGTTGTCTCACATGCTTGCAAAGAGGTAATTCAGTTGAAGGGTCTTTTGGGTGAGTTTGGAAAAGTGCAAGATAGGGCGATTGTATTTTGTGATATTCAAAGTGCTATACATCTAACTAAAAATACAACTTACCATAGTAGGACTAAGCATATTGCGATTAAATACCATTTTGTAAGACAGGTTATTGATGGAGGTGGAGTAGCTCTTGAGAAAGTTCATACACTAGAAAATTGTGCAAGACATATTTACAAAACCAATACAGTTAGAGAAGTTGAAGTGGAGTTTGACTCCTCTTGGCTTGCAAAAAAGGTGATGAATGGGCATGGGCAAGTATCTGGCAAATTGTTGTCAAGGTGTAGATTGTTGGATTATGACAACAAAAATTAGAAATCGAGTGGAGTTTTATCTTTGGAAAAGATAAAGATTTAAAACAATAAAAACAAAACAAAGCTGGATTTTTCTATATTTAACATAGGTTGAAAATATTATATATATCTTGCTACCTTGAAAGCTAAATCAAATATTGTAATGAATTGTAATTGAAGAGCAATAGCTATGTGAAAGTAGTAATCAATTTCTCTGAGCAATAAGTGTTGATGTTGTAGCTTCGAGCTACATACTTCCGCCTTGCTTGTTGAACAATAAATTTCATATAGCCTAACGGCTATTTCTTTATTGCATTTATTAAAGTGAAGAGGCGCTTCACTTGGCAAGATATTAAATTTCATTTGGGCCGACTTCCTTAATGTGGCCAACCTATTTAATTATTGCTATTTCTTAAAGGAGGCCGGCCTACATGAAGTGATACTTTTTGTATAAATACAAGGTGATGATCTCTCATTTGATCATCAAATTCATTTATATTTGCATTCCTAGAAGAAGTTTGCACTTGTGCAGCAGATCATCATATTGAGCAGCAGATCAAAAGTTTGCACTTGTGCAGCCGATCATCATCTTGAGCAGCAGATCATTATATTGTTACAGCAGATTGATTTCAAGGAGAAACATATTCATGTTGTATCTTCGCATCTAGGAGAGGTGCTATTATTCATTGTATCAAATTTGGCCTTGTGTTGGGCCTAAGTTTTAAGCAGATTTCTGCTCTTACTCGTGCATATATAAGTGATATATTTGCTGGGTTTTTTTCCCCTTGAGTTGGAGGGTTTTCCCAGGGTATCTTGTGGTGTGCATTGTCTTATGTGTTGCATTTTCTGATTGCTTTCATTTCTGATCACAAAACTAACAATAAGAATACCGATACTTTGCCCCATGGATGTTTCCTTGGCATATTGTCAAGGTTTTACCACATAAATTTGTGTCTTGTTTATTATTTTGTTATTCTATTTTATTATCTTTTGTATTTCTTTGCATCTAACTTGTGCTGCAATTATTTAAATTTGAGGGCATGTAATGTCCCCTTTTGGGATCACCTTCTATTTTGCCTTAAAATCACAATTCCAGATAAAACCAATACTAGATTATAGTTAAAGATACAATTTCCTACACAAAATTGAAATGATGTAAGTCTAGCCATGGAAACCTGCAACCATGTTAGATGAATATGATATGAAATACATTTAATTCTAAGTCTAAGAAATATTGTAAATAACAATATAACAAGTCCCAAGGACTACGTGGGCTCAACCATAATGAGGACATGATGAGGTGCCCCAAGTATCCTCCCCTTATGATTGAAGACCCTTTTTATTTTCTTCAATTCATTCACTTGGAGATAGTTGGGAGGTTGCACAATAGGGTGCCCTTCTAGCAATTTTCCCTTAATAGGGTGCCCTCTTAGCAATTCTCCCTTTGCATAATAGGGTGCCCTTTTGTAGCCCTGCCTCATCCCTTCATGACCAATTATCATTAAACCAGAATAAAACCACTATTAGCAATATCAATAATTATATGCTATATAATATGCTATGATGTCAATGCTTAATATTTATGATTTCTGATCAACTAAGCATCGTACCACAAGGTCTGATTATGTTATTTGTTTGAATGAATTTGTTGTATACTTGTGAAGGCTTATGTTGGTGGTTGATTTCTCTCTCTCTCTCTCTCTCTCTCTCTCTCTCTCTGTCTCTCTCTCTCTCTCTATATATATATATATATCATAGTAACGAGACTCGGACTCGACTTGGACTCGGCTAAGGTGACTCAACTCGGGGGACTCGGACTCGGCACCCAAACTCGACGCAAACTCGGCAAAATTAAAATTTTTTGAAAAAACCCTAGAAATTTAGAGATTTTTAAGGATTTAAAACTTGTTTCAAGCACCCTTTATTGAATAAACCTTAAAAACACGATAACATCATTAAATAGAAACAAATTTGATCATATACACAAGTATACAACACAAATTGTAGTCGAGTTGCTAAAGGAAATAGCATACTTAGATATATAAATATAGTCAAATATATACAAAACTCATGGAATATGAAATCCATGACATCAAATCATTCATCCTCTCCACTGACAGTCTATTGCGTTTCTTGGAGTGTATGCACTCAAACATACTCCAATTGCGCTCACAACCAAATGAACTGTATGGCTAGCTCAATATACAAATGGCAACATTTTGAAGGTTTGGTGTATCAGAACCAACTATCTGAGATGAAAAAAAGAAACAAAATCAAATCTCATTTCAAGTTTCAAGTTCAACATTTAATAATAAATTATAATATAAAAAGATGAAAATTATGCCCTTAAATATATTTTTACCTGGCAGTAATGTCATCCTACTCTCTTTGCACAAATGGCGTGCAAAGAAGTCTCTTTGTGCCTTAGTGAAAGCATCTATCTCGTGCACTATCTGTGTATTAACAGCAGGCAACATCCGCTCTATCATCGAGTAGAGCCCACTAAGAATCTCTCTATCTGCACAGAAATCATGTCTGAATTGGAAGGTCGGATTTAGGAAACATGCAGCTGCATGGATGGGCCTATGAAGTTGGTGTTGCCATCTCCTATCAATGATCTCTCAAATGGGATGTTAATTCTCCTCAACTCCACCATAGACAGATATAATGGCCTCTTTGGCCCTATCCATGCCCTCATATATGTAGCCCATTGCAAGCTTCTCCCCATCAACAACTCGTAGGAGAACTATCAAGGGCTCGGTGAACTACAAAGTGCAAACATTGTGAAACATTAACTCAAGTAAATGTGAACGAAAATAAACAAATAAAAGTAAAATATGAATAAAAATTAAAAGTAAAACATAATGAATTAAATTTTACCTCCAGAATCTCCTCCGCTGGTGTCCAAAACCCTAACTCATCAAAAATGCAATCAGCCACAATAATCCCTACAGTGCTTGTAGCATAGGATGAGGAAGACCACTCCTCACCAACAAACATGCACCTTAAAGTTGTCTTTGACCGAATCAAGGATTGCAATGTGATAAAATTTGTTGCAAACCTAGTGATGCCAGGACGAGCCAACTCCCCTCAACCCCGTGTATTGCCTCATAAGGTTAAGCACCCATGTGTGATTGTATACAAATCTGCAAATGTTTTATGCGGCATCCACACATGTTTTGATCCATGGGAGCTTGCTAAGATCCTCCAACATGAGGTCAATGCAATGGGCGGCACATGGAGTCCAAAATATAGTAGGGTGCCTCTCCATCAATAATTTACCATCAGCAACATAATTTGTTGCATTATCTGTCACCACTTGAACTACATTCTCTTCACCCACCTTAGCTATCACCTCCTCTATAGCCTCACAAAGGTATGTGGCATTTTTGAATTGGGTGGAAGCATCAATAGACTTGATGAAGACGGTGTCACCTAAAAAAAATAAGAAAAACCAATTATTCAATAAAATAAAAAACATAAATCAGCCATATTAAATTATTAATCACTAAATCAAATTCAAATTTCAAATTAATCAATGCATTGAGGTAAGTACAATTACCTCCGAAGGAAACTAGAAAATTAAGCAGTATCCTATTTCTCCTATCAGTCATGATGGTGCAACCCAACCTCCTCCACTACAAGCGCTGCTCCTCTAATTGTGCTTTTACATCTGCCACCTTTTGAGTCAAAAGTGGGCCCTTTAATTCATCTTCAGTAGGGGCTTTGAACCCCGCCCCATATATGGTTATGGCATCAACCATGTTTTGCCAAAAAGGAGATCTAAAACATGTCATAAATAAATTAATAAGTTAGATAAGTATTGTAAAATGAAAAGTTTTAAGTTTTTAACTTTAAATTTGAATTCGATAACGAAATACATCTAGAATCTAGATTCTAAAATTTTAAATTTTAAATGCATCAACCATGTTTTGCCAAAAAGGAGACCTAAAACATGTCATAAATAAATTAATAAGTTAGATAAGTATTGTAAAATGAAATTTTTTAAGTTTTTAACTTTAAATTTGAATTCGATAATGAGATACATCTAGAATCTAGATTCTAAAATTTAAAATTTAAAATATAAATTTTAAAACAATTAAACGAAAAAGAATTGTCTGGCTACATGGAAGGGAATGGTGCAATAGTACCAGAAGTCTGCAATTGTTTTTTTGGTTGCATCATGTGCGTCCTTGTTCCAACCCATGCTCTCAAGCGACGGTTGGGAACCAGGAGTACTACGTGGTACAAAATATGAATCCACCCTAGATTTACAAACTCGAGGGCTAATGCTAACACTCCCACTACCACTAGCAGTAGTAACGCCAACAACACTAGGAATAGTATGCATAGTTGGTGCAGTAGCACAAGCACTAGCACTCGGACGGTATGGAGGCATGGAAGAAGCATCTCCAACAGCACCAAGTCCCTGTCCAACACTCGCCAACTCATGCCTCTGCCTCTTTTAAATTTCATTTTGCAATTCAAATGTTTTTAATTGCACTTGCACTTCACGAAAAGCCTCAAGAGGTGTAACAGTGCAGCCCACTACATCATGGACAGGTATGCGTGCAATATGATATTTCAATCTATTTATGCCTCCATGATATATTGTTTTGCAATATTTACATTTTGCCTCTTTTTTTCATTCCGAAAAATATTTCAGCATGTTTCCAAGCAAGGTCTTTTCCACTTGGGGTTTGAGACATTGTGAAAATATAGTTTGATTTGCAAATGAAAGTGGCTATAATAACAAGTAGGGTTTCTAAAATTATTTAAGTTGCAAGTAGGGTTTGTAAAAAAAATGCAAATTCAAAAAAACAATGATTTTACAAATTACAATGAATTATTTGTTAAAAAAACACAAAAAAACCAATTAAAATCAAACTTACCTCTTAAATCTAGCTTGGAATGCAATACAAGCTCCTCCCAATTGTCGGTAATGAGCTCTCAATGCAACTCCTTGCTGGTATGAAGCTTCCCAAATGATTTAAGACCCTGGATTTCTTTTCAACAGCTTGTTGGTTGCCCTACAATGATCTCTTTTTTTTATTCACAGCTCTCTCTTCTCCTATTTTGCCAAATGAATGAAATGAGGTTGCTTTTAGGGTTGGGGAGATAATATAAGTAAAAAAAAAAAACTAAACTTTTTATGTTTTTTTGGCCTTTTTTGCCTTTGTTGCCATCGGTCGCGTCCAAGGCTCGGGACTCCCCTGGACGCGACGCGTCCGGCGAGTCCAACCAAGATGCGGCAGGACTCGGCTGCGTCCGATTCCGAGCTCCCAAGACTCAACCAAGGGTGCTCGGCTTGAAACTCGCCAAGTCTTGGCGAGTCCTGGCGAGTCTCGTTACTCTGATATATATATATATATATAATATGTTGTGTTATATCCTATGTTGCCCTTTGCCTTTGAGATCTTATATCCATGATGGGCTTAAGGTCGCCTCCTTTCATCAATAGTCATGTTCTTTGTTAACAGATTAACTAATCACTCAAGGATAATTAATTTATTAACATTATCCCTTAATCGTTGATCTTGAATCACTACCATCTCCTTTAAATATAATCGCCTTAATATGAGTGATCAAATGGTTTAAGTCGGCCAGATATAGATAATTGAATAGTCGGCTAGAATGTTTTAAAATGTGGCGAATGGCGGTGTTAATGGAGGTCAGCTTCTTGTAAAAAAACATCATTTTTATTATTTATTTTATTTATTATGCCGAAGATGTTCCATCATTGAGGTTCCTAGCCTTCTTTTTACTATCGACAATCTCAAATTGATTATAGGGCATGCAAGACGATCTACTTTTTCCTCACCATTTGATCTACAGAGTTGAGTACAGTGTTGTGCAATAACTGCTCATCTACTCTCACCTCCCTGATTTGATAGTCCTTAGCTTATGCCAAGCCATAGGTGGATGATAGATATGGGCTCCTTATTTAAAAAAGAAATTTGCTTCGTGTAATGTCCCCATTTTTAGCCATATGCTCTTTTGTGCTCTTCAGCCTATTCCGGAAGCCCATAGGCTCATTGAGGTGAAATCAGGGTTTCCTTGTTTGGAGGTTTTTTTGGTATTTCTCAGAATTTACTATTTTTAGTAAATTCTATTATTGGCAGTGAACAATTGTTAGCACTTTAGTTAGTCATCTTCAGTTGGAGCAGTTGCTTGGGTTTGATTTTTGGCTTTTTAAAAGCATTTTGGTGAAATAATATATTTCAAGGCATTAATGTTTTAATTTCAAGTTGACCCCTTGGCCTAGCTCATTAACTTTAAGTTGTGTTTAAAAGGTGGTCATGAAGGGGGACGCCTTCATGAAGGAAATATTAAACATTTAATAAAGTTCATTTATGCCTTGAAGTGGATGCCATTCTAAGAGGGATTTAATATTTATGAATTTTAAAATATTTCAAAAAAGGAACTTTTGGTGTCCCATTCTTGGAGGAGTTTTGGGAATTTGAAAAGTCACCTCTTTTTCTATAAAAGATAAGTTTTGCTCCAGCTCTTATCATCTATGAACTTATGCTAATGTTATGCTGTCAAAATGACAACCTGGTTTTTACTTCGAGGGATGTTTACCTCCTAGTTTCAATCCAATTTCGTGTTTGAAATATAACACCTAATTGGTCTTATTGCTGCTTCTCATTTAGACTAGCAGATGGAGTTCAATTGTTGAAGAATTTTGGAGTTTTTAGCAATTTTGGAGTTGCTGGTTCACCTATAGCTGAAATCGAATTTTGTTAGCAGCTTTGTGAATAAATTTTATTTCGTTCTGGGCATTTGTGCTATGTGTTTGTTGACCTTGGGCGACCCTTTCCATGGAAGCTGAGATTTAAATTCAAAAAAACTGATTTTTAAGAGCAAAATCGCCTTTGCAGCCAGGGAGTACCCTCTTAAAGCACATTGGAATTCATGCCTGTTGAAAATTGATAGCATCGGTCAAATGATTGATCTTTGTTGTGTGAAAGATAAAATATTAAATAAAGGGACACATCCGCTCATGGGACGTGTCTCCCACTTTGATATTTATACACTCCTTCCTCATTTGGAAATATGAAAATTGATAGATGTTTACCTGTGAGGATCGACAGTTATAGAAAGAAGAATGTAATCATTGCATCAACATGGTATCAGAGCCATGGTAGGAAAGATTCGATTAAATTCATGATCTCTGGGTACGTGAGGAATGGAGAACTGAGGATGCACGCAGACTGTTTGATCTAGTGCCTGAACGAAATGTGATCTCTTGGACTGCCATGATGACAGGATGTTGAAGGAACAAATAATATTTTTAAAGGCACAAATTTAAGAGTCATCGCATTCTCCAGGGGGTGCTGGATAATCAGTGGATGAAGTGGCGTTAAAATGGCGAATGTTCAAAGAGTCAAGTGTTTGATGATAATTTTTAAGCCACTACCCAAATTTCCATCAGAGGAGTCGAATTTCTCAATTCAAAGAATTCGATATATAATACCGGTTTTGTGAAAAGGAGACGAAAGCTACAAAATAACCGATACTGTGTTTATTGTGGGAGTTTGATTAATTGTCGGGAACAATAAAGGAGCTATCGGGCCTATGTAAAAGACAAAGCATCAAACTTTGCTTGTGCGGCTACCTGGAGAAATTGAAGTCGTCAAGCTAAAGCCTTCATTTTGAAACATCGCTATCAAGAACTGAGCATTACATATTATACAATATTCAAAGTACATTTAGAGTGGTTCAATGCTATTAAATGTACCATTGTAATGTTCATAAGGGAGGCGCTAATAATTTCAAGAGTCGAGTCCCTTTCCCTCTTCAGTTCGCTAATAAATTAAGCAAGGGGAATGGAAAATTGTGTTGATGAGATCATCGAAGTCATTTCCTTGAGGCACAACACACATTTAGGGAGCCAATATATGAAGAAACCGGGAAATTGTATGTTGAATGTTTTGACATAATCGCAGCATAATCTCAAGCCCCGCACTTGTGTAAAAGAAGTTTGGGAGTAATAAAGGAATATTCTTAAATTGAAGAACTATAACACTTCTTGGATGTCAATAATCACGGGTGGTAGTTTGCCTGAGTCGTGAATGTCTGACCCGTGCAAATCCAAGACTACTAATATTAGCACTGCAATAAGTCTTGAGCACCAGAAAGGTATCATGGGAATCATTTCTTGGATGTATGAAGCAATTCATAACTCTCAACTGGCATCGGGAGATTATTCTAAGACTCTAAGACATCGATCTACAAGTCTCTCAAATGGGCGTCGGATGTAGCAATCTGTGTTGATCATTGGAGTTGTCAACCTACTTCTAGTGTAAAATATTGTTTTATTTACTGATGTCATCTTCTAATGTATGCAGGAGTGACGCAAATAGGAACGGTGTATATACAGGGGGGGCCTACAAATCATCCAGATTCCTTATTTTTGGTCGGTCGCCATATCCAGTGTGAAACTCCTCATCTTGAATGCAGCACGTGATCTCTGTGTATCGACGTCTATTCCAAAATTTATACAACTTATCGATATTTTATCATGTGTTGTATATGGATGGATGGAGTGTTCTTTGCGTTCGAGCTTTCACATAAAGGGGGGCCTTGAGCGCATCTTCAAAGTCACCGGTCATTTCATGAGTCAACTCAGGAGTGTCTACAGGATGTAATTCTACCTAGATGAGAATGATTTCCTGTAGCCTGGGCGTGTCTTCATCACTCCTGTATCATAGTGCTTGGTGACTCCCGGATACTTGATGAGTAAGAAGGGATAATGTTCATTTAGCATGTGGTGAAGCTCAGTCAAATCTTGAAGCTTAGCTCTAAACACTCTTTCCGTCTTAAGGCATTCTACGACTGGTATTTTCTTGTGGTACCTTTTGAACCAGTGGGAAAGATATCATGCCTCCTTCAATTGAGCAAGATCTCGTGAAAGCCAAGTGCAAACCTGAAAAGTGTTAAGTTTAGCACTCTCAAGGAGTGAAAGATGGAAGAAAGAGATAATTATGAGTATTTAAAGAGATAAGTATTTTGTTTGCTTTGGTTGTATTCACCCTTCTAGGCTAAAATTCAGATTGTTGAGTTGTGCAAATCCGATTTCACTTGCTTGGATTACGTGTGGTGTTCATTGGGATAAGATTCTTTAGAATTAAGAAATATTCATTGCAAGTTATTCATACTAATTTTTGAGTGTAACTCTTATGACTAATTTTCTATATACATTATCTGTGATAGAGCCTCGAGAGAAGTTTGGTTCTATATGTTGACTTTGTAATGAAATCTGTGTAGATTGTCTTTTGTTATACTGAGATTAGCTCTTCCGAGAAAATGGAAGAAAGATATGTCTAAAATCAACGAAGATGAATGATTAATTATCTGGGGTTACTAAGGAGATTCTAATTTTAATGAGATAAGTATTGCATTGTTGAATAATGTTCATGAATTGTTATGTAGTTATTAAATCATGCTATAACATTGAGATAATCAATCATATATGCTTCTAGCAATGGTACTTTTGTTCAAGATAGTTGAGTTCAATGAACTATTAGTAATCTCTTTTGTTACTTTCAGGACAAAAAAGAAATGCAAGAGATTGCTTTCAAAAAGAGCTTGATACATCTTGTAGGTTGAAAAGTGAAGACACTGCTTGCAGCCTTGAGACTGTGTGAATGGTTGAAGACATCTCTTCGAAAAGGAAGCATTAACCTTCAGAGGGAGTTCTATGATTCAATGTTGCAATGCCAGATGCTAAATTCTTGAAGTACCTCTTCAGCAGTTGAGATCATAATTGCTCATGTCAAGTCAACCTGGATTTAACATTGGTAGCTCCACAAACCTATTCATAATAGAGTGATTTGGGATGAGGTTGAAGAGAACAGCCCTGAATCTCTACAAAGGTGTGAGTTGGAAACCATTTCTCTAAAGCAAGTATTGTAGACGATTTTGGACGAGGAGGTCAGGAGGCTGATGCAAGTACTTAGAACTTCAGAGGGAGTCACATCATCACTTGTTGTAATGCATAATTCTCTGAGATAGAGAGATATAAGGTGAAAGCCCTTGTTCATCTCTAAGACTGAGATGAGGCGTCATGTTGAGAGACTCCGTGACGACATCACGTTGAGAGACTCCGTGACAAATATGCAAAATGAAGAAAGCCCTTTGTGGACTTAAACAGGACCCTCGAGCCTGGTATGAAAGAATTGACAGCTACCTCTTGGGATTAGGATTTTCCAAGAATGTTGCAAATCCAAATCTTTACTTTAAGGTAATTAAAGGTGAGATGTTAATAATTATTTTATATGTTGATGATCCACTGAT
This sequence comes from Sequoiadendron giganteum, assembly GCA_007115665.2. Taxonomy (NCBI): domain Eukaryota; kingdom Viridiplantae; phylum Streptophyta; class Pinopsida; order Cupressales; family Cupressaceae; genus Sequoiadendron; species Sequoiadendron giganteum. Next base: position 111,711,503 of record CM021108.1, read on the forward strand.
AACAGGAGAAGATCACCTCTTTGCTCAAAGAAAGAAGGATCTAACTTCAGAAGAGCCCCAAGCACCCGCAGTGTGGCTTAAGGGAGGGGGGGGCGGGGAGGGGGGGGTGTTGGAAATAAGCCACACCCGGACTGATGATGGGTTGGCCTCAAGGAGCCAGTAGCTCAGTTGATAGAGCACTCCAGCAACAAATGGAAGGTCCTAGTGAATGCTCTAAGACCATTCATGTGTGAGCCAAAGGAAATTCACCTTATGGTTGTAAAACATATATTGAGATATCTTCAAAGCACTATTGGATATGATTGGGCTGGGAGTGTAACCGATCGGAAAAGCACATCAAGATGTTGCTTCAGTTTAGGATCAGCTATGATTTCTTGGATCTGTAGAAAACAGTCTTCAATGGCACAAAGCTCGATAGAAGCTGAAGACATTGCAGCCTTTAGGGGGGCAAGAGAAGCAGTTTGGCTCCGGAAAATTGCTTGTGGGACTCTTTGGTGAACCCTTGAATCCTACTATCATTCATTGTGATAATCAGAGTTGCATTAAGCTCTCTGTAAATCCAGTATTCCATGATAGATCTAAGCATATTGAGATCCCCTACCATTATGCAAGAGACATGGTAGAAAGGAATGTAATCCAGTTGGAGTATATTAGTACAAATGATCAAATAGCAGACATTCTCACCAAACCTCTCTCCAAAGTCAAGGTTGAATACTTCAGGAAGAAACTTGGTATGGTTGAAATGCAATTTGATATTATGTTTGAAATTCAAATTGTTTAGAAGTTGTACTAATATATTTAAAGATGTTTAATGTGTAAACTCTTTTGTCATGTATGTAACTCCATGACCTTATAGGCCCGCTCCCCCTATGTACATTATTGAAAGGTGACGATCTTTCTAATAATGAACACTTGTATGTAACATTGTAAAGTGACAACTCTACAATGATGAGTTGAACTATCATGATAGATATCATATGACTTGATATTTATGGACATGTCATGATAGTATCTCTTGGACACCTTGATGGATATCATGGGACTTGATGTCATTTGAAGATCATTGTGATCCTTAAGAGATAATCATGGTGGATAATTATATATCCGTGGATATGCCATGAATTATTATGGTAGACATCATGTGACTTCATGTTAGTGCACATACCATAATGAAGATGTGTTATGAAGAATGTCATGTAACTTGACACTTTCAGAAGCATACCATATCTTCTGATATCACGAGTTAGGTGATATCACTTTATACTTGTTTGGAGTTTATCTTCCCTAGATAAGAGGGAGTGTTGAATAATGAAGATGTGTTATGAAGAATGTCATGTAACTTGACACTTTCAGAAGCATACAATATCTTCTGATATCACGAGTTAGGTGATATCACTTTATACTTGTTTGGAGTTTATCTTCCCTAGCTAAGAGGGAGTATTGAAAATAGATAGCATCGGTCAGATGATTGATCGTTGTTGTGTGAAAGATAAAATATTAAATAAAGGGACACATCCGCTCATGGGACGTGTCTCCCACTTTGATATTTATATTCACTCCTTCCTCATTTGGAAATATGAAAATTGATAGATGTTTATCTGTGAGGATCGACAATTATAGAAAGAAGAATTTAATCATTGCATCAACAGTGCCAAATACATGAAAGGGTTTTGATGTTATTTTTTGTTTTGTTCTTGGGCGCCTTACTCTTTGAGAGCCTTTGCAAAAGATTTCAGTCAATTCGGAGGTAATTTGGTGAAGTTATGAACATTTAAATGAGTTTATAAGTTGCTGGTTATTCATTTCCAGAATTGCAGATTTATATCAAACTTGTTTCAGTTTGAACTTCCAGTCCTTTCTTCATCAATTATTGTTGATATCTAACGTGGAATCATCCAGTATCTTGGTGCTTTGAAATCATTGTAATATTCATGTAATTTGCAGCTCTTTTTCATATTGTAAAACTGTAAACAGTAGTACTGTTCCAATTTATTATTGCTGCAATTATTTCTGAAATTCACATTAAATACCCCTGGATGGTATACCGCCAATGTGGAGAAACGAATTGTTTAAGCTTTCTTGTACCCACTGCCAAGTGGTGAATCCCCACTTTTGAGTGGATGCTTGCTGCAGCGAATGAATTGTTTATTTGTAATTTCTTTCCCCCCACTATTTTAGTGGAAGAGTGGAAACTCTTTCATGACTAGTTATTTGCCTAAATTCTTTCAGTTTTGTAATTAGCACTCCGCCATATGTGAGCACCTCGCCTTCTAAAGGATCTTGTGTGCACATTCTTGGTGTTGAGTTTAGTTCTTCTCTCTCAATTGTAATCAAGTCAGTTATTGAGTTAATTAGATCCTAGGGATCCTTTGACCATATGCTCGCCCCTCCTCCCACATTGGGTCTTAAGGTGCATTCTTGGTTAGAGTTACTATTCTGCATCATTTGGTTTGAAGCCAACCTTAACAGGTGCATGGTTGCATTGTATTTGAAATGAAAAAATCAAGAAAAAATTGAGAGGGTATCTTTCAGTGGTATCAGAGCCTGTTTTCCTGCCATCCTGAGAAAAATGGAGCTCAATTGTCAGAAGAGTGACAGACAAATCAGATTCTACACCAAAGGTCAGAATTGAATTCAGTTTTGGATTTTAGAAGTACCGAAGATGTTACGTTATTTGAGGTCCCGGAATTGTGAGAAGTCAGATGTGATTATGGCTTCTGAAGAGGAAAGAAAATTGGCAAGGTTACTTTCCATTGCAGGTGCAAGGCTCAATGAAAAATGTCAAACAAGAGGTGAAGAAATGAGTATATTGTTCAAGTTGGAATATCGTTTGAGCCAAGTCCAACAATCTCCTAATGAATTATTGAATAAGGCATTATCCCCTGCAGTAACTACTTTGATTCATCCCTATTGGATAGAGCATCCAGAGGAAGAAATAAGTTTGTTGGTTACTTCATGCTTTAGTGAAGTTATGAGGATTGTAGCACCATTGATGCCTTATGAAGATGAAATTATGAAGAAGATTCTTCATAAGATTGTTGAAAGTTTTCAAGATCTTGATGAAACCTGTAGTAGTCAATTTCTTAGAAGAGCTGCTATCTTGAAGACATTTTCAGATCTCGGGACAAGTAATTTGTTGATTGACTTGGAAATGCATAATCAGATTGATCACTTGATCTACTACCTTTTCATATCCACTTGGAGTGAACAAGAAGAAAGTGTTATGGCAGCAGTAAAGAATATTCTTGTTCTCACTATTAAAGAGGTAGATGAAATTCCACCGAATGTCCAATCACTCTTTTTGGAAGTATATGAACGAAAAGAAAAACTTTCTCCTATTGTTGATATGTTGTTACATGAATTGTTCAATCAATGTGAGGAGAAATTGAAACCCTTTTTGATGAAGACAGTTCAAAATAATGTGGAGAATTCTTTCACTGAAGAAAATAATGAAATTTGGCATCCTATGGATTTGATAGCAGAATCTCAGGAAGAATCTATGAATATGCATTTGACCATGCAGTCAACAGAAGAGTGCCAAGAGACAACCAAAGCTTCAAAAGAGCACGAAGACTATCAAATGGACTCACTTGGGTTTTCAGGAAAAGAACACGTGGAAATGGAGAGAGATGAACCTACAAAGCTACTGTACGAAAAATAAGATTTCATTAATCAAGAGAAATGCATGGTAGACCTTCATAATGATTTATTTGAAGAAAATGCAGTTAATGAAGAGTTCATGACAAGTAACTAAGAAGATTTCCTTGTCATGTATGGGGCTACTAATGATGAAATCAGTAACATACCTATCCATAAAAGGTCCATTGAAGTAGAGAATGATGATATTTTCAAAGCAGCCAGCTTTGATGATTTTTTTTTTCAATACAATGATAGTGACATGGATGGTATTAGGTTTGATTATCAAACTACGCCCATGGAAAGAGTTATAAATGAAGACATTAGTTTAAGGGAAAAGAGGAGTGACTCATTCAAAGAGTCAACAATCCAAGAGAAGTATGATGAGTTCTTCCTTGTTGATCATTACAATCAGGAATTCATGAGACCATGGGATCCAGGTGTTTTGATATCGAAATGCTTAGGGGAGCAAGTAATGGAATCTTTTGATGATCTATTGCTTGAAGATATTGTTGACAAGCCCTCTATTCAGGAGTTATGCAATGAAAAGGATGGGAAGGAGGCTGATTTTGAAAATCATGTCAATGAAAATAAATCAGAAAAGTTGTTGTTTGATAAGCAAAGCTTCTTTGTTGATTGTGATCAAGGGCCTAAAGAGCTGCAAGTTCTGAAGGATAACTTATTGGTTTCAGAAGAGAAAATGGTTAAAGTGTTATCAAGAATTGATCGCACCCACAATTGTATTGAAGAACTCTACTGGAAGTTCTAGTTTGAAGAGAGACAAAATGGAGTTAAGGATGGAGACACTCTTTCCAAGATGCAAACCATCAAAGAAGCATTGGAATCAATTAAGACAGATTATTTGCATTTGCTCTTTGATAGGGATAATGCCATTAAGTTTGCAGAGGAGACCTATGATGCCTACCAAGAGAAGGAGAAAGAGGTTGATAGGCTTTGCCTTGATCTTAGCTTAGCTCATCATTCTATATGCATAGCAAAGAACCAATCACCTATGGCAGCTACACTTGAGGAACAAGAAGCTAATACAAGGATTATGGAAATCAAGCAAATAGTTGAAGAAATAAATGAACTCCATAATGACGAAACATTGCATAATGCCATGGAGATTCAATATGTAGATGATGATTGGAAGGGACATCAAGAGTGTGAACTTTTGAGTTGGAAAGAAAGATTGCCACAAGAAGGAATAGTTTGCAGCCATGAGGTGGATGATATAGCTGGTAATATATGTGGTAATCAACATGTTACACCTTGTGGATCAGCAACTAATGATGGGCATCCACAAGTTGAAGAAGATGTGCATGAGTTCTATGATGACACCAACGAAAGAATGAAGAATTCAAATCTACATCAGCATGTCTTTCAAGCTAATGATATTTCTTTATTTGACGTTGGTGCTAATGAGTTCCATGATGGTGAAATCACCGCTAATAATAATGCTTCCACTTCTCAGGAATTGAATAATCAAAAAATGAGGAGGAATGAGGGTGTTGCTTTTGATTGGTATCAAATAATTGATGGCCATTCAGATGAAGAATTTATCCAATCCTTGATGAGGATGTTGGTTAGAGCTATATCTGATTTTATGTTTGCATCAGCTACCTTAAGAGTAACTAATTTCATAATTGAGTTTGATGAAGGGTTCATTGAATCTTTCCAGCAATTCATGTCTCATGATTTTGAACTCAGTTTGTTTAGAGAATTCAGATTTGTTGAATACTTCTTGGAGTTTCAAGAAGTAATGATTCAGATGGAATGCATCGATCAAAGAATTCAAGTTAAAGTAGCTCTCTGCCTACGGAATGGTTCTTCCTTGCTTATGGTTTGGGATCCTGGTATCAATATGCATTTGACATTTCTTGGAGTTTGGGACTTTTAGCGTATCTTGATGAAGATGATCATGTGTGAAAAGAAGGTATGTTGGAGTGATAGGTGTCGAAACATATGTTCTATGTATACTGCTACTTTCTTTATCAGCCATTTAATGAATATTTTTTATCATCAATTGGTGATTCGAACAGGAGATTGGGGCAAAAATGTTGCTTTGCTGTTTTGAAATTATTAGAGAGGATGTTTCCAGCTTTGGGCATGAGCAGTTGTGACTCTAGGTACAATCATTTCTAGTGTTGCAGCAGCTGTTCAACTCCTTGCACGTTGATTTTCCTAAAATCAGATTTTGAGTGGTTCACTTCAAATTTCATGTGCAACTGGTATACTCATTTTTTCTCTTCTCAATCTCTTATCAATGATGGTTTTTGGCTTCAAAAGTGGGTAATGGTGTATCATAGTGATTCGGATCAATATTGGATGGTGTTCAAATTATTTTCCAATGGCTTTCTTGGTACAATCTCTTGCACTATTGTTTGGGGCAGCAAACCTTTGTTTGATTTGGTTCAACTTTTTGAGACTTTGGTGGGGAGATTAGTGTAAGTTTTCAGAAATTTTCTTGAATATGTCAAAATTACTTAGATGAGGCATTATACATCCTTGTGGAGTTTTGAGGATGCGGCTCCTATGACTTTGCAAAGAGTTGTTTTTCCCTTTGCAATTAGCTATGATGGAGACTCATTTGTTGTTATCATTCGGTTTGATGCTTTGAGGAGTTATGTTGATGAGAATATTTTTGAGTTGTTTAGATTATTCTTCATTGTTCTCAAAATGGTGATTGACATTGACATTGCAGATGTTAATTCCACAAAATTTATTGGGCATGAAATGCTGCTAGTTTTTTATTCCACTCCTTCCATGTTTTTCAGTTTGAATTCCAAGCATATCATCTCTTTGAGATTGCAGGGATGGTTTGTGCAATTCTGGTGCAATGACCTCATTGGTATGATCAAAGTGGAGTAGCATCATCATGGTGGGGTTTTTCAGAGATGGATATGGGACCCCGAGATCCTAGATCCTATATGTTTGGTGAGATCAGTTTGGAGTGTTGTGGCATTGCTTGAGGATAAGCAATTTTGGGAAGGGCGGACTGTAATGTCCCCATTTTTATAGCCATACGCTCTTTTGTGCTCTTCAGCCTATTCCGGAAGCCCGTAGGCTCATTGAGGTGAAATCAGGGTTTCCTTGTTTGGAGGTTTTTTTGGTATTTCTCAGAATTTACTATTTTTAGTAAATTCTATTATTGGCAGTGAACAATTGTTAGCACTTCAGTTAGTCATCTTCAGTTGGAGCAGTTGCTTGGGTTTGATTTTTGGCTTTTTAAAAGCATTTTGGTGAAATAATATATTTCAAGGCATTAATGTTTTAATTTCAAGTTGACCCCTTGGCCTAGCTCATTAACTTTAAGTTGTGTTTAAAAGGTGGTCATGAAGGGGGACGCCTTCATGAAGGAAATATTAAACATTTAATAAAGTTCATTTATGCCTTGAAGTGGATGCCATTCTAAGAGGGATTTAATATTTATGAATTTTAAAATATTTCAAAAAAGGAACTTTTGGTGTCCCATTCTTGGAGGAGTTTTGGGAATTTGAAAAGTCACCTCTTTTTCTATAAAAGATAAGTTTTGCTCCAGCTCTTATCATCTATGAACTTATGCTAATGTTATGCTGTCAAAATGACAACCTGGTTTTTACTTCGAGGGATGTTTACCTCCTAGTTTCAATCCAATTTCGTGTTTGAAATATAACACCTAATTGGTCTTATTGCTGCTTCTCATTTAGACTAGCAGATGGAGTTCAATTGTTGAAGAATTTTGGAGTTTTTAGCAATTTTGGAGTTGCTGGTTCACCTACAGCTGAAATCAAATTTTGTTAGCAACTTTGTCAATAAATTTTATTTCATTATGGGCATTTGTGTTATGTGCTTGTTGACCTTGGGTGACCCTTTCCATGGAACCTAAGATTTAAATTCAAAAAACTTGATTTTTAAGAGCAAAATCGCCCTTGCAGCCAGGTCGTACCTTCTTAGAGCACATTGGAATTCGTGCCAAATAAATGAAGTGGTTTTGATGCTGTTTTTTGTTTTTTTCTTGGGCGCCTAACTCCTTGAGAGCCTTTGCAAAAAAATTCAATCAATTCGGAGGTAATTTGGTGAAGTTATGAACATTTAAGTGAGTTTATAAGTTGTTGGTTATTCATTTCCAAAATTGCAGATTTATATCAAACTTGTTTCAGTTTGAACTTCTAGTCCTTTCTTCATCAATTATTGTTGATATCTAACGTGGAATCATCCAGTATCTTGGTGCTTTGAAATCATTGTAATTTTCATGTAATTTGCAGCTCTTTTTCATATTGTAAAAGTCTAAACAGTAGTACTGTTCCAATTTATTATTGCTGCAATTATTTCTTAAATTCACATTAAGTACCCCTGGATGGTATACCGCCAGTGTGGAGAAACAAATTGTTTAAGCTTTCTTGTACCCACTGCCAAGTGGTGAATCCCCACTCTTGAGTGGATGCCTGCCGCAACGGATGAATTGTTTATTTGTAATTTCTTTCCCCCCACTGTTTTAGTGGAAGAGTGGAAACTCTCTCATGGCTAGTTATCCGCCTAAGTTCTTTCAGTTTTGTAATTAGCACTCTGCCATATGTTAGCACCTCGCCTTCTAAAGGATCTTGTGTGCACATTCTTGGTGTTGAGTTTAGTTCTTCTCTCTCAATTGTAATCAAGTCAGTTATTGAGTTAATTAGATCCTAGGGATCCTCTGACCATATGATCACCCCTCCTCCCACATCAGATCTTAGGGCGCATTCTTGGTTAGAGTTACTATTATGCATCGTTTGGTTTGAAGCTAACCTTAACGGGTGCATGGTTGCATTGTATTTGAAATGAAAAAATCAATAAAAAATTTAGAGGGTATCTTTCACTTCATTAGGGTTTCCTGATATTCTACCTACAAACTCTACACATTTTTCTCCTCTGCATCGTTGAGAGAAAGACACAATTTATGCAGAAACCTGAGGTAAGTCGCTTGCCTCAATTTTAGCAAATTTTTTTGGGAACCTCTACATGGCCAACTCATTTTTGCTTAAGTTTTATTTGATTCTAAAACAATTGTGTTGTTGTATCCACGTAGCTTCGAATCGGTTCACCTTCTTTTACAAAAAAAACGCTTTGTTAGGGCTTCATAATATTGTTCCTGCAAACTCTACACATTTTTCTCCTTGCCATCATTGACATAAAGACACAATTTATGCAGAATCTTGAGGTAAGTCACTTGCCCTGGTTTGAGAGAGCTTTTTTTGAAACCTATAGACGGTCGATTTATGTTTAACAATAAATTGTTTTGTTATCTGTTAAATGAAGGCATTGATTCGGGTTTATCAGTATATTATTTTCTTGCTATATTTATCAGAAAATGTTTATTTTTATTTATTTATTTTCGCCTCCCTTTGCATTGTCTCTATTTCTATTTTGTTCCTCCTTTTATTCCTGTATTCTCGCATGAGGGTGGTCACAAAAATCTCTTGGAAATTCATTTAAACACTTTGAGCAAAAACAGAACCTACAAACCCTTAACGAAAACCCTTATAGGACTGGAATTAGCTCACCGCTTTTAAATTTGCAAACCGTAGATTCATATAGTATTGTGCATCAAGGCTTGAAGCTATGCAGAAATGGTGGAAGCTGCAAATGGGGGCTCAAAACCCTCAAAATATTCTTGCAGTGGCTACAAAATAAACATTTAAAGCTTCACATAAAGTTCTCACAGGGGAAATAGGCCACTACAGATAATAAGTTCTCCTTTCCTTGAGCAATATCTTTAGAATTGATGATAATCAAGGAGGGCAAGTGGAATCTTTTCTGCTTTTATTGTTGTGTGTGTTTGACAGGAAACCCAAACATCCATATTTCCAATGCTAAAATTCTCTTACAGATAACTCCCTACATGAAGTACATGCTTCACCCATAAATCCATGTGTTCATTTTTTTATTGTTTTTAGCTCACTTTCCCACCACAAAGGCTCATATCTAAGTTGCCAAGTTCATGCAAACATAAAAAACAAAATCATATCTCTGTCACCCTTTTTCTTCAAAACAGGTACTCAGAATCACATGGATGGAGTTAATGGCAGGTTTCTCTTTTTATATTTTGGCATTTTCGTTGTTTTATGCTAAGCACATGATTCCTTTATATCCACATATACTTAAAATCAATTATTGGGTAGTTGGGCCGGTCAATTTCAATATGTTGAGACAAATAAGAGGTGGATTCTTATTATTCCAGCGCTTCCAGAATATTGATCTAGTGATGCAAAAACTGTTTTTACACTGTGCTAGGAATAAATGTTTCTAGCCTCTTTCAACCTCAGACATCATGAAATGAATGAAGCCTCATTGAAGAATTGAAAGTAAACCTGCAGATTCCAGCAGGTAAAAGGTGTTTAAAGTTTTAAACATAATTTATATGATTCTAGGTTGAATAGAAGGCTCCAACAACCTGCCTGGTGATACTAAGAAAGACTGTCCAACAGTTTTAGTACTGTTAAAAACAGATATAGCAAAATCTTTCTCAAGGGTTGAATGATTAAAAGAAGACAAAAGGTACAACTTGAGGAGGCTTATGTATGGATTCTAGTATCCCCAGCAATAGTGCATCTACAATCACATTGAAATAATTATTAGTAGGCCAATATTCCTGTTTCTTTTCTTTTCTACAAAGAAAAGCAAAGCAGCACACATGTTTTTTTGACCATTATGGATATATTAGGCATTGCTGAAATCTAATAATACGTATTTAATGAAGACATGTAATTGACTGCTGATACCATTGAAGTGAGCGTTAAATGAATATCAATTGAACTCAACTTTTATAAAGACTAGCAGATTTTTTTTCTCTTCCTACCTACTGCTATCTACATTTGTTTATTCCACTGAACGAGACATGCAGATGAACAATCTTTTATCATGACATTAATATAAATTGCTTTTCCATAACTGTTACAAACAAAACAAAATAGATATAGACTGAAAAGACATTTTAAAGAATTTATCATAAACATAAACTGTGGAATTTTTTTGCATAACCAAAATTATAAAAGTGTTTTGGCTGCCTGTTCCACTTGCTTAGGCCATTCTTAGATGCCGTTTAAGTCCTCAATAAACTAAACCTGTCTCTTTCACAATCACATCTAAATATAGGTTTACAGAGCTTAATCAAGCAGTCCTTTCCAGCTTGATATTACTTATTTTCAATAATTAACCAATGTATACAGTTTCACATACTAGATGGTTTGTCTCTATTTGTATGGATATAAAATTCAGTTAGGTTTAAACAGTATATTCTAAACTTTGATTTGTTTAGGTGTTTAATCTGAAAGCATACTCTCTTCATCCATAAGACCCATCTATTATTGTGGGTTAAACTGAGTTACCTTAACAAGTCAAAACTTAAAGTGTGTTGTTTAAAGTTTAAACTGAAATATAGAGTTTTAAAGTAATTGATGAATATATTTTCATATGTCAAATGGTTCACCACCTTTTGTATAGATGTAGTGTTGCAAACATCGAAGGTTCCACAGCATCCTCTAGTGTTTTTACATTCGTAGTAATTGACTACTTATACTTTATCCAATACACTACACACAAAAAAACTTTGCATGCTCTCCATTTATTAGTGCATCATATGCTTTTATTTTCTAATTAATTGGCAAATTTTGTTCATTCTTTTACGTTCTTACCTTGCTATGTTGTGTTGCGATGTGTACGTTTCTTTCATTCACTCATGCTAGGAAATGGCTACACATCCAAATAATCCTCATATCATTCAATTGTCTAGTGGCGAAACGACCAATATACAACCAAGCCCCTCCATTCTAGTGCGTGCAACAATCGCAGTATCAGAGTCATCTTCTACTGTAAATAAACCTGGATCTCTTCATACAGATATCAAATTCAAACTAGTATGTCAGCCAACAAGTCTTGACGAAGAGTTGGACGTAGAGACACTTCAGGCCTCAGTATCGACATTCCAATCCAACTGCAGTAAACTAGAGGGGTTGTGCAATTTCCTTAGAGAGCTGAAATATGATCAGCACTATAATAGTGCTGCAACAACACCTGTGATCATTGATGCATTTCAGCTTTACCTTAACAATATGTAGTTCTCTATAAGTTTTTTTTTGCATACCTAAACTACACCTATGTATTTTTTTGTGATACAGAAAATTGAAAGGCTTGTAATATCATGTTCAATACACTGTCTCAATCTAAACAATGTAATTACTATCTTACGAAAAAAAAGGGTCGCCCTTTTTGTACTCTGTTTTGGCCAAATAGTATACTTACTTTTCATATGCACCATCTTAATCTAAACAATGTAAATACTATCTAATAAAAGAAAAGGGGAGCCCTTTTAAGTACCGTGTTTTGTCCAAATAGTATACTTACTTTTCATATATTTGTTTATCATTTACATAATGGTGCTTTTTCAATTATCTTTCTTCTAGATTACACCTATATTTTCACTTAAATGATTTCTTTCTATTTGAAAGCTGTTGATATTTGTAATTCTGAAGCTCTCAAATCATGCTTAAATAATACACCATCAAAAAACCAAAACAAATTATGTACAAAAATATTGTATTGCTTTAGAAAATTTCATGAAAGTTTTCTAATATATACTCGAAGAGGTGTGGAAGTTCATTTATGTCACTACATATTGTATTGGTTATGAAAACTTCATGAAAGTTTTCTATTGTATACCTTGCATAACATTTAACACACCACAAACCATTGGTTTGAGAAACATGTACACTTGTTATGTAATAATGTGCAGAAATCCTTTCTTCAATTACGTCAGCTTAATGCCACAAAATGTTGAAACAATATTCAAAATAACTCCCAACTTGCCTGCAGGCCAATATCTTCGACTCGCTTTCACCTTCCTAATGGCAACTTTAACTCCAAATGCCATTGAAGACATTCTTGCAGGCATGCTTGTTCTTGACCCTTCATTACAGGTTATATCCATAGACGCTATACAACAGTCTAATTCTACAGCTGTCAAATACCGGCTACAACTCTCTAATGGTGTTGAAGTGACATATTTAGGCTCGCTAAAAAACTTGCTGCTTTCTGTTCCACATTTCTGTTTTATGAGTTACATATTTCAACATATTTTGAAATTATGTGTTCAGGCTCAAAACAGGGAGAAGCAGAGTACAAGCATCATAGGCAAAAAACAGCATTATAGGTGTTAACAAAGAGCTTTTGCAGACAACTTCTGGACTCAGAAATTGCATTCTCCTTTCAACATAATGGATATATGAGCATTTGGTATTAGTTTCACTGGAATTCTCCCCTACCATTTTGAGTCCCCCACGGCAAACCCTTCTACCTTTCTCTTTATTGTGTTTTTGCTCTCCATTTCTCTCTAATGTACAAATCATAGTTGCTTCCATTAAATTTTATCACATTGTTATCCTGGATTGCTGTGTTAAGTCTCGTAAACAAAAAAACACAGCTGTGCAAAACTGCAAATTTATTTACCAACAAAATTTCAACATATTTCATGCTTGCATAGTTACTTCTGTCTTCTACATATTTGTTCAAAAGATTTAGGGCTTTGTATCTGTTCAACTGGAAAACTCATTTTGTATTTCTGCCACATTCTTAGGTTTTCTAGATCAACGTACCTTTAAATTAGAGCTTATATTAAATATATCCTTGTACATAGACACACATCGCTTGATCCTCTTCCTTTGGTATTTCCTAAAACTTCTTAAATACTCTTTCCTTTCCCCCTCGTCATGTTGTTACTGTTGTATGGTTTAGAGCCCTCATTTCGAACTTGCATCTGTATGTTTAATTGCTACACAAAACCTAAAAGGCTTGCTGCTAGGGCAAGTATTTGAAAAACATTTTCACACTTTGAAATGGAAGGGAGGAAACTAATGAAGAGTGAGCTGCTATCCTAAATCATCAAAATACTTTTCCATTTATTTCAAAAGAGCAGTAAATGCATGTTTTGAGTAATTTATGCTTTCAATATTTAATTTGTATAGAATCCTAAATCCTGGCAAAGAAACTAGGGCACGAATTCTTGCTACTGAGATTGCTATATAGAGAATATGTCTTGAAATTGGATTGCAAAGTCCATTTCACATCGAATTCGCCTGAGATAGGATAGCCTCAAGATCTGGAATCGATTACTTCAATTCTGAAAATGATTTGGACCCAGGTCGTGATGCCAGGCTGCGATTTGCACAAGGAGCAATTATGAAGCTCCACCCAAGGTGGCGTCGCTCCAGGTAGCCGAATGAGTCTAAGCACGGTCCAACCGCTTATTGTTGGGCATCACCTTGGTGTAGGAATTAATTTTGTCGCCCTCAGGTATCTCTACAATGATGTTGTTGGTACTTGCTCGCCCTTGCCCGATGACTTGTAACTCTCTGTATGCGATGGCGTGTAACTCCTGAACAAGGTATTTATTGTTGCACTGGATCTCCTGGCAATCGCTTGAACAAGGAATGGAGTATTCGCCCTAATGTGAGCCAAAGTCGAAGGCTCAGCCATGACGCTTTATCATTTACCCCTAGCTGGGAATTCGCTCCACTTTCCCTGCAACAATGAGCGCCTGTGAGGAGTGCGAACTGGAGAATGAATGATAGCAAGCACGAATAGGCTCAGGGAAAGACTACGCACCCCTGAGTACTCCGATTGAGCAGCTACACTCCCAATCAGCCAAGTAGAATTACTTCCCAGATTTGTGATGTCCAATGCAAAAGAAACAAATCCTATTAATACCACCTAAACCTACCAACCTCAACATGTCGGCCAAAGAAGAGAACATAAATTCAAATTTCAAATATTTCAAATGGCGCCACTCAAATGAGTTGGCCAACAAACAAAAGCAAATAAAATTTATTTTTATTTATTTAGTGTTAAAAAACACTATTATGATTTGGCTGGGTTGGCCCAGCCTAATTGGGAACATTACAGTCCCTGCCTCTAGATTGTTGCTTGTCCTCAAGCAACCTCAGATTTGGATGCTCGAAAAATCTCCACTCCTTCCCATGTAGCATCTTCGTTGGGCAAATTCTTCCGTTTAACCAAATATTTTGGAATGGTCGTGTTCCTCAATCGTTTCTCTCACATCCAACATTGTCTCAAGCTCAAATATCAGTTTGCCTTCATTATCAAGGGGGGTAACTCAACTTATGGTGTGATTTGCTGTCCCAAGGCCTTCTTCAGGCATGATACATGAAAGATGTTGTGAATTCTACTCCCTGGAGGCAACTCTAGCTCATATGCGACCTCCCCAATCCTCCTTGTGATCTTAAATGGGCCATAGAATCTTGGCTTTAACTTTTCCGCTCCATTTCCCTTGAGGGATGACTGTTGGTAGGGCTGCAGTATAAAATACACCATGTTGTTGACTTCAAAGACCCTCTCAGTCCTTCGCTGGTCCGCATATAGTTTTTGCTAGTTTTGGGCACGCTAAAGATTTTCTTTCAAGGAATTCATGGTGTCTACATTCTGTTGTACCATGTCTCTAGCACTTGGAACTCTACTGTCTAAAAGAACCAGGTTCATGAAGGAGGTAGCCTCATAACCATAGAGTGATTTGATAGGAGACATTCCAATGGACATGTGATGTGTGGTGTTGTAGCAAAACTCTCCTAGATGTAGCCATTTCACCCAAGCGGATTGCTACCCAGTCACATAGTTCCTCAAGCATCCTTCAATCCATTTATTCACAATCTCCATTTGTCCATCTGTTTGAGGGTGGTTGCTAGTGTTGGGGGTTAACTCAATGTGAGCCAACCAAAAGAGTTCTTGCCAAAACAAGCTGATAAACCCGTTATCCCTGTCACTCACAATGTTTCTTGGCAACCCATGGAGTCTAAAAATTCTCTAAAGAACAGATCTGCAACTTGAGGAGCCTTAAATTCTAAAGTAATGGCATAAAAATGAGCATATTTAGTGAGCCTATCCACCACAACATAAATACAATCTTTACCTTTCACCTTCGGAAGTCCAGTGATGAAATCCATTGATATGTTTTCCCATTTCTGATTTGGGATGGGTAAGGGCTGCAGCAAACCAGCTAGTAACACATGCTCTGTTTTATTTTGTTGGCACACCAAGCATTCTCTCACATGCTACAATATATCATTTTTCAACCCCTTCCATGCAAAACGTTCCCTTACTTTCTTGTATGTCCTATAGAATTTGGGATGACCAGCAAGAGGAGTATCATGGCAAGCTTTAATAATCCTATTCTTGATCTTGGAGTGAGGCACAAGGTTGACCTAACCTTTGTAGAGGATGGGTTCTTCAACCACCTTGTACCTGGCATCAACCACCTTCTTTCCAAGATGTCATTAGCAAATGAATCTTTAGCATACTCAGCTATAATGCCCACCTTCCAATTAGCAGATGTATCAGTCATGGCACAAAGATAAGGCTTCCTAGAGAGTGCATCGACTACCACATTGTTCTTGACTTTCACATATTCAATACCAAAATCGTAGGCTTGGAGTTTGCTTACCCATTTTTGATGTCTATCATTCAAATCACGCTAATTGAGGAAATAGTTGAAGCTATTATGATCCGTCTTCACCACGAATTTCCCACAAACCAAGTACTATCTGAACTTAGCAAGGGCATGCATGATCGCCAACATCTCCTTATTATAGATGGAGAAAACCCTCTTTGAATTTGTGATTTTTCTGCTCTCATATGCTATGGGATGCTTATTTTGCATCAACACCACTCCAATACCTTATCCTGAAGCGTCACACTCGAGTACAAAAGGAGATGAAAAATCTGGAATAGCCAAAACAGGACACGAGCTCATTACCTTCTTGAGTTTATCAAATGCCTGATGTGTCATGGGACTCCAAGAGAAAGCTCCTTTCTTAGTCAGATTGGTTAATGGTGCTGCAAGCTAGGAGAAACCCTTCACAAACCTTCTATAGTAGCTGCAAAGGCCCACAAATCCTCTCAACTATGTCAAATTCTTGGGTCTAGCCCAATCCTGAATAGCCTTGATCTTCTCCTCATCAACACTAACCCCTCGAGTGCTAATCTTATGGCCCTACTACAAAATCTCGATCATTCCAAACTCACATTTTGACATCTTGGCATAAAATAAGTGCCTCTCAAGAATGTCAAGTGCCTCCTCTATATGTTTCAAATGATCCTCCCAAGTCTTACTGTAGATCAAGATGTCATCAAAGAAAACCAACATGATTTTTCTCAATTGGAGAATGAACAAGACTGGAATGTAGCGAGGGCATTGGTTAACCCAAACGTCATCACCAAAGAACTCATAATGCCCATAATGACACCTGAAAGTTGTCTTATGCACATCCTCATCCTTGACTCTAATCTAATGATATCCCGAGCGTAGATCGATCTTAGAGAAGTACACTACTCCATGTAGCTCATCTATCAATTCATCGATCTTGGGAATAGGATAGCGGTTCTTGATTGTCTTCTTGTTGAGTGCTCTATAATCGATGCACATCCTGAGTGTCCCATCCTTCTTTTTGACCAACACCACCAACGAGGCAAAAGGACTCAAGCTTGGACAAATATGTCCCATATCCAACAACTCCTTGATAGCCTTCTCGATCTCTTCCTTGTACACCTTCGGATGTCGATATGGAGTAGTGATAACTAGTTTGGCTCCTTCTTCAAGCTCTATCACATGCTGAAATCCCCTATCCGGGGGCAATCCGAACGGAATCTCTCAAAACACCTTGCACTTTTTGTTCAAGATAGCTTGAATGTCAATGGGGAAGGTTCTTTCTTCTTTCGATGGACTCGTGTCTGTGACCAAGCATTTCACTGCCCATGCTACTTCATCTCTCTCAAAAGCTCGCTCCATCCTTTTTGCTGAAACCACCATAGGACCATTCCTAGAGAGGCTTTTGAGGACAACCTCCTTGTCGTCATTCTTAAATTTCAGCTCCATGGTTTGGTAGTTGGTGGTGTATTCTCCCAATGAATGAAGTCAATGTACTCCTAAAACCATGTCTATGTCACCGATGTCGACAACATAGAAATCATCTCTCATCTTGAAGCCTTCTAGGGTCAACTCCATTTGTTGAATCCGTCTAGTGCAAGAAAGGACATTCCCCCCCAGCCGCTGCAACATCAAACCCCTCAAATTCTTCAGCTTCCAAGCATAACTTAGCAACTGTCTTCTTGTCAATGAAATTATGGGTAGCTCCACAATCAATCAACACTGTCACTCTCTGTCCTCAAAGAACTCCTCAAACACGGAGAGAATGGTATCGTGGTGCTCCTAAAAGTGTTGCAAGAGTACCTCCCATGGGACCTCCTTCTATAATGACCTCTTGTTCTCCCTCATTAGTGACTTCCTCATTGTCACCTTCTTCGGGTTTTGTTTCATCATCTGAAACTACCTCAATGTAGTAAACTTGACCTCTCCCTCGGCATCTGTGATGCTCATTCCATTTTTCTCACCAATGGTAGCACAAGCCCTTCCTACGAAGTTCGTTCCTTGTCTAAACCATTTGGTCCTGGATGGAGACCCTTAGGTGGAGGATTTGCCTTAGGGAAAGGCTTCCTTGGCTGCCCTATTGGTGTATTCTTGACAATGCGTTTACTCTTCTTGGTGGAATCCTCAAGACTCAAAGCCCTTCGAATAGCTTCCTCAAGTGCTGTTGGCTCCAAAGTCCTCACCAAGCCACGGAAAGAATCTGATAGACCTTCAATGACAAAGAACATGAGCCTCTTATCTGAAACATCAAGTACCATCACAGCAAGCCTCTGAAAATCTGAAACATATTCATCCATAGTGCCCATCTGCTTTAGTCTTGTCAATTCCTGGAAGAACACTTCAGGATCTTTCCTATCAAACCTATCCATCAATTTTTGTGTGAAATCTGCATATGTCTTCACAAGTCCAAATCCTTGAGTCACGATACCATGGTGCCACCATTCATGAGCCAAAACCTCCAATTGCAATATGGCGAATTTGATAGCTTCATCTTCAATCATGGGGCTGAGAGAAAAATATGTATTCAATTTTTGGACCCATGCATGTGCGCATGTGCAGTCACCTTTCCGAGCCATCAAAAGTTAGGAGTGAAAGCTTACTGACTTTGTTTTGAAGATCCTTGTTTATCTATTGCGGACGGGGTCTCCCATCACTTCCAAATGCCCTCCTAGCCATGTTGAATTGATCAAAAGGAATGGTTGCTTGAGCTTCAACATCTAACTTCATGTAGTCCTGGACAATGGAGCTAAAACTAAGATGTTCTTCCTCATGTGTTGCTTCTATGTTGGGCAAGAACTTGGGCTGAGAAAGACTGGGAGATGATTCCCTCAATGTCCTGTTGTGCTCACCCCCTTCTGATTGTTCACAATTCCTTTCTTTGACAGTGTTGGACCTTGATTTGTTGTTGTTCATAGCCGTGGTCGGGGATTGCATCATTTGCAACAGTGTTTGATTGGTTTGATCTTGTTTTTCCATGAAGGCTTTGAATTCATTGGCCTAATCTTCCATCTTCTTACCTCTACCTCCAATCCCTTTGCTGGTAGCTTCCAATCTCTTTCTCTCTCTTTCAATTGCTCTCAAGTCCCTCTAACTCAGTTGCATAAATAATCATTCACCCCCAAGCTAGTAGGACCACTGCTCTGATACCATTGTAAGAAACTAGGGCACGAATTCTTGCTACTAAGATCGTTATATAGAGAATATGTCTTGAAACTGGATTGCAAAGTCTATTTCACATCGAATTTGCTTGACATAGGATAGCCTCAAGATCTGGAATAGATTACTTCAATTCTGCAAATGATCTGGACCTGGGTTGTGATGCCAAAATGTGATTTGCACAGGGAGCGATTATGAAGCTCCGCCCAAGGTGGAGTCGCTCTAGGTAGTCGAATGAGTCTCTGTCTAACCGCAGTCCAACCACTTATTGTTGGGCGTCACCTTGGTGTAGGAATTAATTTCATCACCCTCAAGTATCTCTGCAATGATGTCGTTGGTATTTGCTCGCCCTTGCCCGATGACTTGTGACTCTGTATGCGATGGTGTGTAACTCCTAAACAAGATATTTATTGTTGCGTTGGATCCCCTAGTAATCGCTTGAACAAGGAATGGAGTATTCACCCTAATGTGAGCACTCGGCCAGAGTCGAAGGCTTGGCCAGGATGCCTTATCGTTTACCCTTGGCTGGAAATTCGCTCCACTTTCCCTACAACAATGAGTGCCTATGAGGAGTAAAAACTAGAGAATGAATGATAGCAAGCACGAATAGGCTTAGGGAGAGACTACGCACCCCTGAGTACTCCGATTGAGCAGCTATGCTCCCAAACAGACAAGTAGAATTACTTCCCAAATTCGTGATGTCCAATGCAAAAGAAACAACTCCTATTAATACCACCTAAACCCGCCAACCTCAACATGTCGGCTAGAGAGGAAAACATAAATTCAAATTTCAAATATTTTAAATGGCGCCACTCAAATGAGTTGCCCAACAAACAAAAGCAAATAAAACTTATTTTTATTTATTTAGTGTTAAAAAACACTATTATGATTTGGCTGGGTCAGCCCAACCTAATTGGGAACATTACAGATCCTTTGCCAAAATAGTTTGCTTGATCTTCCCAAGCATACTATCAAATGTCTCATATATCTCTCCAAGACTAGGAGAGTTTGTATAAGCATATTGGATGACAACTACAATAGGTGAGATGGAGGAGCAAATATATCTACAAAATGCAAACAAAAAGTTCAAAATAATTAGTTGACAAGTTAATTGACATGTTAGAAACTTCAAAAGTTGGAACATTGGACAATAAAATTAAAATATTAAAATCCGAAATTTAATATGAAAATCAGCCATCTAATATGTCTTACCTTACATTGGCCCACCAATTGTCATTGAGGATCTTTTGTTTGACGGTCTTTCCTTGAGCAGAACTTGCATTAGGCCATCTAGTCCACTTTGCATTGACCATCATCAATTGTAGAGGCTCATGCACCTCAAGTATCCTCTCCAACAAGATGAAATATGTGGCATATCTACATTCATTGATTCAATGATTCAATGATTCATTAAAAAATAAAATCAGATTATGAATACAAATTGAAATGTTTAAACTTTGAAGTTTCCAAATTGGAAAAATTGAAAGTGAAACAAATTGAAGTGGCATACCTTGTCTCAACAGGTTTGAGAAACTCCTTTGAAAATGATCTGAAGCGAGCAAGTGAGGTGTGGTGAATGCAAATGAACATCTGAATATCTCTAGCTTCTGCCACCGTTTTCTTCACCCAATCCAACTTCCCTATGTCTTTCAATGCATTGTTCAATGCATGAACACAACATGGGGTCCAAAAGATGTGCCTATAAGTACCCTCCAGCATCAACCTAGCCAATTTGCACACACGTGTTGAATTGGTGATCACCTGCACTACATTAGCAGCCCCAACCTCCTCTATGGCATCTCTCAAAATGGAAAACTAGAAGTTCGCATCCTTACATCTCCTCGAACAATCTATGGCTATAAGAAAATAAGAACCAGCAGGGCATGTGACTATGACATTGATGAGTGGCCAATGTCTAACATCAGTCCACCCATCCATCACTATAGAGCACCCCATCCTCATCCACGTTTGCCTCATCTCCTCCATTAACACATTAACTTTGGAGCACTCTTTGTCTAGGAGGGTGGTGTATAGCTTATGATCTCCAGGGGGTATGAATGAAGGACCAATAGTGGCTATCACGTGAAATGGATGGCATGGGCAAAAAAGAATTTGGCAATGGAAGATTCAGTGGCTTCTCGTGCTTGGTTATTAAACATAGACTCAACTGAAGATGCCTTCCACTACCACTCACCTTACTCTTTCCTCTTGAGGCAATTCCACTACTGCCAACCGTGGAAGGAATAGGATTAGGCATACATGAACGTGCACTTGGAAAAGAAGGTGACCCACCTTGAACCCCATCCAACTCCATTTGAATTCTTTGGCACTCTAATGCTTGATCATCTTTTAATGAAGGACACATTTTAACTCCATGGCCCACCTCACCCAAAAAATGAGACCTAACTCTTGTGTAGCTGCCCCTAAATTCTTTTTCACAAACATGGCAAAACCACACCCTACTCCCCCCTGAATTTTTTTTGTCTTTCGCACACAAGTGTAACATATTGAAGGAATGGTTTTTTTGTTTAATGGGTGTTTTGCATAGCGTTCCACGGTTGTTGAAGGGCATTGGAATGGGTTTGTTTTCTCTCCACTAACACCCTCACCACTTTCCCTTCTATTTTGCAATTCATCTTCACTATCACTCCCACCCTCATTGCTGCTCATGTTTTTTATATTTAGAATGCAAGTTTCAACTGAAAATGTAAAAGAATGAAAAAAATCAAACAATGTATACTTGAGATTTTGCAAAAAAAATGAAAAAAAAGAGGGAAAGGAAATGCATACCTCTTTGGTGGATTTGCACTCCCAACAGCACTAATTTCAACCTCCTCTCCTCCTTCAAGCTGCTGTTCTTTCTCCTTCAATGGCTGAAACTTCTTTTGCTCTCAAACCCTTGGCTGCTCACAACAAACAAATGAATTAAAAGAGGCCTTTTTTCCTCATAAGAGAGTCAAGAGCAATAGGGCCCATAGATGCCACGTAGGCAGGGGCGTTACTTTTTTAAAATTGTGTTTTTTTCTAAGTTAAAACTATTGTATGACACGGGGGATGGCCAGTCATCCCCGAGACGGTCGAGGGACGGCTCAACCGTCCCTTGGTCATTCTTGGGACGGCCAGCCATCCCCCATTTGGTTGACGAAGTTTCCCCGTTTTGGGGACGGTTTCCTATTTTTTGCCCAAAAGGGGATGCCAAGGGATCGTCCCCCAGCCACCCCTTGTACCCGAGACGTTTCAAGGATAGGGACGAGGCATTTCAGAGGGGGAACACGTCCCCAGGTTTCCCTAGAATGTAGTTCAAAGCCATTACAAATAAGATCCATTTGTACAAGGGAACCAATTATTGGGGTTGCCAAAACCAATTTGTACAAACATTTGCTGTGTTTTGTTATTTCCTAAAAAAAATTCAAAATTACAACTTTCTCTATTTCCTTTCATATACTAATTTTATGCACTTAATTCAGTAGCAATTTCCAAAATACATTGTTATATCTTTTACAATTCTCACTACTATACCACATTTATCACTCTTCTACCTTCCACATGTCTTCGGTGTACCCATTGCACAGGAAGGTGCAATTGCTAGTTTATTATCATCGGTGTTGTTCTGTGCTGCAGATGGCAGGGGCATGATAGTGTATTACATTTCCACAACACCTCCCACTCCCAAAGGTAGTAGTAGGAGCATATGTCGAGGAATGCTTCTTGGGCACTTGGTTGAAGCTGATCATAATTCTTTGCTCATACAATCCATCCTCTGTATCACCACTGAAAGACTCTCCATTTACCATCCAATTAATTACTCTTTCATAAGATTCATTTTTATTATCCCTCCTCCTCAAAAAGCCGCCAAAGAATTCCAAAAGAAAAGGAGAGCTGCTGGATTCCTGCTCATTTACATATTTTAATATGTAATACTATTAAAATTGAGGGACTCTTAAAATCTGAGTTGTAATTAGCTGTGTGTAACCTTCGAAAGCTAGCTCTGAAGATTGATGCTGAAAAAAGACCCGGTTGGATTCTTTCTCCTTTTTTAACTGCAGTTTTTGGACAGTTGGCATAGAGCCGTTGCAGAGAGTGGGGTTGAAATGCAGGACTGTCCTTTTGGACAGCCTCCCAGCTGCCATAGAGCAGTTGTTTAAAGAAAGAGCTTGTAACTTTTTTGGAAGGATATAACTTTGTTTACGTGAATCTGACTGAGCTGTTCATGAAATGTGACTTATGGTGCTCAAATGGATGAAATTTGACAGCATTTGATTATTTCTGCCCCTGATATTTGGACTGTCTATTGTTGGCTGTTGTTTTTTTTCAATTGTGTTTTATCTCCATAATGTTAGATAGTTAGACTACTTTTCTATGCAGCATACTATTATGCAATCGTGTATTCTTTCCAAAATATCACTAAAAGGGTTCATTTTTTAATTTAAAATATGGTTTTAACACAGTTTGAGTAGTGCACAAGCATAAGAACCTTAGAGTTCTTTTATGGTGAACCAGGTCAAATTCAAGTTCCCACTTAATTTGCCCAGATGGCAAATATGGCATCCCACAGACTAAATATGGTACTTGACAACATTTAATGCCAGGTGAAATAGGAAGAAACAAAATCTCAATGTAGTACAAATTTATTAAACTTTGAGAAAAAATCCTCTGGCTCTCCATTACGAATAATTAAGTTTATTATATTTGGGAAAAGTCTACATACAAATTTTGAAGTATAGATATTACTTAAATTGGGGTAAAAGGATCTGTTTTGCTATTTTACTAATTTTTTGTCTATTTTAAACAGAGGAAAAAATTAAAAATATGAGAAGAAATCTGAAATCTGTCGTTCTGCTTTGCTAGTTTTAAAGCTCATACAGCATGTGTGATGTCTTTTCACCAGATCTTCTGATTTAAAGATTTTATTTCATCAATTTTTTATACAATTGTACTTACCTATCTTTCCAATTCCGTCCATTCTGGTCAGAAAATGCGAGAAAAAATTTCCATCGAACTTTGTGATACACATTTGCGGCACCTGCAAATTCAACCGCAAAACTCGGTATGAATGCCAAAACTGTAACAACAAAAAGATGACACGCCCATTAATTAAACAAAAAATTCCTATCAGATCGTTTGTTTACCTGATAGCTTCACCATTACTTAAGCTGCGACAAGAAAATACCAGCAGAAAATCATCCAGAACAAAGAATTAAAGATGGTGAAACCCTAACAGTAGGCAGGAATGCAAGCTGCCAATCTAACTTCTTACAAATCTTAAGTCGTTAGAAACCCTACGACCGAACTCATAAAATAATTGGGAATTTAAAAGAAGTGTCAGAACGCGTCTAGGTAGGCAGAAAGGAAGAGGTCCTATGTTCATTCGACACTTTCGGTTTTGTTTTCATTTTCTTATATGCAAGTTTTATCTAGGCAAATTAAATATATAAATAATTAGCTTTGGAATACCTACTATATGTAGAGTTTAATTGAGGGATTTTACTTAACTTAAAAGTTTAATTTAAAATTAATTTATGAAATTGAATGAGTTTGATGAAAAAATAATGTAGTTGAATCTTTGATGAAATATTATAATTTGTTACATTATGAAAAATACTTTCTATTTGTTTTTGGATAATTGTGAACTATAATGAATGGTTTGTAAGGTTCAACATTTGTTGAAGGTTTTGCAAATGGGATAGGATGTTAAATGGGCTTGATCTTGGAGGAATCTCCATGACTAAACGCATTTGAGTTAGAGTAGTATTAAGATAGATTACCTCTCAAAAAGCTACAATGCTTCATCCTCAAGCGAGCATCGCCTAGATGTAATGAGTGTTAAATGGACCACTCATGCTCATGAGAGATGGGTTCACATGAACCCATACTCATGAAATATAGATTGATGAGTTTGACACAAAACCTACACCATTGAATCTTAATAAAGCATCACAATTTGAAATATTGTGAAAAATATCTCCTACTCATCTTTAAATTAAATGTGTATACAAGCTCCATTTTAGATAAAGGTATATGTTATTAGAGATCTCAAGGACCAATTTTCTAGTGTGGTGTAAATTAAGGTATTATCCAAATAAACACCTCATAATCTATAAATTGAATGTGTTTATTTTGGTTAAAATCCATGTCTATAGAAATTATCTTTATGTCTATGGAACTAATCTAGCATGTGGAATTCAAACTAGAATTGTATACCTCAAAATAAGACACACAACTTCTCACATTGGTTTTGTTTTGAGCTTTGATGTGGATTACAAGTGGAATTTTATAGTTGTGGCCAAGGTGATTGATATTGATAAAGTAAAAGAAATTTAAAGTGGGACAAGGTGATTGACTGGTTGAGGTTTGTTGGTCGATGGGGAGGAGTGAACAATATGAGTAGCTGAATGGTTGAGGTTTGTTGGTTGATGAATAGTTGAGGTGGAGGATTTTTATATGAGTAGTTGTCTTGATGATTGTCTTGTGAGTTTATAGTAATGACAATGGTAGGAGGAGGCTTGAGTCTACACCTCCATTAAGAAAATGGTATGAACTCTTGTTATGTTGCATGGTTATGATGTTGGGAGTTACATTCCATGTTGTAAATTATAAAGGTCTGACCATTATACCTAAAATTACCACTCTTTTTTGTTTATCAAATTTTCTCAAGTTTTTAATGTTCATTCATCTATATACTCAGGTACTTCCATCCATATGAGATGGGAATTTTCTATTTGAGATGAGCATCCAACCATATGTGTTAGACATCTATCCAAATGGGACATATATTCCTTTATCCATCTGGGATAGGCAATAATCCAAATGGGAAAGACATCCATCCATAAAGGATAGGTACATGCTCTAGCTTAAGTCTTAGACTCGTCAAGATCAAATGTGATGAGGTAAAAATAACCTCATCAATATAAGTGATTAAATACCCTTCCTCATATTCTTCAGCCACCTTTACTCTTCCAACTAATTATCTTTGGGATTAATAAGTGCTTTCTTTTTTGTGAAAAATGGTATAAACTTTATTTTCTAGAATTACTTGAAATAAACTAATTTGCGCTAACTTAATGGTTTAGTTTTTGAAGAAATGTATAAGTTTCATACATATTCGGTCATCATGCCTGTTGGAAGGATTCAACGCAGACTCCATGTGGTTGAAGACAAGCGCCAGAAATATAGGCACCAGAATTCTAGGACGTGTGATGGATCAAGTTTTTGTAACTATTTTGTTATTTTTTGTTGAAGACTTTATGGCTCACTTTTAGCCTCTTTAATGTTTTTATGTAAGGACTCAAAGTTTGTTAGTTTGTTAAGTTTAGTTAAAGACTTTTTCAATGGTATTTTCTACCAACTAAAATTTAGGATTCTATTAAAACAATTTTTGTATAAGTGTGTAACTTTCAGAAGTGATATACAACAAGAATAATATCATTATGCTATCATAATGAATTTTTGAGCTATGTTTCTAAATTACACTACCAAAATGAATAAAGTGAGTTTTGCCTTCTTCATTTTGAGTTGTTGAGTATTGTGAATGAAATCATGTTAAATGGAGTAATACTAGATTTATCAAGTTTATGTGACCTAAGCTAGATGTAGAAGCACCCGAGAGCTGGCCACTCGAGGGACTATAGGAGTAGATAGATAAGTATTTTTTTTACTTTCAAAATTATGTTACTTTTGTTTTGTAAATGATAAAGTGTGCAATAAAGTTTATTTTCAACTCTGTTAATTAAAGTTTCGATGCACCTACCTTTACTATTAAGTTTCAATTTGATTGGTTGTTTTCAGTTAGTCGTTAAGTTTGTTAATTCACTGCTAGTTAAATGTTTCATAGTTTCTTTATATGTTTTTCCTCTTTAGCAATTTACACGCTTATTAGTTTAATCATTTCAATGCTTTCTAGTTTAGTTGTTATGCTTTTTAGACTAATAATTTCTTGATTTCTAGTTTAGTTATTTCAAGCTTTCTAGTTTAGAGGCCTTCTAGTTTAAGTTTCATTCCAGTTGTCCCAATTATTTAGAAAATTTGAGAGAGAGATAGTTGAGGAGTTTCCTATTGCATACAACCTTAAACACTACCTAGTTGATATTTGATGCACTTTTCAAACTAAAGAGATAGGACCTAACGACAACATATCAAAATGGATACTAAGTCACTCATCGAACGCTACACTTCATTAATGGGAGTGCACCAAGGTGGTTGTTCTTCAAGAGTATATATTTAATATATTTTTATGAAATGTAGACTTTAGTCCCTAGCCTAAACCGTTGGGAAGTCAAGAAATCCATCTAGGATTCGTTTGAGTATATAATGAATATGTTTTATCTAATAATTTATCTTAGTGATTTCATCCTTAGGTTCTATCGAGTGATTCTCTTGAACGAATAATTAAAATACATGTTTTAAGTTGATAATATACCCTTCTTAGATACTTCATCAACCCTATGCCTAAATACCTGCATATTAAAAAGCTCCTTCATTCACTAGGTTGTTTACATTATACACCACTTCCAAATGAAGTTCAAGGTATAATACATATGTACTTTTATTTTCTAAACTATCTTGGATGTGAATTGTTTATGTGGGTATGCAGTGCTTTCTAGGGCCCTTTTTCCCTAGGCAATTTCTATTTGACTACTACCCACTAAAGGAAGCATTTAAAATTTAAAGTATTTAGTCATTATGAACAATATTTATTTATCAATTTGATCTATTGCCCAGTCCTATCAAAATAAAGCTCTTTTAGATATCATTAATCCCATTCCATGTGAAACTATGGGATTATAGTTATGTTTCCCTTTAAAATTATAAGATGAAGTTTCTAATTCTTTGATGAGGGTGAATTTGCTTCCCTATTAATCTATATCATGGTGATGATTTTCTCAATTCAAGATCTAACATCAATTTATTTATTTAATTTATCTTTATTAGTTTTTAACCCAAGGAAGATTACCATTTCCTTGAATTTTAATCAACAAGATATCCTTGATTTCTCCTTGGCAATTTATAGGGATGATACCACAAACGTTGTTGTTGCAACTATATTAGGCTATAAGTGGTGTAGTTCAAGCATGATGATATTACTCGTAAACATGAATCAGAGGCACCATTATTACCAAACATAGTGAGTTGTGTTTTCAATATTGTTTAGGTTTATTTGACCAACCTAGAAAATGGAAAAAAAACTCGAAATTGTCTAATATATATTAACTGAAATTGTAAAAGATTTTAAAAAATAGTTGAAAGTAATTAAACATCAAAATAAGTCATTATGTCTAAACTACTATATTGTTTGATGAGATAAAATTTAAGATAACATTACATAATAAACGAACTATCCACTAATAGAAGTATTGCTAAATTATACATTCATGAATGAATCTTGATAATATTAAAATAACCATTATCATTTAATACCTGACAACTTATTCAATACAATTGAATAATTTTAGTATTTGCATATTGAGGTGGAACTTAGCTACAGTGTTAATATTTACTAACTAATTTACATCCAATCAAGGTAAGAGGTACTATTTAACTAATAGATTTAGTTAAAATTTCATACTAAAATGAGAAAATTCTAATGCGATATAAAAATAAATTGAATGAATAAATACTTGCAAGTTAATTGTCCTTTCTATTAAAGTAACTAGTTAATCTGCTTTATATTTGTTCTTCAAATCGAGGTCTACGGTTTTGAGGTTATTTTTATGTCAAGTACCTTATCTAAGAGCATATATGGATTGAATTTCTAAATTCTAAAAAAAATTACTATATTAAATTTTCCATAATATGAAATTTGTTTACTATGCTAGGTCTCAACATATACTCTATCGCGTTATCTACAACTACTTATCATTTTCCAATTACTATTCTAATTTATATATGCATGTATTTATTATTTTCTATTTACTATTTTTCTAATAATTTGATCTATGTGTACCACCATCATGAATTGTGTTTCTTGTACATTACCCTTAAAAAAAAAATTTTATCATGTTATCTACAACTACTTATCATTTTCCAACTACTATTCTAATTTATATATGCATGTATTTATTATTTTCTATTTACTATTTTTCTAATAATTTGATCTATGTGTACCACCATCATGAATCGTGTTTCTTGTAGATTACCCTTAAAAAGTTTTTCTTAAAAAAAAAAATTTTAATAAGAATTTGTGTTTTATTGAATCTACATTAGTGTTGCTTCTACTTAATCCATTGTTCAAGTATAAGGATATGATAGATTTTTTTGTATATATCACATTTGTTTTAAATGAATCCACTATGTCATTATTTATATATTAAATGGCTTCTAGATCTCATATTTTATACTCATAATAATTATTTATACACACACACAAATATATATAAATGTTTAACATACTTATATACTTTCAATTTTTGTGTATATATAAATATATACTCTTATTATGCATGTATATTTCTAAATATATCATATATTTATAATGTTACACCTTGTTTTTGTTTTACCGAGTTACTTATAACTATTTATGTTAAAATGCATTTTGAAACTTGATAATGACATTATGTTATTTAATATTATTATGAGATTATATGCAATGAAATGTATTTGAATCAAGATTATGATAATGTTGTGATTTATAATGACTAACTATTTGAATGATCTCTAAGTGAAATGTATGACTATTTTTCTTGCCCTCTAGAGGGAGAGTATCACCAGAGTGAAGAATATACAATTCAAAACAAAACATGTTATGTCATTTGAGTTTTCTCACACTCATGTAGGTCTACCCTAATCCTATCGTTGAGTCAATTTGTGTGTTATGTCAAAAATTGAATTGTGTTGAATTGAGACATTAGGTTAAGTCTAACCTAGTCAAGTCTTGGTATTCTTTTTAGAAAAATAAAATAAAGTGTTTAATGTTATGAATTTCAATGTTAATTAGCTAATCTTGAATGCAAAACAAGATAGATCAATTATTATGCAATTGTGTTAATTGGTATATATATATGATATACGATATTGATTAATATTGATATATGAATATATATGTGTGTGTATATATATATATATGTATGTATGTATATAGTATTGGTAAAATACGATATATATAGATATATATTATATATAATATGTTGATTATATTTTAGTAATTATCATGCTACTCAAAGCATGCATCAAATAATTTAAATTTTTTTCCATATGCAGTTTGTCAGGCATATTAACTTCCAACGAAAGCATGTATAACTTAGGCTTAAGTAAAGGAATTTTAAAATGCACAAAAGCCATAGTGTTGTGGAAGTTTAAATGCCATAAGAGAGGCGCCTTTTTACCTTGCAGAGTAATAACCATTAAGTGGCAATTCAAACTGAAATTAAATGCATATTTCTAACTATCATTTAATGCTTTAAACACAACTTCAAAATCGTGGCATATGAAGTTGTGGTCGAGTCTCACTTTCGGGGGTGAAAAAACTCTATTATTAGAAATTAGGGGATAACATGGGAGATGATCAAAGCAAAAGTACAGGTCACAAAAATGACCATGGGATAATTTGGATACCAACAAGAAATGAGTGGTGGTGCTTAGTAACCAAGGTGATGCTAATAATGGAAGTAATTTTTATCTCTATGCATTATTTTGTTTTTAATTTCTAATGCTAATTAATAATGAATTAGAAAAGGTGCATAGGGGCTCGTTATGGTAGGCTTGCAAGTATGGCTATTGGTGTGCAATTTTGATATGAACTATAGAAGGGATGAATTCAATTTACTAGGCCTAGGATAAAAATCACCATGTAGGCTGCAAAACTTCAAACTAAAGGGGTAAAATATCAACTCTAGGCTATAAGAAGACCCATTAGACATTAAATTAGACCATGTAAAGCTTATGGATACCACAAAAGAAATACCATGAAATTAAGTACACCAAATTGTACAAGGTCACACTCATGACCCATAATATAAAACCCTAAGTTTAGAGCACAACTACAAACATTTAAAAGAAAACAATAGTAAATCAAGGTTAGAACAAACCATAGGAGCACACTATAAACACCAAAATGGTAAACCAAAAGGTTAGATAACATATGCACCAATTCAAGTAAAAATATTATAGTTGTAACGATTAGTCATGGCTCAACAAGGCCCTAGAATAAGTTGTTAAAAAAATAAATTCTTTTTAGTATACATGGGAAAAGGTTTGCTTTCTACTTCAAAAAGAAATAGTAATTCACATGTAACTATCATTTGTGTTTGTGTGCAATAATCATGTACATAAGCTTGGTCAAAGAAACACATTAGATATAATTTATGATAAACACATTTAATCTTTAAAGTTATGAATATTAATAAGTGGATATTATGTTTGAAAATAGAAAATTGAATCTATCCCTTTATCAAGCTTCAATATGTAAGAGAAAGTATTCTAGTGTTAGAAATGTAATGTAGGAAAAGTGAATCCTAAGGTTTAACTAGGATTAGCTACTTTTCATTACAAAACTTTAAAATTGTGCATAAACAAGTGTATGGGATTGACTTGAAACCTAAAAGGTGAGTCAATCAACCCCGAATCTCAATTATTTTGGAGGTTGGAAATGTATTTTTGATGAAATGCAATGATGCAACTAGATAACAATGAAAATTCATTACTTTGATGTGAAAACAGATAATCTAGAAAATGATAGAAAAGTTTGATGATTAGAAACAGACTGAGCAAACTTATGTGCACTTGTGATTTGAATTTTGAATTGAGCTGACTAGATAAGACCACCCAGGGTGTTCTTGTGTGGATGACTAAATTTGGAGTTTTCCTTCACGATCCTCAGGTACCTCATCAAAGGTTTCTTCCTTTTGAATCTCATTGTCGGATCTTCATCGGTTGTTGATAAAACTATTTTTTTGTATCTTGTCAAGTTGTAGGGTTTGAATGCAACAATGGTCAAATGGTCTTCAATATTCCTCCAATCCTCTTCAAATATATAACCTACACATTCAAAGAGAGAGGAATATTGTGCCATATAGGGGCTTTCCTTGGTCAAATCTCATGGTTGTAATTCTACCTCCACAATAGAAAAATTGTGAAAGAGAGCTTATACTTTTGAGGGGTAGAGGATAAATAATAATAGATTATTAAATTAATAATTGGATGTAACTCACCACTCAAAATTGATTTCCTTGAAGGACTAAAGTCGTACACATCTCTTAAAGGCTTGATTGCAATCTAGCTTGACTTTCTTTGAAGACCTACAAGTGTTAGTCCTCACAAACAAAATGTATGCATAAACATGAACAAACTCACATAAAACTTGACATGATGCTTTGACAATGAAATTTTGCAATAATTTTTCTACTGACTGCTCTTGACTTAATAATAATTGCTTGATAATGCTCTTACTTCCAAAATCTTTCACTTAGTTTTCAAATGATGAAATGACTAGGAATTTAAATTCAATTTCTAATTTCCCATAAATTAAATCCCAACAACTGACATTTAACATTTGAAATTCAAATAATAAATTTCCAACACCAACATATTAAAATTTGGATCCAAATTGAGGGGACAAAGCCACCTAGGGCATCCTTGTCTGGGCCCTATTTTTCAGGCTATTAAGTATCAGGGGAAAAATATTAAATGTCTACTTTGATTTTATACATTTGATTCCTTGATAAATGATTAAATGAGTCATGGACTACATAATTTAGTAAATTAGGGGTACAATTAGGTCCAAGCATATAGGAGGGAGCAATATATAGTGTGAGATTATCAAGGGTGATAATTTATGATGTTACATTTAGCCGCCACTTTATTGAGAGTATGAACTTATACTTAAACTCACATTGGAGTAGAAATATGTCAAGAGGTGTTCAATTATCCTAATATTGACCAGATGGGATGGAAATGAATCTAGGGGGAAGTGTGCAAGCCCCAAGGATTTAAGTTCACATGGTAAACCAACATAAGGGCAAGAGAACACATATGCATGAAGTGCAACAAGACAATGTAAAACATACATGACAAAAACAAAATATGATGCAAATACGAACATAATACAAGCATAATGTTACAAGCTTATCATAGGTGTTGTCATTGATGTTAACAAAATGGAAATTGTAGCAAGTGTTGTCTTGTTAAAGGTGTTATTTTTTATGTCAACAGAGTGATAGTGTGTGAAGCAATCTGTGTATTGATTAAAAGTGTTGTGAATGATTTTATTCTTTATCCTTTGATGTAAAATATTGCATAAAGATATGAAAGAAAGCATAAAAGAGTTTCATGCAGTTAGTGGCTTAGGAAGTTGTACTAAAGAATCTCAGGAGAATGCTCTGCTTTCTTCCACATTTGAAGATATGATCTTACGTTTTTGAAGTTGGATAGAAGCAATTGTGAAGTATGTATGTTCCTAATTTCAGAACATATAATTTACCACAGAAATTTTCCAAAGCTAGTAGTGTAAATATTGTGTTGTTGCAGTCAAGAAGGTTCAGAGGAATGCTCCACATTTATCCACAGATGACGTTGTGGTCTTGCACTTGGAAAGATGATTTCAAATTACTTATATTCTCTCCCATTTAAAGTTTCAGGTGTTGAGGTGTATCACAAGTCTAGTTTTCAATGTCTTACCTCAAGTCTATGTTTTTTGGGTTTGCAAGAGAGGTTGGGTCTAGTGTCTATTTGTTTGTGCCAACATAATGTTATGGGAAGCTGTAAAAGGCGTACATGATAATGTTTTTGATTATCATTTAATGTTTTTAATGTGATTTGTATAGTGTTATCTAGTCTCTCTGGTACCACTTGTGGTCTAGAGTTAACACATGGAAGGTTTAGTGTTTGTTGGGCCATCTTGCTACATTGAGTTGTTTGCGCCAAGATTTTTGTGGTGTGCACTAGCATGGGAATGTGTGCTAAAGAAAAATAGGCCCTTCTTATCTCCTGGCTTAGACCACATTCAATTTCCTCTTCTCATGGATATTTTGGAGCTATCTTATTATGGCCATTTCACGTTTCATGCCTACACTTTCAGCTTGGTCAACAAGGAGAAACTTTTTAAAGCTTGCAGAGGATATAAATGGAAGATCAAGCGTGTGATCAAGTGTGAAGTGATGTGTTCAAGTGTAATGTGTGTAATATGTCAAAAGAAGTGAGATGAAGGAAAAATAATGTGTGTGTTGTGTGAATTGATATATTCGAGTATGATATGTGTAATATGCTAAAAGCAGTGAGCTGAAGGCAGAAGAATGTGTGTGAATGTGCAAAGTATATGAAGTGTGTTGAAGGTAGTGAGCCAAAGGTAGAAGTGTATGAGTGAGTAATAAAGGTAGTGAGTTGAAGGCAATAGTTTGTGGTGTGAGTAAGAAAGTGTATATCATGAGAAAGTGTTTCAAAAGTAGTGAGTTGAAGGTAACATAAATGTTGAGTGTTAGGGTGGTGGTTGATCACCATAATTCATCAAGTGTTGTATGTTGAGTTTGTATCCTCTTTCTATAAGTGTTGTATTTTGTAGGGAGTTATAAATTTCCTTTGGTTGAAGTCATAAAATTGTGTTGTAGGGATTTGTAGCTTCCTTTGGGTTGTAGCCCATAAAACCAGCTGTAAATCTTATTTTATTTTATGAGGCTAGATTTGGATAGTAACTCCAAGTAGCCTTCTCATCATGGTTTTTCCTTTGTAGGGTTTTCCACGTAAATTTGGTGTTGTGGTTGTGTTCTTATGTTTTGAATGCTTTATTTGTTTAATGCAATAATAAGTTTTGATTGATTTAAAGTTGAATTGGATTAGTTGTGGGATATACTAATTTCCCCCTCTCAATACATTTGTGTGTTCTAACAATTGGTATCAGAGCTAAGTTCCCTAGTGCAACCTAATAATTGAAGGTAGATCTTGGTTTAGAACACATGGGTCAAAAATAGTGCAACTCCAAATCACCATTGTTTGATGATGCCTTAAAGAGTGTGAGGAAGGAAGACTACCTTACTTCACTAGGGTATGATGTTTGGAGAGTTGCAAAGGATGATTATACTGAACCTACTCATCCTATTACAAATGCTAATGCAAAGAAGGCTCGCGAGAATAATGCTAAAGCAAAGAATTCCATATTGAGTGGTCTAATTTTTTTTTGAGTTTGTCTAAGTTGTACAGTGCAAGACAACCAAGGAGATATAGGATAAACTCAAAAACCTCTATGAGGGAAATGACAAAGTGAAGCAAGAAAAATTGCAATCTTATAGAACATTGTTTGAGAATCTAAAGATGGAAGAAGAGGAAAATATATCGAACTATCTGCTCCAAGTAGATGAAGTTGTCAATGGAATCAAAGGACTTGGTGAAGATATAATTGTTTTAGTGGTTGTGAAGAAAGTTCTAAGAACTCTCCCTCACCAATTTGACTCAAAGGTATCTATCATTGAAGAAGCCAAAGTTCACCATGAAAGAGTTGTTTGGATCCCTCACCACCTATGAGATGAGAAATGAAGTCCAAGGTACACACAAAAGAGAAGCTTCTTTCAAAGTTGTGAAGAAAAAAGAGACATCTAGTTCACACAATGAATCTGAGGAAGAAGAAGCAAACTTTATGAGAAAGCTGAAAAAGGGATCAAGCAAGTATAAAGGTAAATTACCTTTCAAATGTTTTAATTATGGAAAAGTTAGTCATATTGTTGAACTAAGTGTAATTTTGGAGAAATAAAAATAGCTCGGCAAGGGTTTCAAGAGGAACAATTTCAAGGGGAACTTCCTCTCTAAAGAAGAATACAACTCCTCATAAGGAGACCACTACTTATCAAATAATGATGGAGGAGAATCCCTATTCATGGCCACTATGATCTTTGGTGGTTCAAACACAACTATGGATGAAGAAGAAGGAAAATTTGATTATGAAGGTGAACTCATTTCTATTCTTGAAGACTTCGAATGAGCTAGAAAAGAGAACAAATAACAAAAGGCCCTAATTGAAGCCAACATAAATGAATGCACAAAGCTTTAGAAAGAAATCCTTTTACTCAAAAAGGAATTGGAGAAAGCAATGTTGGAAATCTAAAAGCAGATATCAAACCTCAAGGAAGACCTCACCGTGCAAGAAGTTTCTCCAAAAACAGGTTCGATCATGCATTTTATGGTTATTGTTTCATCTACAATAAGTATGGTCAAAAGGCTATATACTACATGTTTGAAATGAAAAAATAATTTTTTTAAGTATAAATTATCTTGATTCACTAGTGGATGTCAATGTGATATGTCAAATTTGTAACAATGTTGGACATATAAAAAAAATTACAAAATTGGGTTGATAAAATCATAAACTCAAAAGGAAAATGTTACTGAGCATGTCAAGGAAACAAATAATGAGGTTGAAAATTTAATGGTTACTCAAACAACATTTCATGATCAAAGGAAAATAAATTTATGGGTAATAGATAGTGGATGTTCAAGTCACATGATAGGTGACAAAAGCAAATTCATCAATATGGTTAAGTAGAATGGTGGATTAGTCAAGTTCAGAGACAATTCATCTACAAGGATTTATGGAAAGAGCACCATAGGCATTGATGGAAAATCCAAGACATAAGATGTTCTCTATGTTGAGGGCCTCACGAACAATCTTCTCAATGTAAGTCAAATGTGCAAAAAAGGATATGATCTCATATTTCATGATCAAGGATGTGAAATCAAAAGAGAAAATTCTGGTAAGCTGGTAGTTGAATGATCTAGGACTGAAAACAATTTATACAACCTAAAGGGTGTTAATGGAAGAAGCTATTTTATAGGAAAAACAAATGAATTCTAGCTATGGCACAAGAGGATGTGACACATCAAGTTTGATAACCTTATGAAGACCAACTCCATGAAAGTAGTGAGATATATGCCAAAGATTGCCAAGACTGCAAGCACCATGTGTAAAGAATGTTTGATTGGGAAGCACACAAGGATAAGATTCAGGCCCAATCGGTATGCTTGTACAAGGCCTTTGGAACTAATTCATACTGATTTGTGCAGACCTACTAGGACAAATATTCTCCAAGGTAAAAGGTATTTCATGGTACTAATTGATGATTTCTCTAGGATGTCATGGGTTACATTCTTAAAAGAAAAATCAAAAGCTTTCAATATGTTTAATATTTTGAAGTCAATGGTTGAAAAATAAATTAATGTTAGAATCAAGTGTTTAAGTTTTGATAGAGGTGGTAAATCCACATCAAATGAATTTAAGGAATTATGTGAAAAACATGGGATAAAGAAAAATAGAACTATTCAAGAGATGGCCAGGACAAATGAAGCCAAGATGCCTGATATATACCAGAAATAAGTCCATATTGTTGTCTATATTCTTAATAGAGTTCAACTAAGAGTAGACAACACCAAGAATCCATATGAGTAGTGGTATGGAAGACTAGTAACTTTCAAGTACTTTGGAATTTTTGGAAGTAGATGTTTTATCAAAAGAGATGAAGAAGGTTTGGGAAAGTTTGACTCAAGATCTGATGAAGGAATCTTTCTTGGGTACTCAACTAGGAGCAAAGCTTAAAAGTGCTACAACAAAAGCTTGAGGAAGATAGTTGAAAGTGTAAATATTAGATTTGATGAAGAGTCACATCAAACCTCGCATAAGCAAGAAGATTGTTGGTCAAATGAACCTGCCTACTTAGAAGAAGAACGAGAAGAAAAGGAAGAAGCACAAGATTAAGTCCCCAAGACTCCTGCCAAGTATCTTCAAAAAATCATTTAGAAGATCAAATAATTAGAGACAAGAATGAAGGGGTTAGATAATTAGTCAAAATAATGAAGGAGTGTAGACCAGGAGAAGATTTACAAGGAAAAATGAATAGGTAAATTTCTCTTTACTATCAAGAATAGAACCTAAGACCTTTGTAGGTGCTAGGAAGGATGAAGAATGGATTCAAGCAATGGAAGAAGAACTAAATCAAAAAGAGAAAAATCAAACTTGGGAATTGGTACCAAGGCCTGTATACAAGAATGTGATAGGGACAAAATGAGTGTTCATAAATAAATAAAATGAAGATAGAGAAGTGGTGAGAAATAAAGCAAGGTTGGTGTGCAGAGGTTACTCACAGGTGGAAGGAATTGACTTTAAGGAAACATTTTCTCCAGTGGCAATAATGGAGGCAATAAAAATGTTTCTTGCATTATTGTTCACAAGGACTTTAAATTATATCAAATGGATGTGAAGTTTTCCTTCTTGAATGGTTACTTAGAAGAAGAAATTTACATAGAGCAACCTAATGGATTTTAGTTGTCATAGGATCCAAACATGGTATGCAAACTCAAAAAGGCTTTGCATGGTTTCAAACAAGCCCCAAGGGCTTGGTATGTATGGTTGGACAAGTACTTATTCTAGTAGGTCTTCAAAACTTACCGCATATAGCAATCTATGTATTAAAATTGAGGATGAAATATTT
Organism: Sequoiadendron giganteum; assembly: GCA_007115665.2. Classification (NCBI taxonomy): domain Eukaryota; kingdom Viridiplantae; phylum Streptophyta; class Pinopsida; order Cupressales; family Cupressaceae; genus Sequoiadendron; species Sequoiadendron giganteum. Next base: position 111,750,137 of record CM021108.1, read on the forward strand.
TTAATAATTGTTGTGTATGTTGATGATATAACATTTGGTAGGAATGGTGAAATGTGTAAGAAGTTTGCTAAAGAGATGTAGAAATAATTTGAAATGTCTATGATAGGTGAGTTATCATTCTTTCTTGGACTCTAAATTGCATAGTTAGATGATGGTATTTTCATCTCTCAAGCAAAATATGTCAAGGAAATGTTGAAGAAGTTTGGTATGGAAGATTACAAATGAATGAGTACTCCCATGGTAATAGGTTGTCATTTGATCAAAGATGATGAATCATCTAAGGTTGATTAGACTCTGTATAGGTTTATGATTAGGGGCCTATTGTACTTAACAACATCAAGGCTTGATATTATGCAATTTGTCTACTTGGTTTCAAGGTTTCAAGCTAATCCAAAAGAAACTCATGTAAAGTAAGTCAAGAGGATTTTCAAATATTTGAAGAGCACTTTGAATTAAGGATTATGGTATAAAAAGGTAATGACTTTTCTTTGAGTGCATATATTGATGCTAATTGGGTTGGCAATGTTGATGATAGAAGAAGCACCATTGGTGGAGCTCTATTTTTGGGAGACATATTGGTCTCTTGGTTTAGTAAGAAGCAAGACTCGGTGTCTTTATCTACAATAGAAGGAGAATAAATAATGATAGTATCTTGATGTTGGGAATAGGATGTCATTTAATTTCAATCCTAGACATATTTCATGTATCTCTTAAGTCCTTGGAAAGTGTTCCCCAACACTAGGATTAGAAAGAGATTAAATTCGAATGAAATGAACATGTCAATTGACATTTGTAATTATTCCTAAATAATAGGAACATGTGGGGATGTCCATTTTGAGCTCCTACAAGATAGGAGAACATGGGGCACCCACATGAAAGGTGGAACCTTGCTTCAATTAACTGTTTGGAGGATTGATAACACTTCAGTAATGCATTTTTTGTTCCTACAAAATAGGGATTGATATCTACAAGAGTGGAGTGACACTATCAGTTTAGTATCAATTTAGTTTAGTTTAGTTCAGTTATCTTCAGTTGCATGTAGTTATTTTGAGTTGCATGCTAGTTGACTTGAGTTGCATGTTAGTTGACTTGAGTTTCCTTATTAATGACTTCAGTTGCATGACAGATAATAGGTGGATACTTTTAGTTAAGTGGGGATGATCAATCATGCATGATATTTGCATGAATTGGTGGAGAGATATGTTTTAGTTAACTAAGATTGACTTGGACCAACCTTGGGTGCCCAATTTGGCATCTTTGAGTTAACACCTTTTGCATGAAAATATATTTACAAGGCTTAGTTAAGTGGGCCCATCCTTGGGCGCCAACTTTGAGGTGATGTTTGCAAGATATTTTCATGACCAACGATCAATTAAGTGTTTGGTTTGGGGTGCCTAAATTGAGGACACTTTGGTTTTGACTTCATGTTATAGTGTGGAACTCTACTTGCATAATCTAGGCATGGTTTTTTATGAGGAGCTTTATGCTCTTGTATTTGATAACTCTTATGAGTTTACATGCTCATTAATTGTCTATTTATTTCAACAATTACATCAGAGTTTGAAGCAAGTTAGTAGATTGAGCTTGTGCATGTGTGAGGATTTAAAGCATGGCATGGGATGTGTGGATTCATGCTTGGTCACATGGAATGCATGGATAGCTTGTGTTGCAAAAAGTGTGAGAGATTATTGCAGGTTGTGAAGAAGCATTGTTGAAGAAAAAGGAAGCATATCAATCAAGGATTGATACAGTGTTATTGTAATATTATTCTAAGTTTAAATAATACAAACACTATTGGTTCTAGTGGAGTTTTTTCCCAAAAGGGTTTCTCCACATATATGTTGTCACTTCTATCTTTTGTCTATTTCTACAAATGATAAAATTGATTTAAACAGAATAATCATACACAAAGAATTGATCTAAATAGATTAATCATGCACAATTAATTATGAAAAAGAACACTTAATTAAATCTACTATCACATAGGTTTACAATTTTTAAGCTATAATTTCACCTTCATTTTATATTAGATTTAATTAAGTGTTCTTTGTCACAATTATTTATGCAGGATTAGTCTGTTTAGATCAATTATTTGTGTATGATTATTTTGTTTAAATCAATTTTATCATTTGTAGAAATGGATAGAAGAATGTAGACAGAAGATAGAAGTGACACAACATATACATGGAGAAACCCTTTCGAGGAAAAACTGCACCAGAGCTAATAGTGCTTGTATTATTTAACCTTAGAATAAGAGTACAATAACACTGTATCAATCCTTGATTGATATGCTTCCTTTTCTTCAACAATGCTTCTTCACAACCTACAATAAACCCTCATACACTTTCTACAACACAAGCTATCCATGCATTCCATGTGACCAAGCATGAATCCACACATCCCATGCCATGCTTCAAACCCTCACACATGCACAAGCTCAACCTGCTAACCTGCTTTAAACTCTAATGCAATTGCTGCAATAAATAGATAATTCATGAGCATGTAAACTCATAAGAGTTATCAAATACAAGAGCATAAAGCTCCTCACAAAAAACCATGCCTAGATTGTTCAAGTAGAGTTCCACATTGTAACATGAAGTCAAAACCAAAGTCTCCTCAATTTAGGCACCCCAAACTAAACACTTAACTGATCGTTGGTCACGAAAATATCTTGTAAGAATCACCTCAAAGTCGGTGCCCAAGAATGGGCCCACTTAATCGAGCCTTGTAAATATCTTCTCATGCAAAAGGTGTTAACTCAAAGATTCTAACTTGGGCGCCCAAGGTGGGTCCAAGTCAATCTTAGTTAACTAAAACATATCTCTCCACCAATTCATGCAAACATCATGCATGATTGATCATCCCCACTTAATTGAAAGTATCCACTTGTTATCTTTCATGCAATTTAGTCATGCAATTAGATCCAACTAACATGCAACTCAAGTCAACTAGCATGCAACTCAAAATAACTACATGCAACTCAAGTCAACTACATGCAACTGAAGATAAGTGAACCATAAATTAACTTAATTGAACTTAACTAAGTTGAACTAAAATAAACTAATACTGAATTGATATTGAATTGATAGTGCCACTCCACACTTGTAAATATCAATCCCTATTTTGTAGGAACAAGACATGCATTACTGAAGTGTTATCAATCCTCCAAACAGTTAACTGGAGCAAGGTGGGTTCCACCTTCCATTTGGGTGCCCCATGTGCTCCTATCTTGTAGGAGCTCAAAATGGACGTCCCCACATGTTCCTATTCTTTAGGAATAATTACAAATGTCAATTTACGTGTTCATTTCATTCAAATTTAATCTCTTTCTAATCCTAGTGTTGGGGAACACTTTCCAAGGACTTAGGAGATACGTGAAATATGTTTAGGATTGCAATTAAATGACATCCTATTCCCAACGGTGTCTTTATCTACAAAAAAGAGAGAATATATAACTGTAGCATCCTAATGTTGGTGTAAATAGGTGTTTTACCTATCTAGTCATTAGTAGGTCCTATTTACATTATTGTCCACTTAGGTCCTAGGAAGGAATCTTTCTAGATAAGCATTAGTTGTCACTTATCTTATCTAGTTGACATTTATTTAATGCTTGTGTCCTATGTTGTTATGGCTTAGTTGTCTCATGTGATAGGATTAAGACACTTGTCATGATCTTTTCTAATCTTATTTCTCACCTCACCTATATAAGCAAGGCATCATACATGTACTTTGTCATCTTCAAGTTGGTATTCTTGCATCCTTAATCATAACATGATATTTTTTCCATTTCTCTCTTGTGGAAATTATTTTTTCTTGTGGGTGATTCTGGGGTGTTAAGGAGTTCACCATAAACTCCTAAATGGTATCAAAGCTTCAATGCTGCAAACTTCTTACCAAATCTGAGGGACCAATCTTGGCGTGAATTTTTTTTGGGTGCGAGTTGGGGTCTTGATAACCTCACCATTGAATCCAAGGCATTAGAGAAAGTCAAATTTGTCTTTCATTTCGTCAAAATTTGACATATTTTGTCAAATCTACAAGGGTTTGAAGGAAGGGCTTCAGTTGCCAGATTTGGAGGGTAGCTGATATTTTGAAGGATTTTGGATGAAAACCTACCTAGCCATCACATCCAGAAGGCCCGAGAACCCTCAGATCAATTACCAAATCATCAAATTTTGACACTTTTAATCGGGGACGAGGTAAAAAAAATTAGGTCGTATGGTTGTATGGATCTGTACGGATCCATACAGCCTACATCATCATCAGATCTACGCAGTCTTCATATGACAAAAGATCAACATTTTTTGTGAATATTCCCTTTTTGGCATAAATTTTGCATCAAATTTCGGTCGGCGTACTTGGTCCTGCATAGAGGTTAAATCAGTTGGTCAAATCGACATATTCATAGTTAGGCAGTATATTCTCCTCTTTTTGTGTCATCTATCCTTGTGCCTACATCGTCTGTAATATTCTTTGATATATTCTTTGTTTGCATATGCATCAACCCTCCTCTTGTGTCATTTATACCATGCTCTTGTAATCTGTGTCCTTTCTATGTAAGGCTAATGTATTTTTTGCGTACATCCCTATCAACTCGGTCAAATTGGTACAAAAACTACATTGATATGAGTTATATTTATATTAGAAGTTTTATTTAAAAATTTGTTTTACCTAGATGACTGTATTAAATAGAAGTTATGTAGATAGTAGAGGCACTAGCCCTTGGGCCCGCATTAGCGGGGGGGCTAAGCCCCTAGCAGCACAACCTTTGGCCCATTGCCCCCCAACAACCACTCCCAACGACACCGCTATTGTTGGAGAGATGAGTTTTTTTATTTTCTAAAAACAACGCACTTGGTCACATGGGTGACCACCAATTAGCCCTCAAGGGGCTAATATTTGGCTCCCTATCTATCTTTGAAAGGTCCTCTTTTAGGCCTTTTTTCATTTTTTCATCTTGCAATCCAGGAGGCAAAATTTTGTAAACAAGATATCATCGAAAAGATGAAGCTATGAGTTTTATAGTGGTACATGTTATTTTTAATAATTTTGTTGTTTTATGTCATTTATTATTGGTTGAAGTCAAATCTACTTTTATGGATCTCGAGCTCATAAGCTTTTGCCACGATCTTCGATTTTCACAACTTTTGTGGCATTGGAAAGGTATTGAGGAGCTCTACATTACCATCCATGCACTTTTTTTGTATATATCCCAAGTTGATTGTTATTTTAGTTTTCCCCCAAAGGGTGTTTTGGAGATTACTTTAATGTTTTGATAGTAGTATAATTTTTGACCTTTGCACTTCATTTCAATTCGAGATCATTTATCAATCAATTGTTGCTTCATAGCTTCTAGATTTGTTCCAGTTTGAGAGTTTTCCAGTGTTCCTTGGCATTGGGTCTACTACTGCTTATCATGATTTTGACTCGAGTCTTTGAGTGACTTTGATATGGTTTCTAGAAAACAAAATTATCTTTCCTTTGCTTGTCAGATTAAGGATTCTGGTGTTACTTCACAAGTGCACTTCTTGTGATTCTTTGCAACAGGTTATCTCATTATGAGGGGGTTGTATGATATCTCTTGTCACCCTTTGTGTGGATGGATATTGATTTGATTTGTAATGGATATCCTTATTGTATTATCTCTCTTTTAGGGTGGAGTTTTGTCCCACCGAGTTTTCTCCTTTTCCCCATTTGTGAAAGGTTGCATTTGCATTTGTACATGGGTACCTAACATGGTCTCGTAGCTAGGACCTATCTTTGTTTCATTTGAATAATAATCGACTCTCTAAGTTGTACTTAAGGGGGGTGTTGGTGTAAATAGGTGTTTTACCTATCTAATCATTATTAGGTCGTATTTATATTATTAAGTCCACTTCGGTGCTAGGAAGGAATCTTTCTAGTTAAGCATTAGTTGTCACTTATCTTATCTAGTTGACAATTATTTAATGCTTGTGTCCTAGGTTGTTATGACTTAGTTGTCTCATGTGATAGGATTAAGACACTTGTCATGATCTTGTCTAATCCTATCTCTCACCTTGCCTGTATAGGAAAAGCATCATATGTACTTTGTCATATTCAAGTTGGAATTCTTGCATCCTTAATCATAGCATGATATTTTTGCCATTTCTCTCTTGTGGAAATTATTTTGTCTTATAAGTGATTTTGGGGTGTTGAGGAGTTCACCATAAACTCCTACACCTATGACACTTAAGTGTTGTAGATGAATCAAATATTGAAGGCTATCACTTGGAAATGTATGATGAGCCTATCCCTATTCTATGTGACAATACAAGTGTCATCAACATTTCAAAGAATTTAGTGATCCATTCTAAAACCAAGAATATATCTATCAGGTATAACTTATTAAGAGAGAAGGTTGTAGAACAAGAAGTAAGATTCGAGTATGTGCCCACAAAGGAACAAGTTGAAAATATCTTTACAAAGGAACTTTCAATAGATAAATTTGAATATCTCAAATAGAAGTTAGGGGTTGTTGCCCCTCCTTCTAACTAGATGCCTAGATGGTGTATATGTCCAGAGGGGGAAATTCAAGATATATCTTTATCCCTGGATTGATGAAGGCTACCTCTCAAGGGGAGTAGGTAGAAGGATGTTAAGTTTTGTGTAGATAGGGGGAACTTGTATGTTGTTGAAAGCATAGTTTAAGACCACTAGCTCTTTTCCCTTGCTATCAAATGGGTAAAAATTGCATATTAGGTCAATATTTCCATCAATGTTAGGGGGGAGATTATTGCAAGCTTGTTGCAGGTGTTGTCATTGATGTCAATATAATGGACATTGTTGCAGGTGTTGTTTTGTTAAAGGTGTTATCTCTGATGTCAATAGAGTTGTAGTGTGTGAAGAAATCAATGTGTTGATCAAAAGTATTGTGAATGATTGTATTCTTTATCCTTTGATGTAAAACATTTCATGAAGATATGAAAGCACACATGAAAGAGTTTCATATAGTCAATGACTTAGGAAGTTGTACTGAAGAAGATCGGGAGAATGCTTTGAATTCCTCTACATTTGAAGATATGGTCTTGCATTTTGGAAGTTATATAGAGGCAAGTGTGAAGTATGTAAGTTCCTAATTTCAAAATATAGAAGTTATCATAGAAGTTTCTAGAGCTAGTAGTGTGAAGACTATGGTGTTACAATCAAGAAGGTTTAGAGGAATGCTCCACATTTCTCCGCTAATAATGTTGTGGCCTTGAAATCAAAAAGATGAGTTCAAATTTCTTATATTCTCTCTCATTTCAATTTTTAGGTGTTGAGGTGTACCACAAGTCTAGTTTTTGATGCCTTATCTCAAGTCTTTGTTTTTTGGGTTTGCAAGAGAGGTTGGGTCCAATGTCTATTTGTTTGTGCTAGCATAATGTGGGAATATATAAAAGGGGTGCATGAGAATGTTTTTAAATATCATTTAATAATTGTAATGTGATATGCATAGTGTTATCTGGTCTCTTCGATATCACTTGTGATATGGAGTTAATAAATGAAAGGTTAAGTGTTTGATGGGTTGTCTTGGTATATTGAGTTGTTTGCACCAAGTTTTTATGGTGTGTTAGCATGGAAATATGTTGATGATGAACTGGATTCTATTAGAATCCACGAATCTCCAAGAAATGTAGATCAAGATAAGAGATACAGAAATTTCATGAGTGAACCTATGAACACTACTCAACCAATGTACACAAAGTCAATCAAACTCTGTGAAGTTGAAAGTATAGATAGTAATATGATTAGGAGTACTAGAATCTCAAAATGTGATCCACTAAAATAATCCCCCTACAAGAGATCAAGATAGAAGGCTCATGAGGCCTCCCAAAAATAAGATTCATCCACTACTTCATTGAAAGAAGCATTAGCATAACACATCATAGTCTACCCTTAATACTAAGAGAATATAAGAAAAACCAACTGAGATCAAGAGTACGCAAGGAATTTAGAGATGCACAAGAAAATGAGATAGGGTGTGCTCCAAGTCACACTCACATGAGGTGAGAATCACAAGTAGACATTGTTGTTAAATCATGAGGATCCACAACTATGATGTCAAATCAAGGCTCTACACAACCCCCCATTACACTTTATAATTCAGTGTTAGTATAATAATTTCCCAAATTCCCTTCACACATTCAGTTTTGTGGCACTTATATGAGTGCATTTGCAAGAATATTTGTTGTTACAAGTTCTTTAAATTTTAAGTCATAAGGTGGATTAAAAAGAAATGTGTTACAAACCTCAAAAAATGACAAAAACTTAAAATGAAACCCCCCCTTTTGCCAAACTCATCGCAAAAGAAAAAAATACTCCTCATTTACAAATTTTTAACTATGGAAAAACCAAAAAACACCCCCTTTTACCAATTATGACAAAATAAATAACTCCATCCCTTTTACAAAAGTCAAAATTATTAACACAAAGTTGATGGTTTACAATGTCTAGTAACTAACAAAGCCATTTTTATTTTTTTTTAAAAGCAATGATTACTTTGATTATGAAAAAATCAAGGAATATCAATGTTAATGATTTTTAATGACTAGTAAAGGGTAAGTGCATGGATCTGTGACACAATTTTGGCTCTTAAGATGCCACTTTTTTTCTTTTCTTTTTTTCCTAAAATCAACAAAATCTGATTTGAACGAGAAAATGAAGATAGTTACGCTCAAAATTTCAAGATTTAGCAAGAACAAAAGTTGAAGTGCTCCGAGTCTAGTTTCTAAGCTATTGATTTTTTTTGAAATTAATGAATATTAAGGGTCTCAAAAAGGGGGGGGTCCAAAATAGGTCTTGTTTTTATCAAAAAAACAACATAGCACCTGAGGGCTCCCCCTTTATGATTAACTTTTTTTTAGAATTTCAAAAATCCCAATGGTGAGAAATTAGCTAACACCATGTAGTTTATCCTTGTTCTTTTAGATAATTTTTTTAATGAATATATAATAATTTATGAATTTTCAAAGTGGACACATCCTGAAAAGTTAAAATTTGAGCATGCTCCCCCCTAAATTTTTGGAGAACTAATTGAAAATTGATTTTTTTTCATCATGTGTAGAATGGAGTCTAGTTTCAAAAAATGTAATTTGTTTCATGTTTCAACAATGAAAGAGTAAAAATCTATCCTAAAACTAACATATGTTGGTTTTTGACAAAAAATGAAGGCATTTACAATAGAAGCCATGGATCAAAACCTTAACTAAATCAAAATGAAAAAAGAATTATATATTTAGATAGCTAAGAGAGAGGTTAACACTATCATGATTTTTTTATAAACCTACATTGAAATATGTGCAAATGAGACAGGGAGCACAGACAAAAATATGAGGAAATTTGGCAAATAATGTCAATTAACACATCCAAAGTAGGTCATTTGGCGAGCGCCAAATGTGATGTGCCATTTTGTGAGTGCCAAATTTTGCGCTCGCCAAATGACTTGCTTTGAACAAAACCTAAATTTTCCCTCTCTTTGGTCAACAACTTTGATAATGCTTAGAGTGCACAGTTTATGATCATAGATGGATAGTTGAGGTTTTACCTTTCATACGCTCTCTAACTCATTACCCTAACTAGATAAATATTTATCCCTCTAAAGTCTCTCTCTCTCAGGTCTCACTCCCTCCCATGTGACCTAGACTAGTCCCTCAGTCCAATCCCCTCTCTCAAGTCTCTTTCCTTCCCACCTAGGTACCTAAATAAATCTATCTCACTCCAAACCCCTTTCTCACTCTCCCCCTTTGGTATTTTTGTCTCTTTAACTCCATCTCCCTCTCTTAGGTCGTTATCTTTCTCTCTCTATCTCTCTCTCTCAAGTCTCTCCCTCCTACCACCTCTCCCTCTCTTAGGTCTCTCACTCACTCCCTCTATCTCTTTCTCATTCCCTCTCTCTCACTCACTCCATCTCTCTCCCTATATCTCTCTCTCTCACTCTTTCTTTGGTATCTTCATCCCCCCTCTCTCTCTCTCTCACACACACACACACTCCCTCTCTCCCTCTCATTCCCTCTCTCACTCCCTTTATCTCTCTCCCACTCTCTCTCCAGGTCTCTCCCTCCCACCCCCTTTCTCCCCCCCTCTCTCAATAATCTCCCTTCTACCATCTCTCTCTCTCTCTCTCTCTCAAGTCTCTCCCTCCCAGCCCCTCTTCCTCTCTTTCTCTCCCACTCCCTCTCTCTTTGTCACTCCCTTTATCTCTCTCCCACTTTGTCTCTCCCTCCCACCCCCTCTCCCTCTCTCTCTATCTCTCTCCTCCACCCCTCTCCTCTGTATCTCTTTGTCATGTCTCCCTCTACCCCTCTCCCTCTCATAGTCCTCCTCCTCTCTCTCTCTCCCACTATTTCTCTCTCCCTCTCTGTCTCCCTCCACCCCCCTCTCCCTCTCTCTCTCTCTCTCAAGTTGCAACCGTCCCTGCCCCCTCTCCTCTCTCTCTTTATCCAGGTCTCTCCCTCTCCTACCTCCTCTCCACTCTCACAATCCTCCTCCATCTCTCTCCCTCTTACCTCTCTCTCAAGTATCTCCTCCCACCATCTCCCTCTCTCTCTCATACCCTTTATCTCTCTCCCACTCTCCCTCTCCCTCTCCCTCTCCCTCTCCCTCTCGAGTCTCTCCCTCCCTCTGTCTCTCTCTCAAGTCTCTCTTTGTCTCTCTCACTCACTCCCTCTATCTCTCTCCCACATCCTCTTGACTAGGCCTATCGGCAAGACAATTTCCACCAAAAAGAGCTCATAATGTCACATTGAAGCCTCAAGCCACCCCGATGTCATTAAGCTCAAACACTTTTCAAAACATCTTATCGGTTTGAGTCACACCGAAGTTCAACAAGATAGATCCATTGACAAGAACAACACCATCAGACAAGGATTAGAAAATCCCATCAAGATCTAAGGTTACCTCGATGACCTTAAGCCTAGCTATAGTTTGAAACACCTCATCGACAAGAGTCAAACTAAACATAGCTCGTCGACTAGACCAACATTGTCGATTCAACAACCATAAGTACCATCGAAGACCAAAGTCACCCCAACAGTACTACCATTGGTCAGATTCCTATTGTTGGCTCAACATTCTTAGGTCTAACTGAAGACCAATGTTACCTCGACGATCTGGTCATTGGCAAGAGTTTCCATGCATTACATCGATATTGACCAGATACGCTCTACCATTAAGACTCTTTCCAAACCTTCATGTCAGCTTGACAAAGTCCCATTGGCTAGACTCACACCGAAATAAATTTTTGATCAAACTTTTACTATTGATGTGAGTTCAAAACCTCATACTGATAGCTCATATCACGCCGACCACCTTCATCGCAAGGACACACCAAAGGTCACACTGATATGCTCAAAGAAGGAACTTCACAAGGAGAGCTCAGATCGAGTTGAGTCACACTGATCCCACAGATAGTTCAGGATCAAGCACACAATTCCAACGTCTCTTTCTCACTCTCTCTCCCTCTCCCTCTCCCTCTCTCTCAAGTCTCTCCCTCCCACCCCCTCTCTCAAGTCTCTCCCTCCTACCCCCTCTCCCTTTGTTAGGTCTCTCTTTGTCTCTCTCACTCACTCACTCTATCTCTCTCCCACCACCCCTCTCTCTCAAGTATCTCCCCCCACCCCACCTCTCTCTATATATCTATCTCACTCCCTCCATCTCTCTCCCACTCCCTCTCTCTCCTACTCTCTTAGGTCTCTCCCTCTCTCTACTACTCTCTTAGGTCTCTCCCTCCCACCCCTTCTCTCCCACTTTGTCTCCCTCTCCTTCTCTCTTAGGTGTCTCCCTCCCAACCTCTCTCCCTCTCCCTCTCTCTTAGATTTATCCTCCTACCCTCTCCTCCCTCTCCATCTCTCTCTCAGGTCTCTCCTACCCTCTCTCTCTCTATGTCTCTCCCTCTCTCTCCCACTCCCTCTCTCTCTCTATATCACTCCCTCTATCTCTCTCCCACTTTTTCTCTCTCCCTCTCTCTCAAGTCTCTCCCTCCCTCCCACTCTCTCTCTCCCTCTATCTTAGGTATCTCCCCCCACCCCCTCTCTCTCTATCTCTCTCACTCCCTCCATCTCTCTCCCATCCCTCTATCCTGATTACTCCTTCTCCCTCCCTCCCTCCCCCTCTCCCTCTCTCAAGTCTCTCCCTCCTATAATGAAAGAAATGGTGTGGAAACTCCTTCATAATGCTAATTCTAAGGGGAATAGTGTAGACAAAAGGTTCAAATTTCAATTACAGTTCATTAAAAATTAATACATTCACAGGAATTAAAAAAACAGACAATTAAGATCACACACATAATTGAACACCAATATTTACGTGGGAAAACCCTTTCGAGAGAAAAACCCACCACCAAAGAAAAGCCACAAGTTGTATTATAGTAAAAAAATTTTACATACAAGTCCAGACTTCACTTCTAGATGTCAATTTCACAGCAACAAAACATTCCCTGATCAACCTTGCACAGAAAAAATTCAGACCACTCTCACATTCATCCTCTCTATTACAATGCATATTAGAACACACAGTTACCAAAATGACTCACTTAGAAACTTCCATTCAATTGAGTCATTGATCAATTCATTCCCTATACAAAATGGTTTGGTTCAACAGTTTCTCCTGTTGATCAACTGTCAACCAGCACAATCAACATACATCTCAGTAGTCAGGAAGGTTAGCATTCATTCTACTAAGTCATATACACATCCATCGACATGAAAAACACTATCGGTGAAAGATCAAAAAGTGCCATCGAGTTCATAAGTCACCTCGATGACATTCAACTCAAAACACCTTCATCAGTGAAAGTCACACTGATGAAGTTCATCGACCAAAGTTCTATAATTGGTGGGAGTTAGGAAACTCACACCGGTGGTTCATATCACTCCGATGGGCTTCACTTCAGCAAGAGTCTCCCTGAAAGGACTCATTGGCAAGAGCATAAGCACTGGAGTGACGTTCATAGGTCATCCTAAAGACCAATGTCACCCCAACCAAATTCATCGACCAAAGTCTCACTAACCATGACCCATCGGGCTGAGAACTTACCTCAGAGGTAGTCTCCAAAGCTCCTTTGATAGTTCATGTTATACTGAAGGTTTCTATTTGTTCATCTCCCATTGGGAATACTTACCTCGATCCCAATCCATTGGACGAAGATCTTAAGGCTGGGCTGAAGTCATATTTCATATCGATGAAGAACCATTGGGAAGACTTACCCCAACCATATTCCATCGGTCAGACTTCTATTGTCGGTCCAATCTTCCCAGGTCTAACTAAAGACCAAATTTAGCCCAACAAACTATTTGTTTACCTCTCTGGGTATATACACAGGAAGTAAACTGAACTATATGCAACACATAGATATAATAACATAATATGATTGAATCATGAAACACTTCTATTCATTTCCAGCAAATATCAACATGTACAATCTGACTGTCATAGTCTCATTAATTCCACACATAACTCCCATCTGACTACATGATCCCAGTCCATATAGCGTTCTTCGGTGGTTGAGTAACCAACCGTTGTGCCATTTCATAATCAACTAATCAGGACTTAGTTATATGCCATTAACCATACTTAATTATTCCCGCTACGACTATGGTTTTATTACCAAAGCAATCAGCCGACTACGCTAAGGCCGACTACGCTAAGACCGACTATGCTAAGGCCGACTACGCTAAGACTGACTATGCTAAGGCCATATGTTGGCTTACATCATCCCCCCCAAAAAGAAGTCGGTTTCCCAGGTGAATAACACAAAAAAAACTGGGAACCGCTTTACAAAACAAATTTAGTGAGAAGAGGGTTGAGAGGATGTCCCTGGCGGCTGGGGGATTGAAGAAGTGGTTACTGGAGTGGTGAGATGTTGCAGTTGGTACACCTCCTCAATACGCTATTGCAAGTGATGAGTGGCCTTCAATTCCTTCTCTCGTGTGGTCTTCACCAAATGTACTACCTCCTTCAGGTTCTTGTTGGCCTTTGCCAGTTCTTCGTCCTTCCCTGCCAACTGTTTAGCCATTTCTTTCTCTTGCACCTTCATCCTCCTCTCCATCTCCAATAGGGTGGTATCTCGATCGGCCACCTTCTTGTTTTCTTCCTCCAGTAGGTGAGAGAGCTCTTGCCTTTGTTTCTCAAGAGATTCTGCCTTGGCTTGAATGTTCTAGGAGAGTGTGATTGCCTGGTCTGCCTTGTGCGCCATTTTGTCTACCCTCATCTCAAACTCCTTGCAGGCTAGGAACAAAGACCTATATGCTGCCTCCATCTCAAAAATTTGTGCCACCAACTTATCCTCCTTCCCATGGAAGGATGGCCTCTTGGGATACTAGGCTGCCATCATCTCAGGTGTCTTTCTACCTACCCATTCACTTGTAAATATTTTGTTGAACTCTTTTTCATTCTCTGAGTTCATGAACTGAATGATCCATTTAGCCTCCTTCTCTGCTATGGGTGAGTAGTTTCTATTCGGTGTCTTTGCAATGTCTAACACCTCCTTTATAACCAACACAATAGGCTCGAGGCTGTGGATGTACCTCTCAATTGTGTTGATTGGGTCTTCTCTGTCAGGCTTGGGAATCACTATAGCAATCCCCTCAGATACATCCTCACTAGACTCCCCATCGGTACTAGCAGCTGTAGGTACAACTAGTTGCTCTGCTATTGAAGGATCCCCATCTGATATGATGTGTATTACCCGTGGTGCCGGTTCTCCCACTTCTCCTTTTGGTTGTTCTGTATCCACCTGCTGAACTGCTGGTATGTGAGCTGCCAGTTGTGTGCTCTTTGTTGTTCCCATCAGTTGAGTGCTCCCTGTAGGTACCCCCTCCATCTCATGCAAGCCAGGAAAGTGTATGGGGGAGATGTCATCTTCCCGAATAGGGGAGCCCATTTCCATCAACCATCCGTCTACATGGAGTACCTCCCCGGGTGGTGCATCCTCACCCACTATGTTGTTTAGGGCTGTCTTCTTTGCTTCCACCTGTTCAGCTGGCACACCTCTCATTAATGGTATATCCCTGGTCATTTCTCCTTCAGGTGCTATGTCCTCCGCAAGCATCTCTAGCTCACCCTCAACTTTTCCAACCTCGCCAACTTCCTCTACTGACTCCTATTCGATTGGTGCTACTGATCAGGGATTGAACTCTATCAAATAAACGACAACTGGTGTAGTACTGTTAGCTGAGGAGGAGAGTGCTAACTGATCATACTCATCACTAGCTGGCTTCTTCCTCTTTCTTCTTATCATCTTTGGTTCCTCTACTGTACCGCCTGCCTCCAAGGTTATCCACCTAAACACAGTCGGCCAAGAAGGTTCATAATCCTTGGTTGGCTGTAGTTTCCCTAGTTTACCTTGTGACACCTGATTGTAGATGACATCCAGAAATAGTGCTATTAGATGCCGAGTCATGTAGAATGTTTTGTGTTTTCATTCTATAAATTCTCTAACCCTTTCTCATAGGTATAGTGCCCAATTGTAAACCCGTCCTACACTGAACCCGAACATGAAGTGAACCATCCAAGTTACTATATCCAATGTTCGACTGAAACCTATCAACCTACATTTGATGAGGTCCATAATACATTTCCACTTAGAACTCACCAGCATATGTTTCCTTAGTCCCTGTGCCCCTGACCTCCACACCATCTCCTTCTCTTTTTCTGTGATATCAGGCCTGCAAATGCGTTTAATGATCATATCTTTATGTTGGGCTGTCATCTTTGTGGTTGGTTTGGCAACTACCTTGCCCGACGCAGGTATGCCAAAGACTCGTCTGAAGTCCGTTGGTGAGAAAGCCACCATCACTGGAAACCCTTCATACTCAATTGTTCTCGGGTGACCATGTTGATTGTAATTGGCCACAATATTCCTCAAGTACTCCTCAAAATCTCTGGAGTTAATCACCTTGTCAACCTGTACCGCCATTAGTGCTTGCTTCATGGGATGATCGGGTGTTATCTCCTGCCACTAGGTTTTGCAACCTATGCCTGTGAGACTCTCCCATGTCAATGAGTCTACAGTCACATTGTTTGTTTTCCCCTTATCTTCGTTATTTCCAGCCACCTTAGGTCTGAGTATTATTTTCTTCCCCTTGGCACTCATGCTAACATCCATTATCCTCAGTTTATGGGAATGACAATGATTGATAGTGACTTTTCTAATTAATTTAAACTTTGAACTATGCCTTGGTACGATAGTTACTTTTTCTCGTTGTAGATGCTAACGCTGCTTCTTGGTACGACCTTCTTTGTTTCTGTCTGTACGATGCCTTTTTCTTTCCTTGGCTCAATGGTTGGTACAGTTATCTCTTGTTTGGTCCATACAATCTTTCTCCACTGCACGTGTATGAGTGCCTCCTCCTTCTGTACGATTCCTTTCCCAATCCTCTGTACTATTTTCTTTCCTTGTCGTACGGTTTTCTTTTTGCAGCGTATGGATTCGTTCTGATACTGGCATACGAATTTTTCTTGATGCAGCCATATGGATAATTGTTTCCAATGTACGAGTTTTGGTGCTTGATGTACGAACTTCTGGAATACCAGTTTTTGGTGTACGAATTTTGATCTACACTATACGAACCTCCCTTCACCTTGGCATACAAATTCCTCCTCTTGACGTATGAACTTCTTGTCTCATGGGCGTACTAATTTCTTTCCTCTTGACATACAAACTTCCTATCTCCTAGGCATATGGATTTCTTTCCCCTTGAGCGTACAAATTCCTCCTCTTGACGTACAAACTTCCTGTCTCCTGGGCGTACAAATTTCTTTCCTCTTGAGCGTACGGATTTCTCTGCCTATCGTAAAAATTTACCTACCAGTGAATGGCATATGGATTCTAGCCTATGTCATATGAGCTTCCTTCCACTATGGCCTATGAGATCCTTCTGGCAGATCCATATAGGCCCCTTATTACAAATCCGTACGTGCTTCTTTTGATAAATCCGTACGTACTTCTTGTCACAAATCCGTACGAACTTTCTTTGGCAGATCTCCTAGCGGCTTCCTCTCCTCTGTCGTATGGCCTCTGCCTCCAACCCCTTCTATCTTAAATACAAAATTTGTGTAATCTTTGCATTAAATAAGGCTCCTTTTTCTGATTTAGGTTGCACAATTTTTCGTATTAATATTATTTTTAAATACTTTAATATTTTTTTCCATTTCGCCTGATTCCTTTTTTTCGTTTTTCTTTCTTCTTTTCACTACATTTCTTTTTTCATTTTTTAATTCTTCTTTTAATTCTATCATCTTCTTTTCTTTTTTATTTCTTCTCACCCCTTTTAATTTTATTTTTTTCTCCTTTAAATATTTTTTTCGTTTTTTCCATCTTCTCTCTCTTCATCTCTATGTTCTTCTCTCTCATGTTTATTTCTTTTTCTCTTCTTTCCTCGTATTTTGTCATCTTCTCTGACTTTTAACTTGGATGCATAATACCATTTACATGTGTGCGGGAATCATTTATAACATTCCTCTTCACAACAAGTCCCTATATATTGAACGTCAAACCATTTATCAAGTAAAGGGGCAAGACCCGTACCTTTATAGCTATCGTCGACATACCTTCCTCTGTATTGTTGGTACCAGGTAACATCTTCGCCTTGTACTATAGGGAATCCGGCTAGGTTGGGTATTATTTTGCAGAGTCCATCCTTTGTTGCTATCTCCCTTATCCTTGACACCTTCCTTCTCTCTCTTCTCATTTGTTGAAGTATTTCTTCTGTATACCCGTCCACATGTGATAGGAACTCGTCCTCTGTCATGACCATAATTTTTAAACAAGGCGTCATCTTCTCGAAGTAGGCCTCCCATTGTTCCTCATCCCATTCATCCTTTCCTTCGTCATTATCCTCAGGTTGATGTTCTTTTGTTGCTTGCTCTTCCTTCTCCTTCTGTGCTTCTTCATCCATTTATTTTGCCAGATAGCCCTTCCATGTACCTTCGTAAGGGGTGACGTACATCCAATGTCCACCCGTTCATCGCCAGAGTGCCAGTGTCCCGAACACTGCATTTTTTAGGTGTTTATTTATCCACGGTACTACAATTCCTTCCACTTTCTTTTCCACTAGTCTCTCCTCGATGATTTGGTTCCTGCCTGATTCCATCCAGACTCCCTCTGCTGCATACTTGGGCCCCCCAAGCCCCATTCCTACTTCCTCAGTGCTTCCTTCTACACAGGCCAATCCTCCTTGGTGGCATAGCCTAACATGTTGATGGCTATCAGACGTTCCTTGTCTTTCCTCTCCTGGTATACCTTCAACTTTGAACCATTTATTGCATTAGGAAGGAGCGATTCATCTAAGTTCTCCAATTTTAAAGAGCTATTGTTGCATATTTCCCTGACCTTAAACAGTCCTAACCACCGTACTCTAAATTTCCCTAGCTTACTCTCGTTATGACCATTATATTTCAAAACTAATTATCCTAGCTGAAAATTCATTCGTCGAAGGTGTTTTTCATGCCAGTGCTTCCTCCTCCGTTGTATATTCTCCATGACCCACTGTGTCATTACCCTTCGTTCATCCAGTTTGTTAAGTTCAGACAACCATTCCTTCAAACTCTCTATATCCCCTAACTGATTCTCCACGACTATCCTCATGTTAGGAACCATGTATTCCATTAGTACCACTACTTCATGGCCGTACATCAACTAGAAAGGTGTGTGTCCCGTTGCTACTTTATATGTCATATGGTACGCCCACAGGATGGCTGGTAGCCGCTCTTCCCATTCGGCTTCCTCTACACCGCATGACTTGTGAATGATTAACACTAGTACCTTATTCATAAACTCTCCTTGACCGGCTCATGGGTAGTATGGGCTTGATAGGTTGTGAAATATTCGAAACTCTGTCATCATCAATCGGATGATGTGGTTCACAAAGTGTCCTTCCCGATCACTTGTAACTTGGATTGGAACTCGTATTGTGTCACTATCTATTCATAAATGAATCTAGCTATGCTCTGGGCTGTGTTATCTGGCAATGCTCGTGCTTTGGCCCACTTCATGAGGTATTATGTTGCTACCACAATGTATCGACACTGGTGTAGGTGACTTACCTTTAGTGGTCCAATAAAATCCAATCCCCACTGTTCAAACAAATCCTATGGTTGGGATGGATAGAGTGGCATAAAATCCTGCTTTAGAGGTTTCCCTACCCTCTGGCAGGTGTCACATCCTAGCACCCACTCCCGTGCGTCTGTGTGCATCGTTGGCCACCATAGTCCTACCAAAATAATTTTTCTCGCTATGGCATCTGGTCCCATATGTCCGCCAGCCAGGCCCTCATGTGCTTCCTTCAGTATCCTTGGTATTTCTTCTTCTATGACACATCTTCAGAGGATCTAGTCGGACCCCATCTTATATAGCAAGCCATTGATTAGTTGAAATGTCTTTCTTTTTCAGTACGAGCTTCCTCCTCTCCGCCGGTGCCATTTCATTTGGAAAGGTGGATGTGGACAAGTATTCTCTGATCTTTTCATACCATGATGGTACTTCAATTTGAAATAGGTGCGCATCGGGGAAATCTTTGTTTAATCCTCCTTCTGCAGGCTCTCCCGACCATATCCTTGACAACTAGTCGGCGATCACGTGGCTCTTCCCCGGTCATACTATGATAGTTAATGTGAACTCCTGAAGCAATAGCAGGAACCTACTCACTCTTCCTTGGATTATAGGCTTGTTCACCAAATACATTAGGGCTTGGTGGTCTACATAGAAGGTGAATGGTGTGGCCAAACAATAATGCTTGAATTTTTATACGGAGTATACCATCCCCAGTGCTTTGCGCTCAGTCGTACTATAGTTCTTCTCCGCCTTCAAGAGTAGACCATTGGAAAAGAATACTGGTTGGTCCAGCCCGTGTGTCCTGACTTGTATGAGTGTTTCTCCAATGGAGAAGTTTGAGGCATCCACATGTAATGAAATTCCTTGTCCCAGTCCGAGTATGCCAGGATGGGTGAACTGATTAGTTGGTCCTTCAGTTCCTTGAATGCTTTTTCTTGTTCTTCCGTCCATATGAAGGGTTGTCCCTTCCTTGTCAATAACTCGAGAGGGTATGATACTTGTACAAAGCTCTTGATGAACCTTCAATAGTAACTGACATGGCCGAGAAAGGACTTTACACCTGTGACATTTTCTGGAGCCTCCATATGCACAATGACTCTTATTTTGTCAGGGTCAATCTTTAACCTGACTCTACACACAATATGCCCTATTAACTTCCCCTATGGCACCATGAACCTGCATATCTTTGGGTTTAGAGTGAGGCATGCCACTCTGCACCTCTCCATGCATTCTCCCAGAGCCTTGAGATGTTTTCTTTGTCACTGAAAATGGACCAGTCATCTAGGAATGTCGTGAAATTGCCTACTAACATCTTGTCAAATATGTGTAGAATTATTCTTTGAAATGTGGCCGGTGCATTACACAACCCAAATGGCATCCGGTTGTATGCGTACACTCCATCTTCAACCACAAACGTTGTCTTCAACTTGTCTTCTTTGACAATACAAATTTGGTTATATCCGGAGAACCCATCCAAGAACGAGTACATTTCATGCCCAACGACCTCCTCCAAGATGGTGTCCCTGAAGGGGATTGGAAACAAGTCCTTGACCGTTACTGCATTCAAACACTGAAAGTCGACACGTATCCGAATTTGCTCTGATTCTTTCTTCAAGGAAATGACAATCGGTGACACCCACTCGGTGACATTTACTTTAAAAATGATGCCAACCTCCAACATCTTCTCGATCTCCTCTTGTACCTTCACGACATAGTTCTTTTTCATCCTATAGGGTCTCTTTCGTACGGGTTGGGCTCTTGGTATGAGTGGAATCCTATGCACGCACAGTTTCGATGGTACGCCTTTCAAATCCTTGTACGTCCAAGTGAAGGTGTCCTTATACTCCATGAATATTTTAAATGTCGCTGCCTTTAGTATGGGGTCCCATTCATCACCGACGAGAATCTCCCTAGGCTTCTCTTGTTCCCCCAGATTCACCTTTTTGAGTGTTGTTTCCTCGTACTTGATGAGTTTATCTTGTTCAAGCTTATGGGTTGGCGTCTTGTCTAATTCTACCTTACCTTCCTTATATTCGCCATACTCTGGTAGGAATGTCTCATTGGAGAGGCCCTTATCTTCGCCTTCTTCTCCTTCTTTGATCTGCAACATGTTGCAATCTGGGTGGAAAAATTCATAATCCTCCATCTGTCAGTGAAATAACCAATTCAGTGAACTGTTTTCATCTTCTGAACAACTTCCAATTTCTAGTACGCCTTCCTCGTGTGGCTCCATTGTCCTCCTTTCTTCATCGCCATCCGATCCTTTGTCAGATTCTGATTCTGAAGACGCCAAGTCCTCACTGACCGCCTGATTCTTCAAATCAATAATATACTTCTTCCCATGGTTCTCGATCAAGAGGGTATTCTTCTTCCAGTTATGTTTTGCCTTGGCGGCAATCAGCCACCCTCGTCCCAGTAGTGCATCATACGCTTTTCTCTCTAGTGGGATGACAATAAAATTCAATAGGAATTGTTGCGTACCTATCACCACTTTTTGTGCCATCAACGTACTGATTGGTTTGATATTATGTTGATTGGTGCCAACCAGTTGGAATGTCAGCGACCAGAGTGTGCGCTTCCCGAGGCTCTTCCATGTATCTTTAGGTAGTAAGTTAACTCTCGATCCTCCGTCGATGATGGTATTAGAGAGTTTCATCCCCAGGATTTCCATCTGTACGACAACTAGTTTCCTCTTGCCACTTATTGCAAGTAGTGTTGGATTTGTGGTTGCTCCTCTCGGTTCTGTGGTGCCTTCGCTCAGACCCATCTGAGTATTGTCTGTCATGATATTTGTGGGTGATACTCTTAGTTTTGGCATGGTTTGTAGAAGTTCTGTTACCTGGACTGGTATAGTTGTATGAAGCACTTGTTGTACAATTTTATTTTCCAACTCTGACTACAATGGTGTACTAGCCGCCTTGGAAGTTCTCCGTTCATTTGCCATTGCTTCTTCCACTTCTGCCTTGGCTTCTCGAAGCCGTTCTTTCTCTGTACGGGGGTCTGGATAGTTGGAATTCTTCGTCTATGCCCTTGTAAGTGCTAGGACTTCTTCATTAGCTACTTCCAGTATGTTGATACCTTTCTGCTTCGAGCAGTCAGTGTCTTCGTGGTCGCTCGGACCACACCACTTGCATAGCTTCCCCCCTACACCTTGACCGTTCTAGCATTCCCTAGAAAAGTGGCTCCATTCACTACATCTTCGACACTAGATCATGGGCCGACCTTTGCTATCATATTGGATTTTGTTTCTTAGCATGGTATTTCTCTGATTGTTGTGATAGCTGCCAAGGGATGCATTGTTATTCTGATGTTTCAGTGGTTTGGTCAGAGGGGTGGATTGTTCCCCCTGTGTGAAGTACACTTGCGCACTCTGTGTTTTCAAATTGTATGGGAATTCTTTGACGGAGCGTCCCATGACTTGACAGATGTCACAGAACATCTTCTTCAGATAGTTTGCCTTCGTATGGCCTTCCATTTTGCATTTCATACACCATAGTTCAATTGCTTCCTTAGACCCTTCTTTGTTCGCTTTTAGTTCCTTCATCATTCTCAACATGTCACGACAGATCGCTTGTGTGGTTTTTGATTCATCCTCACTCTCCCCCATGATTTCTTCATTATCATGCTTCTTCCCTCTAGAGGATGTCTTGTTCTCGCTTTCAATATCCATCACACAGTTGTATGCTTCAATGTACGAGGATGGAGGTACTACCTTCATGTTCTTACGTAGTGAGGGAAGCAACCCTTCGATAAACCATCTCTTTTTTAAGCCATCTGCTGGTTGTTCCTCCAGTTTCCCCAGCAGGTCTTTTAATTTTCGGTTTTAGGTTCGTACACTTTCGTTCTTCCCTTGTTCAGTGTTATAAATCTCAGCCACAATTTCACTGTCATCCCTCAACAGTTTGAATTCATCTTGAAATGCCTACTTCAGTACCCTCCATGAAGCTTTCTGTGTTTGGTCCAACTCCGAGTACTAGTCAATGGCACTGTCTTTGAGTGTTGCCGGAAATGCTTTCAGCCAGTTATTCGGGTCATCTTCTCCATTCGCTATCCAAATTGTCTCACACATCTTGCAGTGTCGTACTGGATCCTCTGACCCATTCCCCATAAACTTTAGAAACTTTTGTCATTTTGGAGTCACCATCCTACCCCATTGTCCTCCTTGTGTATTGAACTCGACTGGACTGGTTTCCCCATTACGTTTTGGTGCGTCACTTGCACTCTTGGCCATGTACGAGTCACTCTTCCATCCTCCGTCAGCGTCCTCTACACCTTGGGTTTTTTGGGATTTGCTTCGGTGCTCCCTCTGCCAAGGGGTCTTGGGCTCAGATCTCCTTGTCCTTTGTCCTTCGTCATCGTTCGATATGGACAACTCCCAAAAGTGTTGGATGCTGTTCTCAAGTTCACCACTCAAGTCTTCCTCATTTTCTTGATTTTTTATGTTTTTCTACGTACGGGGTGACGAATGGAAAGCTTTCCACAAAAATCTAATGTGCTCTACTGATAGATTGATCTATCTGCTCAAGATTTGCATTTTTTCTTTCTATACTCTGGTTTATCTCAATTAAATCTTTGTTCCACTCCTTGTCCACTTGCCCTAATTGTCACTGCTGGTTTTCTTGCTCCTACACTCTTAATGATCGTCGAACTCTCTCCTCCTCTGCTTCATGCCCGAATGGTATCTGGTTCTTGTCCTTATTCATTCGTATGAGCATTATCGGTCTTTCACGCGATCATTGTTGGTTGCTAGGGGTACATCTTTGGCTAGTGTCTCATTCTTCTTCTTCCCATTTGGTTCGTTCTTCGTACTGCTGCAGGATTTGTTGCCTTCGGTGTTCCTTTTCCTCCTCTACTTGAAGGTCTTGTAGGATGATAAAATGGCGGGCCAACAATCTCAGCATGCAGTGGAGAAGGTGATCAACTTCATTGTTCACTTCGATTCGATCCCAAACAACTACCTTAGGGATTTCTCGCTCGAGGGCTTTCCTCCATACATGATATCATAGGGATATGTTCTAGAGATTTTTCAAATCCGGTGTTAAGTCATCCTCTCTTTCTTCATTCGTTACTATGGGTTCCTCTGCTGGTCGACCCATTACACTGTCATTATAGCGAGTGTTTCCCTGGTTCGCTTCGACAACGACACCAAATGTTTACCTCTCTGGGTATATATCAACGTACTATGTACACAGGAAGTAAACTGAACTATATGCAACACTTAGATAGAATAACATAATACGATTGAATCATGAAACACTTCTATTCATTTCCAGCAATTATCAACATGTATAATCTGATTGTCAAAGTATCATTAATTCCACACAACTCCCATCCGACTACATGATCCCAGTCCATATAGCGTTCGGTGGTGGTTGAGTAACCAACTATTGTGCTACTTCATAACCAACTAATCAGGACTTAGTTATATGCCATTAACCATACTTACTTATTCCCACTACGACTATGGTTTTATTACCAAAGCAACTGACCAACTACACTAAGGCCGACTACGCTAAGACCGACTACACTAAGGCCGTATGTTGGCTTACACTGTTCATCGGTCAGAGTCTCCTTGATGAAACTCTTCGACTAGACTTCTAGCTTCATCGAGAGTTACGAAACTTGCACCGACTGTTCAGGTTACACTGATGGATTTCATCGGCAAGAACAACCATAGGTCTCACCGATACACTTACTTCGAGCCTTCAAAACTAAGCTTCTTGTCAACAAGACATTCCAGGAGTCACACCGATTTTTCTCTTTTAGGAGTTTCATGTCAGTAAGTTTGAGGCACATTTTCCAACACCTCCTACCCCTCTCTCTCAAGTATCTCTCTCCCACCACATCTCCCTCTCTCTCTCTCATGCCCTCTATCTCTTTCCCACTCTCTCTCCCTCTCCCTATCTCTCAAGTCTCTCCCTCCCTCTCTCTCTCCCAATTCTCTCCCTCCTACTCCCTCTCCCTATGTCAGGTCTCTCTTTGTCTCTCTCACTCACTCCCTCTATCTCTCTCACACACCCTCTCTCTCTCTCTCCCTGTATCTCTCTCCCTATCTTTCAGGTATATCCCTCCCACCTTCTCCCAATCTCTCTCTCTCCCTCTCTCTCAGGTATCTCCCCCCACCCCACCCTACCTCTCTCTCTCTATCTCTCTCTCACTCCCTCCATCTCTCTCCCATCCCTCTATCCTGAGTACCCCCTCTCCCCCGAGTACTCCCTCTCCCTCCCATTCCCTCCCCCTCTCTCAAGTCTCTCTCTCTCACTCCTTATATCTCTCCCATCCCTCTATCTCCCACTCCCTCTCTCTCCTTCTCTCTCCTCCCTCTCTCTCCCACTCTCCTCCCTCTCTTTCCTCCCTCTGTCTCCCTCCCTCCTCTCTCCCTCTCTCTTAGGTTTCTCCCTCCTCTCTCCTCTCCCTCTCTCTCACTCTCTCTCTCTCTCTCTCTCTCTCTCTCTCTCTCTCTCTCTCTCTCTCTCTCTCTTCATCTTTATGTCTCTCCCTCTCCCTCCCACCACCTCTCCCTCTCTCTCAAGTCCCTCTCTCTCTCACGTCTTCCATCTCTCTCCCACTCTCTCTCCCTCTCCCTCTCTCTCAAGTATCTCCCTCCCACCCCCTCTCCTTCTCTCTCTCTATCAAGTCTCTCCCTCCTGCCCCCTCTCCCTATCTCTCTTTGTCAAGTATCCCCCTCCTACCCCCTCTCTCTCAAGTCCCTCTCTCTCTCTCTCTCTCTCTCTCTCATGCCCTCTACCTCTCTCCCACTCTCTCTCTCCCTCTGTCAGGTCTTTGTTTGTCTCTCACTCACTCCCTCTATCTCCATCCCACACCCTTTCTCTCTCTCACTCCCTCTCTCTCCCTCTCTCTCTTAGGTATCTCCCTCCCACTCTATCTCTCTCTCCCTCTCTCTTAGGTATCTCCCCCCACCCCCTCTCTCTCTCCTACTCTCTTAGGTCTCTCCCTCCTACCCCCTCTCTCCTACTTTGTCTCCCTCTCCTTCTCTCTCAGGTGTCTCCCTCCCACCTTCTCTCCCTCTCCCTCTCTCTTAGGTTTCTCCCTCCCACCCCCTCTCCCTCGCTCTCTCTCTCAAATATTTACCTCCTTTGTCTCTGTCTCTCTCTGTCTCTCTGTCTCTGTCTCTGTCTCTCTCTCTCAAGTCTTCCCCTCCTACCCCCTCTATCTCTCTTCCACTCCCTCCCTCTCAAACTCCATATATCTCTCTCCCTCTCCCTCTCCTTCTCTCTCAAGTATCTCCCTCCCACCACCTCTCCCTCTCTCTCTCTCAAGTAGAGGGTTTAGGGTTTAGGGATTAAGGGTTAAGGGTAGAGGGTTTAGGGTTTAGGGATCATGATTTATAGTTTAAGGGTATATGGTGTAGGGTTGAGAAAGAGAGAGAGGGGTGTTGAGGGTAGAGGGTAGAGGGTAGAGGGTAGAGGGTAGAGGGTAGTGGGTTTAGGGGCTTAGGGTTTAGGGTTTTAAGGGTTTAAGGGTTAAGGGTATAAGGTTTACGGTTCAAGGGTAGAGGGTTTAAGGGTTTAGGGTAGATGGTAGAGGGTTTAAGGGTTAAGGGTATAAGGTACATGGTTTAGGGATTACGTTTTATGATTTAAGGGTAGAGGGTAGAGGGTAGAGGGTAGAGGGGTTTAGTGTTTAGGGTTTAAGGGTTTAAGGGTTTAGGGTTTAAGGGTTGAGGGATTAAGGGTTGAGGGTTGAGGGATTAGGGTAGAGAGTTTAGTTAGGTTTAAAAGGGTTGAGGGTAGAGGGTTGAGAGATTAGGGTAGAGAGTTTAGTTGGGTTTAAAAGGGTTTAAGGGTTGAGGGTAGAGGGTATTGGGTCTAAGGGTAGAGGGTAGATAGTTTAAGGGTTTAGGGTTTAACCTAGTTAAGGGTTGAGGGTTTTAGGGTTTAAGGGTTGAGGGTTGAGGGTAGAGGGTAGAGGTTTTAGGGTTTAGGGATTAAGGGTATTGGGTAGAGGGTTTAGGTTTTAGGGATTACAATTTATGGTTTAAGGGTAGATGGTGTAGGGTTGAGGGTTTTAGGATTTAAGGGTTGAGGGTTGAGTGTAGAGGGTAGATGTTTTAGGGTTTAGGGTTTAGGGTTTAGGGATTAAGGGTTAAGGGTAGAGGGTTTAGGGTTTAGGGATTATGGTTTACGATTTAAGGGTAGAGGAAATAGGGTATAGGGTATAGGGTTCAAAGTTAGAGAGGGGGGTTTGAGGGTAGAGGGTAGAGGGTAGAGGGTAGAGGGTAGAGGGTAGAGGGTAGAGGGGTTTAGGGTTTAAGGGTTTAAGGGTAGAGGGTATTGGGTTTAAAGGTAGAGAGTATTGTGTTGAGGGTAGAGGGTAGAGGGTTTAAAGGTTTAGGGTTGATATTTTAGGTCTCCCATCCCTCTATCTCCCACTCCCTCTCTTAGGTCTTCCCCCCCACCATAATTGACTAAATATTTCCCTCTCAAGTCTCTCTCTCTCTCGGGTCTCACTCCCTCCCACACTACCTAGACTAATCTATGTCACTCCAATGCCCTCTCTCACACTCCCTCTTTGTTAGGTCTCACTTACCTCCCACCCTATCTAGATAAATATATTTCACTCTAACCCCCTCTCCCACACTCCCTCTCTCTCCCCCTTTGGTATTTTTATATCTCTCAGGTCTCATCCCTCCCAACCTCTCTCCCGTTGTCAGGTATTTCCCCCCACTATAACTAGATAATCCTCTATCCCTCTCAAGTCTCAGTCGCTACCACACTACCTAGACTAATCTCTCTCACTCCTATCACCTCTCTCTCTATTTCAAGTCTCACTCCCTTTGTCTCTATGGAAGGTGAAGATTTCAAAACAACACATTTGGCGCTCTCCAAATTTGGCGAGCACCAAATGTATTTTACCTTGAAATGGTAAAATATGATTCAAGCCCACATGCTTCTGTATTTGTTTGGTTCAACACTTTATCCGATTCAGAAACACCTTTTTTATGTAGCTCACTCCATGTTGTACCAATCTATGCTTGATTCATCACCTTTTTACTGCCAATCTGCATGCTATACAACGTAGAAGAAGAAATTTTGAAGTTTCTACATCATTTTACATTATTTGAGGTAATATATTCATTTTGGTATTATTGAAATGTTTATATTTAGTATATTTGTTTGTTTTTGACAATATAAACTAAATTCCTTTAGTTATTCTATTAATCATAACAATTGGACATAGAATTCAACATTGAATTAGATGGGAGTTGCATAAAAAAGTTTAATTTTTATGAGGTTGAAGAACAAAAAAATGAAAAACATGACATTTACTTAACACAAATTTACTTATGAATTGTATTTGCATTGCTTATAGTACTCCACTTCTAGCATGGCTAGTGGAATTCACTCTATTTCATTTTAGGTAGATGTTTATATTGAGTTTTTTTTTTCACAATTTTTAGACCATTCTTTTGATGATTTTATTAATCTTCGTTGTTACACATAGAATTCAAGATTAAATAAGATGGATGTCTGCATGTAAAAGTTTAAATTTTAGGAGCTTGAAGATATAAAATGGAAAACATGACATAGGAGATTCAAATTCATTATTAGTGATGGTTGTGGGAAAAAAATTATTTTTAACTAATTTAGAAAACCTAATAGCTTTAATCAATGTTAATGCAAGTTTCCATTAATTTTTTTGTTCCATCAAAAATTCACCTTCATCACACGTGCTTAGATAAATTCAAGTGAGTTGACATAGTTGTTAATGCAAGTTTCCATTCATTCATACCATTTACCTTTCTAATAAATAAAAAAGGGAAAATATTGTGCAATTGAGAATGCTTATTGTCTTTCTAAGTTACCTCATTGCCAAATAAATAGTGAATAATTATAAGATATAGCATCACAAACCATTCTTTGAATTCATCTTCTTCATGGCATTGTTGACAATCACAATGTGGTTTTGAGAAGAATAAACACAAGATTCTCTAGTTTTCATTTAGGTGGAAGCAACTTATAACCTAGGTTTTTGATGCAAAGTAGGGAGACAAAACCTTCAATAATCGCAATTAGATCAGTTTTAAACAATCTTCAATCTCAAAAACCTCAATTATATGTATGTATGAAAAATGTTGTAGTGTAGACATGCTTGATAATTCCAAACAACTGGCTACCTTCTTTCATAAAATGCTTTGGTGTGTTTCATATTTAATGCAATGTAATTAGTGATATCAATATGTTTCATAAAATGAATTACTTACTTTTGTTTTATGTGTGTTTGTGGTTCTATGTGTGTTTGTGAACATGTAGCATTCATCGTCATGCTGAGGAAACGACTGAAGTCTCTAACATTGGAAGAATGTGCAGTTAAAAATGCAAGGAGAAGAGAATAAAAAAATGTAGCTCATGAAGCAAAGGAATTGTAGCCCATACAACCATAAATTCCCATGCAATCTAAGAGAGATGTCAAATTGGTAAAAAAAAGGGCACAAATGAGGAAAGTTCGTGGAAGGACAAGAATGGATACTGAAGTTGGGGGAACATCATCAACCATAGGTGAAGCTCAATGCACATCTCCAGTTGAAGACACACTGGCAACAACATGTGGTTTTCCAAGTACATTGGAAATCACATCTCTAATTGAAGACACACCATCAACAACATTGCATTTCGAAAGTACATCAACAAACACATATTTATTTGAAGGCACTCCACAAATGACATCTCAAGTTGGAGGTACAACACCATTTACATGTCAATCTCAAGGTGTGTCATCAATTGCACCTTCAATTGAAGGTACATGATCTATCCCCGATGTTGTTGAACTTCCTAATGTTGACACAAATTTATATTTGAGAACTCCTCCTAGAGTTTTGCATAGGAAACCTACATTTTTTATTGATATTTATTCCAATGTTTTGAAATGGATGCCTAATAATATTCCAAAATGTACACATCAAATATATGCACAAAGGATATGGAGTTTATTTTTTGTGAAGATAAGTGAGGGTGGAAGATGCCAACTATTTGTTGAAATGATGAGGCAACTCAAATTTAGGCCTACCATGAAGGCTCTTGGGCTAAGATTTTTGAATGACTTAAGTGATAATTCCATTGTAAAGAACTTGATGAGTGCATATAAGAGCGTGGGTTCTACCTCACACATGAAGGATAGTTGTGTCACACGATGTGTGATGACAACAAAACTCTTAAGCAGTTAAAAAAGGAACAAGGTGAACCTTAAAAAGGAAAGTAAGTCTTTAAAAATAAGTAGATTATCTCTAATGAGAGCCAAAGGAAGGCCTGAAAGAGTGGAGGATCCAAATAGCAATGAGTTATGGGCATTCTCAGCTAGTGCCATAGAAAGATAAAAGAATTGCTCAAGGATTGAGATCTTTAATAGTTAATTATTGGAAGGATAAAACAAGGACCTCTCCTAATCAAAGAGATGTTTTAAGAAGGAGAATTGGTAGTAAAATCCGTGAGCCACATCCAAAGCATTATTTCGATAGCACTCAAACCCAATTTTTTACTAATTTTGAACAAAAGTTTCCTGAAATTAAAATATGTCAAAGGTATTTTGAAATGCTAATGCCTTTTTATGTCAAAATAAATCACACGCACACTACTTGTTGTTGTAGAGTTCATATTGAGTTTTCTAACCATTATGATGTTTTTTGATGTGTATGTGTAGATATGCACACTAACAATGTTTTGCAGTAAGGCCTCCACCTAAATCCTCAAGGGAATTTTTATCTTCCATTTTATGTGAAAGAGAGGATGGTCAATTTTTTTACAAGTCATGTTTGGATGGGATATGTGATCTATTGGTTATTTTTTAAGAACTAAACTTATCTCCAGAAATACCTATGGAATTTATCTTTTTCCAATAATCAATACTTAAAAGGGATTGGCCAACGAATGAGTGGAAGCTGCAAAACTTCTACTCTTTCACTTTGGGCTCTGTAAAACTCGGGAGGGTTATCCCACAATGTATACTTATGAATTCATACAATTATAATAAAATACATTTCCAATAACAGATACTTCTCATTAAGCTGCTCAAGATCTTAATACATTAAATAAGTTGGTGGTTCATTCATCAATGTATTATACTTAAAACATGAGAAGGTGAGAATGTAACATGAAACAAATACAATAGTGACCACAAGAATTTGTAAACTAAAAGTGATTAGTTGACGAATCAACACAAAAAATGAATCATGAATACTTTACATGAACTAGTTCCTTCATCCCGAGCACAGAGTCATGACCAACCTATATGTTCAAATAAAAATTCATGGATAGCAACATATAATTTCCAGAGATACTATATTACAACATTCTCCCATCACATTCATGACTAATACTACTTATCAATATCCTATCACTTGATTCTTATGAGTTATTAATCTCATCCAAGCATTTACATTAATTAATTGAATCAATAAGCAAGAATGAAATCAAGCATCCACTAGTAAACAATGGAGACAAATAAAAGAAATCCTAGATTACTTTCATTCATAACTCAAAAAATTAACACGAGAGACAATAGCCATGAAATTGGTATTTCTCAGTATATATTTTTCTTTTCTATTATCCAAACTACATACATAATTATGAACTCTCAAACTTAAGACAAAAACTCTAAAAGTATACTTAGTATATCTCTTACAATTCACTATGTCAATTGCATAAAACAACAAACCCCTACTTCCTAGCCCTGAATTCCTTCTTATAGAAATGAAGGAGAAAAAGCAAGCCTCAGGCCAGAAAGTACACATGTTAAAACCCTATTGGATTGCTATATCAAAGATTCTTTCATTTTACAACATACTCCCAAGAGGTGGGAGACATGTGAAGAAATGAATGTAGTCCTTATTCGTTGCAACAAATTAGGTCCAATCTTCAAAATGGGTTCAACTGAATAGTTACCTCAAAACTTGTGCCCATGCACCAAAAGTGAAAAGAAGGAAAAGCATGAGGAAAATAGAAAAAGACAAAAGGTAAGACCACATCTACAACCTTGTCATCAAATCAACCTTGAATAAGATGCACTATATTTTTCATACTTAACATAAGCCTAATCTGTACTGAATCCAGGCTATGTAGTACATTCCCATTTGTCTGTTATTCATCATGGTTGCAGACCCCAAACCTTCAAATCATTAACTTTCCATCCTTAGTGTAAAACCCCCACCCCTTCCAAATATCTGCCTTTCCATGCTAGGAATTCTTCTTCTGTAGGCCAATCAAAATTCATTACTTCATCAACCCTTTGTCTATAAGGTGCATATTTGGTGACAATTTGGTTAGCTTCCTTATAAAATTCTAGCAACACAGTCTCAGCATGGACTAACATATCCATATTCACTGTCAATGTGTTCATATCTAATTTCTAATTTTTTTTTATAGCTTGATATGAAATAACACCGTTTACTTCACTTCTCCATTCCTGCAAAGTCTTATTGCTACCATCACTCCTTAAGATAGATGTGAGAAGACCATGATGAGATTCATGGAAAGATTTAATCAATTCCTTTATCTTTTTCTCCAATGGTTCAACATTCCCTTTGTATTCCTCAATCTTATTTACTAGAAGCATAGTAGGCTTAAACCTCTCAGGTAGATTAGGATCCTACTTAACCCCAATCCCCATCAATATCAATTCTTGTTTTCGAGGGATCTAGACCTCCATAAGTGGAATGGATTTTTCTCTGTCGATAGCAAACATTTTTATGGCATCAACCATGAATGAATAGTTGTAGTGAATACTATTTAGTTTTTTGTTCACTTTTCTATTCAGATGCTCCAGGAGTGCTGTGACAATCCTCATGTTTCTCTTAAAAATATCTTCATCATGACTTTGACATCTTTCCTTGTATTCACTTAATTGTCTAAGCAACTCTTCCCTTTTGACATCCCCTTCATCCTGTGACCCCTCTGATATACTCGGTTCTACTATTGAAATGGGAACCTTCCCATATTATATGGTACAATTTCCCATGAAGTACTTACATCAGCTATAATTTTAAGGGATATATCCTCTTGCACAGTGGTGGGAGAGTCAACATCATCTTGTTTGAAAATTCTAGGTTGTAACTTTTGCAAGACATCCTCTAACAATGTTATTTTTGTATGTAATTGCATATTATTTCTCTCAAGATTTCCATACTTGACCAACAAATTGTTAAATTATATTTTAAGTTTATCCTTCTCAATTGTCACAAACTCCATAGTAGCCCTGGTGAATTGTGCAACATGAACAGACAAATTTGCAGCTTCTAAGGCTGATGTTTCTAACACTCTCTTGATTATTAGGCCTCCCTTGTAATAAGGTGAAGGCTTAGTAATGTATGGTTTTATTGTTCTTGGGGCTAAAGACCAAATAGCCAAGGCTTCCCACTCTTCACTGAAAGAAGACCCTTGTAATGCAAGTGCATCTTCTTCCTCTGTATAATAGAGTGGTCTATCACATTTTTTGATTGTGTCAAAAGCAATGGTTGAAGCTAGATCCCATTATGGTAGCAACAAGATACCACTTTTTCTCACCAATTCTCGACCTTCCTTTGTAGTCATGTTTTGAAACCTTTCTCTCATCTCATTTAACACCTTTTTTTCAATGATAGTATTAGGCAATTCTGGATGTAGGCTCTTCTCTATAGCTAGAATTTTACATACTCATCTCGTTTAGCCCTATAGGAAAACTCCATAAAATATTGAGTCTTCACAAATGAGTCATCATCTAGGAATTTAGTACATGCCTCAACTCTCATGTGATCACTTCCATTGATCCCTCTAAGATCAACATTACTCAATATTTTTCCAATTGACTAGTTTCCCTTACTAAAAATGTAGTTGGCACTCCTTCCTATATTTATTTCTCGGATACACAAATATCATCATTAGAGCCTCCATCATCATAATCCACTAAACTAGTGGACACAATTTTCTATGTTTTCAATGCTGGTGGTTCCTTAGGTGGTACCTCACTAGGTGGTGAAGAATCAACATCCACATTATTAGACTCTATCAACCTTAGTGGAGATGGGGGAGATACTTGTAGCACATGAGAAGGAGATCTATATTCCCCATGCTCAGTGGGAGCACATGGTTCATCAGAATTATTTGCCTTACTATTTCTTCTTCTAAAAAAAATGTTTTTGGTTCCTTAGGGCCTCATGATGTAGACACCACTTCAATAGCAAAGATTCCTCCACTTGTTTCTTAAAAAATTGGAGCTTTCCTTTTATTTGTAATAACCACCCCTTTAGTTTCAAATTGGCCTACTATTGAATCAAAATTTCTTTTTACATGCTCCACCTTCTAAATTATATCCTCATCTTTAGGGAGGATCTTTAAATCAGGCTCTTCCTTTGTTATTTTCCTTTGCATCTTATTGGATGCAATCTACCTCGCCAAACTCTTCTCTTGTTCTACACTATTAGATATATTCCTTATTACATCCTCTAGATAGTGGAAGATGTGGATATACTTGTATCTTTTATTTCTCTCATTCAATGTAATACCCCTCCGTTTTGTTTCTTGTTCAAGTTGTTTTATGCCATGTTTGGTTGCAATTACTTTGATACTAGATACATTTTGTTATGATGTTTTGATCGTTACTATTGAGTGACAACTATTATTGTGGGATGTAGTTATCTGATTTTGTTTCACATGCATTATGGATTAATGATGTTGTAGAGTTAACATAAGATGTTATTATGAGATTATTGGAATTATGATGGAAGTGTCAGTTTCGATGAGTGTATTGGTGAAGAAGACGGGTTCGCATCACTCGCTTGCGAACGCCCTACGAATCCGTAATTCTTTCTTCACGGTGTGTATTATATATTGGATATATTGTATGATGTTGTTTACTTGGTTGTAGGATTGCAGGTACATGACATCGACTCCACCTGGTTTCACAGGTTTGAGCATGTCGATCCAACAGTTAAGTTGAATGGGAGATAGTAGCTAGGTAACATGTGTCAAGTCTATACCCTAGCCTTAGTGTGTCATTAGTTGTGTGTGTCGAGTCATTGTCTGTCTTGCTTTGATGTTATTTAATTCTGAAGCATTCTTGATTTGGAAATAGATATTTAGAATAATTACATTTAAATCATGTTGATGGTTATTTAATTTAAATAATGCAATGTGGATAAAAGTTTATATTTAAATTAATTAATTATATTTAAATTATTTAATTAATTAAATTTAATCCAAGGGGGTTGAGTTTAGTTATTAAATAATTAAATTAATTAATTAAACGTGATGCAAGAGAATAAAAGGAAATAAAAGAATTAGAATTAATTTTGGAATTTAATTCAAACGTGTGGGAATTAAATTAGAAATTGTAATTAAATGTTTATTTGAGAAATTGGTTGCAACTTTGGAAATTAATTTATTATTTGAAATTGCATTTTAAATTGAAAGTGAGTTTTTGAAAAGTGAAATTGAAATTGAAAATTGAAATTGAAATTGAAATTGAAATATCTAATTTGCATGTAATGTGAATTAGGGTTGTAAATATTGAAATTGAAATTGAAATTGAAATATCTAATTTGCATGTAATGTGAATTAGGGTTGTATTAGGTATTTTTGATTTATAATGAATACATGCTTTAATTTTAGGGCAGAAAAATCTTTTAGAGGGAAAAAAATACATTTTTACAGTAGGGAAGAAATTTTGGAAAATTTGCACAAGGGTTTGAAGAAAGTTTGATTGTAGAATTGATTGAAGGAAAGATTGTTTGCATTTGTTGGATTTTGGATTGGATTCATTGGAGGATTGAAGAAAATTCAGGAAATCTTTGGAGGAGGCTTGCATCAAAAATTCATCTCTTCCTGTAGCTTCTTGTACCAGGTTTTCCTCTTTGTATTTTATTGTTCTTGATTGTTTTTTTTAAATAGTAGTGATTAAAGATTTATTTGTTAAATCTGTTTTAGAAAATAAATTTGATATTAGAAGAAAAGAATTAAACAAATTTATAGCCTTTGCTTGTGAAAATTCTTGACTGAAAATTGTGAAAACCTTAGTTGAATTTAAATTATTTGGAGAAATTGATTTTATTGTTATTGAAATTAAACATAATGATTGAACAAGGCATTTAAAATGTTTTTAGAAAATGAAACCCTCTGTTATTATTAAAAATCGGATTTTAAAATCTGCAGTATAGTTATATTTTCATGGTAAAATGGTCTGATTGCGTCGCCTATAACTTTACTTTCACAAACTGGGTTTTCAAGAAATTTAAAGGGTTTTTGAATTTTGATATTTTCTTAACCCTATCCAAAAATCGCAAATACTTAGATCGTAGTTTTTGAGTTATGCTTGAAACATGAGACTATTGTTAAATTATTTTCCCATGGCTGTTCTGAAAATAAAATAATAATAAATTGATATTTATAAATATTAATATTTTATGTATTGTTATTATAATATTAAAATATTATTTAATAATATTTTATATTATAATTTATAATACTAAAGTATTATATTTATTTATATTATTTTAAATAAAATTTGTATATTAGATTGGTGGATTTAAAATTATAAACATATGGGAAAATTATTGTTATTTTAAAATGGCATGTTAAAGTTTAATTGAAGGAGTTAAATATTTGATTTAAAGAATGCATAATTTAAAATTGAATTGTGGAATTTAAATCCATATGTAAAAGGTCAAATTATTAATTTGATTTAATTGGAAAAATATATTTATATTTTGAAATATTGATGATAAAGGATATTTTATTTTGAATTAATCAATTTGATATTCTGCAAAGGATAGAAGATATGTTAATGATTAAATATATTTAAATATATTAATTTATATTTAGTAGATATATAGTGAAAGTATATATCCATTTGAGAGAATAAATAATATTTTATCTTATTTTATTCTGTTGTTTGCAAATTGGGTATTATTAGTGTTTTAAAAGAAATGAGTAGTATGTGTAGAAAATGTATGGAGAAAGATATTTTTTAATAGAAGTAATTACTAGATTTAAAAGAAAATATTTATTTTGTTAATATGATTGAAGAAAATATATTGAAATGTATATATATATCCATGAGTATTTTCAATCAGTATTTACCTTGTTTTATTTGAGTGCGTGTAATTTAGCTTTGCATGAAGAATTTAAATGATAAGTTTTGAATGTATGGTCAAAATTGATAAGGAAAAGGATATTTAAATATATTGAAGACTTATAGAAATATTTATATTTAAATGTTTGTTTTAATTATGATATTTAATTATAAACAATATGAATGCGTGGCCAAATAGACAAGCCAAAAGATATTTTTATACATTGATGAAATTTCATGTTTTTAAATGGATGGTTGATGCGACATAGACTCCGGATAGAAAATTGGAAAAGATTGTAGGCAATAGTGTTAGGTTGCATTATAAGTAAATTTAGGAACTAACTACATTGAAAAAGGCAAATAGTTATTATGTTCTATTCAGTTCCATAGAGAAATCTAGTCGTTGTGAATGGAATATTAATGGTGTGTATATAATATGGAGCATATATATATATATATATATATATATATATATATATATATATTCAGTGTAAAATTCATTATCGTATTTTATTTTAATGAGATGCATGCAATGTATTATTGAATAAAGATTTAAAAATGGATTGATTAGTGTATATGGAAAATGGACAGAGAAAAAATATGTTATTACATTAAAGTGATTGAATATTTTAAATAGAAAATTGAATGAGATGTAAGATTTGGTTAGGAAATGGAAAAAGTTTACTTGCATGGATTTGTGTCGATTTAAAAGTAAATTAAGAAGTTGTTTTATTGATGAGGCAATCAATTATGTTATTTATTAATTTCTATTTAGATTAATTGAGTCAGTGTGATTGGATTATGAAAGAGATATGGATTTAGTATATCCAAAAGTAGTATCTTCCTTATGATTATCTTAAAGGATTTAATTCTTTGTATTCGGTAAAGGGAAGTAAGTTTAATTGTTTTAGATTCCAATAATGAAAAGGGAAATAGGGGTTATGATTATTTTAGATGATCTACTTATCATGTCTTTGACTTTGTCAACACTACCTATTGAATGAATATGGATTTAGGAAATCCAAATATTAGATTTGATTGATGACTTGAATGCTTTTGTTGCTATGTCGTCAAGTTGCATTGTTGGTTTTGGGATTTAGTGTTAGTCCTAAATTATAAGTCTTCCAGAAGAACTTAGAGGATAAGGGTTGTTGAATCTTTGTGCCATCCAGTTGTTTTCCCTTGGGTAGTGCATGTTTAGTTTTACCCAGTTTTCATGAACGGGGATGTTTGCACCTCCTTGGTTTAGGAGCGGATTATGGGATCCGTGTCTCCTTGTATGGAGTGACCTTGTTATGTGGTTTCATCTTGTTTCCTCCTATGAAAGGAGTGGACTATGTGTTGTTGCCTCCAAGATGTTTGGAGTGAGATCTTTTGTACCTCCTGTGAAAGGAGTGGACTATGTGATTGTTGCCTCCAAGATGTTTGGAGTGAGTTTCTATTATTTGTATCCTCCTTGTGTTGGAGTGGATTATGATGCCTAGTTGGTATGCACTTGTGGTTCCCTTGGTGGATTGTTTGGGTGTGTGTTGTCGAATAGAAGAGTGGCTTCTGTTAGGCGCCAGAGCCCAAAGAGGTAAACTGGATAACCTTCAGTAGTGATTTAAACAAGTGATAATTAAATTAATGTACTTAGATGATTAGGATGCATTTCACACTAATCAAGATAATTTAATCCTCACTCATAGACACAAGGGCTTGTTTAGACTTGGGATGACTGAGAAGGCCTGGAATGGAAAGATCAACCATCTTGTTCTTGCGAGAGGTAGTTGATTCCACTTGAGTGAGTATGAGTGTCGGAATTCGGTTGAGGCCACCAGGATTACTTGTGCTGGAGCCTATGAAGAATTCCCAAAGGAGATCTCATGACAAACCTTGCGATGACACTCTATCTATGACAACCGTTGTTAATTATTTTATATGTATGGTTCTGTGAACATACTTGATCTACTTTATGTCTGGAAGCAATGTGACCTATGTTAGTGATGTTGGAGTTATACTTGTTTTGTACTTGTATTGTACTTGATTTGTACTTGTATTATATTTGATTCGTACTTGTATGGTGAATGAGTTGTACTTCATTCATACTTGTATGGTGAATGAGTTGTACTTGATTCATACTTGTATGGTGAATGAGTTGTACTTGTTAATTCATTTGGTTGGTTATAACAGTATGAGTCAGTATGAGTCTGCCTTTGGTTAGAGGTAGTAGATCTTTGTCCATGTTACTTTGTTACTATCTCCTAGCATGGGGGGTGGGCCTTCGGGTACCACATTGGTAGGGTGGAACATGCACCAAAACCATTGGGTCCCCATCTATCTTCAGTACTTGGTGGCGAGACATCCAGATGGACATCTCATGGTTCTTGTTGTATTATCTTGTATTGTAACATTTTAATTTGTATATCATATTTTATCCCTCTTATGATTATGAGGTGGAGTTATGTAATTGTAATACATTTGTACTAGTGTCTCATTCTGAGAATGAGTGATGTAACTATTGGATTAAGATAATGTTTATGAGATTGTATTTTCGTTGATTATCTTATTATGTTATGTGGTCTTCTTATGATGTATGATGTTTATTTCATAAAGTTCATAATGCTATGGTTATATGTAATATGTATGTGTGGGTTTAAGTAATCCTAACCTTGTAGCCTTAGAGGTTGTTGTTAATTAGTAAGTGAATGTGTATGTTAAATGCACTTTATAAAAAAAATTGGTTCGCTTAAGATGTTAATTGCAACTTCCTTTAGGGTTACTTGGCGGGGCATTACATTCAACTAGGCCATAAAACCTTCAAGATCATATCTGACCCTCTCAATTTTCCTTTTCATGTGGTATCCTTTGAGAACTTCAATGATACTATTCCAACCTCCTTTAGTCATTACAATTTTTTTTTAAAAAAGTGTATAAAGGAAATAAAGTTCCCTTTCAATGATTCAACAAATGTTGATTCTCAAAGTTTACTAATTGCCACATAACCTCAAGGAAATCAATTCTTTCAGGCACAAACCTTGGCAAAAAATGAGGTGCTACCTTAGAACCATATACTCTTAAAACAATAAAACCAAGAAGTGAGATAACATCTCCCTAGTTATGATCAATGCCTATCTCAGGCCTTGTTTCCTTTGGTCTCAAGAAGACATGTTAAGCAAGAGGAACTCTAGGAAACCTCACAATCAAAGGTCTCTTCAATTCAAAAGAAAATAAATTCTGGAAAGTGACATAATCATATGTCATGTCATCCTTGTCCAAGACCGTGGTCCAACATTGCATAGGCAGATCCCTATCACCTACCTTTCTCTTGAAATCAATATTTTGTCCAAAATACACTACACCCTTGTATAATATCATATGTATCTGTAGTGAGTACCACCTACATCCTACCCTAGATTCTCTTTTATTTAATCTAAACAACCCCTCATGCATTCTTTCAGAAATAAATCTTGCATAATCATATACTACACAATATTGAGGATGTTGGATATGGGCAGCCATATACATCTAGGCAATTGGAATTCCAAGAACAAGATCATAACCAACTATTTGACAAATGGAAATTCCTCTTGAAATAAGGAACAAAATAATTGAAAGGGAAGTGTTCCTTATCATTTGATCCTATCACAATCTTTTGTCCTACAATTTTTGCTATAAATCTTGGTAAAATGTGGACCCTGAATGAAGTCTTGGTCTTCTCATACTCATGTCGAAGAGCTTCTTGATTTATCTTATACATTTCATCATTCCATTTAGTGAATTTGAAAATAAGACCCAATTCATCCTTAATAATTCTAACCATTTCTTTTCCATCAAAGGTTCAGATAGTTCTCGTGACTGGGTCATAGTTATTAGTTATTGCCTTGAACAAGTCAACATCCATATAAACATTTGGCACAACTAAATTCACCAAATCAAATTTCCAAGGGTTTCACACTGGGACACCCATATTTATGTTCTTGAACCAACCATAAAACAACTCCCATCCAGTATAGGGTAATTTAGCATCTTTGATAAAACCTCTTTTGTAAAACAAACCTTCTACTATTTGTGGTCCCCTAGGAATCAATTGACCTCTAGTTTTATCACTTGTGGAAGGTGGTAACTGATCCATAAGGTCTTCATTCAAAGGTCTCTTGGAAGCGAAAGCCTCCCCTTTAGACGGAGATGTTTTTTCTTTTGGGGCCATAGTGTAGTAAGATTAAGCAAACAAGGTTATTTTTGGTCTATCTAAGTAAGGCCTATGACTTTTGTAAGGGTTTGGCATGAACTAGACAAATGCATAATTAACAAAATCTCCATTTATAACAACCAAACTTAACAACAAAACCAAGATAAACCCTAACAAACTAAATCTTGAGAGAACATAACCTCTAAATAATGCTAGAAGGAAAGTGATAATTGACTTACTGTTTTCTTGCAGGTTGACATCCCTGGTCTCAATGTGAGAAAATTTTGACCGACCATAGTCTGAGCTCCTGAAGTATATTGAGTGTACTCATAATACTGAATTATGCCTCTAAGGTAAATATTAATAATCATGCAATCCCTTAATTTATTATCTCAATGTCATTTTAGTTATTAAGAGTCCCTCATGTGAACCAAAATGACTTGCTTGATACCAATTTTTTTTTGAATACTGACCGTGGATTCATTCAGTTAGTTAATTGATCCATGATCCAGATTTAATGAGCTGATTATGAAACATCTGACTATGCACAACCACAACAATTTCCAAATGATAGGAAGCCACATGGAAAAAATTGTTTGTAACTTGCGGGACCTACTATCTCTTTGTCTCTTTAGACACAATCCATATTTTTGTCTTCCCTTACCCCCACAAGCCATAACTCACGTGCAAATTTTATCAACAGGAAGAAGGGAGTGACTAAGATTAAATCTCACGACCTCTTCATACACACTGCTTAGCTAGCTTCAATTTTATTTCACGCACAATATTAGGGCTTAGATTAAAATATATTTAGGTACGTATGATATATGGACCTTAGTAACTCACAGGTTACTTTCCACATCCTTAAATTTACTCCATGTGGAATAAACCCACTTCCCTGTTGAGAAGCTGACAAGGAGGATGGGGGCCACATGGGATGGAGGGAGTAGTCCAATGTGATCCATGTAAACTACAATCAACTTTTAACCAGGATGACATTCAAAAATAATAATTCTCATACCGATGATAAAGTGGACAAGTGGCAATAACCCACTAGCTCATGTGGTTACTTGAGGAACAAAGAAAAATAGACGCGTCACCGGGGAGAAATCTAGATGTGGCCACCTCAATTATCTCCAACCTTTTATCTATCTTTAGTGACCATTTGCACACTTATTCATTGTTATTAGGCCCAAAATTCATCATCAACACAATTCCTTCACTCATGAGCTCGAATAAATAAAAGAATTCAAGATAAAATAGAATTGGTAGGTGGGCAACAGTTGAGATTTTCTTCATCAATCACATAACACTCAAGGGCTTCTCGACCTGTAGATGTTAAAAAAATTTAACCGTAAAAGGAACCTAACTTAGGAAAATTATCCCACGGCCAGGACATAAGGACTTAAGATCTTCATTAATGGTAAATATTCATTTCAACTTAGGATAACTACCAAATAATAATCCAATACAATGAGCTAGTAAAAAAAAATTAGAGGGACGTTCACTCAATGAGATGTGATGCCAAAAATCATAACCTTAAAAGACTAGTGACCAGTAGAAGGATTCCACTGAAAAGTAAAACAAAGGCCAAGATATGGACAACAAGGTTTTTTCATATAAGACCAAAGTAAACCTAAAATCCTTTATTTTAATAGGAGACAGAAACCCACAACTCCCTAAACTCGTCAAGAATTTGAAGATGGAACAAAATTCTCAAGGGGTTCCATCAAGTTTTTTCATAGTTCTTTTGCTTCTAATCTAGGTTCAAGCTATAAATTTTGTAGAGTCACTATG